>CAJQUW010013011.1:0-611046 GCA_907163375.1 Prostheceraeus crozeri
ATAATAGTAAAGTGATCATTACTGGACTAAAATCTCATGTACAAGCAAATATGATCCTAGACTATCTCATTGAGTATGTACGTACCCAGCGGATTGTAAAATAAAAAACAATTTTTTTCCAACATAATGTTTTTATTTCAAATCATGATAGAACTTACAAATCATTTTTTCATTAGAGGATGGATTACATGAAAAGTTTTGAATAATAGATGCAAATCGAGATACATGTAAACGTATTAAGATGAAGTACAGTACAAAAGCACCACACGTTGATGAAAGTGGATGTTGTAGTATGCGTTCATTTCGCTGATATTGACGCGTATGTTTTCTCAACCACTGCTGTGTTGGTATATTTGGAGGTTGAGCAAGAGAGTCAAATAGTTCACCACGTCGGTCTTCTCCAATAAAGATCGCTTTCCAATGCTCACCGCCTAAATTCTGAGAATGAGTGTTTAGCACAATAAAGATGGGATAGTGATTTACTGCAGGTGTAAGGTATCGAGTGAATAGACATTATCGAAAGCTTTCAACGTCGCTTCGTCTGCATTACGCTGCACTTTTAGTCTTAATATCGTCAGCAGTCAACCAACTCATTAACGATTATACTGAAGAATCACGTCACGATACTTTGTAATTTCCAATATTGAATCGAAGACTGCATAAATTAATACATTGATCGTCTCAGGTAGTGTTCTTTTGAACGTCAAATCCAAACGAATATTATGAGGCACGTTCGCTTGACGATAGGGTGCACTAATATCGCTGTCAGCAGTCAAATCAAATGCATAAATAGTATATCCACTCTTAAACTCTTTCATAGTCAGTCCGTTGGTATCATCCGTATTGTAAAAGCCAAAGACATCCATAAAATCAACATAACTGCGCATAAATTGATCCGAAGCAAAATCTGTTTGTAGGGTGGACCAGGATGACTCACACCATTTACACGTAAAGCAATTTCACTTAACTGATTGTGTTTAAAATTGAAAGGATTCTTCTTTATATTACCATTAAATGCATCATTTTCAACCATTGCCACCATGAGGAGCTTCGGTGCTTCCGATGGAAAGAGGCCATCTTTCATGAAACTCTTTTGATCTTTCGGAATTGTAAAGGTGAGAAGCTTTGTATGCTGAACGGAGTAAATGGCATTTTGGCGGTTAAGACCTTCAGCATGCCCTCTAATGACACTTGGATTCGGTACTACTCGACGAATGTAAAGTGCAATATCTTCCACATGAATTCTAAAATTGTCAACTTTAGCAAATGCATTCAGCGCAAATTCAGGCTTATTCAATGTCAGCTTGAGTCGCATGCTGGTATTACACAGTAAAAACTTTGACTGTCTAAAGAAGTCTAAATTCAGCGGACCATATAGCTGACATACTCTACTATCTTTAATCATAGCAGATCGCTTTACAAAGCCACTGTTTGTTTCAACATCAAATTTTCCTGCTTCATCTCTGTACCATCCCATGGCTTCCATATGACTTTTTTGTGCTGCTGGATGAAACTGTGATACATGATTGAAATATGATTTATAGGGATAATCGCTTTGACCACCTTCCACCCTGCTGCTCTCCAATCGTTAGAGAAACATCACGAAGTAATGTAGTCAATGGTAAATTGTTCAGTCCAACTTTATGTGCATCGTCAATAGCAGTTCCATCTGCTTGCTGAATTCTAAACCTCAAATCAAGCATCGCATAACTCAAATCTATGTAGTCATCACTACCACCAGGAATAACAAATTCAATGGGGCCAGCATTCTCAGCTGTTCGAGGATGATAATCTACAATACTTGAACTAAGAATATCTGTCTGTATGGCTTGTTGATCGAACAAACAAAAACCGGAAGTTTTACACTCCATGATTAGAAGTTATAGCAGCGTCGTCGTTTAGCGCCTGATGAATGATTAGAGCCTCTGCGACGTTTGCGTGAATGCCTTTTGACTGAAGATCGCACCTTACCAGCTCCGCGATGTTTCCTCCTTCCTTTTTTCATTCGTTTAGGTGATTTCTTTCCTTGAGTAACACCCAGCAATGGTCTGCTTCAATGTTTTTAAACCGCGTTCCTTCCCACGATTCAACAAACTGCTCTTAAAACTTCTACCTCTGGAAAGATCACTAGCAACATCACCAGCAAAGCCAACGGCATTACTTAAAACATTTCGTTTTAAAGATCTACCGACATTGGATATGAGAGGTGCTACAACAGATTTCAGTGCACCAAGTATGCTACCTCCACGTTGGCGGCGAGCGCCGATGTAAATTTGTCCTCCACCACTTACATAGGAGGGTCGTGAATAAAATGAGGCAGTTGGATTCATAGCTCAAACCCTAAACATTGTTAGTTACAACTTTGCATGAATCACTGTCGATCACTTAGATGAAAGATGTCGGCACGACGCATCCAAGAGTTCATACTTGAAGGATAACCAGTCCATTTAACAAGACACCATTCTTCACCTTGCCGTTTTTTTACATCGAATGATTTTCTCTACCAAATATGTTTCACTTTCAGTGACTACCTCAATCTCATCGCGGTAAAAGCTACCCTCAATTTCTTCATTATCGTAATCTTTCAACTTGTAGGTGGTCGGAGAGTCTTTTTGATTAATCCTTGATACTGTAAATACATACCTCCTCTGTCCAATTCGGGAGGTACCCTTTAGCAAAAACACTTTTCACTTTTGAGATACGAACTTTATCACCAATTTTCACATCACTTTTCACATGAGTGCGTTTACGTTGGAATGATTCGCGCACTTTATCTACATTGTCAGCATTTACATCTACTGGTCTGAGTCCAATAGAACGATGGATAGAGTGATTGTAGGCATGAGTGTATCTTGTAGAACCTTTGTCCAATTTTGTGTCAAGTTGGCAGTAAAATGTCGCCACAAGCGATTTTTTTAATGTGCGATTAAAACGTTCAACGAGTGCAGCTTTATAAGCGCTCTTTACACTAAACAACTCAATGTCATGCCTCTCAAATAATCTTGTCACATGCTGATTTTCAAACTCTTTTCCTTGATCACTCTGAATTCTTTTTGGAATGCGACCTTCTCGAAAAATTGTTTGGAATGCTTTTGCTACTCCTTTCCCTTCTTTAGTTTTTAAAGGTTGAGCCCACGCATAACGCGAGAAAATATCAATGACGGTTAAAATAAAATTATTGCCCGAGTTATGTTTTGAAATGGAGGCAACATCACACAAATCTGCTTGCCACTGTTCATCGATGTCATGAACAATATAATGGCGGGTGCGGTACTTCTTTTTCGCTTGTTTGTGGAGTGTATAGGTAGCCTGACCCTTTAACCATCGTTTCACTTGTGATTGTGGAAGACCACTCGCTTTTGATAATTTCTTGATAGATGCAAATCCTGCCGGATGTTTTACATCATAATAGATTGACTTCAAACGTTCAGTCGATGACGGCTGACTCTTTTTCCTCCTTCTCATCTTTTTGTTTTCTTGCCTTTCTACATTTACAACAACTGCAGCATTTAGCTTTAGCGGTTTTGCGATCGTGTTCACATTGCTTAGGGGTTTCATTATGAGAGCTGGCGCAGCAAGTGCAAGTGACAACGACATTCACCTCTGGCGGCTCATTACATGGCAAGCAACACATCTGCTTCATATTAATAGTCTGAGAACATGTATTTCCTAGGAGGAGCTGTTTTACGTTTTCCTTTTACCAGTTTTAGTGGCGATGTAGATCTACGTCGAGTTCTTCCTCTTGTTTGCTTAGTGAGTGTGGGAGGGGATGTAGCAGGTGACGTCTTAAACCAATTTGTTGGCATTTTCATCGCCTGAAGCATTGGAGTAGTAGCCACTGTTGAATCAAGTTCTTTCAATGTCTCATTATTTAAAGCAAATTTTGGCACATTATGCTTTTTCAATAGTTTAAGAAAGTATGACCAACCAGGTGGAACATAGCCCTGACGGCGCTTTCTACGTGTCGCATACTGAATCAAGTCTTCATAACGTGAAGCATCAATCACTTTATTTTCATCTGTAATGATTTCTCCTCTATCATTTACATTGAGATGGGGTTCAATACTGTTGAAAAGAGATATGGCATGTGCGCGAGATGCTAAAGGTGTAGCAGTCGATACAGAGTCACGCATCTTATTCTTCAAGTTTTTCAATTGCTCAACAGTTTCCGATTGTAATAATACAGCACGATGTGGATCTTTGATGTGAACATTTTGCTGATAATCTATTTCTTTCCTATACATTTGATTTGCAAGAGGTTGCTTTACTTGCTGCATGGCAGTCAATTGTACATATTCATCCTGAGGAATAACAATCATGCGAGAATAAGAACTCATAGTTTGTAGATAATCATGGGAGTTTTCAAAATATCACTTCGAAATCTAAATTCTTCCGGACACTCTTGCGTAAAGTCAATGAATAAGTAACCGTATGGTTTTTCAGTAGCTGCTTGAAAAATTTCAATTAAGGCTTTTGATCCTCTGGGTGCAACTTGTCGCGCTAAAATTTCAAATTGACTTTTATCTCGCGGATTCTTGAAAATAGCATAATAGTGTGTATTCAGGTTTCGTGTACGAGCTTCTTTTCCATCAGGAAACAAATTTTGTGTGATATAGATGATAAAGCACCTTTTATGGTGTGCTGCGCGAGTGAACATATCTGTAACATCTTTTGAATTCTTACTTTCTTTTAATAAATCATCCAATACAACAACATCATTAGACTGAAGTTTATCCACTGGAATAATTCCTTCATGTCGAATAAAGTTGCGACTTTGCAATTCCTGAAACAGCGACGGTTGATAAATACCATAACACCAAATCACTCGATTGATAGGTTCCTTAAACAACTCCCTTCTTTTATCCAATAAATTCAGCGTGAAAACAGTTTTACCTGCATGAGATGGACCTGATACAGTCAGAACTTTATCACATTGAAGTCTGAAATCCATTTTATTACTTTGAGACTCAACATTTGCATAATTAACGCTTAGAGCCAAAGATATTTCCCAATAGGTTGCCCACGGCAGGAGCTATCATTGGAAGTATTGCTGAAAGGAAACCGCCCTTTTGTGTTAGAGTTTTCCTCTTTCTTTGAAGGGTGACTTTAGGATTGGAGATGAAACGCAATTTCGTAGCATATCGCTTAAGTAACTTTCGTTGTTTTGGCGCTAATTTCTTCGTCCTCAACTTCCTCACATGAGAAATAATTTCACAAATGAATTTATCGTTAGCATGTCGTATAGCATTGTATCGTTGATTTGCTTTCATTAGTCGGACTTTTACGTTTCGTCATTTTACGTTTCGCCATTTTCCGTGTTAGTCTTTGCTAAAACCTATCTTTACCACATTTGCATAGGTACTAACTATTGCGACATAAGTGACACTCGAAATGAGCAATATCACAGTGGTTACATTGGCAAAGTTGAATGCAATTACGTATGAAACAGCGTTGACAAAAAGCATGCTTACATCTCTTGAAGATGCGCTTTTCATTTCCATCCTTTCGCTTACATACATCGCAACACATAGTTTCACCGTTACTGATGTCTATAGCAAGTCTTTTTGAAGATATGAATTTGCTAGCCTTTTCTAAATAATAGACGCATGTACAGAAGGAATATACTTCGAGAGTGAGCAGACATAGCTCGAAAACCAGTTGTGCTACAATCAAGTACCACTGCATTTTCAATTTTTCTTTATGGAAAGTTGAATGTGAATATCTGAAATCGCTTCAATCACTAGACTGCTACCATGATGGTTAAATGCGTTAAGACGTTCAGCAATTTTTATCATATGTCTTTTAAAAAATTCTTGGGGTGATCTACCACTTCCATTGAATAAGAAGCAAAATGGAAAGAGCGACTTTCCACCTCTTCCTTTCCAAAATGACTAAACTTAATTTTCGCAACTAATCGCGCCATGATAATGCTATCAGAGAATGTATTCATTAATTCTAGAAATAGAGTGCTAGCATCATCGACCACTGCTTCGATGTCGGTCTCATCTTTATGAAATTTTATCACATAATCTTGAACAGCTCCTTTTAAACTTTGCCTATGAAAACGTAATGTTCCGCAGTCGTCTGAGAAAGACATGATCGCCCTTTATCTAACCCATCCATTGCATGAAAACAACAACTCTTCTCATAGTAACATTTATTGAATAACGGTAACAAGCATGCATTATAAATCAATGGTTTGAAAGAGATAAAATAGATACAGCTGATAACTATCATACAGCGAGCAATGATAACCATACAGGACTTTGGCAGTGTTGAGGTAAGGAGGAAAGAAGCATTGGTTATGAACGTACCTACTACAACGAACAGACAAAATAGGAACACACAAATCCTTAAAACGTTTCGTGACTTCATGATAATGTTGATTCACTCTACTATCCCAAGGCGGGAGCAAAATATCATCAATGATTAGATTGGGAAATACTTTCCTCTCCTTACCAGGATTATTACAAAAGATGCGTATAACATCGAAAGCAGCTAACCATCGTTTAAAGTCAATAAGAGCACTTTCACAAGAAAAGCCATAGTCTTGCAAATATTTCAGATTAAGTACATGAATGTGTTTTCTCGCCCATTGATCAACATTGGGATCGCAGTTGGCATGTTGATGATAGACACTAACAATCTGATATGTCCAATTGTTCATAGCAATAGCACTGAGCTCCTGTACAGGTTCACCCTCACAATCCATAAAAATGATGATAGAAGCCTAAAACGGAAATTTACACATCTAAGGAAACGTTCTATAACATATTACAAAATGAAGAATTACATCGATGCTTTTCACGACAAAATACACAAATGATATGATGGCAACGAAGAAGTAAAATGTATCTAATAAGACCACGTCTACGACACTCAAAGCACATAAGCGAATTGTCATAGGGTAGAGTTAGGAAAGGACTAGTAATTCTCCTTCTTTGATTTGCGTTTTGATGTAGCATTCTTCTCCGACTTGCGCTTCGTACCACTGCTGTTAAGGATTTGATCAATTATGTCGTCCACGTTGGGTGGTTTTGGAATATATAGGATGGATTCCATATGCATGGAGAGAGAGGCTATTTTATTATCCTTGTGTCGACCATAATATAGCCCATTCACTTTGAAAAGGATATCCCAAGTACCTTCTCCGAGCTCATCACATCTGATGGGTATTGAATGATCTCCATCCTTCTTATAGTAAGTACACCAATGTGATACCGGTAGGCAAATGTGATTACCATCCCAAATCTTTCTATAGGGAGTATCCTTGTCATCTCTCGCCTTCCACTCTTGAGCAAGAGGAGTAGGAATGTCCATATTAAATGTCACGTACTCCTCAATAATATCAAGTTGGTGGCGAATGTACGGACTCACGGGGATCAGTATGTAGTCCCCATACTGATTGTGCATTATCTTGACATCCGTGGAAGGGAGCATTCCCGTTTGGAGTACTACGCTATGATCATCATAACGCAAGGCTTGTTTAAATTTACGCTGTAGCGGTGTAGGATTATGTACCTTGGATGTTTCTTCCACTGGCCTCAGTTGTAGATGATCTGACCGTAGCGAACCTTGTAACGTTTGACCGCCATTTTGTCCTACTAGTGCAGCAGATGGAGTAGATGCCTGAAAATGAAAAAAGATTGTATTAAGTTTACGTTCAAGGGAGGAGAGGGAGGGAAGTAGCGACTTACCATTTTAGTTGGATAATAGAACAGGGAACTAGAGAGAGAGAGAGAAAATGTGCGTCCGTCACTCGTGTGATTCAACGATGGAATGATTCTCACTGTGGAAGGCTCGCTATTTATAAAGAAATGCTTGATTCTCATTGGATGATGATCCTCATTGGACAATAACATCAAGCTGATTCCAAATCTGGCCTCCGTTTACCCATCCGAGCCTTCGTTTTGGTGCTACAGCCCAAAACGTCCCAAATTCTAACTGTCGTTTTTCGACAATGTCCCAAAATCTTAAATGGCGTCTCACATCTAAACGAAGACAGATAGGAACAAGCCGTTTCTTTCACTGAATTTGTCTCACTCTTAGCTTTCAAACCAGCTATCGCACGACAAAATCCGTCCACTGGAAGCCAAAATCGAAGCAAGCTGTCCAGAGGGGGGGGGACGTCAGTGAAATTTCAAAATTTGATGAAAAATGTTTTGGTGACGGTCCCAGGTCGAAATTCCACACTTTGGAAAATTTTCAAAATTTTACCCATACAAAGTCACTCTGACACTTAGGATTTTTTCAGGTAAGCGAGCTCCGACCTAAAATCTTGTAACCGCTCTAACTTTTGAACGAAGACAGATAGGAACAAGCCGATTCTTTCACTGAATTTGTCTCAGTCTTAGCTTTCAAACGAGCTATCGCACGACAAAATCCGTCCACTGGAAGCCAAAATCGAAGCAAGCTGTCCAGAGGGGGGGGCGTCAGTGAAATTTCAAAATTTGATGAAAAATGTTTTGGTGACGGTCCCAGGTCGAAATTCCACACTTTGGAAAATTTTCAAAATTTTACCCATACAAAGTCACTCTGACACTTAGGATTTTTTCAGGTGAGCGAGCTCCGACCTAAAATCTTGTAACCGCTCTAACTTTTGAACGAAGACAGATAGGAACAAGCCGATTCTTTCACTGAATTTGTCTCACTCTTAGCTTTCAAACGAGCTATCGCACGACAAAATCCGTCCACTGGAAGCCAAAATCGAAGCAAGCTGTCCAGAGGGGGGGGACGTCAGTGAAATTTCAAAATTTGATGAAAAATGTTTTGGTGACGGTCCCAGGTCGAAATTCCACACTTTGGAAAATTTTCAAAATTTTACCCATACAAAGTCACTCTGACACTTAGGATTTTTTCAGGTGAGCGAGCTCCGACCTAAAATCTTGTAACCGCTCTAACTTTTGAACGAAGACAGATAGGAACAAGCCGATTCTTTCACTGAATTTGTCTCACTCTTAGCTTTCAAACGAGCTATCGCACGACAAAATCCGTCCACTGGAAGCCAAAATCGAAGCAAGCTGTCCAGACGGGGGGGGGGACGTCAACCGAAAATTTTTTCTCTCCGATTGACTTGAAACTCACCATAGCGATGCAGAATTTCACGCTGAATCCGAATCTGACCTCCGTTTTCTCATCCGATGCTTCGTTTTGACGCTACACACCAAAACGTCCCAAATTCTAACTCTGTCGTTTTTCGAAAAATGTTGAAAATTTTTTCTCACCGATTGCCTTGAAACTCACCATACCGATGCAGAATTTCACGCTGAATACGAATCCGACCTCCGTTTTCTCATCCGACCACTCCTTCCATTCGAAACAACCCATTTTACAACCCAACATTCAGCAGATTGCACGAAAAACATCACACACTATAGCCTCAAGACTAATCCTGGCGGTCGCCCAAGTCCACCACGACCGACACTCTATCGTTCCAGAGGGGGGGGGACGTCAGCGAACAGTTTGTGAACCCACCTGGTCGGTACACCACGACAGACTACAACCTATGTCGTTCCAGAGGGGGGGGGACTCAGACCCGAAGCACCACGGCGGCCGACCACGACACTCTGCCGTTCCAGAGGGGGGGGGGCGCCGGTCGAGTGTTCGCCGTTTTCTTACTACTTACAAACATATACCAAATTCACATAGAATTTGAAACGAACATTTGATGCGAGATTCTCGTATGTTTACAGGATCTGGTATGTGTTCATGCGAAACCTCACTTATTTTTGTAGGTGATTGGTATGTAACGACGCGAACTATTCTATCTGTGATTGGCTGTTTTACGATCAAATACGAGTTGTTGGTATGTTTTATATACGAGACCCTATACAAATTCGTCCTCAGTCGCATGCCTCTCGTATGTAGAGCTTTAAGTCACCCGGCAAAAACATTTTCTGTCAAAATGCTATGTAGCTTCTGAAGTTTTATATTCATGTGACTGGATGTTATAATCTTGTTTTGAGTACTTCTATTCTCTGTCTCTCCCCCCCCCCACCCCCACCCAAAATAATGCTGCATTGACAACGACCTTCTCTCGCTCCTAAGTGCAGTCTCTTTTCATAACCATCGTCGCAAAAGCACTGCGTGTGTAAAATATCTCTGGTTTGTAGAAAATTTAAAGCACTTGCTTTGTTGTTACTGTAGACAACAATCCCACGAAGTTCATGATCACAATCTGCATCTGAAAATTGCCTTCGTAATCGTATAATACAGTGTTTTCTGGATAATTCGTCACCCTTCGGCACATACAAAAATGGCGAATTAAGCATATTGTCGAATTGACAGAATAAATAGATGTCCGTAATCAGTATTCGTGTATTTGTGTATCATGTATTCGCAACTGATTGTTTCCCGTTCATTGATGGTTAAAACTATCTGATCTATTGACGGTTAAACGACGCTTTCTGTAAATACTAGGTAAATGATCAAGATGGGTCTGGCCAGACTCGAGGCTTGTAGTCTACATTTCTATTAGATCCACACAAAATCTTCCATGAATTAGGCTCTATTGAATTAAATTGTCAAAAACAATATCTGAAATGTCATTTTACGTTCCTATTGGTCCATCAGTAAATTGTCGTCTCATGGTCGTCTCCATCAGTAAATTGTTGCAATTATTAATGCTTTTATACCACAATGTTAATACAATCATTGGAACAACAAATGACTTTTGCGTGTTCCAAGCAAATGTTTTGATGCAAATGTTGAATGCTTTGTGTACCTGTCTCTTCTACCAAAACTTTTTACTAACTTCCGCTAACAAGAGAATTTTGTAATAGTGCTAAACGTGCGATTTTCAGGTTTCTTGACGAATTAAGCGTAGAGATAAGTATGAAGATTTGCGAATTGGGGATGGAAGAAGTGACGAATTATCCGCACTTCTTACAATGTGCAACATATGAAACTTATTCGGGGAATTGGAAATGTGGAATTAAGCGAAATGGCGAATTATTCGGAAAACACTGTATCTTCTAAACATCCACGGAAGGAATCCTTCATACCAGGGCTCAAGTGAGACTTCTCAGTAGTGTTGCGCTATAACTCTATGAAAGATCAAACCAATTCTATACCAAATACGACTATGTTTGTTGAAATTTGTTGAATTTGGAAAAAATCTAAAATATGGGGGAAATAATAGAAGTACCTTCTTTTGACAGTTTCGATGCTGCAACATCCCTCCGTTGGAATCAATGTTTCACTTGCTTGGAAAGTTTTCTTTGGACTATCAAAATTCGCACAGAATATCTGGATTGCCTGAATGATCTGTGGATGATACACTTAAGTTACTATTTTGCATTTAATCAGTAGTATTGGAGAGATGGTGAAATATATTTGGTTTCCGCATTCTCTGTTATTTAATTTATTGACTTCAGAAATTCACTCATGTTGGTTAGCTCCGTCATTTCCAGATGATCACAATGCCGATGGTCCCGTGCAGTGATTCGAAGTTATTGAATAAATAGGAAGGCATTGATATCCCATTTTTTCACGCGGATTTTCTTAATGAACAGCAAGAGCACGATCCGTACAAAATTGTTCATTGGCGATCAAGATGGCGTCATCATCACCGGTTGCCTTTCTCATAAAGAATTAGTAGGGCCTACATCAAAGTGGTCGCAGAAACAATGACATGCTCTTTGGAAAATTGAAAGATTTGCGAAGGCTTCATTTCTTTCTGTTTCATGCTTCCGGACTTTAGTAACTATTTCGCTTAGAATTTTCAGTATAATTATCCTGATATTTTTGACACCAACACTTGTGATTCACTTCCAAGTTTTGAAAAAGATAGCAAGGAAAATAATGCAACTCTCCTGAAGCTGTTCAATGCTTCAACTGACACGGGCAACTTGTCCTCCTGGAAATTTCGATGGTTTGCAATCATTCATGCTCCTGTAAATTATTTATATTCTTAATCGCAGCATGCAAGGAAGTTACGGTCATTGGTACATTGCAGAATTTGGCAAACTTCTGCGGATTCCAAAATGTGATCGAACAAGACTGGTCTCTGACTCCCAACCTATTCCCTTCCTCTTAATTTTGTCATCACTCGCATCAAAGAATTTTAAAGTTTTTTGGATTCTCAGTCGGGTAGGCCTACTAAGTTTCTTTTTATTGATTTCTGCATGCGTTTCACAAGTTCGCACATCAATCTTTAAAGTGTCCAAATATTTCTATTGAACATTTTCAATCGATTTGTGGATTTCTAGATATGTTCGAAATCGTTTGCGTGCCTCTGCTAATGGAGCCTTGTCCGCCTGGATTGCGGCAACCTGAATCCCGATCGGGCCGACATTGGGATCAGCTGTACAAGGATCACATAAGGGACCAGAGGACAATGACCTGCAACTTGACAACCTTCGTCTTTGTCATCGAGAGATCATGCTTTCATCAACAAATAAAATAGCTGAATGGAATGGTTTGAATTGTTTATATTGTTGTTATATTCGTCTATGAAAAAGCTCACCGCGATCCTGAATGTAAAAAGGTTGTTTTCTAGGTCCAGATTGTTTCCATTCGTAAAACCTGAAAAATGGAAAGTTTGTCAGTAAGTATACATCTCATCATTAAAAGGGGGTGAGCATCCACATTTCCAGGCAAAAATCATGATTGAATAACACCTTTATTTGAAGATAGCCGTTTATGCTTTAAAAGTTCACTTTTCCGGGGAGTTTAAGTTACCTTTGTTTTAGGACATCTATTTGTATAAATGTTTCATAATACCTTTGTAGCTAACTTAATCTTAAAATATTGGACCATAGTATTCCGCAAACATCTTTCATAGCCTGTGACAAAGAAGTATAATTAACAGTCTACACGGTTTTCTCGGAGGGAAATGATGACATTGTACGTCGTCGGAAATCATAATGAATTAGAAAAATTATCATGGAATGACATACCGTCGCCGCCTCAGCATACGATTTCGGAGCTTATGGACTTAGCTACGGTGTCAAAGTATTCATTTCAGACATGGTATAACAGTATACCAACTGCATCAACTCTATGCACATTTGGCACAGAATTCTTCCTCACAGATTCTCTACAAAATTCAATGCTAAGTCAGCGGACAGTAAAGCCGACTACGGCATTATTGTCCGCTGATTGCTGGAGAAATCGGTAGGAACTTCATCCTCATTTGGTTAGAAGGCCTTGTGCATTGTAGGAATAATGCCCATTTAAAGACGGTTTTCATGAAGATAATCGGAGGGCTCGCTAGCAGTGTTAAGATGCCCGATTAGCTGAAAGCGGCCATTTTGACCCACATTTTGGCCGCGTAGAGACCCGCGACCACCGCCATTCGACTCAGCGTGGTCGACTACTCCTCTGTGGACCTTAATCTCAAAAATGAATTTTGGGAGCAAAAAGAAACATTTTCGCTGCCTCTTTCCTCCCTTCTGAGAGATGCTTCTGAGTTTGAGAAACATGGCTTTGGTAAATTGACTTCGGTTGGGAAAATAACTTGTAAAATTTCCGATTTGCACCCACTGTTCCCGGCTGTAGGAAAGCGGCCATTTAGACCCACTTCCTGGACTGCGGGACTACCGCCATTCGATTCAGCGTGTTCGACTACCCTCTGGTAGTCCTTAATTTCAAATGTTCACTCAATCGTTTGAAAAAGATAGTCAAATTTTCGCTCTTCCGTGTTAGCTCCGCTTCGTGTCCGCGATGGATTCTAAGTTTCTAACTAAGAAAAATTTTAACTGACTCTCCCCTCCTGAAACAATTTTCTGAAAATAACTTAGAAAAAATTTCACTCACTGTTTGGAAAAAAGGTTCTGACATAGTTAAATTTTCTCTTCTTCCACGACAGGTTCTAACTTTCAAAATTATCGATGTTGGTTGACAATTAACTTAGGAATTTGACCCCTTCCCCCAAAAAAGGTGATCATGAGTTCGAAAATCATGGTTTCGGAAAATCGACGTTTGAATGTTAAGTAGCTTTAGAAAAGTTTTGGGACCCCCTCCCTCCTCCTGAATAGAGATGTTCAAAGACTTGTTCGGACTGGCACAAAGTGAGGCAGACCATACATAT
Organism: Prostheceraeus crozeri; assembly: GCA_907163375.1. NCBI lineage: Eukaryota > Metazoa > Platyhelminthes > Polycladida > Euryleptidae > Prostheceraeus > Prostheceraeus crozeri. The sequence continues at coordinate 14,033 of CAJQUW010013011.1, forward strand.
TCTGAATCCTCTCACCAAGATGCATTCAACGGCTCCACTCCCGAGACTGAATTCGGAATTTGGGTTTTCTAGCTACTCATTGGCCGATGCGTCTCGGCTAATACCGTTTCAGTTTCGGCTTCTTCCGTTCTGAAGGATATACGAGTATAAGCAGCGCTGTCTCGACGTGTTTTCATTCCTCCCCTCGCTGATTTCATCAAGCTGACTGACGACATGTATTCCGTTACGAAGATGGTGTCTGCCACAGATCTGACCATTTCATCGGTAAAGTAGATTGGACATTTTTGGTATCGCTACATTTCCCATCCGGGAGGCCGTTTTGCTGTACAGACACCGGAAATTTTTGCTGGTCAAACTTGGGTACTTATGGGTTATCTCCCCCACACGTCTTCAAAGTTGTGTAAAATCCGTAGAAATGAATCAATCGTCACAAAACTTCAAGTACACATAAGTGAGGATACTTTCTACCTGCATGCCAAAATTTGTGCACATCGGACAAGTACTTTTTAAACTAGGAGCGATAACTTGAAGTGCAGCGTTATCTGAAGCCTGATCTGACTTCTTCTGACGTCATCGTCTGAGCAGAAAGCACTTGAGGTCAACAAAGTCATTTCCCGAAAAATAGTGAAGTGATGATAACCAGGTCACATCCCGTATATTAATATGCTCGACTTAATGAAAGTGTGGCAAGGTAGTGGTCGTGGGAAGATTTCAAGTAGCAGTGGATGAGACGAAGACGGAAAAAGTACAATGCACACACGAGTAACAATCACGCGTCGAACAGACAAAGTCAGATCAAGCTACTGGCATCGCTACACTTCACCCTATCGTCTCTCATGCAAAAAGTATTTGTCCGATCTGCTTAAAATTTTGTATCTGGGTAGACAATATGCACAAGTACGTTTACCTGAAGTTTGCTGACGATTGATTCACTTTTGCAGATTTTAGACAAATTTGAAAACCTGGGGGGGAGATAACCCATAAGTACCCAAACTTGTTACAAATTCACAAACAAATTTGTACAAGTAACAAATTTGTTACTAGTTGCACGTACTTAACGAAAATCACAGTGAAGGTGACAGTGTAATAGAGAATTCAGCGGAAAATTTTCGATTGCGTATATTATCATCTCAATTTCTTAGGCCTATTTATCAATATTATGCAATACACCTCTCTCATTCGCATAAACTGAACAGTTTGTTTCACTTATCTAACATTAGCCCTCTAAGACAACTCAGTAGACAACTCAAGGCCTCCAGTGAGTCTCAGGCAAGCCAGCATGGACTGATGTCTCGAATTCCTTGACTGAAAAGTACGATGACATTCATTTGTAGCATGTAACCCGCTTGTACTTTCAACATGCATAAATTCAAACTCGTGTAAAAGATGGCTCAAAGTTGATGTAAAAAATTGTGCATGTACCGGAGCGCACTACGACAAGGTTTTGCCTCCAGGAATTGCTACATTACTTTTTTGCTACTAAGGGCACATTTTCAAATTCCTATATAATATAAGCTTATGCAATTGTCAATATTTGCTTTCAATTTTCAACATATGGATGATAGCATGACAGAAGTAAAGGGCTACATGAAATAAAATCACGTAGTCAACATGCAAAAAAGGATGTACTACGAAACACTTTTTCCTTGCTATACCCAAAAAAGCGAAAAAAACGAATGCCACTCGATAAAAGCGAAAATTCAGGCATATGTTCGAAAAAGCGAATATCTGGGTGCTCTGAGTTCTAGAGGACGGCAAGGAAAATAGCCTTAAGAACGAGCGACCGATTGTGTTTCTAAAAATCCAGGCCATGGTTCGGTTTCCACTCTGGAAGAAGCGCTGATCCCATATTTTCATGTTCTTCAAATTCTAAGTAGTCCTTGGCCATGTCACGATCTCGTCTCTGGTTGACTGCGACATGCAACCATTCGCTTTGCAGCTGACCAGCTGCTGTTGTAGCCTTGTGATGGAGCACTCACTAGTGTAACTGGAATACCTGGGTTCGAATCCCAGCGCGGAATATCGGCCATTTATTGTATCAATTTCCGTAAATAACGAATGAAATTATCATCTATCAAAGTGGAATCCTATAGTCTAGTCAGTAATTACGAGTCACTTCAGACCCTTTGTCTTCATATTGACTAACAAGGGTTTCAATCAAGTCTATAGCAATCTCCACAACCTGACCCCACGGACAGTCTGATAATGATGATCAATGTATGCTGACCGAAATTAATCACTACAAGCAAAAAAAGTCTACCATTAAAACTCTTGACTCTTTCCACCATTCACAAAGTCAGCGAAGTATATGAAACATTAATAGACTATGTGTTGCAGCTGACATTGATCAAGATAGCCAAATGTTATAAAGTGCATGACAATATAAAAGAAAATCTGAAAAATTTTGGCACGATAATGCAAAGCAAAGGGTACTTGTTTTTTAATGCATATTTGCACGAATCTCGTGACCCCACCAGAAGGTGAAAATCTTGGAGATCCGGGAACTCCCGGAAAACTTCAAGTCATGGCCTAACCTCAGCGCCTACGGCTCAGCTTATATCAAACTATAGCTAAAAAGAAGCACAAATCTCAAAAACTGCCTACAGTGTAAAACAGCAGAGAGACTTCTATCATAGAAATTAACAATACCATAGAAAGTCCTAGAATGGAAATTGCGTGAAAAGTATGGCACACGCCGGGGGAACTTAGTTGACGCAAAATGCAGCTTGTGCGATCTGGCTTCCATGTTTTTTGCTTGGCATTTATATTTATCATCGCGATTGTTGGCCCTTGTCCAAAGACCATGTACTCAAAAGCAATAGTGAATTTACAAAATGCTGCGCCGACAGGATGACAAAGAAGGAAATCCTTTTAAACGTTCTGTGCGTTCATCATTTTGAAATATCGCTCCGATAATTACATGTAATCTATCAATAGTATAATCAGACTCTTATGCAACTTGTAATGTCGATTTACAGAACATGCATAACTCCAGCTTGAAATCAGAGGCCAAGAAATCTTAGAGTATTCATATTACTTTAAAGAGTTCCCCTGTTCACTAAATTTGAAAAATTTTCAAAATCTCTACATGCATTCGAATATCAGCTTCCAAAATGTCACATGTGTCATTCAGTGATTAATTGAAAAGTTCCAACGACATTTCATTTATTTGAGAAATGATTGTCGGTAAAGAAACTTTCAATGTGTTTATTCCAGAAAAGCGCCAGGTTTCTTAGCCGCGTGAAGAAGAAATTATCCAATAATTAGACTTTCTATATGTGAATTCTTCAGATGTTCTTGCAAACAGCACACCGACCACTTTCAATTATGACTTTGTGAACCAATTTTTAATTCACATTCCAATATTGAAAAATTGGAAAATAGTTGTCAGTGACTGCTACAAATAGACACACTATATTAATCCATGGAATAGTAGGCTATTTCACATGAAACAATGCCGCCATCTCACTTGCAATTCTCTTCATGAAAATCCTGTAATTAGGTGTCAACAACTTCCACAACCAACTTGGCAAGTAGTTTCACGATGATACGATGTTCTAGATCGAATCTGATATACAAACCAGATTTTTCCATGTGCCATCATTGTGCATAGGCAAGATATCAAACTTCCATTCTTATCCACTTCTATGACTTCTATGGTTTATGCATAGACTTCTAAATTTCTCTGGACAGATAGGTGAACAAAATTTGAAATCATTTTCTACATGTTCAGGCCAACCAACATTTGTGTTACAGAAGATCGAATTTTGTAGCTAATCGAAGGGATAAATGACTGTTTTAAATTAATCTCTTGTGCGATTCAATCGAATGCAAAATACTAAGCAAATATACCGCGGCTGGTTGTCAACCGAAATGCAATGATAGTGTAACACTAACACACCTCTGCATAACAAGGAAATTTGAATCTGTAGTTGCATCGAGTTAGTAGAAAGTATTATATCCCAACTAAACATTCCGTCTTGTGCAACCTTCACTTCCACGAACCTGACTTCAATGCCACCACGGAGGTATGCTAAGTCGTATCGTATGCTAAGGCTTATCGTATGCTAAGAAGAAAAACTAAAAAAATGAAAAAGCATTATCTAAAGGACAGTGAAACCAAAATTCCTTTATCTGTCTAGATGCTTTTCCAAACAACTACAAACCGCGATCCGGTATGGCCACGTTTTCAAGTAAATGTCTTGCCAATGGAAACACATTCCGAAGATTCTTTGGTATGACAATTTTGTCCAAAATCTGCAAGGAAATCATTCCATCTGGGTTTGTGATATCTCAAAGCGATCATGGGCTAAAATGACGATCATGAGTTTAAATCTTCCCTTCAGCGTCGTCGCATCATTGACTGTCGAAAATTCTGCGAATGTTCGTATCTATCACGTAGAGAGAAATCCATTCCTTCAAGCAAATATCATCTATCACAAGTTTTCCAAAGGTATCAATCTGGATGACCAGCCACTAATAGAAATTCGAAATTGGATTCAATTATATAATACTTGGGAAAGTTGATGGTGAAGCCGAAGTCAACGAAAGGAAGACTAACGCTAGATCCACCCATATCATTGAACATGGTAAGGGACAATTTCGAGTGGAAAAGAGAAGCTGCAGATTCCCACATTATACATATCCTGAGATTAAGAGGATCAGAAAACGGAGATCCTTCTTTCATTTCATGAAAACAATGATGATGGACACAATTAGCATTCCCAACCTGATCAGCCACTTCCGAGGAGGTTGGAACAGATATGCAGCGGTCCGACCTGTGATGGAGACTCCTCTGAGAACAATGACAATTACTCGAGAAAGTGCATCTTGAGAATGAGAAGTGTTTTGACTGGATAGGTCAAATGACTGGAGCAACTTATTTTATCTCCTTGCGTCACCGCACAGAGATTGACAAGAAAATGAAGACAATTTCTTTATTGAAGTTTTCCGGATTCAGTCTGAGAAATGCTGATAACAAAATATCATCATGCAGTCAACCACAGAAGATGAAATGTACACAGGATGTGAATGTTTGCATGCAAAGACTGATTTCAATATGAATCCTAATAATTGAAATGATGCCAGTGGTGCGTGTTGCCTTTCACTTCTGAAATGTAAAAAATGTGATTCCTGTTGTGAATGCACTGTCGGAAATATTAAATCGGCAATGTTTTGAATAAAATTTATCATGGTGTCTTTCCTCCAAACGTATATGTGCTTCAACCGTCCATTCATAGCTGGAAGGTATTCCATGAGATCACGCTGAGATCAAGTTGTCTAAGAAAATAGCTTCTTCCTTTAAAAATGAAAAAAAGGTGCTCAGAATATCGATATATCATTTCTCCTGGTGACTTTTCCGCTTACTTCTTCGCAAAATCTCGCTGTGCACACGGACATGAATCAGATTACCGAATTTCAATGAAATATTTCAACAGCATGTGCAAGAAATGTGTTCATAACATCTCAGACGTTTCATTTCTGAGAGTTGTAAGAAAAAAACGCAAAATTAGCAAAAACGAGGAGGTCTAGCACATGAGTTTAACGCATAAACATGCAGTTCCATGCTTCCTAACTCCCAATGTACATAGATATACATACATGCTGTTCTTCACCCGAATTGTGTTGGCAATACGTTCTCTACAATTTGAAAACGCTTGATGACAGTCTATTTGTAAGGTAGTCAAATTTAGGATTGCTGACCTGATTATGTATGAGGCCAATTTCAACCTATCTGTCCAGAGAAATTTAGAAGTCTATGGTTGATGGTTCAATCCCTGGACTCCTAGATATTAGTTCATGGTTGAGCCATGGACCTCTATAACTAGCATTTATGTTATAGAAGTCTATGGTTGAGTCCAACCACTAATCCTAAGCAAATTTTCCTTACAATTTGAATTAAAGATATCAAAAATCATTACAGATTTCTTAAACACACCATCAAGCAAGTTGTTCATTAATTGCCAGGGAAGGTCGATAAACACCTCGTCCTACAAGTCACCTGAATAATATCGCTAGCGTAACGCCATACCATCTGAAAATGACCCTCTCCTGTGTCGAGTCGTTTCATTTAAGACTTGATAGAGATGAGCCTGAATTAACTGATAAAGAATTAAAGGCAGAAATAACACGCATTCTAACAGCTAAAAATCCTAATGCCCCACAAAATGCAGTTCGGTATGACTTCAAAGACCGCCAATACAAATTCGTTGAACAAATGGATCAAACAGCTTATCATTTAGTAATGGAAGGAAATTTCCTCATTAGAGATCCCAAAGAAGAGCAATCACAAGAAACAGCCACAGTCACAAACGCAACAACAACCGAAGAAGAGAAAACCATGGATGAAACGGGTACTGAAAACGATGAAACAGTGGAGTCAGAGGCCACAACGACACAAGAAGAAAAAACAAAAGAAAATGCTCCCCCTAAGCGAATAGTAAATCGATTCACCATATCCGAACGATACACACAAACTTATAACAGTCCAAAGATGGATGACTTCACCTTGACAGAACCACCACCACGAAAACATTTCTCTGCAAATGCCACACATTGGAAGATCTATGACGCCTATGTAGAAGATATGAAGAATAGTCCGGGAAACGAAAAAAGGAAATCGACAGCATCAACACGCCCTACTTCTCCGAAAAAGACGATGGCAGAGGAATTAACTGATGAGATGGGAAAAATTGTCAATGCGGCTAAACTTATGGAACGCTTGGTTAATCAAAACACTTATGACGAGATCGCACTGGACTATAAATACTACGAAGACCCGTCAGATGAATATCGAGATAATGGAGGAACACTCCTACCATTATGGAGATTTTATTATGAAACTCCAGGAAAGCGAACAGTGACTGCTTTATGTTGGTCACCTAAATACACTGATCTTTTCGTTGTAGGGTTCGGATCATTCACATTTATGAACTGTATCAAGGGATTGATCTGCTACTTCTCGCTCAAGAATCCTTGTTACCCTGAATACGTCTTCGAAACGGCATCTGGCGTCCTCTGTCTCGATATTCATTCATCGTTTAATCACATCCTTTGCGTCGGATTCTACGATGGAACTGTCGCTGTTTTCAACCTCGTACGGAAGGATTTCTCACCGGTATATATTTCATCAGCGACGACCGGGAAGCATACCGAACCAGTGTGGAAAGTAAAATGGCTGAAAAGTGACAGTGAGAAGAGTTTAAGTTTTTATTCAATCAGTTCCGATGGACGTCTAACGCTGTGGACTCTGAACAAAGATGGCATCGGAGCATATCACGAATCCATGAAGGATCTTGAATTCAACGATGTTGTCAACTTGCGGAAGTTGAATAGAGATAATGCGGATGCGAAAAATGAAGGCAAAAGCGAGAAAGAAGATTGCCCTGTAATTGGAATAGGTACTTGCATGGCATTCCATTCAGAAAACGACGACTTATTCTTAGTTGGAACAGAGGAAGGACAAACTCATATATGCAGCAAGGCATTTAATTCAAGGTTTCTAGATACAATTCAAGTACATGACCAAGCTGTCTATAACATCGCATGGAACCACTATCACCCAGATATCTTCATTAGCTGTTCAGCAGACTGGAAAGTCAAAATTTGGAATTATCATTCACCTGATAATCCGCTATTCATTTATGATCTCAAAGCCCCAGTAGACGATGTCGCATGGGCTCCATACTCTTCTACTGTATTCGCTGCTGTAACATCTGATGGTAAGGTTCATGTCTTTGATCTTGCTCTCAACAAGGTAGGAGCCCTTTGCGTTCAAACAGTTGTGCGCAAAAAGAGGACGAAATTAACAACTCTTGCCTTTAATCCAAAGTTCCCAATCATTATCGTTGGAGATGATCGAAGCTACGTTACTTGCCTTAAACTATCTCCAAATCTACGCCGTCCTCCCAAGGAAAAGAAATCGCAAGGAGAGGGAAAGAAAGAATTTGAACCAGAAAAGGATAAGTTGGATGCCATACTGGCAATGGTTGGGTGACCACAATGGAATAAAATTTCAACTACTTCGAGAGAGTCAAGGGTATACAACTATGGATGCATCAGAGACATTAGATTTGGTGAATTCATACATCAAAATAGTTGTTCAGAGCTCTATGAGAAATAGTGAAAATAAGACTGCATACGAAGGTAAAGGACTTTAGCTGAAGGAACTCCAGTGAGAATTTTATTTCTGAACCAAATTCAATTATTGTGTATTAATTTCATCAGAGCGCTGTAGTGTAACTTTGTAAATGACGAAGAATTCAAAGTATAAGATATGAAAATACTCCATTCTTGTCATTTTTATCGAATCTGACCGTTCATGCATGGGTAGTTGAGTAAATCACTTAATGCCATTCTTAAATGAATTATAACATCTGTGAGTTGTGACATAGAAAATCAATAATGATTATTAAAATTCCTTGTGTGAAAATAGTAAACGAATTCTTTATGATAGTTCTCCTCAACATGCCACATATCAGATGTCTTCGAAATGGTTCCTCAACACAGTTGAGGCAATGTGGCCAGCTACACATTCACTCAGGTAAATGTCATAGGACAACGCATGATGTCTAATACGCCTCAGATGGAATTCATGAAGGCAAAGAAAAAATGGCCCACATTCTACTTCATGTAGTGTTCCTTAAATATTTCTTTAGATGCGTTGGAGTTGTTGAATTGCTGGATCTGCATACCCGTAGTAGGATGCAAACACGGTCATACATTAAGTTGATACACATTAGTAAGCTATCTTTGAATAATTGAAATATCAGTTGAGACGAGTGATGAAGTCAAGTAAGTAAAAATAAGCTTTCGCAAATCAATGAAATTCGAAAAAATTGAAATTTTGGTACCCAACTCCCGTTATACAATTTATTGCATTTTGAACGAATTGTGACAGACACAATTGTGAAGTTTTAAAATTTACAGAAAATTAGACACCCTGGAGTCCTTATGTCTTGCACAGCCAGATGATGCCGTCTTCACTCTTTGGGCTGTATGAAGGCTGTTCCCATCTTTGAAGTCAGTCAAAACAAAGCGGCTTTCTCTATATCAGAACTAAGGGCCAGACTCGGACTCGATGCTTGCTGAAGCCGCTTCAGTTCTGAAATCCGAATTCGACTTCTTTCAATAAATGTTCATTTATCATGTATTTCCGTGCTATCAAATTCCTGAAACATTACCTTTCATATCAGTACTTATAAATTATATTATTTACTGTGTCAATAATTTCACCAGTTGTACAGTATATGTGAGTTTTTTGTACACACTGAGTTGGTCACAGTTAATGTGTGCGCATTTATTCGCACAAATGACCATCGACAGTTTTTCGGCGCTTAAATTCATCGTCAGTGATCAAAGATAATTCCTGAAGGCTGATTTGACAAATAGGCTGCCCGTCAAATAAGTTGTAATTACTGAATGAAGCATTCCCTAATTGTCCTATTGAACGAACTAGGCTTTGACTTTAATAGTTTCAATGCTGTTGGTAATCAGACTTACGCACCTTCCATCGATGACATTATTGCCGAACGTTGCACCAGCTTCAAAAATTCTTTTGGTATAACGGTTAAGGATAAATTCATGTTTTTTGTTATTTCCATTGATTTGGTAAAAATGATAAGTTCATGGTTTTACCTTAACTTTTCTAGATACCCAAGTCACACAAAAATCCGCATAAAAGCAGATTCACAGCTGGTATCACAAACAGCACTTCCAAAGAGTTGGCCATACTTGTAAACAAAGGTCTATATTTAGTCCATGACAAATTTAGTAGTTATGCCTTACCATCAAGAATATTTCAGGTGTGAATGCCTTCTGGAGCATTAACTCTTCAGGGGAATTTCTGGTCAGAATGTCGGGTATGAATTGCCACTCTTTACAAGTTCATGATTTCTCCGCACTCTATACGACCCTTAATTTGAACCAGGCTAACGACTCCTCAATAGAGTTATGTTACCTAATACTTAGCAGTTCCACGAATTTCATCTGCATTGGATATTACGAGCATTCTTCTTAAGTACAGATGTTATCACCAGAGCTGGAAGCGGACCCAGGCCAGGATTGAAATATTAAGAATCCGGGTGAAGGCATGTATAGCATCTTCAAATGAATAGGATGGCTATTCGCACCTCTGTCGCATTTTTGCTGTAGCTGAACCACATGATAGGCCTACGTGATTCTTTGTCATGGAGTTATTAGTTCAGTAGTTTAGGCCTGGCGTAATTTACAAACCTTTTTGGTTGTGTTGATCGATAAAATTCATTACATCAATTCATGTGACGATTTATTAACGTGATTCCTGGCAATAAGATGACAAATATTGCATGTATCATAGAGGAAGCTATAGATAAAATTCTGTAACAGTTAAAAGATTATAAAGATTAAATGACGCCCTTCACCTTCTTACTCTACAAGAAAATCAGTTGAACCAACAGACTAAATATAATACAAACAGTCATTCGATCAATAATTTGTAATTCTAATTGATTGATTAAACGATTGCATTCAACAAACGCAATCGGCAATTCTATTGCGGATGATCAAATGTAGAAAATGATTTATTTCACTGAACTGGGCCGGTCCTGATAATTTAAAGTTCGGGGGACTTGTCTTTCAAACAAATTCGGGGTATTCCTATGGGTGGGAATTCCAGTTCACTCTTGGTTGATCTCTTTCTGGCATACAGAGAGTTCAGATGCGTGAGGGGTCTTCTTGCTGACAATAAATTTGGCTTTGCCAGGTATATCGACGACATATGCATCTTTGATTACAAGCACTTCGATAAAGTCCTTGAAATCTATCCAATAGACCTCTTGGATAGTAGGAGCGGTAACAAATATGTGTGGAAGATGAGATCAAGATCCATGGTAGTGGCAAGGAACCCTAGTTATCGGCGCTACGCTTGACCAGGAAGTGACATTGAAATTTCACGCCTACAAGTTGAGTCTTGACAAAATTACAAGTTTCTATGTACTTTCATCATTTCATGTCTATTAATGCAGTGAACAAGTTGTCCGTTTTCAGAGCTGTCACAAATTAAAGTTTAGCAGACATTTCTGATAAGTGCACTGCAGGCATGCCAAATAAATGTTGCGTACCAGAATGTAGTGCTAAAAATCAATCAGGAACATCGCCAAAGATGACTTTGCACAAGTTTCCAACATCAGATGAAGAGCTGTTAGAAAAGTGGATAAGATGTATACCTCGAAAGTGGGAAAAAATGGACCTCCAAGTTTTGCGAAGTAATGCCAACAACTTTAGAGTCTGCTCTGAACATTTCAACGAACAGGATTTTGTAGAATCATCATGTGATACCAACAAGTGCAGAAAAACTGAACCTCGAACGTTGTGCAACAGAAGATTGAGTAAAGCCGCATTTCCTTCCATCTTTAAAAATGCTCCAGCCTACATGTCTCGCAATGTACCACGAAAAAGATCGTCAGCCTCTTTAATGGAAAATCGACGTAAAATAACATTGGAGGAAATGGAAAGGAGGAACACCGAATTTTTGTCTCAAGACATTGTAGATTCCTATTCAGATTTGAGGACTTATGAAGCGCCAAACCATCTACAACATTTCAATAAAGTGTGGAATAAATCTTCCTTATCTTTTTGTGTAATTCGTACTGAACACGATGTACCGAAAATTGCTAAATCCCTTACCATCACTGATGATCTCCATTTTTTTACAACTATCGATGAAGGGAAACTTCACTCATTTGTTAGAGAGATATGCCCTTCAGGAAAGATTTCTCTTTTTTCACAAATTGATAATTTGCTCACTCTATTGAACAATCTATCTACCGCTGAAATAGATTCGAAAACATTACTTGAAAACGTTATCTTGATCTGTGAGAGACTGATCGATCAATTTGAAGAGGAAGAATGTGAAATGAACTATTCAAAGATGTCTTTTATTACTGAGCAATTGAAATTGTTGACAAAAAATAGGCCAAATTATTCCGCCGAAATGCTGTCAATGATGTTCCTTTTAAATAATCACAGTGCAAGTGCATATGAGTTTTTGCGTGGAACAAACTGCTTGACTCTACCGAGTAAGCGTCATCTACAGAGACTGACAGCATCCTTTTCTGATTCGCCAAACGATGATACCATGATTCAATATTTACAAACAAAAGTTACTGAAATGTCGCTTGAAGAAAGACACGTCATTTTATGCATTGATGAGATTCACGTAAAAAGAAAGGTAGAATGTGGTGGTGGAAGATTATATGGCGATGGAGATACGGGATCGACGCCTGGTCTTGCACGGGCTGTTTGTGGCTTTCTTGTTAAATCATTGAGAAATAATTTCCAAGACGTCATTTGTTTGGCTCCTACCACAAATCTGACTACATGTGATTTGCATAAATTGTTCGTGAAAAATCTACGTCTTCTGGAAGCAGCTGAGTTGATTACTACTGCCTGCGTAGTGGATAATAGCCCAGTGAATCGCAGCTTCGTCTTGTCACTTTGTCCTGATAAGAATAATTTCAAGATCATCAATCCAGTTTCAGGAGCTCCATTGTCTATGATATTTGACCCAGTCCATAACTTCAAAAATATTTACAATAATTGGACAACCAAAATTGTGTTTGAATTTCCTGACTTTGAAAATCCAGAAGTGACTCATACAGCTGACATTTCCGATGTTCGTACACTGGTTGAAATGGAATCAGGACTCTGCCAGAATCGCACATAAGCTTAATCATCGGGTATTAGAGCCACACGGTCCTGAAAAAACAAATGTTTCTCTGGCAGCGTCAGTGTTTGATGAGTCAACCATTGCTGCGGCACAGTTGTACGATTTATCAGACGGATTCATTCGATTTTTAAAACTATATTATATATGGATTATATACTATTATTTATATACTATATTCTATATGGAATATAAAATCACCTTCCAAGAGCAAGCATAAGCGGCTTCCTGATGCGAATCCCATCCAGAAAAATGACAAGAGAATTCAGCTTTTGCTACAATTTGCAGATTTTTTCAACAACTGGGAAAGTTCCAAACTACCAGGTTTATCAAAGCCAACTTTCTTAGCTGTAAGACAGTGCTGCAAAACTCTAGCCGAACTGATTGTATACTTGATCGAAGAATGCAATTTCACAACAGTATTTCCCGGCTTGATTGTCAATGATTGGATAGAGCGTATATTCGGTAGATATCGCCAATTTCACGGTGGAAATTTTCTTGTTTCTGTCCGACAGGTTCTTCAAGCCGAAAAGAAAATTCGGGTATCAACTCTCCTAAAATTCTATGGATTTAAACTGAATGATTTGCAGCACTTCAGTGATGAAGAAGATTCCATGCACTTGCTCTCTCAATCTATCATATCATTACCATTGAGCGAATCTTCTGAATCATGGGACAAAAGCATGATTCTCTACATAGGAGGATACATCGCTCAATCATTGGGAAAACGTTTGAAATGTCATCCATGTAAAGAATTTTTGATTCACTCAGTTCCTAGCTATGGAATCTGAAATTCATCTTCGCTTAATAAACATAAGAAGCAGAGGAGGCTTGAAACGTCCATCACCATTTGTTGTCTCTCTAGTTTCATCTGCTTATCAGACAATTGCAAGAATCAGAGATGACTCTGAGCTACAGTCAACTGTTCTACAGAAGTTCTGTCACAGCAATTTTGAGCAAAATGACGCTAGAATCATCCAACAAAATACGATCATTCAACAAGATTGGTTGTGATTGTGACTTGAAGCAGCTAGCATTCAGAGTAATCTTTCATGCATATAACACATTCTTGAAAAACTATGCCTCAGAAATGAGTGACAGTCAATCATCCGCTTCGTTGGCGTACAGGCGTCGCAAATTTGCAGTCAGTCAAGTGAACTCCTCTTAGTTTTTGGTATGTTGCATAATTCTTCTTTGATCACGCATTGGTAAAGTTTATGCGTATATTGGTATTGCAGTGGTATAGTGAAATTCCAATATGTTCTGATAATTATTGTCATGCGAGTGTTGTCAAAAGAACATAATTAATGTGATCCCGTGAATAATAAAATGTTAAGCATCAACAGTAATACTGAATTTTCTAAGACTCAACTTGTAGGAATGATACATAGAGATTTTTCGAATGTCACTTCCTGGTCAAGCGGAGCGCCGATAACTAGGGTTCCCTGGTAGTGGCCTTTACATCACGGAGGTCTACCATAGAGTTGATGGGTTCGGCTTTCCAGTGGTGCTATATACTTTCCCGGAAGTATTTTTTCATCGCCTGAGCATATAGCATTAGGTCAACCAGGTAATTTCATGACAACTCGTGAAGTGACAATGACCAGGCGCGGCCATATCCCTTATACTAATATGCTCAGATCAAAAAAGATGTGGCAGCGTTCGTGGGAAGATTTTAAAAAGCAGTGGATGAGACAAAGAAGGTAAAATGACAATGTACACAGTCAAACGAGCAATTGTTATGTCTAAGCATGAGTAACAATAATGCGCCGAACAGACCAAGTCAGATCAAACTGTTGACATCGCTACACTAAACGTTATCATCTCTAATTCAAAAATTATTTGTCCAATTTGCATAAATATAGGCGCGTGGGTAGGAAATATTCTCGGCAATGTATGTGTACGCGAAGTTTTGTGCCGATTGATACATTGCTACAGATTTTTGACAAATTTGAAAACGTGGGGATGCGGGAGATTACCCAGAAGTACAAAAGTACTAACCCTTGCAAACGCGATTTCAGAAGAGTGCAATCTGTGACCTACTTATGTAATCCAAGGCAACGAAAGATCGAGAGAAGTAGAGAAGGATGGCCATGTCAAAATCTCCCACGTTCCAGTGGATTATGGGACAAAAGTAGATGACGATAATTTGATTTGCATTCATGATAATTCAGATGCACATGGAAATTGTATGGCTCAGCAGATAACATTTTCTTACCCTTGAGCTACTACAACACATCTCCGACCTTGCTCTAGAGCAGATGAGTAGGTCCTTTTCTCCATGATGTTTTCCGAGCGAGCATTGTTGGTCTTAAGACTGAAACTACTTGCGTCTTCACGATACCATGACGGCAGGAGTCCCCATCGCATCGGTTGCAGAATTCGCTGTGCGATGTGATGATGCCCACCAGATATTAAGACGGGCCTACAAGAAATGTGGGATTTTAAGATCAATGAATTTTCCATGTATACTAATTGAATTGCTTCCTAAGCATTGAAATCGTACGTGTAACGTCCAGGCGCGATGTTGGGGGATGGTAGAAACGTTGCTCCATCTGGTGAATCCTTCCATACAGGTAAATCGTCTTTGTTATCGTTTCTAACACCTTTTCTTGTTCGTTTCTGGAGTGCTCGCCGAACAGCATCAGGATCAAGATCACTGAAACGGTTATCGAACTGAGGCTGATTGCAACATACTCGTACATTATAAATGAAAATCTCTTACCAAGCTGTACGACCACACATCTGCAATAATCAAGAAAATCAATAAATCATTGTATTTTAAAGAATGTACAATTTTGAGATTATTGGAGCGTATACGATGCCTCAATTAATCGTTTGTGTCATGCAATAGAAAATGCGATCTTCTACATACGAATAGAAGTGTGTGGAGTGCTAACAACTTTCTAATCAAGGTACCTGGTCAATCACGTTCAAATTTTTCAGGCTAGGATTGGTATAAATTAATTTGAGTTTTGAAGAGTAAAGCACTCCATCTTAACAATTTTGTACACGATGAATAATTTCCTGGATCCAGAGGATCCAAAAATGATGCTTTAACCGTCAAGGCGATGCTGCGACAGCATGGATTCACCTCTTGGTCAGTTGTCACCACGGATAGGAATCTTGAGACAGAAGATTTCACTTCAAATAAAAAAGAAATTACGAAACTGCTGCCAGATGGCGCAATGAGCTTCCTTATTTGAGTTTCTCACTTCATGAGATTATAACCTTATTTTTGATTTTAATAATTATGTTTCATTCGAAACTGAGGTATCAACTGTCATGTAAAACTGTGAATACAAAGTGCATGCTTTCGGCATTTTTATTGAATTACAGTTCTGGATTAGAAATGACTTTTCGGAAAATTGTCCCGTAGCACTGCCTTCTCCTGCTTGGAACAAAACCTGCCATCCTTTGTAAGTCGCCTACAAACATAGCTGGCAAAAATGCGAACACAACATCGATCAAGGCGATGCACAAGTACATATTTGATGATAGCACAGAATTAAATATTTTGTTTATCTGCTTCGGTTTGTTAGAAGCAGGCGTGCAAACTGTGTATAAGGGGCCCGCGCGGAAAATTTTAGGGGGGGGGGCGAATCATGTCATGGAGAACCATCATGTTCTCACAGGGGGTCCATTATGTTTTCGATGTGCTCTGTCTTGGCCTTCACCCAATACGAAGCATATCTAAAATTAAATAAAAAAGGTTTTCTTGCTTGTTTCCTAGTTGATAACAAATCATCTGCTGCTAAAGTTGCCTTTTCTATACTACTTGTCAGACGGGGGCCGTGAGGGATCAGCGCGAGACGCTGAAGATTCGCACGCCTGTAGAAGTGTGATTGATACGAAATTGACGGCACATCGAGGAACCTATTAAGTGGACAAAAAGGAATTCCTTATACCTTACACTCCTACAGAGATAGGAAAAAAGTCGTGCGTCGCTTGCGGATTAATGTGAGTTCCAGCAAAGTGCTTCGATTGCCAAAATTCCATCTGTAACCTATGGTCTCCTACTGGTCCTCTGTAACAGTATGGTCTCTCATGAGGCTCTGGCAAGTAGATTTTAATGGATTTGAAATGTCTTATAAAGTATTTTGTACAAATGCGATGGAGTGGATAGCGCCCTCCTCACAAGCTTCTGTGTCAGCATGTTATGCAAGTAAATGTAGATGCTGTCAATCACTAGACAATGATCCTATATATACCAGCTACAGCACAGGTAGAAGATTCATCTTTAACAAAAAAGGAAACTTTAATTGCAAAAGTAGTAATCTTATATATTTAATATCTTGTAAGAAATGCGGACTACAGTATGTCGGACAAACCAGACAGGCTCTTCATTGTAGACTGAACGGACATAGACATAGTATAACTAATAATCTTTGTAATACCTATTTGAGTAGTCACTTCAGAGACAAAAAGCCATTCCACGAATGACGTCAAAATTCAGATAATAGATACCATAGATAATTACAGTTGTAAAGAGGAACTAATCAAAAGACTAAATGAGCGCGAAGATTATTTCATCAAAACTCTAAATACTCTATACCCATTAGGTCTAAATGATAAGCTTTTAGGCGGTAGTTGTGTCTCTCAAGGAGAAATGAAGGAGTCAAATTATTATGGGAGTCCGATTCCGAGACGACTAAGAAGTCGCGGTATAAGAAAAAGAAAACAAAGAGACAAGTTCAGTGACAACAACCGATTGGTTAATCTAATTGAGGAAATACGTTCACTATTTGAAAACATGAAATTCAGTCTGTTCTTTAGACGTCTAAAAACTCTTGACTTTTATATTTTACAATCAATTTATGCCAAAACTGCTGATGAGTCCTCAAAATTTACATTCATTTTATCAGCTTTCATTTTAAATATTGGGGTGAACAAACGCAAAGAAAAAGAAGAAACAGAAAGAACTAGAATAGTTTTCCCTTTTAGAAATAAAATCATGGACAAATTAGATTTGCAAAGTGTTATTCATGATCGAAGTGTATGCAAACTTTTACACGAGAAAGTCAAGGACAGTCATCCCCCAAAACTATGTTTTTCTTTGAATAAACCTATTTCGCAAAAAATCTGTAATTATAGCACTTTACTTAATGAACTAGACAAAGATGTACTTTACACTATTCTCAACAATGACTGCGCATGTGATAAGCATCAAAATTTTATTTACGTGCATCATAAACACGTGATAACTGGCGATATAAATTTCATAGAAAATGAAGAATTGAAAATATTGATGAATTTCGGAACTAAACATAGAATTTCGGAAAACATAAGTAAAAAGCAAATTCTAATAGATATTGAAACGGCTTTAGGCCAACATGTCAAGCGTGTTAGCAAGCTTAATTGTATAAGCATTAATAAATTTGACGATTGGAAGTTGAAAATATTGAAAATTACAAGAGACCGATTGTATAAGTTGTTCTTACCGAAATCTAGCAAAAGCAAAATTAACTATTTGATGGAAGTTATTAAAGACTTGCAAAATCATTTTATAATAGCATCTGTGGATAAGGCAAGTAGTAATTATTCTTTCATATGTAAAAAATTTTACATTATAATTCTATTGAAAGAGTTGGGATTTGATCTCAGTTCCCTGTTACCCGTAGGAAATGATACTTATGTTCCTACTAAACTTAATTCAGTTGACGTTATTAGTCGTCACCAAAACGACTTGATTTTAAAATTCAATATTAAATGCCGAGAAGATAATTTAAAGCTTCCTAAACTATTTTGGCTTCCAAAACTTCATAAGTCTCCCTACAAATTTCGATTTATAGCCGGGGCCAGGAAGTGTACAACCAAACAACTGTCACTTAAAGTCAATAAAGGTCTGTCTGTCATTAGAGACCAGTTCAAAATCTACTGTAATGCAATATATAAGAACAGCGGTGTTAACTGTTTTTGGAGCATCGTGTCGACAGTTGAATTTCTTAAAAGAATAGATAATGTAAAAATACATAACCTTCAGGTATTCGATTTCTCAACCTTATATACTAATCTAGATCAAGAAGACGTTAAGTTACATATTTACAGTCTACTCGAATTAATTTTTAATGACACGAACCGCAAATATCTCTGCATAGGCCAAGACAAAAGTTTCCTAGCAGCGAAAAAAATACGGTGGTTATAATAATTTTACGAAAAATAAGTTCAAGGAGGCTATTGCTTTCATATTAGATGAAGTCTTAGTTACGTTCGCAGACTTCACCTTTCAGCAGACTAGTGGTATTCCGATGGGTGGTAATTGCAGCCCACTGCTAGCAGATTTATTCTTAGCGCATTGTGAATTTCAGTACATACAAGCACTAATGCGTAGTAAAAAGTTCGGACTGGCAAAAATTTTATCTAATACGACTAGGTATATAGATGATTTGTGTATCATAAACTATAGTCATTTTAATAACTTAATTTTAGATATTTACCCAAAAAGTCTTGAAGCCAGCAGAAGTGGCTATGATAACAAACAAGTGGATTATTTAGATGTAAAACTTAAAATTGGAGAGCATATGATTGAGACCTCGGTATATCATAAAATCTATGATTTTGATTTTCCAGTAACCCTGTTGACATTTCCTGATAACAACATACCTTACAAATTAGGGATTCGTGTGTTCGCAGGGCAAGTAATACGGTATGGTAGAATATGCTCACACATTAAAGATTTCATTAATAAAACGAGTAAAACATTGCACATTCTAGAATCAAGAGGTTATGACAAGAAATTATTACGACTAGAAACAGAAAAAGCACTTCACAAGCATAGCTCCTTACTGCACAAGTTTGGACTATTTGCTGCACGACAGCTATTTGATCTGTGTTCTTCCTGAATCTCCTCATTTTCTTTTCTATGAACACTGCCGAACAAGGAATTTTTAAAGTGTGGTCGAGGCTGCTCTCTATGTGCAGGGCCCCGCTCGGATGGGTTTGAGCGTTCAGGTTGAGCGGCCGAAACGCGAATCCTGTCCGAGTCACCTGCTGATGACCTCAGATACCCACGGGGAACGGATAATCAGTCCTTTTAAGGACTTAAATTCTTTCAAAAACATTCCAAAAAAACTATTATAATTCTTAAAAGTCACAAAAAAATGTTTTCTTTCATTTCTACTCCTTTTTTAACGTTTCGTTTTAATATTTATTTTATTTAAGAGTTCATCATTTCATTTCTTGAATTTAATTTTCATATGATTTTATTTTATTTTTATCATATTTTATTCATTTGTAAGCTTTAATAAATTTAATTTTCATCTATGGGTTTAACGTCTAACTTAAAACTAAGTTATTTGAGACAAGTACAGATGTTTCACATGTTCAGTTTAATCTCCCTTTTGTTATGATTATATATAGATAAACGTTACGTGACGCTGATAGGGTCCAGATGGGAAAGGCTTAAGTGTCATCACGATGTTTAGATTAAGGTTTAGGATAGCGTCTCAAATTATCCCTCTAGTCACAATTACATAATAACGTTTATTAACGATTCTGCTTGAATTATCAAGTCATTAGGACTTCAGACCCTTGTCAGGTAAGCAGACAATTCCAGTCTTGTGAATTATTAATAACTTTTTTAATATCAAGATGCTCGTAATTTGGGTTGGTATTAAGAGGTTTTCTTTGCGGTAATAATTTATTTATTTATGGCTAATTAACTATTTCTTTTTCAACTACCTAAACACGACTTTGTGATATTATCAGATTCGAAAAATTCAGATCATTGCGCACAAGTTTTCTCCATAATGTTGGAATTCCGATCATTATTAAAAAAAGTAGCAGGCGTACAAAAATTAGTTCACTTGATGTCTTTACATCCTCTCCTCGGCATTTCTCACTGTATCGTGCATATACTGAATCGAATGTTAGCTAGGCAGCGATGTGTGTTTTGGTGTGTGGGAAGTAATATCACAGCACGCACGCATCTCACTGGCTCTGGTGTCTTCTGCAGACAGCTTTTTGTTAAACATTACCGTTTGCAAGTGATACACGAATTATCCATTCGAGAAGGAGCAGTTTCTCTAATTATGTGATGTGCCATTTCGATATTAAGGTTACATACAACTCTTCCTTTCTAGAAAACCGAAGCGCGCAGATGAATCTGATTCTGTGGATGATAGGCCCTATGTCCGGACAAGCTATGAATAGCTCAAAATAGGAAAACATGTTTGATTTTGAAACAGCACAGGTGACAACGAATGAAGCGCGCGTCCTTTGAGCTCCGCATTCCCAACCCGATAGACTTCTATGTGAATCATGTGTATAAGAAAATGTTTTGCACAAAAACACAGTTGCGACGAATATTGGTCAGTTCTTTCCGCAAAAGCAGTAACTAATCAAAAACTGAAATCTAGCCATGGTGAATTGACCAAGAAGTCAGTCGATATTATCGAAGTAGCGCTTAAAGCATTATTTGCTAACTCTTCTGTAGCACGGCAACTGTGTAACATGTGCAAAATTATCTTCCAAAGAATTCGCAATGGGATGTTCATGCACTTATCAATCTTCAAAGACCTGCGTGATTTACACATTAAAAACTGCCAATCCTATTATGAGATGTTTGTATTTGAAATAAGAAACTTCTTCTGGACCACCCTATGCTATCACACTATTTCAGCTTTCATGAAGGGCATCAGTTCAGCTTTTATGTAAGTCTCGCAGCACCTCCCTGAGCGACAGTGATGCGGCTACGACGAGAAAGCATTGATCGAGTGACAATAATATGGGCATGGACAATGCTGCTCAATTCATCATGTAACTCAGCTTTAAAATTGGCGTTATGCGATACGTGTACCGAGCTAATCACTTACGAGGCATCACTGACATTTTTCAGAAACTGGTTAAAAATACCCTGTGTAAAAAATGCATCGGTCCTTTAATGGCACATTGCCGTCGCATTGGGTGAGTGTCGATGGTGGACGTCGCTGCCGGTTGACAGATGGCAAGGTGATGGTAAAATTTTCTCTATTTCTCCCTCTCCTAATTGCAAGAGAGGAGAGGGAGCGCAATGTATGAGCGCAATTATTCATCGTATCAAATATGCTATCGTGTTCAGAAACCAACGATACAGGATAGTACTTATACAGTAGCATTGCTTGCATGTGCACTGAACCTTGATTGAAAACTGGTTTGGAAGAAAGTCAAGTTATTTATTGTTATGTTATCTAAATCGCACAAAAGGTCAATATTTAGACTATTTACGCCATAGGCATTATCAAAAAAACTTCCCAACCTATTTTCAATCATGCTCAATAGTCAAGGCATATTTCTTCAACTAAATCTTGAGACAATTTTGAATTGTAAAAGCAAAAATGTGGTTAACATACGGTTAACTTGTAAACAGTACATGAATGTACAGTGTGCATCCACGGAAAACGCAAAATATAAATAAAGCAACAGTTCCGGTAAATCCTGATATAAATTATTCTAGTTCTTGCATTAATTGCGTCTAAATCTGAGGTTAAACAATGAATTTGAAGAGTCATTGACTAGGTTTCTTTGGACGACAAACGAAACGGAGCTCAAATTTCTATATCGTACGGAGCCGGATCTTTTGAAAAGCAGGGCAATCTATGGTGAAAAGTGGCTCAATCGAAACAAATTGGAAGACAAACGAAACCAAAATTTTCAGATGCTTCTAGCATATCGATCGATCAAATGGGTGATCACTTGAATCCCCTATTGAAACCTGCGTCGCCTGATAACATGTACAAATTCTCTAATTGATCCTGGTTGAACCGTCTCGCAGTAATAAAATCGAAATTGTCATGTCTTCGAGTGATTTCTGCGATCAATGTCTTGTCCAAATGAGACATTTCTGCAATTTTACTGCCCTATGCATTTATCCTTAGGACACTAATAAAATCTGATTTTATTACCATCGCTGTCGAAGTTTTGAACCTCAGAACAGTCTCAAGCTAGACACATTCGACCACCTCCTAGCTTGAATCCACGCAAAGATCGAGGCCGAATATTAGGCTACACGTACGTCTTTGTAGAATTACTCACATACAGAATCATATTTTTTGGCTGACTGTCGTAGACTACCGTGGGCTCTTCTTTCCTTATTCATATATGTAAAATTAAAAGATAAAAAAGTCAATCTGTGATACATACGGCCTGTCCATAGGGACTACCGGTGCATCTGGTTCCAAGCCAAAATCGTCCTTTGACTGGAACTTTGAATATACTTTAGCTGAAGAATATGTATTTTGGATAACTTGATGTGCTAAACATCGGCAGCACAGGGTTTTTTAGGGACCACTATCATCATTGTACCGCCAAGTTTTAATAACTCAACAATGAAATATGCCATCAAGCATTTTCATTGGACTTCCCTGTTCAGCGCTCTTAAGATGACTGGCTCTTTCATCAAAATCTTACGGATTGCATGAAAATGAAAACAACAAGACTTTCTCTATAACTTTCTATTTCAAAAATTGCAATAAACCTAAAAACGATTGTCACTTATAACTCATGCCCAATAACCATATACATGTATATATATTTTCAAGGGACCAGATAAAAAAATTCACCATGAGGAGAGTTCACTATTAGGTTTCCTAAAATTTGATATAATATTGGTTTTAAAGTAAGCATATAAAGTCAAAACAGTCATACGACACCATTAAAACTAATGCATGAATTTAGAAAAAAAATGTATAAGGGTAATTTCCATTAATACTGTATTATATCACAATTTCATGTTAATTGTAAATGATAATGTAAATTCAAGATGGAAAATGTAACGACTAAAAATAATCAGTGCTGTATTCAGAATAAGATACATACATCATTAATTATGAACGATGAAAATAACTGTCAATTCGAGTATGTACAGTACGTCGCTCGTCAGCAGAAGCAATCATGTTTTTGGATAAAAGGAATGAATATTTGTTAATAAGCATCCTAACAAAGCTGAAATCAAGCTGATTATCACGGGAATTTCATGAATTGTATTATTATGGAGATCTTCATGAAAAAGTCACGATACTATTCGTGCTGTCTTGTCTGAAATTTCAAGCTTTTAATTCAATTTTCACCGGTATGATTTCATGATTCACTAATTCATGTTTCACTTCTTGAATCTGAATAGTGATGTGGAATCATTTGCATCTTTCAAAGTCAATTGAAATCATTGTCTTTGATTCTGTTATTTTGCTGTACCAGTGACAGGTTGTTTATGAAATGATCACGCTTAAGAAGATTGTCTTGAGGTTCACCATGAAAGCAATAGCGCAGGTTATCGAGTTGCTAATTGAACAAACATTACCTCACCAAGGCTGTCAGACACGGACAATCTGTAAAATAGTATCATTTCCTTCTGCTTTGCTGTCATGATCAGTTGATTCCATTGTAATTTCTTCAAAACTGCATAAATATGCATATCTCACATTTGGAAACAATGCCGACTGTATCTCCCATGAGTTCATTTAATAAAATCGAAGGTGTATACACATTGGGGATTTAATGAATGCGGAGTTACCACTATACCTAATATGTATATTTACTCTATGGATTATTCACTATGAAGAGGTTCACTATGTAGAGACATATAACAAGCGCAAAGTATACCATTTTGATGGGATCAAAAATTTAATTCGCTATGAGGAAAGATTCACTTAGTAGAGGTTCACTATACAGAGGTTCGACTGTAGCAGCTAAGACTGTTAGTACAAATCATTGAACCATCATGATCATGGCCAAATACTCAAATTCTTCGTTTATTAATTGAAATCGTGTGTTTAATTGAACATTTGAAGTTGAACATGCGGCGGTATTAATCATTTTTCATAATTAGTAACAATATATCCTTCTAATTAAAAAAAGCAAATATAAAAACATAAAAATAAGAAAACACGTGTTTTTAAATAACATGTTTTTACAACCCTATCCTCTACTTATATTTACATAGGACACCTACCCCTTGAATATTATTGGCATTTACATTGAAGTTTTGTTCTTATTTTTCACATTGGTTTTACTTACTGTTTAGTACGATTTGTTATTGAACTAATTATCAACTGTGCCTAAGGTTAACCCTAACGATTTGCCTAAGGCTAGCCTTTGCTAATTTGACTATAAAACCTAGACTTCCGACGTGTGTATCAGTTCATTCATAGCGTGGTCGTCAAACAATTAATAGCTTTGCAAACGAAGCATTTCTGACCAATCCACTTTTGTACTGGGACGCTTGAGGCCTAACAAAACGTTCTATGGAAGTGAAGTCTACGGATGCTAGTATTGTCAATTCAGGACTCTCACTTCATTATTGATGATCAATTGCACAGCATTTACTTCTAGGGATACAATCATTTCCTGAAGGTTTCATAGTCCGCTGCGACAGACGGAATTCTATTTCATCTAATGCAAAGTGACCTGACGCACCAAAGCAAACAGTCCGAGTTTTTGAGCAATTACAGAAACGAGAAGAAGGGACACAAACACACCCTATTTAGGTTCGCACTTCATTCTATTTGTTGAGGTCAAATAGAAGGTCCATCTCAATTGCAATTGTTATACAACAGAGAGTAAGTTTGAGCTTAACTGCTCAAAACTTGATTCTATTCTATCAAACTATGAATATCCAATGCGATGGCAACACTTCTTAGAATCAAGTAATAACACTTATCTTTACTACAGCATCTACAAAATGAGTTATGAGGAAATCTAGATTTATGGGTAAGCCTCTTAAAACCAAGATAGTGGAGACATTTTCATATTTTTGTTTAATTTTATTGGAATCAAAAGTTCTAGAACTGATCCAGTGCATAGGTCTATACAAAAAGCACAGCATACTAAGAAAGCGTTTATGGTCGATGATACATATAGGTTTTTGAATTATTTGATATTCAACTAAATGTAAACCAATTTAATATTTAAGCGCAGAATTTCACGAAAATTTGACGAAATCTATTAACAAAATTTGCACAGAAGTGGGAGTCTTGAAGCAAACTAGTGAAAGTACCCTATGTGTATAAGCCTACTAGATCCATCAATGACTACTTAACACGCCTTTCACAAGGTCTGGTGCGTATCTGCTCATGATCTTTCTAAAAATTGTTTCCATAATGCTGTACATATTCATTCTCACTCAAGCTTGAATATACTAGGTAAGTACAAATTATTGTTCTTAAGGTAGCCTTTATCTTAAGATTAATTTTAGTTTAGTTGCTCTCCTATTAACATTAGTATTACCCCAGAAATCCACTCACTCTACATGACGACTATCACTTCCAGGAAGAGAAAATGGCATATTTAGAGAAAGTTGATTTATCTTATATAATATTTAAAAAAGTTTACATTTACATCCATAATGAAAACATTTAAGTCAGCTGATTTAGTTAAAAATGACAAATGCAACATTGGAAAGGCATTCTGTGCGGTCAAGTGTTTCTTAATTTCTCAACTACTGGTCCGTACTCATCCATTATTAACTCAAATTCTTTCTGCAGGCTCTGCCATCGATTCTCCTGAGAAAAGGGGTTCGAATCTCCACTACCTTGTGCTTGACTTCGACACCGTGCAGACGTTCTCATAATAGCAGCATTCAAACGTTTCTTTACACACAATCTGAATTCCCGCATTTCAATATCATCACCATTCGTATCTGCTAGTCGAATGATCTCGTAGACTCTCCGTGTTTGCCTTGCATTGAGTCGGTATTTTTCTCTACTGACATCAACCATTTGCTTGGAGAATCCCTTTCTCAATTGCTCAGTGGTAAATTCAGGGAGACGTCGCAGATTGAGACAATCAATGAAGTCTCTCATGCGTTGGAAATTCTCGGATGGATCTTCTACAGTGATATCTCGAACTTTAGGATTTGACACAGAATCACGATAAAATACTTTAAGTAATTCTTGTCCGTGCCCTGATCGTTGGAATGGAGGAAGAATAGCAATCTGACTCAATCTCGGTCTCTCGTGTTCAGGATAAGCGTAGAAATGATACACAGTAGAGTAGCCGACTATTGCGTACCTCCACGGTTCGTCTGCGTTGTTTCCACCTATCTTGTATCTTTCGTAGAGGAGATAGTAAGTCCATCCAGGATCCTCGGAGTCGATAAACGAAGCACCATCTACATAGAAGAGCAGGAAAGGTTGAAGACGCTCATGGTATTTCTGAAATGATGGAGAAAGAGCATCGACTTCAGTGTCATATCCAAGGGCATAAATCTCGAAATGACGCATGCTGCCATCTTTCGCTTCTTTTGAATAAGTGTGCTTCAAGTTCCCAAACGGCCTGAATTTTTCCTCAGCTTGGCCCTTCTCAAACACTTTGGAGAAAACATCGATATTTTTGGTAAAATCCTTGGGCATTTTCTCGATGATCATTTGCTCGACATCATCCGCTGGTACACCATCACTGAGACCTGGATCAATGATGGACGAATATGAAACATTAAGATACGTTTCTAAGGACCCTGCACCATAATAAAGATTGATGCGAAGTCCTCGGTATCCGAAAATAGTTTCACTTTCACCAAAATGTTGATGTGACATTTCGGGATGGAAAACCGCTTCATCATTTTCAATATCTTTCATACTTCTTATCATTTTGAAGTATATCGCATTGTTGCCATTAATGAGGTATTGTTCAAGAATGCTGTTTGATAGCGTCATGACTTCCGAAAATGCGCTGAAAAATAAAGAATAATTAAGTTAGAGATACTTTGCCAAGTTCGAAACTATACAACATTTCAAAAACATGATGTGATAAATCAAGCACCTGTAGCATTATCCACTTGTAATACATTACTTGTACTGGCCTGATAACAATTGGTAGTGTCTGCGGAACTCGAATTCATTGCAATTTGCTGTAACTGTGGCAGTAGGCCTACAATCAGGGAGTCTACAAAAACTCTGAGACTCAATTTTAGGACTTTTTGAGACCAACCAAGAACTTTTCATCTGACACTTTTTGATAATTTTACTTAGTGACTGATTGATTATTCATAAATATTTTTTCTATATATCTTCTTTTTTTTACTCTGTGACCTCAATTCTATGTCGTGGAATTCATTTCATAATATCTTAATCCAACATAAGACAACTTTTCTTGAAAAAGTCAATTAATATTTTGGGAAAATTTTCATCGTCTACACCCCATCATTCTAGAAATATGTGTTAAAATTCAGCACAACTTCGTCCTGCCTATGGCTATAACGAATAAGTGATTGATAAACATCACAGAACAATGTAACAACATATGTTTTATGGTAGTAATAATCTGCAGTGAAAAATTTTCTGAAGATAGCCTTTATCCGTAAACAATCATCCATTGATTGGTACATTTTCCTATTGTACTAAACACGGAAAAACAATGATACCCATTGTTTTGTGGCTATCAAATGTAGACCGAATTTGCTTTAATCCGGCCACCTCTGTAAATTTGTTCCTTTCTTTTAAAGCACAACTAGTGGTTAAAATCGATTATATCCCCACACTGTAGAAACGTTGCTGTAGATAAGTTTTACTTCGGTACATGCAGTTTAAATTTGGACGGTTTAACCGATTAATATTACAGACATGCCATATTGCTCGAGATGTTTCGATCCCGTGCGCAATGAACTGTCGCTTTCAATGATTCAGATGGTGTGTCGTATGTCAGGGTGTCCGCGCAAATTTGAATGAAAATTTCCAGGTGTTTTCCAGGATTTCCAGGGCAAAATTCATTTTCCTGGTTTTCCAGGGAAATTTACCAAAAATCAGGGGTCAAATTTTAACGAAAATGTTCAGACTTTCTGCAAGGAAATTTTACTCAAATGACTTACTTACTTGACTTAAGTCCCGACTGACGGCGTGTCAGGTTGGGTCCCACATTGAACGTCTGAATGATATCCATCTCTCACGATGTCTTGCTTGATGCAACATTTCTTGTGCTGAGACATGGCTGTTGGCTGATCGAAACTGCTGCCACCAGTTGATTCGAGGGCGGCCCCTTGGCCGTATCCCATGCACTCTCCCGTGCAACATCATCTTGGGACATCTCTTCTCATACATTCTCTCCACATGACCGAACCATCTTCGTTGTTGGTCTTCGATCACATTCAATATACTTCTCCATCCTACCGCCATTTCTCTCATTCGTGTGTTTGGTACTGTCTTGCCATCGGATGTTCAGCACTCGTCGTAGGCAGTTCATCTCGAATGCTCTCAGCTTTTCTCTTTCTTTGCTCTTCAGGATCCAGCTTTCCGATCCGTTAATCGCTGTTGGAATCACTATGGCGGTTAGAAGTCTGAACTTTAGTTGCAGTGGTATGCGCCGGCTTTTCCACAGTTTGCTGAGTTTGCCCAGTGCTACGTGCCCCATGCTCACACTCTCTCTCTCTCACAGCTTTCCAAGTGTCTCTATTTTGTGAAAAGAGGACACCAAGGTATTTGAAGGTGTCAACCTGCTCCACCAGATCAGTGCCCAATGATATGCGGATTGTCTCCTCTCTCCTGCTGAACACCATCGCTTTCGTTTTTGTTACACTGATTTTCAGCTTGTACTTAGAGCAGGTTCGGTAGATGCTATCCGTCATTGCTTGAAGTTGCTCACAGGAATCGGCAACAAGGACTATGTCATCTGCATATCTGAAGTTATTCATGCACTGTCCAGCAATGAAAATACAGTCCTCTTCGTGTTCTTTTAAGCTCTCTTTTATCACATATTCCAAAAAGATGTTAAAGAGATGCGGTGAGAGGGGGCATCCTTGCAAAACTCCTCTTCTCGTTGGAAAAATGTTAGTGGATATCTTCCCGTTTCTGACTGTCGCTCGTGTCTGGTTGTTCAGCATTCGGATGACTTCAATGATGCCTCTGTCAAAGCCGTACGATTCTAGTATAGACTCCATCGCTGGTCTCCGAACAGAATCGAAGGCCTTCTCAAAATCAATGAACAGGCAGAACACGTCTCTGTCCATCTCCCACATTCTCTCAGTCAATTGTGAGAAAGAAAATATTTGGTCCGTCGTGCCTCTACCGGCTCTAAAACCAGCCTGTTCTTCATCGAGAATCGTCTCCTCCTTTGCTTCAATTCTCTTCTGTAGAATTTTCGCCATAACTTTGTAAGAATCAGATAGGAGACTTATTGGCCTATAGTTGTTACGTTCTGCCACATCGCCTTTTTTGAACAATGGCACTATTTCTGCAGCGGTCCAGTCAGTGGGCAATGAGCCCCTCTGTAGCGCATCATTGTACAATCTTAACAGCCACTTCTCAACAGTCTCTCCTCCCGTTTGAAGCATCTCCACTGTTACCGCATCCTTCCCTGGGGCTTTGTTTGTTGACATCTGTTGAATGCCTTTTCTTACTTCATCAGCTATAATAGGTGGTGTACTTTCTTCATTTAATACTCTTCTGAACTGTGGGAAGTTGTCCAAACAGAAATCTTCGTCGTACTCTTCATAGATCTGAGTGAAGTGTTCTCTCCACGCCTGTGATAGGCTTTCTTCGTCGGCTACTTTTTCACCTTGGTTGTTTTTTATCACCATGGAATTGTTATTTCGAGTGTTCGATAACTCCTTCACAGTTCTAAACAAGGTGCGAGAGCTACCGTGACGAAAATTAGCTTCACAGCTACGACACTTCTCCTCAATCCATCTGTTCTCTGCTCTTTTGCACTCCCTTTTCACTTCACTACACGCGCTTCTGTATTCTTCCTTGTTGTCATCTGTTGGGCATCTGTTTTTCCTTCTTTTTGCCTCTCTTCTTCTATCACAACTATTGAGTACTTCCTCCGTCATCCATGGCCGTCGCATGTGTCTCCTATGACCGAGGACTTCCTCTGAGGTTTTAACCAGGATTTCTTTTCCTTGGCTCTAGAGTTCTTCTGTACTGAGGTTCTGCTCTTAATCTGTTGAAATTTGCTTTCCAAACTCGTCTCGAAAGCTCGCTTCACGTTCGGGTCACTAAGTTTATCCGTGTTGAATCTCAAATTCCCTTTCCGCCAGCACCTGCAGTTTTGAATTTTATCCTCACATTAGCGAGAATAAGCTTGTGATCACTCCCAAAATCAGCACCTCTCTTCACCGTCACGTCGTTCATTGCCGAGGCCCATCTTTTCTTAAGACGTTATCGATGCAACTTCTATGCCTCCCATCTGGGTGATTCCAGGTGAATTTGTGCCTTTCTGCGTGTCTAAAGGAAGTATTCATCACACAAAGACCTTTTTCTTTGCAGAAGTCCAACATCCTTCCTCCTCTCTCGCTGCGGTCTCCGATTCCAAAATTCCCCAAAACGTCCTCGTAGCCGCCCTTGTCTCTGCCAACTTTACTATTGAAGTATCCGATTATGTACAGGAGACCCTTCGATTTAGTTCTGTTCACCTCTTCCGATAATGACTCATAGAAAAGCTCGACTTCTTCATCTTCGTGGCTTGAGTCCGGAGCGTACACTTGGATGATTTTCGCATTCTTGTGCTGGCCCTTCAGTCACCGATATTATTCTTGGAGACACCGGTCTGCGTTCCAGATAAGCCTTCTGGGCTTCCTTATTCAAGAGAATTGCGACACCTTCCCGATGTACACTACCGGCCAAAGGTCTTGCCCCACCTTTTGTTTAAAAGTTTTTTTCTGTATTTTTAATTTTACTGAAATAATATCAATCAAATCACCAAACCATTTTGCACGAGTCTAATGTTGTTCAAACAGCATTTCGATGAATTAATTTGCATCTTTTGCTGAAGGTAGGTCAAGCATTGTGATTAAACAATATCTGTGTCAAATTGTATGAGAATAAAGATTATGAGGAAACTTTCGTCATATTTTGAGAATGACCTTGGATATTTCAATGATAAGCAACTGATTCCCAGCCATTATGCGAGTTATCCCATCTCCATTAAAGATGGCATTACATAGGTCGTGATTGCATAAAAGTTTCCTTTGGTTAAGGGATGCGCCAGGCAGCACGTGACACAGGAAGAATCTTCCAAACGGAAATTAAACTATCAGTAACTGAAATGACTTGATGACTCCCTGTGTGAGTTTTTATGAATCATTGCAGCTCGTGGCTATATCTGTTAACAGATATCCTCAGAATGCCTGGAAGATTGCAGCTCGTGGCTATATCTGCTAACAGACATGTCGTTGAAGTTAGCACCAACTTCAACACCAACTTTTTGAATAGAGTTTGTACAGTACAGAAACCCACATGTTTAGGTACTTTTAATGACGCAAAGTTTGTAAAGACAAACATTTTCCCAAAATTCGAACTCCTTCACCTTCAAAATTCAAATTTAAATTCGAAAAATTGGTGCAAGTATTGGTGCTACTTAGTTAGCGAGTTTGTACAGCATTCCGATCGAAAAATTTAGACACAAGCACAAAAAACTGAGTTTGTACAGCAACTTCCAGCACCATCCCTACACGAACAACCGGTAAAAACCGCCAAAAAACGACTATTTCAAAAAAAAGATAAGATTTCCAGAAAAGCACTTGGTGCTACATAGAAAACGAGTTTGTACAGTGCTCTAACCGGTGGAATAGTGTTCTACTAGTCGAGCCTGAGTTTGAACACACACTTCTCCGACACTCCAGTACTCCTACGACCGGTGAATACCGGTTATTCTACAGAAACCACTAGAATACTGCCCATTTATGAACAAATCAATTGGTGCTACATGGAAAATGAGTTTGTACAGTGCTCTAACCGGTGGAATAGTGTTCTACTAGTCGAGTCTGAGTTTGAACACACTTCTCCGACACTCCAGCACTCCTACGACCGGTATTTTTGATTTGTTCATAAATGGGCAGTATTCTAGTTGTAACTGTAGAATAACCGGTATTTACCGGTCGTAGGAGTGCTGGAGTGTCGGAGAAGTGTGTGTTCAAACTCAGACTCGACTAGTAGAACACTATTCCACCGGTTAGAGCACTGTACAAACTCGTTTTCCATGTAGCACCAAGTGCTTTTCTGGAAATCTTATCTTTTTTTTGAAATAGTCGTTTTTTGGCGGTTTTTACCGGTTGTTCGTGTAGGGATGGTGCTGGAAGTTGCTGTACAAACTCAGTTTTTTGTGCTTGTGTCTAAATTTTTCGATCGGAATGCTGTACAAACTCGCTAACTAAGTAGCACCAATACTTGCACCAATTTTTCGAATTTAAATTTGAATTTTGAAGGTGAAGGAGTTCGAATTTTGGGAAAATGTTTGTCTTTACAAACTTTGCGTCATTAAAAGTACCTAAACATGTGGGTTTCTGTACTGTACAAACTCTATTCAAAAAGTTGGTGTTGAAGTTGGTGCTAACTTCAACGACATCTAACAGACATCCTCAGAATGCCTGGAAGATTGATTTCTCCTCAAGGCCGGGCCGTTATTGCAGCTTTACACAACGAATGTTTCACAAACCGTCAAATAGCTGCTCGTGTCAAATGTGACCGAAGAACAGTAGATCGGATTATACATCGTCATTTGTCGGGTGAATCGATTCAACCTCGCCGTAAGTCAGGTCGTCCACGTGCAACAACGACGAGGGATAACTCAGCGATCGTGAGAATGGTTCTCCGAGACCGCAGAGTTTCTGCTTCTTCTATCCAAGCAGAGATGCACCATCGCGAGATGATTTTAGTGTGCGGACTTTCCGACGAAGGCTACTGGATGCCGGCTTCCGTGCCAGAAGACGCTTACGAAAGCCATTATTAACGGCAAAAATGAAAAAATCCGGTCTTCAGTGGGCTAGAGAGCACATGGAATGGACCCTGGAAGACTGGAAAAGGGTACTTTTGTCAGATGAGTCCAGGTTCAACCTCTACGCTAATGATGGCCGTCGACTAGTCCATCGTCGAGAAGGAGAAGCTTTACGTCCGGACTGTATTGAAAGAACCATAAAGCATCCCGCTTCTGTAATGGTGTGGTTCTGCTTTTCGTGGTACGGTGCAGGGCGTTTTCACCTCTGTGAGTCCACAGTGAATCAAGATGAATATCTTAAGATTCTTAGGACACGAGCAATACCCTCAATTACGGATATGGCAACCTCATCAGGTTTATCGATAGATGATATTATCTTCCAAGATGACAGCGCCCCTTGTCATCGGGCTCGTAAAGTAAGCTCAATTGTATCTGTGATGTAAAATCATCATGAAAAACGACTGTAACTCATTACTTTTAGGTAAAGGCGTTCCTGGCTGAAAAAGGAGTACGAACCATGGGTTGGCCCGGCAACTCGCCAGACCTGAACCCTATTGAGCACACATGGAAAAGGTTGGGTGAATAGGCCGCAGCAAAAGCTCCAAGAAGCAAGTCAGAGCTCATTAGCTACCTTCTGCGTGTATGGAACAGGGAAATGCCGGAAGAATTTATCCATTCGTTAGTGGAGTCTATGCCACGCCGATGTCAAGCAGTAATTCGTGCTCGTGGAGGCAACACTAAGTACTAAGAACTTAGCATCTTGCAATTAATCAATCTCATGACGCATCCTATGTTAAACAATAGCCCTCAAGTTGTAAAGTACTATGTCTGCATCTCCTTTTGTATTCAATCACATGCATTAAAATTACTTGTATGTATCTCAAAAGACATTTGGCCGGTAGTGTATACCATCATCACGACCAGATAAAAGCACTCTCACTCCATCCGATGTCAGCTCTCCCATGCCGATCCAGTGCGTTTCCGCTACTCCTAGGAGGCCCCATTTGTATCTATTGATCTCTCTAACTGCACAAGCCAGCTTTCCTGGTACATACCAAGTACGAACATTAACTGTGGCTAGAGTCGTAACTCTTTTTGCGGATCACGTAACATATTTTCCACCACGGGACTGTGGTCGACCCTGTGGCGCGTCTGTTGCCCCGTACGCGGTAGCCATATCTTCATTCATCATATCAGACATCTTCATGAGGGTTACAAGGCTAAGTTAAGACAGCCGGTCGCCAATCCTCTGCTGAATCTCTATTATCGGTAGAGCCCTAACCTTTGCCATAAAGCAAGACCTACAAGGTAGCAGGTGGTTTGATAGGGAGGTCTTCCTTCCTCTGAAACCCAAAGCCTTATTGAGCTAAACAGTTCTAACTCACTGAGGCAGTGGAGCGTCTAGGACTGACCGTTTTTACTCTGCTGAAGCAGATTACTCACGGCTGACCTACATATCTATAGGTCATCTCCCATCCAACAGCTGGGAGACGGGCTTGGGCGTCATGACCTAGGGTGTCAGGACGACCTAGAGTGCCAGAGCCTGTTAGTTAGCCGAAGTACGGCCCTTCACCGCCGGTAACGAACCTGTTCGCCAAGGTAAGACCTGCCAGGAACTTAAGTTCCGGACGACATAGCTTCGTTACGCCTCCGTGTTCACCCCTTCACCACTTTGAGGTCACAGGTTGGACTTAGAAGGTGTTACTCAAATACACGTGTCAAATTTAAAAGAAAAATTCTGGGAAAAATCTACCCAAAGTTCTGTGCTAAGGAGCTTGCATACCATAAAATTAGTATTACTGACGAAAAAAATTTGAAAGTTGGCGTGAAATTGGCTGGATTTTTAAGGCGCAGGTGACTCCAAATAAAAAATACCTATATATTCATCAGAATGCTACATTAAATTTCTAGAAAAAAAATGAAAAGTTCAACAACTGTTCATAGTTAACCATACCACGCAGTTCGGTCTCATTCATGTTGTATACGTTATGATAGGAGACTCCAGTCACTGTAATATTCTAAAAACTAAAAAAAATTTATGAGAATGAAGGCTATATTTGTAACAAATAAGTAGAGATATGAAAAATAAAATCTGGAAAAATTGAAAACACTTCAACCATAGAGTAAGCATGACTTCAACAACTTGCAATTAGTGGTTTATTAAGTCTCATAATTTCCAGGATTTCCAGGGTAAAATTTCATTTTCCATGCGTTTTCCAGGGTAAAATTCATTTTCCAGGTTTTCCAGGGAGCGCGGACACCCTGCGTATGTTGAACTGCACGCTTAATTCTTATCGGGAAAGTGATTTTTTGTTTCATTTTAAGTAAAAAAAAACACCAATCAGTCAGATGAAAAGTCTACTTCGAGATACTGATGTTTGCTAGAATATAAAGTAGGACACTCATGTTCCTATCAAACGTAGACAACTCTATCATTACATATTGAATTGCACACGTATAGAAACCAAGCTCTACCCTCGGTTCCATCCCCAGAGCGTTTTAACATTGAACTTTGCAATTATTTTGTATCCTCTTGTAAAGGTGCTTATGTCTTAAAGCAGAAAACATCTTGCATTGCAACTGCTAAGTTATTTGACGAACCGGTGACTGCTGTTCTCAATATCATGAGACATGGCTAATGTCCACTCAATTCGGTATTTTTCGGTAGGAACACCGATTCCGACTGACACCGATTGTGGTCAGTAGAGTAAAATGAATTTCACACTAATTCGTACATGACTCATTCTTGCTTTTAACATTACTATGCTCAATGGAAAAGTAATAAATAATGGCATGAAATAAAATTCACCAATATACTCAATTTTCACACACAACATCTAGCCAGATTTTAGCAGGATTTCGGAAAAGATCCGGCTCCGACAGGATGTAGAAAAAATATTCTGGCCGGATTTTAAATCCGGTGCATCCCTAATATAGATTCTGTATCAAGTAAAATGATGAAGCTGGCTATCGTAGTATCATGAATACTGAAAGTGTAGCATGACAGATAGTAGGTTAACTAAGTTAGCAGTTAAGTAAGGAGAAAGCGAAATTATCTTCTTTTTAATATCAAAGATTTGTTTAACAACACAACAGATATCAAATACAAGTACCATAGGGAGGAAGAGGCCAACTGAAAAACTCTGGTTTCATAATTCATTTTTTTCATCGATTCCATGTTTGAATATAAAGAAAATGCGCTTTGTTCAAAATCATTTTCCCTAGTCTTCAATATAAGTAGCTTGGATAATTTCGGTAGTCCAGATAAAGAAGAGGCAACTAGGATATCCGAATTTAAAAAATTCAAATTCTGGAACTTAGAAAGTAAGAGAAAACATCGTAACGCAACGAACTAATTACAGTATTTCAAAAACCCTTCCTAGAGAGCATTTGATTGGGCATAAATTCCGAAAAATTCAAATAAATTAAAGAGAATTGTGAATATGCCTTTCTGTCAATATTAAACTTTCTGGTTTCTAAGTCTGGCTGAAGATACTTGTGAATGAATTGCTCAGATTGTTGCTGAAACTTGAGCTATTGAAAATTTCAAATCTATAGCGTTATCTTGTAGCTGTAAATAACCGATCTGGAAAACGGAAAATGTCTATGAAACCCAATCATCGCTGACTGGGGAAGCCGGGCATCTCTAAGATGGATCCCCGGTCATTAGAACAATACCTACCGAAAATCATCGATTCGGTGCAAGCACTACACTTTAGAGATTCAGACACCGAAAAATTCCTGTTTGATAAGGCTCAAAGTGTCGCTGTAAGTCACACTTTAGCAAATCTTGATAATCTTTTTGCTCTATTTTGTCAAAAATTGTGCAGTCTTTTTGCTTAATAGTGCTCTAAA
This sequence comes from Prostheceraeus crozeri, assembly GCA_907163375.1. Classification (NCBI taxonomy): domain Eukaryota; kingdom Metazoa; phylum Platyhelminthes; order Polycladida; family Euryleptidae; genus Prostheceraeus; species Prostheceraeus crozeri. The sequence continues at coordinate 51,207 of CAJQUW010013011.1, forward strand.
GCCACCTCAAATTTCTAGTAGAAACCCAGATACCTACAAATTTGCAGAGTGATCACAATGGAACATTAGAACATAAATGCTTACCATCTTAAACAAAAATAACTGTAACATCATCATCCATACAAAATTTTTAATCTAGTGACCATGCTCACAATATACACCATCAGACAGATTCACTCGGATCAATGCGAATGAAGTCTCTTCTTGATCTTCATTATGATGAGTCTTCACTATGGGACAAATGTATATGCAGCATGTAAATACGTATCTACCATCAAGCAAAATACATGTCACATAATTTTACACGAAATTACATATTAACCCACGCCCCACTGGGTGTTTTTCAGAACGCACCCCACTGGGGTCCATTGCACCTCCTGCTGATCTATTGGGCGCTTCCATTTTAAAGGTCACGATTTTGAACAAAATGTGTCTTTTAACTGCAACATGGTAACTATCCAACCGATTTTGTAACTTTTTTTTAGAGTGATCGTCGAAACATAGGCAATCATGAAATGTTATCAGTTACCACATATAACTGACATAAGTTACTTTTGTTGAGTGCTTTAAGCCTACAAATGTACAAAATCAATGTCCAAATTCAGGGTGATTTGACTTCAATGGACTTTTGGTAATATTTTGATTTGAGTTCACCACAAACAATGATCCAGTTTGAGTGTAAAAATGTCTATTTCTCACTTTCCACTGAAAAGTCAATTTTATATTTAAAAAATTGACTCGAAGTACGTGCTTTAAAATATCATACCAAAACGGTGTAATTAGATCGCCACCTAAAATGTGATTCGGTCGCCATAATAAAAATATATATGTTACCTTATTTTTTATGATTTCAATGCTCAAATCGATTCACAGGAACTATATCTGCAATAATTGGTTCATATACACCCTTTGTTACATGATCATATGACGTTTAGGAGGAATCTTCAGAAAGTGATAAATATTGCATACCACAAATGTAATTCGGTCGACATGACGTGTGATTCGATCGTACAAAATGTAATTCGTTCGATCGATAATTAATCGATTATTGTATGAAATACGCATTATTTGTGGTTCTTATTATAATTTTCGTGATCAGCATCAAAAACTGACCTAGAAAAGTGGCTTTGGAACTTAATATTGTTAAACTTTTTATTTTCCATCGAATCGTAACCTTTAAAATAGAAACGCCCTATTGCATCAATTTTGCCTAACCACATTAACACATCAATCGAATAGACATTGAAAGGGGATTCAGAAAAATAGCATTATCAGTTTTATTTCTAAGGTCATCCCTGGGCTGAGGTGAGGGTTGAAGGTTAAAAAACAAACGCATATTTTTAACAAATTTCCATTGTATCACTATTTGAAATGGAAAATGACAACAAAAACTAATAGACCATACACTAATCGAAAGATCTGGTTAAAGTGGTTAGTAAAACGATGATTATTAACGATGAGATTACATCACTGTATTAGATGTAGTCAAAAGTCAAATCATTCAAACTTTTAGTTCAGCTCAAATATCACTAAAATCCAGGGTTCGTACAGAGACTGATGATTTTTCGAGGGTATCATTCAACACATTTTCGAGGATATCACTTATGCTCAATAATAGCTCTGTTTGATATATATAATGTTTAAATGTCATCTTAAGATAATTAGCATATCCTAAATCAATACCTCATTTATAATACTGAATTTTGTGCATTGAAAAGAATTCTCTACACGAGAAAAAACAAAATTTAGTTCCATGATTAAAATGGAAAAATACTTTGTCCTTAAGTTAATTGTATGCCTGTACTGTCATAAAATGACAGAAAGCGGAAATCTTACAAAATTGCACACAGAGTATTTGATAATTTTTCAGTAATATAAATGAATATAAGTAGCCTATTTAAAAAAGACATTTAATAACGAAAATTTTGGCAAATTAGCTCAAAAGATCAATGTCACCAATCAAATGATTGTCAAAATCCATTTCAGAGCTCAGCGCAATTAAATTACCAGCATAAGCAGCAAAACAATCCAACAGTGTTTGATTTCAGTAGACTAAAAGAAGCTAAAAAATCATTATCATATCCACAAGCTTGATGTTTCTCAGTTTTAACAAAAAATAACGAGAGTAAAATTACTATCCAAATAATTACATAAAAACAATAATTACGAGTAATAATGTGATTCATACGTTTTTTATAAATCTCAGTCCAATATTCACGACAAAAATGAATTACAACCGGACAATATGAAACAAAAATAATTCGATCATCTATAAATTTACATACTCTAAAAATTAGTTACTCTAAACTCTTGTTATCTCATCAAACAATGAAACTTCTTAATCTAACTAGTAACTAAAATAAGCTAACAGTACGCAGATATTATATGGTGAACTACATGTCCTATAAGTCTTTCATCTTTGCATCAAAAGAAGATGTCAATACAACGACTTTTTGCTTATTATCGAAACTATGTCTAAACCCGCTCCTTCTTGCAAAAAGAGAAAAATTCTTCTCTTCTGCCTTTTTGTCCAATTACTCAGCACAGGACAATAAGTCTTCAATTTCAAGCGTCAGACATCTCTTCCTTCCCCAAAATCAGCCAAAATATTCCTAACATTCAAATTTTGAAATAGCTCTCACGCCAAAAGTATTGTGCCAAACTTATTATCCTTCTGTCAAAAGTTGCATGATACGCAGAAAGTGAGCTACTATAATTCTGGTGACCATAGCTTGCCTGGTTTAGAAGATATTCAAAAAATTCGCCAGGGGGCGAAAAACGCCCAGCCCCCCCCCCCCAGTGGAGCGAGGGTTAAATGTCACAGTATGAGTAAAATTCACTGAGATCAGCAGATCTGAGTCTGTTCTTGAATTTAAAGAAGGGTGGGGTTTTCACAATTTCATCTTTAAATGAATTCCATATCTTGATGACACGGAAGAAAAACAGTCTACTAAGATAGTTCGAATTAACTTTTAGACTGGCACAATCTGACAGCTGTTATGTGATTGACCGCGAGTAATGTGATATGAAAGGTACGTGGTGAAGAAAGAGTTGAGCGTTAAGTCGAAATGATTAGGCTATAGTACACCTTAAACAAGAAATACAAATCCAACAAAATGCGCCTATATTCTAGTGATTTCAATTTTGACAATTGCGATGGATGGGAGTGGCTGCTAGACTTAATAGCAAGCTTTTTTGCAAAATGTTCAGTTGCCGCATTTTGCACCAATTATCAAATTCTGGAAGAGCATGTTTAAGGTTTGAAGATGCTTGTGAAGAGCTTCAACTTCTGGTTTCCAGTCATCAGCATAAAGGCGGGCAAGCACGTCATTGACATAAAGAACGAACAATGCATGCTCAAGAACTGAACGTCACTTGTAACAGCTGTCTCATCAGAAGTGATGGTGCTGATTAGGACTCTTGACTTCGATTACTAGATTATTAATCAATTGGAGCAATTGACCATTGAAACCATAGATTGAGAGCTTATGAAAAAGCTAAGGGATTGATACTGTGTCGAACTCCTTAGAGAAATCAATGTACACGCAATCGAAGCAAATGGATTCTTAATGCGGAACACACTTCGAATATCGAACTGAGCATGTGTGTGACCATTGAAGTTGGGGAAGGACACCATGCTGTTCCATGGATAAGAATTGTGGTTCATTGCATAGGAATATATTCCATCAGAAATTACCCTTTCCATCACCTTACAACAGACACAGGTAAATTAGGTAGGACGATATCGTAATTATTGGGAGAAGAGGTAGATCCCTTGTTCTTAAGACTGGACAGACTAGAGCAGTGGTGGGCAACCAAGTTGGGATAGCGGGCCACAAGGAGTGGTCCCCGAAAAGGCTCGCGGGCCACCAATTTTAAAAGGGAGTAGTATGGGCTTAATATTCTTTTATTCCCTACTTTGAAGTGCACATATGGGCTGCTGTAACGTACGTGCATATATAGTGGTCGCATTTCATAACAAAATTTTACATGTTAGTAGTGTATACAGCAGTATTGTACGCAACTAATTTGTTTGGTATTAATTAAGGAACCATAATGTACTCTCTACAATTCATGTGAGTATTGAAGAGAAAACAGGCCTGTAACAAATCATGGAAACTTTTCTTTCGTGTAATTAAGCGGTAATTTTACTTTTTGGTGATTTGACCGACTATACCTTATTTCATCCAAAGACAACGGTCTGTAAGTGCAGTACAACTATCCGCCTGAAAGCAGCACATGATAAAATTGATTTTGCTACAATTATTGATTATGCTACATGTACATGCGTGCACATATGTCATCCAAACATATACGGTTTTCAAAAACCGCGCGTGGGCTCCATAAATGGTAGTCGTCTGCTAATGCCAATAGAGTATACGAAATATATATTAGTGTAGTAGTATACAAATGAAATTCAGTATGAATATTTGAAAATATGTTGTTGACCTGAAAAAATCTTGCGGTTGAATTCCTCCATTCGTAGTCAATGCCTAATTAATGTAGCCTCTTTCTAGCTTCATTAAGGCGTGGTTTATTACGTAGAGAAACATGATCAGCAGGCCATCGAATGCTATGTGACTTAGCATAAATTGGCGCACGTGATCACCATCCTGCGTTTATACGAGAAGATATTCATTGCGAGAGAAGTATGCTTGGATAATTTGAATGTGAATTTTTGTTTTTTGTGCCATCATATTGCTCATTTAGTTGTTAATTAATGGTTTTCCAAATTCTGGAGAGGATCCATCACACTTAGAAGCACTCGAAATCGGAGTGAGTCATTTTCACATCATCGATTCAAATAATGTCCGCGGGCCACCCAATATGGCCCGGCGGGCCACCGGTGGCCCGCGGGCCACGCGTTGCCCACCACTGGACTACTAGAGCTTCTTCTTCATGTAGATGGTCATTTGCCGGTTGACATAGATTGAAAATACAAGTTAATGGGTGTGCGAGAGTACTGGCACGATGTCGAAGAATAAGTTGAGGGATAGTCAATCATCAGGAGTTTGTGATAATTTAGGTGGCAAACGCTCTAAACTCTTTCAACAAGTTCCAGGGTAGTGAATGAAATTCAGAGAGATTTCAGGATTCACTCGTTCAGGGAAGGGAGATAAGGCACCATCGTCTAATGTAAAAACGGATGCTAAGTAGATATTTAATAAGCTAGCTTTAACGAGTGTCACAAATCGTAGGCCTAGTCATTTTCATGGCAGATGGGTGGAACTACATGGCTACTTTTCGTTCGTCGTTATCATAGGGATGACAGTTACGAATATCTCTAATCTGAGCTAGCTTTTCCTCTCTAAACATTGCTATTTGTTCTGCTGCGTGATCATATCCTTGTGAATGCGGAATCAAAGAATGCAGAATCTTGAACTTCTTGTCATCTTATTATATTAATGAAAGTAGGTTGGGACGGGGTAATTTGAGTCTATTTTACATAAGTTGTCTGGAACTGTGAGTATTTCACCGATCAATCTGAAATTTTTACTGATGCTAAACAATGCATTAACGCAACTTTACATCACATAACTTCAAATTTGTGCCTCATGTTAAAGGCGTGAGATGAGTTTATCCTAGAGAAACATGTGCTGTTGAAAAAAGTGCTAGTGACGAGCTTCTCTGTACAGACGACAAATATAGTTCGACAAACTAACTACATGTACTATTTTCATTAGATCATCATGCTAAAATTTGGTGATCCAACTCCTAATCAATAATGAGCCGTAGTCACTTGAAGGCCAAGGGGTAATTTTTGATTCTATAGTTTATCATTTCATTATATTAGAGCTTTGATACATTTCAACTCATCCTTTTCAGATATGTAGGGGAAAGTGAGGAGGTATGGGCAGGTGGGAGTTATGGGCCACCGCTCTCAGCGCGAAACGAAACTGAATGGGGGAACAAGCTATATATCATTTGAACGCTATATTAGTGCTCATTAACACACGCAATTTTCAGCTTTTCAATTGCATTGGTTCCCGAGTTATACATGCGAATAGGTTTCATGCACTGTTTTGAATTTTTTTGGAAAAACGCCATTTTTCTATATTTTTGCAGAAAAAATGTAATTGAGATATATGCCGCCTAGCATTCTCAAGCTTAGCCCTTTCTTAAAGATTGTATGTAGTATCGAGAAAGTAGCATTACTCTTTGTACATTTCTTCAAGCTTAAGATTTTTGTACCCTATGGGGGAGGTATGGGCCACCTAATCGGGGGTGGTATGGGCCGGCCTCTGCAACGTATGAGAGTACAAGCCGATAAGAGCCTGTGCCACTGACAAGCTCTGACTCAGTCGAAGCAGCTCCATCTACTCCATCTGGAAGAAGGGCAATCCTCAGGTCTATTAAACCAGTACCCAAGGCTGTTCATGTTGAACAGAGAACTCAGCGCGGTCGTGAAAAGAGTCCAATGGAACTAACTTCATCACCAGTGAAAGAAAAATTGGGTTCCGAATCAAAGCAACGTCGGTTTCCTTCGCTAGTCATACCCTCCGATGAAGTCGTGATTGCTGACACAGATGATGTGGCTGGTCCTGCTCGAACTATCAGTCGATCAAACATCGTTGCTACACAGGACTTCAGACAGGAACAATCGAAAGATCCTCGGAAGCAAGAATGGACCCTGAACGAGACCAAGGCTGGAGACTGGCTGCTCGTCTGTATTATTGGTGGTCGTCGCAACTTGACGAGCTATCGCTACGTTGTACAGACATTGGAAACATACGATGGAGATCGAGATTGGATCAAAGTCCAAGGATTCCGATCATTGAATTCAAAAAGGACTAAATTTGAGGTAGGCCCACAAGTGTTAGATGATTTTCATTATTTTTCAATTTTCAATATTTGTATTTGCAGGTACGGGAGGTGGACCGATTTGAGGTACAGTGGAAGGACGTGATGTGTGGGCTCCGAGAACCGGAAATCGCACTCAATGGAAAGGACGGTGGTGTATGAATTTGACGGGGAGGTGGAAGTCAACGAACTCTAATGAAGAGTGAACTGCAACTTTTTATTCGCAATTAGCGAAAACATACATTTCTTTTGCCTGTCTCCTATAGTGAATCTCACATAGTGAATCTATTCAAAGTTGGTTGTTTTCCTTCAAAAGTAGTTCATTCATGATGGGCTATTTATTCTGGGTATGACACATATAGCTGTTATTAAATCTGTAGACTATGAAAATGACGAAAAGTGCCAAGTTCAAGGATTCAAGTTCAAATTCAATTCTACTTGCTATAGTTAGACATTATAACTTATCAAAAGATGTTATACACCAAAAAGTATCACGACAGGCGTAATTTACTGCTAGCAAATGTAGCCTATATTAGTCATTCTACATTAGGAAATGTGCATTCGATTAGACCAGGCCATGGATTTCGCAAGTGGCCCATACCTCCTCACCATGTGGCCCATACCTCCCACCCAAAATTGAAAAGTCGATTTTTTTCAGATTTTCGTTTTTTGCCATTAATGTCCAAATGATAAATTTTAAGGGTAATTATGATGCAAAGTTTTGTTCCTTGGGTATTAAGACATCGCACAGTGGTTTATAGGTTCTCATTAATAGAATAGATGAAGCGCTAGATCAACCGATTCTAGGGTGGCCCATACCTCCTCACTTTCCCCTATATGTTAGACCCAAAATTACCCCTTCCCACCATAGCAAAAATAAACCGCATGCAAAACGAGACGTGAAGCGTCGATTATTTAAGTAGCATGATTGAGTTCAATCACACGTGGAAGCACGATAAGCTGAGCTGCATTATGCTTCCTACACGCTAGTTCTTGGAATTGGCATTGAATACCCGTGCTTTTAACAAGCTGAATTTTGGGGCGATTTCTGGGCCTCAGCAAAACTCTCGGCCTGCCCGGGAACGGCAGCAACTCTTGTCATAAGTCAAAAAAGTTCACGCGTGTCTACTATCTGAGTGATGATCACCTAGTAGGCTGCTAGTTCAATTTCAGGCAGTGTTTGAATATTTATCCATGATATTATTTTTCAGTCAATTTCCTTCCTTGACATGTCGAAAATGTGTTTGCTATCTCGAAAGCATTGGCTTGTTCAAATTTTCTGAAGGGCAGTAGTTATTGCACCGGCTGACTTGGCACTCCTGCTTTTTGGTGCTCCGGCTATTACACCGACTGACCTATTGCAATACTATTCCATGTCCATCATCACATCCTATAATTTTCTGCACTTGACTCCAATTCACGGAATAAATCAGGAATTGTGCATAAAATGCTCTTGACCTGGTTGCCTTGCTGCCAGAGGCAATAAAAACCGCCGTCCCACCCGGTAATAGCCGCAATCCAAAAATTCCACCTAATGGCCACTGCCTTGGTGAAATTTTGGATTGTCTACGTTCTGCAAATAACTTATCTTACATCATGAAGATAACTCGACTTCATGCATATTCTCTTAGCATTAATACGAGAAAAGCATTTATTTTGTCAGAGTTGCCAACTCTCACGCATTCAGGCCTCTTCTCAAGCTCTCACGCTGGAGGCAAAATTTCTCACGCATTCAAGAAATTTCTCAAGCCTGTTGTGTTTATCTCACGTATTCGTATTTTCCATGTAATTCTTAACGAAATTTCCAGATAGAACTGCACTTTCGCGGAAAAACTATGCAGTTAAGCAAAATAACATGCTAACAGGCATAGATATCTATTTCTTTGAGATGCAGAAAAAAAGCGAATACTCGTGCTAGACGTCTCAAGATACAGCATATATATCTGATGCAATAATCTCACGCATTCCACTAAGCAACTGTTGGCAACCCTGTAGTGCAGTTTCCATTTTCTGTGTTGTAATGTTTAGAATTATCCAAACATAAAACTAGCGTGGTTATACATTTGAAATAGAGACACTTAAACAAATGAAGCACAGATTCAGAGACCACTTTAATCAAACACTATTCCATAAAAGAGGATTTGTCCTTAATATGATTAAAATGTTGGAAAAGGCCACATCATGCACACACACTGTGGAGCACTTGAAGGATGCGAGCATTCGGGAAGAAATAGTGCTCTGACATTCTGTCTAACCAAATGGAATTGTTATGGATTTATGTAGGACTAATCATAGAAATCCCTTTGATGCTACGATGATCCGATCTTTTTAGCATGCTATCTAGACATATTGCAAAAAATAAAACTTTTGGAGTGAAGGTGACGTAAATTCATGAGCATTTTTCTTAAACTGCTGGTTATGTTGAGAAATGCAGAGTAGTCTATGATAACAGCTGTCATAAACAGACACATCAGCGTGATCTATGGACTTCAGTTCACATCATTCACAAATGGACCACGTCCAGGTTCCTGGGACTTTGATCTATTCGCAGTGACGAATCTCAAACGTCTCAAGTGCTATGTGAAGCTATCCACGAGAAGAATTGTCTGTCATTTGAATGTCTCTATCAGCATTTTTCTTGCATGATTTTGGACCCAAAACTGAATAATTTGCTTTGAATGACACGAGCCGTTGGTCGCACGACCCATGAGAGTTTTTATTTTCAACTTTCCATGTTTGTTTGTATTCAACTGTGGAACGAACAAAATCAGCTGTTCTCCATCAATCTGGCTTGCCAGATGAAGTATATTCGATGAGAATGCATACTCATCAGACGAGACATGTTGATGCTTCCGAGTTGCAATTAGAGGAGAACCAGGTAATCATTCCGATAAGAAAGGCATCGATGCAGTATTGTCTAAAGCTTTGGACATGTTTAGAGCTTGCCAAAAGAACTAACAGACTTTCTAATTGTACTGTTCGCGTTTAACTGACTTTCTAACAGTTTTACGCATCAATGAGAAAAATTGACGACATCAGCATCAGCGTCAATTGCCAAATTATTAGCGCCGTCAACCAATCCTGAAATTGACGGCGTCAATTTTACATCATGCTTCATCTTTTGTTTTGAAACTTACATGATACGGAAAGATGTCTACATCGTTTGCATTAGTTGGCTTATGTTATTGGTTTGATAAGATAACATTACAAACATGTTGACCGTGTTACCTGCATGATACAGAATACAGTTATTTTTTCTCATTACTGGAACTAAGATAGCATTGCCTTAATGGTCAAACAAAAGTCATGGCTTACTTGTATACATTAAGTAGTCAAAAGATTGTTGAACAGAAAACTTGAAGTCGTTCGCCGTTGAGAAATTTCCACTCGCCGCTTTGAGTAACTTGCAATTTGAGTAGGCCTCGTCCTATCAGTTTCGACGAAAACTCTTTGTAAGACAACGATGTGGTGAAAAAAATCATTGCTTTTTGATGTTTTCGAAGTATTCACAAAAAGACTTCCAAACGTGCACTTTTTGACATTATAAGTGTCTTACTTATCGCAGTGGAGCAGTGAATACGCAAAATATAATCCAGGAATATGATATGCTGTATGTATATAATTATGACTACGGGAGTCGCCTATCTCTGGTCAGTAATCATGAAAGATAAGGCAGCAACATTAATCATTGTATAATCGTCCCTGCTCTGATGAACTGACAGTGTCACCTCCGCTGCGTCATTAACACACGGACACGTAGTCATTGTCGACTACCGATCAAATAAAATGTCAATAATCTATTGTTTGGATGCCTCATCAAACACTATGTCCCCGTCTCGCGTTCGCATGCAGTATACAGAATACTTTCAATAAAACTTTCAATCTACTTTCATGTCAACAGAAAACTCGAGCGAACAAATGTTAGCAATGACAAATTTGCCCACTGTTTTCTAAAATTGGCGCTGACGCTTTTTTTTCAGATGTAAATTGTCGTAAAGGTCAATTTTAAATCGATGGCGTCATTGACAGCGTCAACGTACAGCTCTGCTTTCGAATTATATTTATTTCGATATTCATTTTGATGTTCAATTAGTTGAAGATGGCTTTCAATTTGCTCCATTTTTGGTACAATGAATGAATTCAGCATCGGTGGGGTCTGTTGGGGTGTAAGTAGGCCATTGTAACATTCATTTTGATATTCAAACAGTTGAAGATAAATATTATATTTTCGGAGATATTAATGTCAATTTCGTGAAAAATTATTGCCATACAAAGTTGTTGATGTCCTTATTTCTTATAAAGAGGCAACATTAGCGATTCCGGATGAATATCATCAGGAAGCTTCATACGTCTTCTACGAATGAATTTTCTTAACATAGCATTTCCCTAGGCCTATGTTCACTCTTGCGGCAAAATCTACGGTAAGGTTTACGTGGATTAATGCAGTTAGAAACTCCAATGTCTGCCTTTGCGTGGATTAACTCACTAATATTTCCAAGCCATCAAATTAAAGTTTTGACACTTATTTAGACTTATTTATAACATCTGCTATGAACATATGATGGAATATTTCATTATTCAATCAAAAACGCCTTTATATGAAAATATGGAATGTGTATATTAATTCATCAATCAAAAGATGTATAATAGTGATATGAAAACTTTGGCATGTTTGTAAATCGTTGATGTAACAAAATCTATAGGTCTAAAAATTTAAATGAAATCTACGGATTGGAAAAAAATAGCAAAATTGCCATATCGCCATGACTTGACGATCTTAACTTGAAAGTCATGATAAAAGGAAGAATTGATATTCATGTAAGGTAATTGGTGATTCATGTTCAAGTTAAGATTGTGTTCACGATCTCAACTTGAAAGTCCTGAGATAAGGAAGAATTTATTAATTCTTGTTCTGTGATGGTTTTAGTAGCACACATTCCAAATATTCTCATTGAAGGCGTTCTTGATGGTATAAGTATAATGTAAAAGTCTTAACTTTGTGTTAAAAGTTTAATTTGGTAGCTTAGAGAGATTTGATGAATTAATCCACGTAAAGGTATACTTCAACAATTTGGCTACTGCAAGTGTTTGATATATGTTATTTTCTTCTTGAACGGAGTTTTCATCGATTTAGTGTAATTAATCGCATTTTCATCCTACTACTCATTCCTATTGAGCTGAGGATTCACAAAGGGAGGGAGCGGTGGACCTACGGAAAACAGGCCCAGATGCCGGCGGCAGGGGTTTCCTTCATTGAAAATCCTCATATTCAATGCTTACATACACGGCGTTATCTGCAGGTCGTACTATCTACATTGTAGGAGAATTGTGCACAATAATTCCTCGAACATTAGGTAGTGGATCGATTCATCCTGACAATCTGGCAACATATCTGAGAGTAATTATTGTAATATTGCAATATTGTAATATTGCAGCTTCTTGAGTTTTCCAGCATTGAGGTATCTATGACATTTTGGTGCCTCTCTCTGCTGTAGGCTAAATCTGCCGCTATATGGCTTCATGCATTCGCGCTCGCAATCGACCACTAAATTGCGAGGGCAGCTGACCATGAGAAAGATGATCTGACTATGTAAGCCCACAGGTGCAAATCGAGTAATGACGCACTCCACTACCAAGCCTCAGGTTTACTCTCTCAAAAACTCAAGCCCGCTTCATGAAATGGGTCGATGATCGGGTAATGATTGTTATCTGCCGAAGTAGCATTTGTTATTGAATGGATTGACTTTAACATGATACCAATGAAAATGGGCCATTGAACACAGTAGCATAACTAAAATTCACAATTGTAATTTTGGCATTTACTTTTCAAAATCAAATGTAATAAATTTATCACACATTGGAAGTTTTTGAAACAATCGAAAATTGTCTTCACCACGCAGTAGCGTGACGGCTAGGTCAATATCAGAGCATTTACTTCCGGTCCAACTATGTATTCACACCATCATTAAGTTCGAGTCACAGAAAATGCATTTACATTAATTATCTTTGTAATCACTGTCCCAACCAGTGCGTAAATTTACCCCCAGGCGTCAATGTCGCATTTTTCGCGTAAAATGAACTAAGTGAGAGCTGTGAGCCTAAATTTATCATTCGATGGGAGCGTAAATCAATCTATGATTTCTGAATTATTTATCTAATGGAAATGAATGTCAAACATGTGAACCATCATAAAAATGTATCAATTGCGTAAATAAACATTACAAAGGAGTATAATGAAAAGGGTTTCTTCTACAAAGTTGAAGGAGAATTGTGGATTTTCAGAAGGTGTACATTTGCAAGATCTGTATTTGTTTGCTGTGACATAATTTTGCATTATTGCCGACGCATTTTTATGTTGAGCACTGCACTAATGTCATGTGAAACGCACTTGTTTTAAAACTGCTCTCATATTGGGATCTTAATTTTCCGATTTTTCCGGTTTTTAGTGAAATGAGTCTGATTCTAGCATTTCAAATTTGTGCATTCAAGCCGCAGTGTACCCAATTTTCCGATTTTCAACTGCGATCTAGTAGGGATCCCTGGCTCACATAGTTCGTCAAAAATTATGCCCAATCTTGCCAATTTGTTAAAATTCGAAATGCCATGATAGACTAAGATTGGTTATTATCAGAGAAGCTAATAGGCTGCAAGTATTGAAGTGTTGCTGCTTGCAATATACAAATTTTCATCAATTATGATTTTTCATGGAACTATTCTTTCGGGAAATAGGTCAAAACATGGTCACCTAATTGTCTTCGGAAATTTCAACAATGACCGAACAGTCAACGCTTAAATAAGAAAGTTTCTTTTTTGCATTTTCAAACATAATGACCTTGAATTGTATTTTGCCATTGTTTGTTCTTTCCTCAATTGAATATTTTGCATACCGGTGGTTTTTTTTTTCATTTTGACAATCTAGCACACATTTTGCACGTAAAGCACGCATTTTGTTGCTTTACGAATTTCATTCATCGTAAGATGCAACAGACGTCCATGCTGGAAGGAAATCACTCGGCACTACATAAAAGATCGAAAACAGGCATTCCATGAAGCTAGAAGGGTAGGAAAATGTAGAAATCTGACCTCGGATTTCTACGATTAACCTCCCTGCTGATCTCATAGAATAGCTTGTCTTCGAAATCTGTGGCAAATGTGCCATACCCATTGTGATTACACGATTATTACTATGAAATTTATCCTGCACTCCCAGAAGGACTAGATTAAAAATTTTGCCCTTCAACACTTTTCATGTCATAGTAATTTACCCTCACATATTTAGAGGATAAGGTTATGTCAAATGAATTAAAAACCGAAAGTAAAGTTTTGATTTGAGCTCAAAATATGGAAATTTCAAGAACAGTAAACAAACTTGTATATCACAATAATGTCAAAATTGTTTGTCGCTTTGAGATTCTATTAACAAGATCAATTTTGCAGCTTACTGGACATGCTCTTTTGTTGAGATTATAACTGAAGCTGATCAGACATACATTATACCTCACTTTATCAAGATTGTTGGTGCGAACTATGTTATTTAATTATGATTTGTTCTTGCAAATCATGATTTCCTGCTACAGTCACAAGCATAAGTACATTTAGTATATTTCTAAAAAAGTGGAAATGCATTCTAAGTGACTGTTGCACATTGCTTGATTCGTGTATTTAAGGTAACCATTCTTTGTAGTAATTATAGAGATAAATATCGTCTACGAGATACTTCCTCAGAGACACCTCCAACCGACAATTGCGACAGATTAGATGACCGCCAGAACGTCTACATTGATCAAATGGATTGAAGCACCTTAAATCAACGAATGTAGCGGATTGGAGAGCCGCCTGAACAACTAATTTGGACAAATGGAGTAAAGCTCGTCCAACTTACAAATGTGGCGTGCAGGAGAACCTCCATGGTAGCTCTAGTAACAAATACAGCGTATCGTCTGAAGTCGACAAGTGCAGCGTCTCCAACCAACGAATGTAGCGGATAATTAAGCCTCCAACACACAAATTGAGCGGAGTTCCTCTGAACGACAGATGTAGCGGATTTCAGAACCTTCAGAGCAGCTGTAGACAACTGGAGTGGAGCGTATCCAAAAGGGTAATGCAGAGTCTCCAGCCGGGGAATAATGCAGCAGATTGGAGAACCTCCAGAGCAGCTCAAACACACAAATGTCGCGGATGAGAGAACCTGCAGATTAGCTCCTTTAGACAAATTGAGGTACCGCTTCTGGCTGACAAATGTTGTGAGCTGCACGTTTTCAAGCGATGGAAATAATGGAGTATCTCCATCCGATGAATGGAGTGGAATGAAGAAATTGAAAAGATTTCCTGGACTGAAAATTTTGCAATTCAATCTTAGTCGATTTCATGATGAGCTCACATGTTTGGCGTCTTCTCTTCGCTCAATTATGTGTCTATTTTGCAAAATACGATCTTAAAATCTCTTCTTCATTACTACTTGAGCAAGGGGGAGACCGCCGCTACCACCGCTCCCGCTGCCAACGTCCCTGTCACACATGCACGTTGTTCTACGATTAGCAAGTAATTGCAATCACGGGCATATCAAATGAGTTACGAGTGATTTTTTCAGTCATTTCTAGTAGGCCTAATCTAAGATAGGCCTGCTATTTCTGCGCTGTTTTTGCTTTTAAAATGTGCATTATTCCAGGGTATCATAAGCTATTTATACAGCTGTATAATTTTTCATTAACATAAAGTGCATTTTATGTCGGCAAATAGAAATGTGTTAGCACCAGGGTTGTGCATGGGCAAACTTTTCCATTGCCAGGCCCATCCCAAGGAAAAATTTCTATATTTTCCCATGGGATACCCACGGGCCCACGAGTGTTTGACAATTATGATATCGTTTCAGAAACACTAAGGAAGTTTGAGACAAATTTTAAGCAAAGCTGAATCCCATTTTGATATTTATAGGCTGAAGCTTCCTATATGCAGACACAGCCAAATGGGACAAAACTTAAAGTTTGGAAATTTGAAGAATGAGTTAGAGGATTAATTTTAAGTGAATTGACCGAATCGGTGAGTCGTAGGTAGTCACATGGCCTAATGTTGCAGGTAACCTATCCTATCGGCCTACGCATGGATATCGTTGGGTATAGCCTTAATGCAGTCCAGTAGTTTGCTGAATTGAATTTTAGCCTATAGGCCTATATAAGCCTGCTGATTGAAAAGCGACTGGAGTATAACTAAAATGTAGCTTCTTACACAAGCCTTATGGCTTGATGACCTAAACTCGTAGGCATGCAATGCTTAATCGGCAACGAGTGCAGAATACTATGTGAAAGTAATTTTATCATGCAACAAATCTTGGTCATGTAAAGCAATTAAAATACAGGAAATAAAGTCAGATATACACAATTGTAACAATGCATATCTAAGTCGAGAAATTTGTTGACGTCAAGTCCTTTCTGCTCAGTCGGTGAGGTCAGAAGAAGTCAGATCATGCTGCGGACATCCCTGCACTTCATGTCATCTTCTCTCATTCAAAAAGTACTTTCTTTTATTTTGGTGTGTGACTAGAAAATATCCTCTCTTACGAGTACTTTAAGCTTTGTGACGACTTATTCATTTCTACGGATTTAAGACAATTTTGAAAATAAGGGTGGAGATATAAATAACAGTACATTCGTCTTAAGTGGGTTGATGATGGATTTCAAATTAGTCTTGATAAAAAGTCGAATGAAGGAACTCGAAAGTACAAGAAATTTTCATAAAATTTGTTTTTTAACCCTAATCCATGTATTAGCTACATTTTGTAGCTTTTCGTAATTAAAGTCATTCCTGTTATTTAAGGGATTTCACAATTGCACAACTCTTTGGTGTCGATGAATGATCAAGTATAAGCATCAAATTCATACAATTCATTTAGGTTGATCTACCGATTTATTTGAAATTCAAATGAATTTATCTTCAACCGTGTAAGTAGCTACAAATTGTAGCTAGCCAACTGAGTCATTTTGTCACTATCTATGATCATAATTATGCGCAATCTGATTTCATTATGGAAAATTTACTTTGAATTGGACGTATCCATTTATATCTAACAGTCAGATTTGTACTTGGAGGTACATGTATATGGTCAGCATAGACCATATCTCGAAGTTATGTGGATGAAAGAACGTTGGAAATGCAATCAAATTTGCTTTCTATCTCATTCATTTTCTGTTAGATTCTAAAATGATAACAAGAACAGCCCTCTTGTTTCTTGAAAAGTTGTGTACAGAGGCCGGATTCCAGGACGTACCTACATACCTTCTAAACTGGCAAAATATGGCCTGAAAGTATTCTGGCTGGCTGAAGCCGGAAGTGGTTTTGCTCTCAACGCAAAGATTTATTCAGGAAGAGATCGCAATGCACCTCTACATCGAAATCTTGCCATGGACATATATAGTGATGGAATTGAGTGAACCCTACTTCAACACAGGTCGAGACATTGTAACAGACAATTACTTCACTTCTCATCGATTGGCTGTGTCATTGCTTCAACAAGGACTGACCCTTCTGGGTACAATTAGACCTCAAAGGAAAGAAATTCCCATCCAGATGAAATCGAAGCAACGCCCCGTCGAATCCGTGATATTTGCACACTATCACGATAACAAGATCGTCGTCGTTTCGTATATCCCCAAGAGAAATAAAAATGTTGTTTTGTTGAGTTCGTCTCATAGTGGTGAGGAAGTGATCGAAAGCAAAGCCCGGTTTGATACTGGATTACAATAGTGGAAAAGGAGGGGTCGACCAGCTTGACCAAAATGTGGATGAATATACATGTCGGCGGAAGACTGTTCGCTGGCCACTGATTGTATTTTTCAATATTCTTGACGTAGCGGCTTACAATGCCTTCATCATGATGAAAAACGACAATCCAAGAAAGGAGCGAAAGGAATTTCTACGTACACTAGCCTTGCAGCTGATAGAAAAACATGCAGTATTTTGCCACACACATAACAAGCATTTATCGCAGCACATAATTGCAGCTGGCATTTCACTCGGATTTCGTCGACAGAATCAGCCTCTTAGAATACAGCCAGTGGACAATAGTGTTCAGCATTGTCACTCATGCTACAAGAACACCAGATCCAAGTGTGATTCGTGTCGTCGTCCAATTTGTCCTTCCCATCGTGTCTTGGTGAGATCATGCAAATGTGAATTTTTGATAAAATCGAGAGACTCGCTTTCAATGTTTGTGATTTCTAGAACAATACAAATAAGTGTCTGGAGCAATTCTTTTCCCGACCTATCACAGGACGCAGTAGTGGGGACATCTAGTGGCAGTTAGATTTAATCATACAATGTACAGTATAGGCCTACTGTACATCCAAAACATCTTGAATTCAAATTTTAGAAATTTGCAAAGATAAATATAAATAGCTAAAAGTGCTTTTTTATCATCAGCATTCCCTTCTACTAGCTTCCATGGATTTTTTGTATGTATTTAACTTGTAAAAGTGAAAAAATAAAAAAGCTACAAAATGTAGCTACTTACATGAATGAAGATAAAAATTTATTCACATGAATAAGGGTTAATGGATCCTTTTATAGTTTGCGTGTAATCATAATGCGTAATCAGTATACATGTTGTAAATGTAATCTTGTATGTAATTCATGTGATTCAGGAGTTAATAATATAAATAAATTTACAATGTAAATAAAGCCAATTCGGAAATCATGACAGAAACCAAAATCAATGAAAAAGATCATTAATAATCGAATGTTGCATTAGGACTCGTTTTTTCGAGTACCATTAATCGCTTCCTAGCCTTATATTTAAGATAACTTTGGTTGGATTCAATATCAATGACAGTAGCGTAGCGCGCTTGTAAGCATTTCAATTCATAGACTACTGCAGAGTGCAGATACCTAGCAGGTTTCATCATTATGATCCCTGGAAAGATCGTAAACTGATTAATATACTTTCTATGACAATATTTTTTCCATCCTGATGTTGCAAAATGTTTCAGATGCTCCTAATTTATAAATGTTATAAAGATGAAATGTTCAAGTTGAAACTTATCTTCAGTTTCACTAAGATTTCTCGGCCAACTTAAATTACCACGTGCCCATGGGCCCAATTTCTCATCCCATGCCCATGTAGGCCCATGTCCCATGGACAACCCCAGTTAACACACCGTATGATAGTATATTAATAGGCCTGCTAGTATCGTCACTTAATCCTCTGAAGCCTCCGAAAATCCAAATGAAATGTTGCTACATTTTAAAAGATCGTCACTGCTATAGAATATAGGAGTACAAAATGAAGATCTACTGCTAAATGAACAGTTCTAGAGCAATAAGATGGAGCAATCAGAAAGAGAGCAAGCGCCATAAATAATAGCGATTAACTTCCTCAGTTAAGCAGTTACCCCTGTCATGATGAAGGCCTATACATGAATAATTAATATGCTTTTCACAAGATGCGAAGTGAAATTTCGACTTTAGTAACTTACACATGTTTGTTAATATTCGCATTAATTACTTAATATTCGTTCATTACATTTGCCAATGCATTTTCGCTCAATATTGTAATTTGAATTTCTTTCTTTCAGTACCTAGGAATCGGAACATATGGATTAGTGAAACGCGGTGTTTGGCGAAACCGCCACGTTGCTGTCAAGTACTTGCGCCAAGTACGGGATAAGCCATCATTCATTCGTGAATTGAAGCAACTCTGCGCATGTGATCATGAAAACATCGTCAAAATATTCGGTGCGAATAAAGAAGAAAATTTCTTTGTAATGGAGTTTGCTGACTGTGGAACTCTTTGCAAAGTCATGCACAGCATGCATGAAGTCAATTATACAATCAGTCATGTGATAAAATGGGCGGTAAGAAGATATATACTTGAATAACATAATGCAGTTGATGAAAGAGATAGTAGCACTGTAAAAAATTTCCACGAATCTTCAAGAGCCGATCGGCTTCTTCAAGCATATTATGATAAGCGTGGAAGGGCTACTGAAATTTTAATGAAAGTGCTAAAATGACAGTCAATGATTGATTTGAACTACTTTAGTTAAAAATCAATCTTCTAATTTAACTTTTCGAATATTCACGCTACTTGTAAAATAAATACACCAAAAGTAGCATTATGCAAATCTTTATGCGATTGAACGATTCGTCAGCTCAAGAGGATTGATAAGAGCGCTTCGCATCCCTGTTAGCAGAAACAATTAAAAAATACAGAAATGAAACTAAATGTGCGTTTGTTTTGCATTTTTAAAAAATAAATACTAAAAGAAAAAAATTAGAAATTTAGAAGAACTTTTGATATTTTTAAAGGCTTGATATTAGACAAGACACTGACAATCTAGGTGAATAACGTGAAATAAATTTTTGTAGAGTTGCCACATATTCCAGTGAAAATGGGACTTTCCGAGACTGCTGCCCAACAATAGCTTTCAGTAACGCCTTTCTGTGATTACGAGGCTGTTTGAGGCGTTGCATTGTTCCCATGTTCGGCGACAACTAAGGAAAGAGCTACCTCCCCGGCTCCCCACCAAGGACTGCACAATGCAAATGCTTGGCATGAAATCATATCAGTCGGTTATTTAGCCGATTTCCCTTTTAACTGAATTTGCAACTGTGATCAAATGGGGGTTCATCAGCTTCTGACAATTTGTGATATGGTTCACATTTTCCTGGAAGTGTGATATATGATAGGAAAACCTAGCTTCAATGATGCTATTTATTGTTTACACATTTGATCTTTATAGAAGATTCACTTGTCTGCTTAACTCTCTCAAAGGTTAGGAAGAACCAGGCTTGACTGTGCTGTCAACTGGTGAGATATCTCAAGCGAATCCCTAAAGACAAGAAGAGATTAAACAGTGCATGCCACTGACAAAGCAATCCTGATCTAATGATCAAGAATCTCTCAAACTGCCTCTCAATCCTGCGCTTACCAAAGATCTGGCGACGGGTCATGGATGCCCTTAAACCAAGCGAGTCAGCTCACGATGCAAAGAGCTATAGGCCAATTTGTTAGCTTTATGTGCCACTGAAGCTCCTCCAGTGTCTGCTACTTATCCGCCTACAGCCCATCATCTATCCCCAGCTCCTCAATGAAAGAGCTGGTTTCATTATCTATTTCCCGCACACCTCACCTAAACAGTATGTCTATGGTAACGACCTAGCCCTCCTACGCGTATCAGCAAACAAAAGTTGGTCTGAGGTATACCCTTTACTCAACAAGGACATGCGGTTACTCCACGACTGCCTAAAGACTTGGACAGTAGCATCTGAAGCTGAGCACAGCTAAAACAACGACAGCATCCTTCCTTCTGCATAAAAGAGACAGCCGCCACCTGTTGGCAATAGCCGTTAATGGTGTCACACTTCCGAGTGTCGATTGCACTACCTATCTCGAGGTAACTATCTACCTTCCAGTGACCTACAAAGACCACCTCCAAAACATTCAAAGGAAAGCCAGCGCGAGGAATAGCCTCCTTCGATCCCTATCGGGTTCTAGCTGGGGAGTTCGCAACTCAATGATGCACACAGCCGCCTTCGCATTGGTATACAGATCATCGGGGTATGCTTCACCTGCTTGGTGATGCGGCGCACATTGAAATTTGGGGTTAATCCTTTTTCATCATTCTTATCAATCGAAGAATCTTATATTTTTCTACTTATCTTGAAACAAAATGTTACCGCACTGAGCTTTGCAGATAAATATTGTATTTGTTCATATGACTCACGTAGCATTAGTAGATTACATATTTCAGTAGATAGTAGTGGAAGTGTGATTATTATCGATTATATTTTCTTCGACCGTGAGATATTACGAATTTTCATTTTTCACACTGATAAACAGGCGAGAGGGATTCTTTGCTGCAGACTGAAGCCCTCGAAATCTAGTTATGGACTAAACAAATAAGTCTATCATCAAACTCATCTGTACAAGGACGTCGATATTATTAAGACTGAAAATCAAGTCGTCACTTTTAGCACGTCTCATGTGATCTGTAAAGAACATCTTTGCGTTTCAGGTTCAAATTGGAAGTGCCGTGGCGTATCTTCACAGCCAGAAGCCTCGACCAATCGTTCATCGAGATTTGAAGCCGCTCAATCTCCTGCTATTTCAGGCAGGCCGCGTGCTAAAATTGTGCGATTTCGGCACTGCAAGGACTGCTGACTCCTACATGAGTAATTTGAAAGGCACATGTTTGTGGATGGCACCGGAGGTTTGCGGACCAAAAGGTAGGACTACCTCTGCAATAGTAAACATCAATTCTAGTTCGACGATTAAAGTGCCTCGATGTTAGTGACAGCGATTAGTCCTATGTACTTAAAACCCGAGCTTGCCGATGTATCTTGTTTACTTGAAATCAGTAATCTGCTGTGATATCATTTGATAGCATCCGAGAATTTATTGCATTTAGTATCAGCTTATCATGAAAGGGCATGTCAAAATGAAACTAGTGGGGTTGTTGATGTTGTTGATCTCTAACAAGAAAAATTTTGAAATCATTGAAAAATCACTCATTTGTTTGATCTCATTGATCCATTCAGCGAGTTTTTGGAAATTGTAAATCATGTGGTTAATGTATAAAGTACATAAAAGTTGTAGAAGTTTTGGATGATCATCTTTTCAATCATTTCTGTGATTTATTTTCTGATGTGCTTCTATTTTTCTCTTGCTTGCCGTATTTTCCCGAATATAGCCCGCGATGGATGATTCAGGGTGTCGACTGTACGTGAATTGTACGTGAATTTTGGGAAAATGCGAAGATGTACGTGAATTGCACGTGAATTTCAGCTCAGTTGCGCAGATAGTGGTTTTTACTGCTATTTACTCCTACTTGATATCCACTGATTCTTGTTACATGTGCTAAATTTTTTTTCTTCCGTTGTTGCACCAACTCTGACTTGGTTCTACAAAAAAGTATGTTACAAGAAAGAAAATCATAAACATGTAGATATGTTCATATCATATAGCCGCTACTAACAACGGGTCTGGTTTCAGACAATGAAAATTTAGACGCACGCTCATCAAAAGTAGCCATAACCTTGTAGAAGCGATTCAGGATGGTTGATGCGGTGATGGTCAGTGGAAACCTACAAATGTTGTTCTGGCGCAAATGCTTGATCATGTTGGCCGTGTGCGATAAGCATATATCATCCCACTGACATCAGGAGACAAATGCTCCTAATCTACGAGCATCAAAGACTACATGTATATGCGAGAGTATATACGTACTGTAGATCATGTGAGGCAACAGCTGGAAATGGCCGCCTTGAGCGATTTTCTAGAAAGGTGAAAAAATCGTTTAAATGTGACTAAATTTGACGAATGTGGAAAATTTGGAAATGGTGGTGATTTATTAGTTTTATTATGCGACAGATAGTGTCATCGTAATCAAAATCATTGCACAAGGAAAAACGTAAAAAAATTGCTAGGAAATGAACAAACATGGACATTAAACACTAATAGATAACAGTGAATCTAGACACCAATATTGAAAAGGCTAAACTGATTTAGTCCATTCAGAAAAAATATTGAAGAATTGATATGCATGTATAATTCCTGACATAGGGGCGTGTCTAAGTTCACCTATTTTTCATCAAGATTTTGAGACTTTATTCCTAGGATTTTGTCCTAGCTTTGTTTTAGCATACCAAAGCTCCCCAACCCTGACTTAGATACCCCCAGCAATACCCTAAGATTTTTTTCCTAAGTGGGTTAGGGGTGACGTTCAAGCATGTGAATTGGGATTCTTCCCTAACTTAGGCAAATCCTAAGTTATGGGGATGGTCCAGCATACGGCCCCAGAGATCTAATTCAAGGATACTGGGTCCTGATAGGCCGGAGTAGCCATAAAGTTGACCCTATGTTGGTCATGGGAAACCTATTCGCATTTCATGTCAGAGTACATTCAATTTTGAGGGGGAATAAGTTTTAAGTTTCTCCAAATCTGTAAGCATTTTACAAAATCAACACTGCGAATGAAGATAGTGGTGGACAGAAGCGAAACAGAAGGATGTCGCAGAAAAGCAGCAAGAGGAGGCAGCTCGAAAAAGGAAAGCTATTGAATTGAATGAGGCAAGGGAGAAGGAGAAGGAAGCGGAAATCTCATACTTATGTGCACAACGGAAGCGCCGACTATTGGAAGATTTTTAGATTGATTATTTTTTTTGCTATGGTGGACTCAGTCTATTGTTTCTATCCTGATGTTTTTAAAAGAAATAAAAAGTTATCTCCCTGAATATGCACACTAATATTCCTAGTTTTAATATGCTTCTAGAAATCTAAAACACAAACCCTATTATTATTACCCTTGATTTTTATAGCCGTGAATTATGTTGTATTTAGAGATTATTGAGTGACCAAAAATACCATTTATTTGTGAAATGATGGCTTCAAAACACCTTCGAATTCACTTATATTATTATGTGTGCAGTGTGTATACAACTGTAAAGATCTCATTACTGCATTTCTTTGAGCAGTTGCTGCGGGTAGTGTTTTTGAATGATTTTGACTCAACCAACTGTCGCTTGCCGGGCAAGTAGGCCTGAAATAGTGGTACGTGAATTTTTTGTCATGTACGTGAATTGTACGTAAATTTTTTTTCTCAGATAGGGTGGACACCCTGATGATTCCTTACGCAATTTTGTAAATTAAAAGAACCCGCACTTGCATGAAAATTGAATTTACACACATTTCAGTGCACAAAGGGCTTGGTGAATCTTCCGAAGTTTGAAGCCTCAATTACCATGTTTTTAGAATTACAGGCAACTTTCTATCGATGCTCCGCAACAACCCGAATCCATACATTTATGATCTCGAAGACATGATACCTCATGTCTAACAAAGTCCCCATACTGCATTGATTCATCTGTTATTACTCAACAGTAATTCACTAATTTTCATCTCATTCTCAAACAAATCATGAATCATTTTAGTCAGTTTTACTTATCGCGGTGAGACAGAATATTTATGCAGCCTCTGGTAAATTTTTCTGTAAGTAAAGACATCAGCTTGTTAGAATACTTGACCTTGTTAGCATATGTAATTTGTTTGATTAATTTGCAACATTTGTGAAGCCCATGACTAAAGTAATTGTCCAACTTTGAACATCGCGAAGTGCAAAGTATAGCTGCGGACATGAAATTGCATCTATCCTCTCATCTCAGATCCTCAGTTCATTATCCATATCACAAGACATCTCAATTTGCGTAACTTGGTTATACTAGTATACCTGACTTTCATCTTCACGGACAGAGAACATAGATACTACATAGGCAAAGCATGAATTGTATATTTGAAAAAACTTAACTTTTACAAAATTTACATGATAATATACAATGAATACACGAGATTATCGTCGTGGAATTGTCCGGGAGTATAGGAACATGCGTGCGTTGTGATATGAGAAGACAACCGTTGTAATCAAAAGTTGCCAAGAGCAGAGATTGCCAAGAAGAACTATTGTTTAAGAAGCCATCAGAATCCCCGGAGATCTTACATACTTCACATCTTTCATCATTTCCTGTCCAGAAAATGTATTGTGATGCAAAATCTGATAACATGAACTGTCGTTTCTTTCGTAACTTGCAACCTTCGTAATTCCATCAAGCAAATTCTTCGTGTCCCCCAACGGCAATACCTATTATCCATGTACGAGTACATGCACGTATTGGACTTCTCGTCGTCTGCAATCTATTTTCAAGATGAAACTGTTTAAATGGCATTTATTAAACACTGACGAATGGATGTCGAACAATCTCTCATTTCACAGAGGAGGGCTATAAATTTAATTTTCCATTAATGAAGGAAGCCTAAAATGAAGATCTTATAAAATACAGACTGTAGATTGTCGTACGAGGCCTTTCCGGCGACCATCATCAGATTAAATATAGGTCATTCGGATGAGATTGCGCTCGTTTTGGGCCTCCTCATTAATATAAAAAGTTGCCTCTAATGTAGGAATTAGATGACTGGTAGAGGAGAGGCCTGCATTTCCTGAAATTGCTGATGAATTTGATACAAATTTGGTAGACGTTCCGACGTCGCCAGACGCTTAGTCTCTTGTGAAACTACATTTTCTAACTGTCCTGATCGAATCCTGTTCTTCACTGTCACTGGGTTGTAGTTTTGGGCTGCATTGTTGTGTTCACGATGCTTTTTTTGCATTGTTTGATATCCTTCTGACGTGGGTTTGGTAGAATCGGAATTCTGTAAAGAAAACAAGTATGTTTTAATATTTTAAACCCTATTATATTTCATTTCATGGTATTTGATATTACCTGATTAACGTTTAGAGTAGTAACATAAATAGAATCTTTTTTTGGCTTGTGATTGAAAATTTTTACTGAAGGCCATCTGTGATGGAAGCCGCGCCGGTAATGATTGCCGGTATTCGACAATGATAGACAATCGCCTTCCGTTACAGCAATTGATATTTAAGAGATCTTCATGATTGTTTTGATTTCCTTGTCAGTTCACCCTAATCATGTGGAGTGTATAGATAGATGCTGTGTATGTGTATTTGAATGCAACATTCGGAGCGTGTGCAAATAACTAAAATAAATGGAAATTTATTAGAAAGAAAAACATCGGCCAGTTATTTCATCTTCTCTTTTGTTTGCGGCATGTTTCGCCCTCTCTCTTCAAAGCAAACATACAGGGTGGCAAAGTGATATTTAAATCTTCTAAAGGAATGCAACAATGGAGTCATTACAACTTAAAAGATCTACATATAAAATTTCGAAGAATGGTTAGACAAAAAGACACATGAATAAAGTAAATTTTATTATGAAATTTATTGTTATGATGTGTTTATTATTATATGTTTATTATTATGATGTGTGGTGGTGAGGGTTTGATCCTGCCAATTGACAGAGTCGCGTAAGTGGCTCGTAGCTCAGTTGGTTAGAGCACAGGTCTAGTTAATCTTGGTCGTAGGTTCGAATCCTACCAGCCGCACATCTTTTGCATGGCAATCTGATCTATCGTGTATTTAATCTCATTGTTGTTAATTGCTTTCACGACATGGCTTAAGATGCTTTGGTGGACAATCGATCCCCGCTACTTGCCTTAATGTCGGCGGTCACAATTGTGACGTGTTATTTATTCATTGATTATTATTGCCTTGACAACTGATGTGTGGTGGTGAGGGTTAGATCCTGCCAATTGACAGAGTCGCGTAAGTGGCTCGTAGCTCAGTTGGTTAGAGCACAGGTCTAGTTAACCTTGGTCGTAGGTTCGAATCCTACCAGCCGCACATCTTTTGCATGGCAATCTGATCTATCGTGTATTTAATTTCATTGTTGTTAATTGAGTAATTGGATATTATAATTTATGGAGAGAGCTTGCAGTGTGACTGCCGACTAAATGCTGCAACATCGTTAGTCACTGACATGATTAAGGCTGAGAGATAAGCCGCAAATACTCTGTCTCTGCTGTATATCACATCAGCACAACCTCGACATTTTCCAAATATCCACAACTTCAACAGGGTGTATACCGACCGGGAAAACCGGGAAAAGACAGGGAAAATGGAGATGAAGATAATACTTTGGAATTCAAAGCATAAAAACAGGCTCTGCCGTTTGAACATAACTTACCATTTTTAGTAGTATTGGGTGGTATATGTTATTAAGTGTAGTCTTTTGTGTTTATTTTCTCTATTTTCTTACTATCTGCGGGTCTAGTACATACGACCGTAACTTGAAAAGATGTCTCATGTTTTCAGAAAACGGCGAAGGTGCACTTACATGTATCTCCTTTTCGAACATAGGTTGTATTCACAATAACGGTGGTAGTTGTCAACCCTGTGACGGTGATAGGTGTCAAACACCTGACTGCTAAATGTGAAGAGATCCGGGAACCAATGAGTGTCAACCGCGAACTGTGAGGGGTTCAGAGCGCCATGTACCTACTGATGGAAATCCAGAAATTGCCAAGTGTGTGAGGGTTTTTTTTCATGCTATTTCTAGCAATTGGGAAGACGATTTTGAAAGAAGAGATCCTTGCAAAAGCTCATTGCGTTGAGCTCACTCCAACCAATCTGCTTCCCCGTCATGAAGTGAGGTTGTCGTTTTCTGTCAAGGGTGCCCTTCGGAAGTCCAGAAAAAATGAACAGTTGCGCCTTAACTTCCAGGAAACACTTTTACAACAACTGTGATGCTGAAACCACGCGAAGTCGCACCGATGACGAAGAAATTCATTCGTGGAACGGCGTTTCTTGACCCAGATATGTGGAAGAATCAAGAGTTCCATGGTACTGCAGAGAAGTTGATGGACTTAGCGTTGGAAGAAATGATAAAACTTGATTGGCTGGATGGTTTTCAGGCGGATTGCTTTAAAGAGACCTTTTTGAAGAGGATGGGTGATCAACAGGTTAAAGAAAGTATTGCCTGTTATGAAGATGGACGTTTTGATGTGTTTTGGAGTGGAATATTTGATGATCGGGCGTCACCTGAAAGGAAGCTGATCAACCGTGTCCTCGTTCTTCAGCAGGGGCAAGCCTCAGTTGAACGCGGATTCAGTGTTAACAGAGAGGCAATGGAATTCAATCAACTAGAAGAATCCTTGGTTGCACAGCGTGTCATTTATGATGCAATCAAGGATACTGATTTGTGTCAAATAGGGATTTCTAAAGAGCTAATAAGCTATTTCCGAAATTCATCGAGACGGTACAAAGACAGACTGGCCCAGCAGAAAGCAACCAAAGACGACGATGACGCGGCAGTAAGAGAGCGTAAGAGGGCGGCCCAAGAATTGGCGTTGAAAGAGGCAGAAATCAAGAAGCGGAGAATGGAACTCATGGTATTGGAAGAGGAGGTGATCGTATTGCGAAAAAAGTGAACTGTGTACCGAATTTTTTCACACCGAACCTTTCATTCTTCACACCATTTCATAAAGCTTCTTGTTCGTTCTCCTGTTTTTTTTGTTTTTATATGTATCTTATTCGAAAGAGATGAATAAAAGTTGTTTTGCTATACCATAGAATTATTGTAATTTTGTTTTTTTCTTGTATCAGGTGCGTAGTTAATGAAACATTAAATTGTCGAATATTTACTCTCAGGTGCAAGTAGGTTTGGGCTCCCAAAAACGACAGTATCTTGCATGATACAATATCCCTGAAAAAACCGGGAAAATCCAGGGAAATTGAGGTGCGAGTTTTGGTATACACCCTGTTCAAAGAAAACATGTGTAATGATGAGTTTAGACCTTGTATTTCCTGAATTCTTCGGAGTTCTGTGAAGTTTATACAAAGAATTCAAGCTTGTTTTCTGTGATATTCATGTGTCATGTTAGGCTCAGTCATTAATTGATAATGGTGAGCTGATACTTAAGCATCATTCTAATCTCTGAATGTCAGTTCAATACTCCTACAGTTGTACTTAATGTTGCATTGATACTAAGATGCTGTATCGACGCACTGCGGCTTGAAGTTGGTTGAAGTGGAATCGTGTATTTGCTGATTGTATGTGCTTGCTAAAATTTGAAAGATGACCAATATACAAATCGTAATAAGGAGGTAAAAAATGTTTATCGATGGCGTTTTGGGAAGCTCTTTCGACAGAAAAATCACCACAGAAGTGTTGGAAAAAAGCAATATTTTATAACTGCTCGTGAATATACTTGACATTTAAATACTCCGCATTCAATATTTCATGGTTGGATACCATTATTACTAAAATTCGCAAGCGTTATGCAATTGTATCACATTCACACGGCACGACATGCTGAAAAGAATTTGTATATGCAATAGATCGCAGTACTGTATAAAGCTGCAAGTTAAGTGTTGTAATATTCGCGGAAGAATGCTTGAAAATGTTCTTCATTGATCGTGTGTTCGAGCATGCGATTGCCATCGTAGGTCAACAGGAAGGGTTTTAGGACCAAAAGTATCACAAGGCAGCAGAAAAGTCTAGGCATGTCAGCACTGTCCAACGGGGATTTCAGCGGTTAAAATTTTCTCTTAATCGGTTAAAAAATACAAATTAGCCGGTTAACCGATCAAATACGTCAAAATCAGTCAAAAATCTTAACTATGCTTCACGCTAGAGCGTGATAGGTATTTACTTACTAATCGAGCGAATTATCATCAAGCATCCATTTACATGTACACAGGCCTACTTATCCATTAGAAAAATGTTTCATCAAAGTAATATTTTGCATCATCATAGTTCGGATTCCAGTTAGTATCATAGTTGGATAATCGTCAGACCAAAACTGAACGACGTGTGCCTGTAAAGGCACGAAATTCGCCTGGTACTTTTCTTTTATTATTATAAATCGGATTCGAAGAACATATATTTTTTTATTAAAACAGTATTTTAATGTTAATGAAACAAAAGCAAGGTATTGACCAATTGTCAGGAAGTGTTATATCTAAGGCCACTAAATGAAAGTATACATATGTTTATGGTGATGAAAAGCTTCCCTAA
Organism: Prostheceraeus crozeri; assembly: GCA_907163375.1. NCBI lineage: Eukaryota > Metazoa > Platyhelminthes > Polycladida > Euryleptidae > Prostheceraeus > Prostheceraeus crozeri. Next base: position 81,426 of record CAJQUW010013011.1, read on the forward strand.
TAGTCTAGAATAATAGAGCAAGACGTCAGACAATCTGATGGCGATACTTGATTGGCTGTCTGCCTACCTGAGCTTGTGCTTGCATTTGTCTGACGTTTTAGATGTGAAGATCATGGATATACAACATGCTTAATTTATAATGGATTAGTGTTAGGACACTTGGTTGAATTTTCACAAAAGATAAATATTTCTGTTTAACCGCGGTTAAGCGGTTAACGTAAATTAACCGGTTAAAGATAGTTTAACTGGTTAACCGCTGGAATCCCTGTTGTCCAAGCCCTCGTTGGGGGAGGGGAGGGAGTTGCTTTTCCCTTTGTTAGTCAGATTTTGTTAAAGAAGTATTAGGATATGGAAGGAGTTGTTGTCATAGAAATGTAAACTGCGTCATGTGGTGTCTCAAATATAATGTGCATGGACAGTGTGCATAATTGAATAACATGATATAGAGACTTCTTGCACAGGAGAGTCAAACTTATAACCTGAAAAATATGGTATGCTTTTTCGTCGATCCAATTACTACCGCATTTATGTGTATTAATTGCCATGACAGCTGATGTGGATAAATGCGAGGCATGTTGAAACCAAGTTGAGTGCTGGTCGAGTCATATCAGAGCCAATTTTTTTGCCAGACCATTGAACTTGCGCTCACTTGCATTCTTCTTCTAACAGAGTATGTACTAATTATAACTTGAACTTAGTTTTTATCATTATTCGGCTGCACTTTGATTTCACGGTTTGCGCATGATTTCATGTACGGAAGTCAGTAACAATCCTAGGAATCATCCAGGATTGTCGCAATTTCCGTTGTTATCATCTCCTTTTTTTCGATTTGGCTTTTCCATTTTCACCGTTTTCATCTGATTGATAGAAAGAATCTTGCGTCAGAATTCTTTGATAAAAATGGATTTGTATGAACTGAAAGTTAAATTTATCCATCAATTTAATCTTAGAACAATAATAAGCAAATAAATCTAGAACGTCATTGAAGAAAGAAATTTTCTTCACATGACTTTTGAGATGACGCGCAATAGTGGTGCACCGGATTTGAAAATTCAAGATCCTACTAGAAGCTTACAAATATGTACTGAACTTTATCCAGGTTGATTTGCTGGATTTTTATAATTAAATATGTTGTTGACGTAGTTTTACGGACCATAGTTGAAACGTGCCAGAAAAGAAACATGGAAACGTTGCAGTGTATTCTATCTTCACCTCCTGCAGTCCATTACCGGCTTTGATCTCAACAAAATTAACTTGCAAGATTAACAACGGAAATTTCAATCTCGTTGGGCGTCACAGCACTGTACACTTTCTTCTGTGGTAGAAAATTTGATACCTCTTACGTAGCCGCTAGAGCAAAATAGCCTCGCAACTTCAATTTGCCGGTGTGTGTGTGCGCGCCTATTTTTGAACTAAAATTTCATTCGCAAATGCACATTTTTTGATGGAAAATCAAATGAAATGTGTCACTCTAGTTTCTTAAATGATGCTTAAAAATAAAGAAGTTATATAACAGATATGTGCCGTTAATGGAATTCTATCACATTGGTTGCAACGAGAGTTTGCATATAGAATCAGTCATTAGACGCAAACTATCAGCCATCTTCCGCCTTAACACACAAGGCATGCGCTATTGTCAATGCTTTATAACAACTTCAATGTATACAGGTGCATGACTGATGCCTTGTGGCTTAGTTTTGATGGAAAATCGTGTGGCGAACTGTGGACTATGGGTTATATTATAACTTGCCCTTTGTGCCCCGAGCCTCACCATCTTCTCTCAGATTGTAAGCCAAGTAGAATGGTCGAACAACTCGTGCAACCTCTCAAGTACTTAGTAGACATGTGCAACGACTATGAATTGTGACCCGAGTTCGACCCGACCACCTGCCGCCCGAACCCTAATTCGTGTCGAGTCGAGTTCGCACACCTCTATTTCACAAACTCGGTACTATTGAAAGAATTCAATCTGTAATTTTATTGCTCATGGATTTGCTTTCATCATAGGAAATACATGTAGATTCGTAAACCTGACCTCAACCCGAGTTCGGGTTGGGTCGGGTTCGCACATCTCTAGTTCTTGATGCGTGGAAGAACATAAGGTGGAGCTGCAATTTACTTGTCTATCGTTAAGGATAGCTCGCGCATGAAGCAGTGATTGTGTAGCATTCCTAAGGAGTGATGAGATCCCTGTGCTTCTATATCAAAGGTGTGGAGGCTGTCATGACGAAAGTCGCATTACAGTAGCAGCTGGATTTCTATGATGAAAACCAGAGTGCTGCTGCCTAATTAGGCACAGAAAAGCTGTCTAATTCTGTGGTAGGACACTCAATGTCTCTTGCATAGTCGCGTAAGTAAAATAGCCTCGTGCCTTCAATTTATCCGTGTGTGTGCGCGCCTGTTTTTGAACAAAAATTTCATTCGGAGGTGCACATTTTCCATGGAAAATCAAATGAAGTGTTTCACTCTCGATACTGAAAAGATGCTTTAATATTGAAGTTAACAGAAACTCTAGATTAAAAAAATTGGCAGTGACCGTTTTACTTTTAACCGCACTGCTTTGATCACCGGAATTTTTTTAAAAGTTTACCGAAATCCTGGGCGCCTCCTAGATGGCCTTTTATTATTTTATTTTCATGTATGATGCTTAAAGGATACTAACCTCCCGTGATTTGCCCCGTACATCGTTGTTCCGCACATACGTTCGTTCAGGTTGACTCGTACTTTCTATTGGGAAGATGGCATTGAGGTCGCTCTCTGACAGCGGATTCCGTGGTGCTGGTCGGATAAGATTCCTTTTATCCACAGTCTTATTTTCTGTTTGCTCGTTATTATTTATCTGGTGAGCATTACTAGGACTCGCACCTGGTTTGTATGTTACTATTGGATCTGCAACAACCGTTTCCTCTTTCCACCGCACTGTTTTTCTATCTGTGCTATGATCTGACTCCTTGTTCGTTTGTCTAACGGCCGCATCATACTCTGGACGCTTCTCTGGAGGTTTCTTCTGATTACGGCCGTTGATATTGTTCATATTTGGTGCTTCCCTTCTTGAAGATGCTTTAGACAGTGCTGGAAGAGATCGAGTTGAGTTCGGAATTTGTGGATGTTCAGCAGGTATTTGGGATCGTTTTGTGACTGCACCGCTTGAATTTGACTCTTGCATGCTTTGACGGAAATTGTGACGGTCTGAGTATCCGTTCAACCCGTTTAACGTGCGATTTTCGGAGTTCAACTCCTTGGCAACTTTGTAGCGTTTGGCATAGGAATTGGGAGGAAACCTGCGTGTGTCTCCCCAAGTCTGCTGACCTCGATTGAACTTACGTGGTTTGCGAATGGGAGTGATAGGCTTCGGTAGAGGAGCGTCTGTCTGAATACTTATTTCTCTTTGAATCTCCTCTTTAGCGTTCTGACGATCCACCATCGATGCGTAGTAATCAAAGCTGAGTGATTTTAAGAGGTTGTAAGTTTTCTTTCGAGTGTTATCTGGTTTTGGAGGTGGAAGCGATCGAAGACGAAGAGGTAACTTCCGCCGGTCGACAGGAACGTCTTGAACATAGATATCGCGTGGTGATAGCCGTGAGAAGGGACGAGGATCGGGAGGAATAGCTGTTTTCCGGGTGAAATATTTCAGCCATGCGCCCTTCCGAACCCGCTGAGGTGGCGGGGGAGATGGGGAGGAAGGATAACGGGATCGAAGCGAAGCAGCATAGCGAAGCTGACGGGCTCTATTGAAGCCGTTAGGTTGGAGAGTAGTCCGATCTCGCTCTTCAGCCTCTCTTTTTAATTTGGCCTCACGTTTGATGCGCTCTTCTTCTACGAGAGATGCAATGCGTTGACGAACAGCGTCAACTTCCTTCTGCTCTCGTCGGCGTACTGTCTCTCCTGGTTTTGTGACTATCACTTCTCGCTTTTCATCCTTTACCTCCTCTGACTTTATTGCTTCCTGTCCTGGATTGTTCGTCTTTTCTTCTTTCTTTTGGTCGGTCTTAAGGTTTTGATGTGCATTCTGAAACAAAACCGGACTCAAGATGAAGGAAGATGGAATGCCAGCATTATCGGAAGAAAGTATTTGTAAAATTAAGGAAGAAATATTTATACCAGCAGTATACCAGCAAACTTTTACTCACTAGAAATGACAGTGGGTCAAGCAAAAAATATACAGAAATTACCACTTTTCGGGCAATACTTGAAAAGCTGAATCCAATTAAAATATCACTTATCAGAAAAATTGCATTTTTCAAGGCCCGGTAACCTTTAATTGTCAATGAATAAAACAGATAAATGCAATGAGTAAAATTCCCTTAGAAGAGGACGAACATTGAATATTAAAATTGAAAAATTAAAATAATTACTAAATAAATTAAAAATTACTTTTCATGTATCTTCGGTCACAACAAGAAACATTGCTGTTCTTGGATTATTCTTAGATCCGCTTTATACAATGACTGATTTGGTATGTGATGATGAATGAATGGTTTAACGTCACTACTCCCCCATACTGGAGGCTTGGACGGTGCTGACATAGTCAGACTTGATACGTGAGAAGAATAAATTCGAAGATGCAGAGTGATGTAGAGATGCCTTCAATTACAGCTCATAAGCACGTTTGTATACCGCATTTCTTCGAATAAAAGGCGCGTCCTATATTTTCTTTCCGAATCACTATTACTGCCTCTTTTAATCAAGTCACGATATCTGTCTATGTCTCTGCGAGTATTGGCATGTTATTTAGGCAAGATATTATAATAATTTTTTATTACATTTCAAAATTTAATTGAATGAGATTCTGCTGGTTATATATTGTAAAGAAGACATTTTCCTTCTGTGAATCAGTCCCACACGTTGGACTACAGTAGCCAATATTTTGTGCAGATGTCTGAGAAAATGGTGGAAATGCAAATTGCTTCACTCACTAGTCTGCATTCTTAAATCTGATGGTTCAAAATAATTCCTTTATTAAGTGTCGAATTTGCTACAATAAGTTTACGACAAGGAATATGCATTCATGGTATAAAGAGAAGCTTTATTCTTGGAATATTATCTTCATCCAAAGAGGAAGAGATAGAGAGAGAAATTTCGAAATAGCTGATAGCTTTTCAACGATGCATATGCATTATGATTATTCCAATTATGATTGCACGATGAAAATTTCGATTAATTTCGAGTGCTTAACATAAAATAGATTTGGAGGCATTGCATGACCAACCACCGTACTTATTAACAGCTACATTATGCTCGTTGCTCGTTTCAAAGAATAAACCCTATTGTCACAAATCAACTACTTAGTTAATCAAATGTAGATGATGATAAAGAATATATGTTACTGAAATATTCTTTGGATCAAATTCTTCATTATCATGGAGAACGCCATCAGTCCTCATTAGGACTACTTCAATTAATAATTTGAATTAGTAAGCATTATATTCTATTATAAATGGCTGCTGGGATGATTTTCATCATCGCATTAGAATTAAGGTACAATGTTAACTTTAATGGATTTCAGTAAATTTTGATAGATACTTTGAGTATAATTTTTCAAACTTCAACAGCACATGCGGAGTGCGAGATTTGAGTGAAAGTGCGCGTTAGAAAAATAGTTCGCCAAGTTGATGACTATTTTGAGTGAGCAGCCTTTCTTACATGTACTTAATATTCAAACTTTTAATTGATTTCGTCTTCATGATAAATAGTCAGTATTTACAATCATGCAATCACTTATTGTTCACTGATGAATGAAGTCAGCCGGTTCATTGGTTGCTGTTCTACTAGCAAAAATCAGTGGGGGACCCTTTTTATCCGCGCCTGTAATGACAAACAACAGACTTAAGTAGAACAAGATGACGTCAAAGCAATTGAGAGAGAAACGGCTCCTGATGTTAAACGAGACCAAGCGGAGAAGTCCGCTGTTGCCGTGTTCATTGCTATGATGAATTGTAGGGAAAGACAACATCAACATCTGATGCTTTGATTGAACCCTGCCATCAGCGATTCGCATAATTCTTGCTTTGATTGATTTGAAATCTTTCCGGACTCCTGACACAAATAGATCATACACAATTTAAATAAGCATCTCGATTCATCAACAGGGTTTCTTTAACCGGTTAACAAGTTAACCGCTCCGATTCCTGGTTGGTTGACATGTCAGACATTTTTACAAATTCGTCAGAGCGAAATACTTTCCGCCGATCTGCATTGATCTCTCATTCTCTTCTTATCTCTACATTTTGCTGTTTCACTTTTTCTTTACATACACTCTAATGACGTCAAGACGTACCTGCTCGGGTTTCCTACGGGATTGGCGTCGGTATGAAATCAAACGGAGGTTGTTTTTCGGCTGAAGTTTATTTCATCATTGAGTATCAAGAAATAATTAATCCTTCCCACTTCTCTTCACCTGGCAAAGTCCCTGGCAGGGAGAGACGCAGTCAAGTGTCACACACAGAGTTCGCCGTGGGGAAACATTTTCCTCACGGCGGTAGAAACAAAGGATGGTAAGAGTTCAAGGAATGACGTCACAGACCAATCTCGGAATGCATTATTGACGCATGCAACCAATTCTTTTTTTCGAATCTCTCAGCAAGGACGGAGATCGGAGGAAGTAATGACAAATGATTGGAACAGTGCTTATTCCATTGATTGGAGGATATTACCAAATTATAATTAGCAAGGGAATTGGCGGGAAGAAAATGTTGAGTATGTGAACGAAACTATGAATTTCAAATAATAAATTTTATCTTTTAATAATTTATACCTCTGGCCAAAATTATTTCGAAACCTGTGGACTACATGCATCTTAATGCTGTCCGTTTTGACAGACGAGCACTATGCAGATAATCCATTGTCTGCTTATGTGATTATATGTTAATATAAGATGAAATAACAGTCAGTCGTGAATAATATTCCACCAAATAATCAACTTGATTGATCATTTTCCATAATTGGAGAGAAGCTGATAACCGTGATGCATCGGTAATTTTTTTTGCGTGATTTACCGCAGCATCACAGTTTTCGTCTTCTCCCTCATTATGGAAAACGTGAATGTTTTGCTGTAGGCAGTTCGCATATTTCCACAACGCGTTGCCTGAAATTATTAATTTTTCTTAGATGATTTATCATGGCTCCACCCGGCCTATAGTACCCCTGTTATTCATTTAGTGTCAGCAATACTCCTTCATTCACCCATTTGAGCCTTGTTCGAAAGATTGGGCAAAAAATGAGTGTCACACTCAGATCAAGTGAATAAAGTATTCTTTCTCCCATTTGTTCTTTTGAAATATTGTATGGGGCTTTTCTGTCCGAAAATTTTTACGTCCAAAGCGAATCGCTTGATTGTTTAATAGAATTCACATTGATTAAGACGCAGCATGTAAATTGTACTCCAAAAAGTCCAGATATCCTTATCTGTTTCAAATCACCACTTTTGACATCATTGACTTTTCACTGATTTTGTGCTCTGTTAAAAAACAATGTTGCGACTTTCATTGCATGACAAAACCTCTCTCATGATGTTTACCGGAAAATTTTAGTTATGATTTTGGTACAAGTTAGCACAGTTGAAGAGGGGCATTTGATGCCAGTCAAGTAATCTCTTGAGTTGTTTGGCATTTTTTCTGATTTTGGAATGAATCACTAGCAAATATCATTTTCATAAAAATTCATTTACATCTCTATAGATATTCAGTATCTTCCTCAAAATCACATTTGAACAGAAAATCATAATGTCTATACATGTATATTGTATCTCCGATTTAAAGCCCATTATAACCTGTCAATAGACCTCTGTATTGTAATTCGTACACCGTCATAACTGAGAATGATGAGCAGTGCTCAGTCTAACTACCATGATCGGAGTGGAAGTGACTTGTAACGAAGTAAGCAAAGAAATGTGAGAAACTTTTTAGATGATAGAGCACTGCTAGTCATGGAGCAATTGTTGTTGCGAAAACTGGGACGATAGCACTATGAGACAGATGAAGAGTACTGCTGATTACTGTCAGTTAGGATAGCGTAGATATTCGGACACTTGTCGGATGAGTGAATCGAATGACGAGCTTTGCTTGTCGTGGTACCTTAACAACATGTTTATTATGCCACTTGTGGAATATCTGTATTCATTTTGACGTAGAATAATGCATGTTTTTGTAGCAAAACCAGACGAAAAAGATGAAAAAGTGAAAAAGACATATTGCCGGTTTGCGCATGACCATGAGACGACATTTACAGGTATGAGAATTTTCCAGAGATTACGCATGATTTCTTGATTTCCCAAGACAATTTTGATCATTTTTCATGAACGCGAAATAAAACTATGCTGATTGAAGGGGCAGGGGTACCTTTATTTTGTCGACAATAAAATGCGCCACATTGTACTCATACACGATCCTTAAGAATATCACTTTTAAATTATTTTCTGTCAACTATGTCGGGTCCCACTATATGAAATACTTGATATGAATCATAAGCTTTCTGTCACGGACTCACTCACTTAAGTAGCTGATGTTAGGTTAGCAACCTGAAGGGGACCCCTCAGTGAAGCAGTAGTTTAGGATATATGAAATTCGGATGGTGCTAGCTTACCTGTTGATCTGTTGTGGCCGCCATCGAAATGTGTGCTGATTTCAGTGATCATTACCGTCAGGGCTTTATCAGAAAGGGCTCTAAGTCGGATTAGAGAGCTGAGTGGGCAGATTCATAGTCACTGACGAATTAATTTGTGTTCACGTGCCGGTTATGTAAATTGAAATTGTTTACAATCGACCGTCGAATGTCCAGCTTAAGTTCGTTCATGCGGGTTAGACAGACGCTTCCCGGAGATATTGCGTCGTTTCTGATTGTCTCTTCATGGATACCAGCCAGGTCCTTGTTCATTGCCATTTTACCACCTATTCTCTCAGTTAATGTCAACACTTTCACTCTCTTTCTTGTTGTTTTCACCCATTCAATATAGATGCGTCTATTTCTCACGCAGGATTCATTTTCTTTTGATATTAAAATATTTTCATACGTTGGTTAATGCATATTTTAATCAGTCTCCCAGTTCCACCATGGAAATATTTAACATAGCGCATCACATGTTAATGAGGATGGATCGCTGGGCTTCTTAACAGCCCGATTCGTTCGATTTGTTGAGATGAAGAGATTTAACAATTTATTGGAGAAGTAAAAAGTCTCATCTTTTAAACCAATTAGTTTTATATTTAACCTCCAACTTTTCGGAGACAATTGGACATTTGATATTTAGTTTACCATGTTAATTCGTTTACAATTGCTTTCATCTGAAATATGTAGAATGCTGAATACTCAACATCGAATCGTGTTTCGAATTTTTCCTTCTGTGCATGTGCTTTTCGACAAATGCACTTCGTAACCGCCCATTCCCGTTATACGTCTCTCGGCAAATGTCGAGGACAGATGCATGATTACTCCACTGTCATCTCAGATAAGGGCATATACAGTACGGTGAAAGATACATGAACTCTACGCTTGAACATGTTTATCAATAACATTCAATCTCCGCAGATCATTTAGGATTTGCTATTGGTCACTATTTGATCTATTACTGTTCCATTGTACGTATTTTAATAAAGCATAATCACCAAGGCAACAGACAAGGTATCAAATGATTAGCATGAACCAAAGCTCGAATGTCAGAAATTATAATGAAGTTTACTAATTTGAACTTTATAGTTTCCAACATGATAAAATGTTATGTCGGCATATCCGATTCTTCCGTGCAAGCAGTGCACGCGGCATGACTTAAGATAGAAAAACATTCACATATTTTGGTTCTTAGCAATTGGTTCTTCATCCTTCCAATTTCGGTCGAAACCTCTAGATGATAGAATCAAACAGTAAATTGTTCTTAGATTTCGGCAATCTCTCAGCGAACCGAAAATCGCAGGCATGGGTTATCAGAAATTAATTGCAATGCAGTTAATCAAAATTAATTGATAAGTGTCATCGAATAGCTGCAATTAATTAATTGACGAATTTGCTTGCAACGCCGTCGTGCCACTTACAATCGTATGAAAAGCATCCCAAATTTTAATGACTTATATGGATGCTATGCATACAACTTATTCACAACTAATCGCATTAAGAATTATTTGTTGCTAAGTGTATTTAGTATCTCGATACTTAATACTTTTATGATGACTTCTAAAACTCTATTTTCTTTGCCCTATCACAAGCACGTGTGATGATTCATTTACGTGTTTCAATTATTGATAATCACCATAATTATGGTGGATGATCTTAGGTCTGTGATAAAATTCATAAGTAGTTGTTATACCATAGACTAGTGTGGTGTATGGAGATTTATTCTCAGTGTCAAAACATGGGTATTCTGCATAGATCACGAGCTTTTTAGTCGACTAGTTTTTTCATGTCGCTAGTTTTTAGTCGACTTGATTATTGCATTACTTCCTTAGCTGGCTTACCTCAGTCTACGCTGAGACGTTTACAGAATGTAATCAATGCCGCTGCTCGTCTGGTAGATTCCCTGTCACGCTACCACCACATCTCACCCTCACTAAAAGTACTTCGTTTGCTCCCTATTGAAGGTCGCATTCAGTATAGACTTGCGACTATAGTGTACTTGTGCCTTCATAACTGTGCTCCCTCCTACCTCACTAATCGCCTCGACTTCTCATTCAATTCTTTCACACGTGCTCGCCTCCGTTCTTCCTCCTCGCTGAAGCTCAGTACACCTAAATCCCGTTGCCATACTCTTGGTGGTCGCTCATTCCGGTGTAATGCTGCTCGCGAGTGGAACAAGCTTCCATCCACCATCACGAGAGCTTCCACTCTATCCGCTTTCAAGTCTATGTTATATTCATTTTTGCATGACGCTTACTTTACCGATAGCTGAGTTGTCTGTATGCAATTGTTTTTGAAGCGTTATGTTATGGCCTTGAAGTCGATAATCGACAAAACGCCACTCGCACGTACGAGAAATTCACTGAAATAAAAGAAATAAATTTAGCAAGATGCCAGCACCAATTCAAATTTTGTATCTCAACATGTGCGATGAATGACGAAGGTTTAGAATAGTGAGAAATTTCAATGAATACATCATGGAAACATGTTCGAATTTACAGGAAACACGGATGAAGCAATCAATGACCAATCAAATGTAATTATGGTAAAGTGATGAAGCCATATTGAGCAAGGAAACTCCCACAAAATTGCTTAATTGTATTCTAAAATTGACTCCTGCAAAATTATCTTTTGTAAGGCATCCTTTGTGGTTGACCTGACGGACATTTCCAACAATTCAAAGGAATGTAATATTCTTAGCAAACGAGCAATCATAAGCAACAAGCCATCAAAGATAATCAAAACCATAGCGCAAATTAGCAAGTTAAGTTAGATTAACTGGAAAATTTGATGTTTCAATCCAAAAAGCCAGATGCTGGTTTCTTCTATTGGTAGGTCGATGAAGAGTGAAGAAAAAGTGCATAGTAAGCAAATGAAAACCACATGGAGCATTAAAATGAATTCTATCGAGATATGAAACACTACGTAGTAATGTTACAGCAACTGTAACAGCTTGGTATATGTGCATATCTAAATGAATGAATGGAATCAGCAGCGATGTTGCTAGAATATGCTCTAGCATCAACTGTGAAAATAACTCAACTGTTCTTACAAATGAGTATTTCAGTTACTTTCACTTTTTTCAATTATTTTCACAAATTTCACCATTTTCACTGGTGATTTGAATGTGATAGATGATGTTCATCTTAGGAATGTCATGGCACGGGGTGTTAAATTTCGTATTCCTCAATTTTTGCCATGGAATAAGGTTAAAGCTGACTTGGTGACTTGTGTTAAGACCCACGCCGATAAAATGTCCAAAGTGTTCAAGATTGATTGTGATCGTTTCGATGATTGGGAGGGTGAAATAATAGACCTCATTTGTAAACGTATAAAAAGACTAAAGTATTGTGAAAATGTATTCGAAAGAAAGCTTACGTCTATTAGATCACTTGATGAGAGCATTAAACGTATGCATGATCATTTTGTCATAGTGCCCGTCGATAAAGCGGCTAATAATTTTGCTGTTATATGTAAGAAATTGTATATCAACATCATGTTGGAAGAACTAGGTTTTGATTTAAACAGTTTGGTACCTGTTGGCAATGCAACTTATTCTGTTTCTTCGGAAGGTAGCAGTGAAATTGTTGACCGTCACTGTTCACTTGTTAAGTCATTTGGTATAAACTGTTCGGATGATTGTAAAAAGTTGCCTAAATTGTTTTGTATTCCGAAGTTTCATAAGTCACCGTATAAGTTTAGATTTATTGCTGGAGCGCGTAAATGTACGAGTACACAATTGTCAATTGTTCTTAATAAGGGTCTTTCCTTAATAAGAGACTTTTTTAAACTTTATTGTGAAACAATACAGAAGAATAGTGGCTTCCGATGTTTTTGGAGCATTAAGTCTACTGAAGAATTTTTGAACGTTGCAAATAATAAAAATAATGTCTTTTCAATTCAAGTATTCGATTTTTCTACATTGTACACTAACCTCAATCATGAAGACATATGTGCACATTTGTTAAGCTTGCTGGAGCTAGTTTTTAACTCCACGTCGAGAAAATTTCTTTGTGTTGGTTTTAATAAAACTTTTTTCGCTGGTAAAACGTACAAGGGTTATCACTGTTTTAGTTTGGAAATGTTGAAGTCCGCAATTAAGTTTGTTATTTCGGAAGTTTTCGTTGTTTTTGGTGGCTTGGCATTCAAGCAGGTTAGGGGCATTCCTATGGGGGGAAATTGCAGCCCTATGTTAGGTGATTTGTTTTTGTGCCACTGTGAATTCGTTTTTATGAAATCGTTAGTGTCGAACAAGAAATTCGGATTAGCTAGATTGATGTCTTGCACCACACGTTACATCGATGATATATGTCTTTTCAATTATAAACATTTTGACACTTTGTTGACTAAGATTTATCCCGCGGATTTGAAGGCTGAGAGAAATGGGACGGATAACACCTCAGTAGAATATCTCGATGTCAAGCTTAATATTTGTAGTGATGGTCTACATACATCAGTTTTTCATAAGGTTGAGCAATTTTGTTTTGATGTTATTGTTTTCACTTTTCCTGACAGTCTTCTTCCTCTTCATATGGGTGCGAATGTCTTTGCCAGTCAAGTTCTTCGTTACCTTAGGATATGTTCTCATCTGCCGTATGCCATTGTTAAAGCTAAAAGCACGTTTAAAGTTTTTGTGAAACGCGGATATGAAGCCTGCAAGTTAATCAAATGTATGGAGAGACTGTTGAAAAAGCATTTTTTAGTTTTGTTTAAATTTGGTTTGCAGTCAGCCAGAGAATTTTGTATTTTGTGTGGCTTCATTTAAGAGTGTTATCATTGTTAAGTCATGTGTGGGGTCCGCCAGCTAGGGTTTGAGCGTACAAAATGTTAAAGGACCCGAAACGCGACCTAGCTGGTCATTTTGCTGATGAACCCCTTCTATGTTTATTCTTTTCTGGTATGTCTTGTATAAAGATTGTAAATATGTTTTATTGTTCGGTACGCCATCTAAGTATTATTTCTTTCTTTTATATTACCCGATGACCGGCGTGAACGCTTTCAACAGCCCTTTTCAGGGCTACACTTATTAATTATTTATTGTTTCTATTGTATATTATTGTTCATTCGAAATGCACTAACCTGACTTTTCCCATAATCACACATGAAATTAAAGACATTTATTCTTTTATATCCTATGATACAAATATTCACATCCAATTGAGAATATAGTTACATGTGTTTCATGTAATGTACTACATCGATATCTTAGTAGTCCCTGAGTGAGTCTACTTACACGTAAGTCAAATTGATGAAAAGCTATTATGTGACTCGTAAAGTATGTAGGCCCATGTAGCCTAATTCGTCAAATTGAAATAACTGAGTAGCAAAATTCAAAATCAAGAATTAATCTATTCAAACGGTGAAGATAATAGCAATGCAATTAATTGATTGCTTGCCCAAAATTAATTGCAATTTATTTTTGATAGCCCCTTATTGCAGAGATTCTCGATGTCTCCGAAAGCATCCTGATTGCCGCATTGAGATGATGAGATGGAATTGATCTCGACATTCTGGCAGCAACCCGTATATTGCATGTTGTGATTTTTTGAAATCACGTGTGCTGATCTAGCGCGGCATGCTTCCCGAACAAGTACTGTTGAAAATCATATAGTTGTGAATATTTCTGTTTGTTATACTCTCATATTCTTCTGTTCGCTAAGATTGCTTGCTTTATTTGAGCAGACAAGCTACATGAAATCAGGATGGAGTCTGATAGGTTGTTTACACGTGCACCATTGAACTGAAAATGAGAAAAATAAAGTGTAGAATGAATTTTTTTATTCTTGGATTCAGGATACAAGCAGGAACTTTTTATCTGAATGTGAACTATTTCCTTAGCATGTAAACTCTTCTTCTCGCATTCCTATCTGATTAAAAGCCAAACTAGATAAATGCCCTTCATAATTTAAATTTCCAGACAGTTGAGTTGGAGGTTTTCCATCTGGGGAGGTACTATCGCTGTCATTCCAGGGATGATGAACCGTTGTCTTGTGACTGTTGCCAATTCGTTAGAAAAAATACTCCTTCTTTAAATACATTGCTTTAAATGGTAAATGAGCAGTTGTCGATGCAGCCGAAGCAAGGAAAGTAGACAAATACCACGAAGTAAGGGCCCTCTACATTTTTGTTCCTGTCGGAATCGAGACGTTCGGTTCCTATGGGAGATGTGCTGCAAAATTCCTGAAACAGCTAGGGAAGCGCCTCAGAAAATCGACGGGGGAGGAAAAAGCAGGGTCCTATCTCCATCAAAGGACCAGCATGGCGGTTCAAGTCGGGAATACGAATTGCATTTTAAACTGCATTGTTAGAGGCCCGACTCTGTCGCATCTTGACAGGCTGTAGTGACTCTTTACTGTTCTTTATTTGACTTCATACTTCTCTGTCTTTTAAAGATGTTATCTGCCTGTAATAATTTTGGAAGTAAATAAACATCCTGACTCACATCATTGTGAGTCAGACGCAGTGCTCCTTGCCTATAAAACTTTTACAGGAAACTTTTCAGCATTGCATTATCTCTCGAGGATGTGAGTTCTCCTGGCCTCCGAGATCCTCAGATTTGTCTCCTCTAGATTTTTTTCTTTGGGGATGTTTAAAAGAGAGAGTGTACGCTTCAAAGCCGAGAGCCACAAGTGCTCTGAAAGAAAATATCCGAACTGAAATCCAGAAAATAAGTCGGCAAATTTTGAGACATGTGATGATGAGTGTTGTAAAGAGGGCACAATCTTGTATCATGCACCAAGGTGCTCATTTACGTGATGTAATTTTTCATACATAATTTTATGAAATTTATGTGTTTCATTTGCAACTCTGTAATAAAATTTAGTCTCAATAGTCATTCTAGCCATTTTTACGGCCATTCATAATCCCTACACGACTTTTGGCGGACCCTGTATTTCTGGGAAAGGTGTAGTTCTAACTTGTACTTAGATGTTGCTAGTAACCGCACTTAGATGAACACGGCCGTATATTTACCAGCAAAGATGCGCAATAACTTTTTTTCAGCAGCACATTTTTCTCAGTCACAATCTCAGTCCATTTGGACTTTATTTTGTGCCATGCGCAATCACTAATTATGCATGTTAATAATTTGTGATAATTATAGCATGAGAATTCTATCCAACATTAATGTGAAATATTTCTGATTTCCACCAGAAACTGCCGCAATTGTTTTGATTTAAATCGCTTTATTTTATGTTACTAAAGCAGTAACTTATTTACATCTTGCATCAGGTAATCAAGTTTAGTTTTCAGTGGCTCCATCTTTCTAATAAACTAGTATGTTCCTACCCTGATATCCTTTTTAGGATCTCATTGATCTTCGTTTCATAAATGACGGTCGCTTTACTGTTTTACATGAAATGCGTGACGTTATCAATGGATCACTCAACTCAGCTTTCTCAATGCTGTCAAGGAAAATCCGAACGAATGACTTCACTTTATGCTCATGCATTTCTTCCATGTGGCAAATTTTAATTATCACCTATCATTCTTTTGCTTGGCAAGAATCCAGAGGATACCTATTCAAAAAAGAAAGTCTTAGGTTTTACCAGACCAAGGTCTGAACACAGCTCTCCCGGACACAGATCCAACATTCAGTCACAAGGCAGCTGTAATAGCAATGCAATAATATTTTGTCAACTAAGACACACTAGTCGACCAAGCAACTGCGACCCGTATCCCACAGGCCGCCTGTCAACCGGGTTGTGGGCCACAGACCAACTCGCAATATCATTAGTCATTCTCATTATCTTTTATTCTGGTGACTAAAGACCGACAAATAAATTATATTTCTAGTCAAACATTTTTGAATGTTAACGTTGCGATAATGTGAAATATACTCGCAGTGATTTGATTTTGAAATTTCACGAAGCATCCGGACAATTGATTCAGGTGCACAGGAATTGAGTTTAAGCACGTGAGAGGCTTTGCGGGCTTCGAGCAACAGATGGTTCTGCAACAATTTATTTAAGTTTCAATGATTCTGATATATCGATCACAATGATTTTGGAAAATGATTCAATCTAATTTCAGGGAATCAATCGCACAATTCTGCGATGCAACGAAAGCGTACGTAAATTTGTCTTTCATCATTCTTATTTTACACTTGACTCTACATTTTTAAAGTTGATTTCATATTGATCTACTTAAATTATGTCGCCACAATTGTACTGTTGATAGTGTAGTGCTGAGCTTTGATATAGTATATTTGCTCTGAACTGCTTTAGATAGATAGGGCTACAGCATAATGCAAGGAGCTGAAACAGTCCTGAAAATTTGCGATGCATTCTCAGCATTGCGCTCTTTTCTCGTTGGGCGGTTTTATATGTAGAATTTTATTTCTCCTCTGGGCAGATGAACAGATCTTTCGCCTGTTACTCTACGTCCCCGTTCCTTTGCCAGGTGCACAGGAGAAAGCGACTGCTCAAATTCAGGCCTCATTGCGACTAATCCTCACTGTCGCACTGAGTATTTCAAAAGATCTTTCTTTCATTGAATCTTAAGCCTGTGGAATAGGCTTACTTTTGGAGATATTTCCAACATCTGTGTTATGAAGCCTTTACGAAAGCTGTCAATAAGCTTCGATTCAACTTCATGGAGGGTTGAAGATTCTCTTTGAAAATTGCTTTTTCTCTGTTGTAATAAAGCTTTTGGTACGTTTTCTTTTTTTTGATATTGTCATCCTTTCAGTATTTCTCCTCTCTTTATTAATTTTATGAGTTATTGCTTCATCCCTATATCCTCTTCTTCACTGATCATCTCATCTTTATTTCTGTCACTAGGTTCCCTGGTAGCACTCTATGTCTAGGGTGGAGCGCTTATATGCAATTATATCCATTATAGCCTATTTGCAGTTATGACTTCTAGCCTCACTTTCTATACTTCTGATTGCCATCTTTCTTCGAATCATAGCTACCCGAAAATAGTAGCCGGGATACTAATCGAAGCAATGAATCTAGGCAACCAGATAATGCCGTTTCGTTTTCATCTATGTATGTAACTACTCCTTGAGTTCTACATTTCTAGTGTTCGTGCTTATAGGGTTTAATCAAAAATAAATTACAGCGCACACTGTTTGATATTTCAAACCAAGCCGAATAAAGGTATCTTGCCGTCATTTTCATTACAAATTGTCAGCCTTCAAAAAAGATGCAAACAATAAACGAAAGAGCTGTTGTCTATCTTCAGTGTTGCCGCAGCGCGATTTTTCCACGATATAATCAGCGGATTCGGCGGAATTTTGACATTTTGAAAATCCCGCCGATTTACTTCTTTGTTATTTACCGCTTTGCGTTGTAGCTATAAAATGCAGCTTAAATTTAAAACTGAAAAAAGATTAAATTATATCAGATCGTGAACGACTGCGCCTACTATGAGTTGCTTGAACTCGACTTGCCATGTACAAGACGACGATTGAAATGGAAGGACTAATCAATGACTGACTACAATCATCCTGATAAATTTTTCATAATTGCTCAATTTGAGTATTCTTTCTTTGTAAGAAACTTTTCCTTCTTTTTATCTACAATTTGTGTTTTGATTTCAGCATTTTGATCATTTTAAATAATAAATAAAATTAGTTTCCATCGATGATATTCGTGACATGCTAAGGCCTCTGGATACTATGCTCCTTGACGAAATATACCAATCGATTGCAAGAAAATTTATTGATCGGCTTTTTGATAAGAGTGCACTATTCGACTTGAGATATTGTCGCATCACCCACAGCCACCCTGTGACAGTGCGTCTTCTACATGATATCATGCCAATCCTCATTATGTTTTTAGCATATTCACTGGTTAGGTTCGCTATGATACTCAGCGAACTCAGACCAACTATTTTGAAACCAATGCGCTGCAAATAGCAGGATGCACACAGCCTTTCATTTTCTTTAATATTCACTTGTCTTCCGCCACTAGCTCTGAACTCTACTTCCATGCCTACTTACTCTTTCCACGTGACAAAGCCAACCTACTGAATAATCAAAGACTCATTGATAATAAAGAGCTAGTAGTGTTGATCTGCAAAACTATCTCCTGATAGTAATTTTTACAATTATTTGAATCATTTGACAGCATTTATTACAGCAATCAATAACAAAAGCACATTTATGTAATTGAAGTTCTTGTGAATTAAATAATTTTAGCCATTTTAACTGATCAGATTGAGTTGATTGTGTTTTCCGAGGAAGCTAGCATGCAACTATTGCTGCTTATAGAATAATGCATTCTTGCTAGTTAGTTTCTACAATATCCATTATTTCGTCAGTTGGCAAGAAATCACCTCGGCAAAAATATACATTAATTAGTCAAAATAACTTATTATCCGCCATCTGCCGGCTTTGAATTTTAGACGTTTTTCGAAATAGATAAAGACGTTTTCGCATCTGACGTCATCTGTTTCATAACGAAGATGAGGAAGAAATTTTTTCCTCGACAGATGATCTTTCAATGATGTCAAGACACGTTCCCTCAAGGCATTGATGAGAATCATAGGTTGCGGGTAAGGTCAACAACTCTTATCGCCTTTTTGAAAGCGCTGGTGGGGTAATAGATTCGATGGTCTATGACATCTTTTTTGCAATCGTTTTTCTACCATCCGGAGCAGGTCTATGCAATAAAAAGATGTTTCTTCATTAAAAATTATACATTTACTTTCAACATAATGCGAATTAAGCGCTTGAAAATTAAAATCGATTTAAGCGTAACTAGCAACTACTGTGATTTTGATGAAACTGATCCGTCATGTTGTAGGTACTATTTACTCCTACTGTCATTACATTATCTCTACTTCAGTTTGTAGGAAAAGCAAGTGGCCAACATTTTTTGCCAACTTAGCAGATGGAGTGGCAATAAATTCTTAGTTTTGGATTGATGCCCTGCCTCTGTATGTGAGATGTTTATTTCCAGCAGCAACTGCAATTGTGATATTTTCTGACAATCGTTGTAAGCTGATGAATGTATTCGATCGGCCCTCAGCTTTCAAATCAATTTTTAGCAGGCCTCATGGAACCTAGATATATGTATCAGCTGTTTCAGGTTCAATTTTTCGATCTTCTGTCGTAGCATTCTTAGACTTTTGTAGTATCCTGCACGATTGATCAAAGCCCAATATCAAACCTTGTTATCATGTTTAACTATAAATGCAGAAGTCCAAATGCCGTCAATTTTAAAAGAACCGGTATTTGTAACGTGAAAAAGCTCATAAAACCCGCCGTCTAATAAGACCGTAGAATAATCATTTATCCAACTTCTGTGCTCATTGCTGTACGACATAATGCGGAAGCAGTTTTTTGTCATCCTCCGCCAGTAGATTGGGACCGCTCCTGAAGATGTGGCTCAGTTGTCGAATGTCCAGTGTTTCAAGATCTGCACACCTTACTCATCTGTTGTCACCTCGCGAAAGTAATTGCTTTCTATGATTTCGTAATTACTTATCTATTAAGGATCGTGTGTGGTTGTTCATTGTAAACTCAATATGTGCTCACAAGCCTTGAGAATCACTGGATATTTATTCTGATAACATAACGGACTTACTTTATGTAGACATCTATATTGAAATATCGGCATCATTAATTTGTATTGTTTATCGCAATGTAACAAATTTCTTAATACAAGCTTTTTTGCAGCATGCATGGAAAGCGTTGAAAATTTCACTTAGTTCAAACAATGCGAGAAATCTCATCACGATTGTCGCGCAATATATATTTTGCATGATCTGATGGTTTGATGATCTGATACTTTGTTGTAAAATGTAACTTGTTTCTCTTCAAAGACTGAGAGAGATTTCCTTTATCTTTGTATTGAAATAAGTTTTGTATATAAAATGTAGGCTCTCAGGGGGTTTGATGGAGATTTGAATTTCTTGTAGCGAGTTGGCTTTAGATTTGTTGGTTGCTTGAATGTCGGCATTTTAAGATGTGAAGGAAATATTGAAAACCTTGAGTGGTGATCGTTTCATTTTATTCGGAAAACTTTTGATTTTATCCTTTAAACAAGAAGATTTTCATATTACGAATGTTTATCATTGTTTGAGTGTGATAACTTCAATAGCAATGTTATCATATTCGCTTACTTGAAGAATTAATGATAAAGCGTGTTAATAGTTAGAGTGTATCACAAATATTTGTATATGCATTTAATTTTCCTAGGATGAATTGTTTCCACACAGGGTAGCGATGGTCACCATTACTTAGAACTTCGAAGTATCGAATATTCTTGCATTGATAGCCAGAGGGTTGACATGATACTGTTTCTAGTTACATGCTAGATAACATGGTTGATAAAAAGCAGATTTTTTGTTTTAAATAAAAATGTGCATTTTTGATTGAAAGACTACTGCACTTTTAAACGCATGTACAATATCTATTGTAGATCATTTGTATAATGCAGGTGTGTTTGCCTCGTTTAAAGCTTTCGTCACATCAAAATTGTCATATCCATGAATAAGTTTTAGTTTAGCAATTTGTGTGTGTTTAGGATGGCATAATTTTCTTTGTTTTCAATGACATTTTTGGATTCATGACTTCTTCACTCAAAATGTTCTACATGTGTGCTTTATAGCAGAGAAATGTGATGCAAAATTTCAAGAGAGTTCTCTGCCAAATTGCGATTGAATGTTTTGAGCTCAGATGAATGAAGATAAATCACTATTGTAATAGACTACATTTTGTAGGAACCAATGAAGCATGTTACCAGTTACCAGGATTATGATGTCACGCGTTTCTGATTTTTACTTTGAAACTGCATTGACGATGCACGATATGGCAGTGTCATGTTATATTCCGACAGCTTTTTATGGGTGACATCTCACTGGATCGCTTCCCACTCAGTCCCTTCCTAGTCCGTCTCTTCCTACCGAGTCTCTTCCCACTCCATCACCCCAAGTTTCAGAAGTTCCATTCAGTCCCCTTTTCCTAATTAGTGTCATACTGTGCTGAGTGTTATCGCATCATCTCTCCTATGTTCTTTCTACGCGCTTATCACTGTTATTGCTCAGCATGAAGGTGTACCGAGGTGATGAGATTCTTTTGATAGTATACTCCTTTTTTGTAAGAAACTATTGTTACTTTCATCATATTTAAACCATTAAAGTCATTCCAGTATTCCAGATAAAAAATTCAAAACACGAAATTAGTACCGTATAACACATTTATTGAATAAAAGAATTGTAAATTTACTTCTTTTGTGAACACGATACTGTACTGCAGTATCCACAGTAGTCCCAAGCGCTGAGCTCTCCAGCCAGGAAATTGGCTTTCAGGCGCTGCAACGGCGATGTTGCCTTTGTGTACCTCCTTCTCTGTCTTGAGGGAGAAATGCCAGAGCGAAGCATGCGCACATTCGCCTCCTCCTCTGCCTGAACCTCCTTCAGGCATTCAATAAATCGGTAGATATTTGGGTGTCGATGGAAAATCTGCAAATAATCAAAAGTCAAAATAATTTTATGATATGATATGTAACTTGATATTCATATATAACATGATAATCAATATGACTATCAATGATAAAACATTACGGGTATCAAACATCTGTTGAGAAAGCTGTTGTGTATAAACAATACATAGTTACAATAGGCCTACAAAAAACTAAGGTAACATAGCTTGACAGTGCAGAATACAAACACTCTAATTTAGTGCGTCTGCTGCTTTTGCGAACACAAAGGGTAAATAGAATAATTAAATATTGAGTTGCATATTCAGTTGAAAAATGATGTTTGGCTGCAACTTTAAAAAGAGAATTCGTCGATGCTGAGAGAACTAGGCGTGCTGATGACTCCTGATATTGGATGAAATGGCAGCTATTCAGACTGAGGATGCAACTCAATATTTATTTGTTCTGTTTATGGGAATCCTGGAATTGGAACGCAGGATTTTCAAATACTGAGACTCTGGATTGAAATTTCTATTGCACCACGTATATGGCATTAACATAGGAACAGATGGAAATGCCAATCGTCTTGCTTTCTCCTGTATTGATCAAAAATTATTTGTAAATTTTTACGTTCAACTGTGGAGTTCATGTTCGGCATTCTTCATTTTCAGTTTGATAAGCATTGCAGAATTTAAGTCGAAAACCCCCAAATTTAGTGAAAATGTATAATTGTATGCTTAATTTATGTGTTTATCAATATGTTACTTGCAGTTATCTCCGTAACCTAATAATGGAAGCGAATGCGACAATATACTCGTGATGTAGGAATTCAGTTCATTTTGAAAGATATCCTAGCTACGTTAATGAGATTCGGCAACAGTGACAATGAAATATGAGGAGTGTAATTTTTCCTTTAAATTACATCATTGTTGATTTCAATATATTATTTAAAATTAGCATCGTTCACTGACGGTCTGTCCAGATTTTTCGTAATTGCCAGTTATTATGTAACCAAACAGCGGTGATGTTGGATGCGTAGCTATATATTCAGTATAAGTTCTGTACAAAGATATCTCCACATCGATTACGTGCGACGTGCATAACAATAATGGAAACAAACTTTAAAAACTGCATCTAACGTATCCTTGTTATAATTGTTCATAAGTGCGTACGATTGTCTTCAACACCTCTGAACAAATATATATATATTGATTTGTATTATATTAATCAATAATAC
The DNA here is from genome assembly GCA_907163375.1 of Prostheceraeus crozeri. NCBI lineage: Eukaryota > Metazoa > Platyhelminthes > Polycladida > Euryleptidae > Prostheceraeus > Prostheceraeus crozeri. Next base: position 104,634 of record CAJQUW010013011.1, read on the forward strand.
ATTAATATATTGTATAATATATATATACATCAATTAATAATACAATTATACATACAATAATTACCTGTAGAACTAAGTTGATAGGAAAAACAATCACCCATATTCAGCGGTGAGCTGACTAGGAAGGTGAGCAGGAATATGGTGAAGTTATATAACTCAGGGGCTCAGAACGTCATCGAGTTATACTGTTATGTACGCAGTCAACTGATTCTTGTATCCGAAATGATCTAATACGTGAGCAGTAGCCCGCAATGTTTGACTGTTGATAAACTGTCACTTTATTTTACTCTTGTGATCTTTTATCCGCTCCAAGGAATCTCATGGGATGTAAAGTAAGGAATTTATCCTCGTCGTAAGATTGCCGAGAGTCTGGTAACTTCCTTGAAGCCGGCCGGTTTCAAACACGAAAGTCCAAAATACGATTGTGAGTGAACGAATTCCCATCAGGCGCTGATACTCATTTGCATTTGCTAGCAAGCAATTTTTCTGTATTTCAACTTATTCTCTTAAGCTCAAAGAAGCATTAAATGATGGTAATGTTACCGTTGAATGGTAGTTGATTAATCTATCACAAATGAATGGTGTGAATAATTTAAAACATAAGTCCATATTTCCAAAACCGTAGATAGGCCCACATGACATTATCAGCGATTTGTGTATTAAAGAAATTATGTTTGGTTAGAAACATGTTTTAGAACGTTGAAAATTCATTATAAGCTTCATTACATTTCAATATGAGCACAATCAGAAGTACGAGATGCTTATGTTGATGTTCATATATGATTGTATTAGGGATGGATGATCAATTATTTTAGTTCAATGATAATCCTTCTATCTTGAATTTACATCCAGTATCGAGAGAGTGATAATTTTCATGAGAATACATTGTGGCGCGATGCTCACGGATATCAAAGTACAATGCATAGGGACAGAAATGAGAGAATTACCTGATATAACGATAAACATGGGCGTGAGTTTGTTTTTGAAATCTTGAGGGAAACTCTGGGTCCGAGCGCACTGACATTCCGTGAGAAAATTTGAAGGCGCAGCCAATACCACCATCACTTTAATTTCTCGAACATTAGCCCGAGAGCGAACTCGTGGGAATATTAACAACGGGAAGCCCGTATTTCATTCGAGAAGTACGGAAGTCAAATTACTAAATAGTTATTAATTAATCCTCTTAAGGATTAAATTTCTCACTTATCTTTTCATCAAATCTTCATTTCACAACTTCATTTCATTCGGGATTAATTTGATGGGTTACGTCTGGCATCACTAATGACTTTGACATGTTGATACAGTATGAGTATGATGGATAGCAGACCTGATCGCCTTTATCTATTGGTAAGGATAACCAGGTGCACGAGCGTTAGGATAGTTAATACCGCTAAGTACTAGGATAAATTGAAGTGACAATTCTGACAACCTCAGTTGGACAGAATTCACTCGCTGAGTAAGCTTGCTAAATTCTCTTTTTGTACTTCTCGATGCATGAATTATTAATTGGTATTCCGTAGCGTATTTTCAGTAGCAGTAGTTTCCCCCTGTTTAAACAATAATATGAATTGCTTAGAGGGTAGAGTACTTGATAGAGTTTAAACTAATTAACCCTATGTATTTGACCTATTGGTTAGCGTATAACGTTTTAATTAATAGTAAAATATACTTCTTTTGAAAGACGAGAGTATCGTAGACTAGAATGTTACTTATCCACAATAACATTAGTTTTGAAATAAATAGTGCTGTTTTGTGGATAGCGTAATATTCTTCTTGTCTTCACTTACTTTGAATGGCTTCATATGAAGATGTGTGATTGATTCTTAAAAGCATCTTAATCAAAGATAAGGCTGAAAACATAGTAGATATTGAGTTTTACATGGCAGCATTGACGAATTTGTGTCTTTTAATTTTGAGGTTTTGGTAAAGGATGCGTCGGACAACCGGTACTCATTTTTCAAGTGAGTGAAATGTATGGGATAGTCATCCTGGTTTCTATCGAATCAAAATTGTCTGTGTTGCTGACTAAAAATTAATTCGCCATTGAAGTTTGAGACAACCCTACCGCGTGTAAACGTTCAACATTCATCCGCAATACTGTATATTTGAAATTACTAGTCCGTTTTCGGATTAATTTGCGCAAGGGACATGTCTGTCCTCATGCGTTTTCACGCCCATGAATCGTGACACCGCGAATATACAAAATCACTAGAGTCTTTGTCACGTGTTGATACAGTAAAACCTTTATTTAATGGACACCATTTTTGGCAGCTCAAAGTGTCCATTGAGAACAGGTGTCCATTATGTAAAGGGATCCATCTGCGTTTACTTCAATACTCACTTTCTCGTTATTATTATCGTTTTTTAATAATATGAAAGTAGTTAGTGGTTATATTCTGCACATGCGTGTATTAGTATTATGTAAAGACTGAAATTATTTGCAAATACATTATAGAATATATAATATTATGCATATATTATGTTATTGTATATGATCACCGTAAACTCTATTCGTACTTCTGTATCATGAGAAACTTAATTATTTGAATAATTTATGCTGTTTGCTATGTGTATACGAATTTGTTAATTGATATATTTTCTGGTCAGTGAATTATGTCAATGATCACTTAATATACGCATTATAATGATCTACACACTTTCCTTTATCATGAAGTTAAAACCAAAAATTAAGTACATCGATTAGTTTAATTGAAAAAATGTTTTATTGAGAGATTTCTTCTCACAAGAAGGTACGCAAGTTCAGAAGATAACTGTCTATTGTGGTTTAAAAAAGTTGTCAATATGAGTTTGTCTGGCCACTTTCGAACTCTTTAACTGCATTATGCGAAAACGTTCTTGAAGCTTAATTATCATATCTACACTCTCTTCGTCATTGGATTCCATTGCCCTTGCTAATAAGTCATTTAAATGCGTTTGGTATTCACTCCATGGCAATTTTTCATTTCCTTGGCAATTTTTCTTACTGGTAAGCCCTTTTCACTTAAACGAATGCATTTCACTTTTTCTGAAAGACTCAGTATTGCTTAAGACATCTTTTACCATGAAAGTCAATTAAGCGATTATGTCACCTCATCGTGAGTGGCCGACGAGTTTGAAGAGTTTCAGACAACATCATCAATCTTTTGCTTGGTTTGGACTGTTTACAAGTGCGGCAGTGTGTTAATTTAATTATCATGAGATGGGAATAATGTCAATTCGTGTCAATCATCGTGGTTTCAAAACTTAAGACGAGATTGCCATACACAGCAATCTCATCTTGAGAATTAACCACTTTGATGATGTGTTTGTCCACACCTATTGAGGGAAATTGTCACAAAATGTTGTCCATTGTCCACGTTGAGCAGGTGTCCACTATGGCAAGGGGCATTCCAATGAGAAATGCAAATTATGCAGGACAAAGTGTCCATTACGTACGAGTGTCCATTACGGAGAGGGTCCACTACAAGCAGGTTTTACTGTATTAGGTTCCAAAGTCATGTTTGACTTTTTTACATTGGTAATTACAAGCTTCATATTTTGTGTGGACGGGTATTATCTGTACATAAGTTAGCAATGATCGCGGAAAACCTGTGCAGTGACTTGAAGTGCATTGCTGGCCTGTTTGAGTTCACGTTGGGTAGATGAATGTTCAAAATTTGACTCGCGGGACTCCTTGGACAAATACTGCTCACGGTGGTTTTCTTTTCCTCCAAACAAATACCCGATTTTAATACACATCATGCTCCGGCATATCAATCGACTGAGCCCATCCAGACGGTTCAGCAAGTATTTATGCCTAAGCACTGAAGGTTTTTCTCAAACACTGGTTAAAGGGCACCTGTTTCCATTTTCTGTGTGAATTGCCACAGATTCTTAAAGAAGCTACTTGCACGAATTGACATGACGAACAGGCCAGTTGTCAAGTCAGTCGTGAACCTAAAATCCAAAAATAGGAAAGCTAATTTTAAGTAAATCAATTATCTTTTTATTTTTGCTGAGCAGTGGTTTTAATGTCTTGAGTGTCATTCAGCCTTGTAAGCAAATGTATCAAGCCAATATAAAGTAAGCTGTATCATGTTTATCCTGGATTATGATCGGAACTATGTATGCTTGGCGTGTGATCTGAAATACTTCAGCTTCGTCTTTATGTTCTGTAAAATGTGTAAAGAAGTTACTTTATGTTTTTCCTTTTTTACCTTCTTACAGATACGAGCGGTCCTTTGGCAAAATATTCAGAGAAATGTGACGTGTTCAGTTGGGGCATAATCCTTTGGGAGATGCTGGCCCGCAAGAGACCGTATTCATCAGATTTCGAGATGAGAGATACAATCAAGATCATGCTCCATGTTGTATTGGAAAATGGTAGACCTCGTCCATTGGTTGGCTGTCCCCCCGAACTGAACGATCTCATTACTTCGTGAGTTTGTTTGATGATGTCTCTCAGATACACATTTAAGCTTAAGGTTTTGAAATGTTTAAAGACGGTTAATTTTTTAGTGTACTCGCACTATAGGCTATCACGTCTTATTGCAGATACCAAAGGAGGGTGCGTCATCGAAACAATTACTAAGATTCCAATGACGTCTTAGTCGATCGGTGTTTTTTTATCCACCTTCTTGCTAAAGAATGCTTTCGTCTAACGCTTCGGAGGAAAAGTTTAATGCTTAGTTAGTTTTCTGCTGTAAACTAAGAAATAGGTGCAGCCGTTTCTTCGAGGGAGTTTATGAAAAGTGTATTCGCTAGTGCAGTGTGGGTCAAAAATTAGTGCCCCAACCAGGGCTTTATTTTCCCGTCAATCCTTTCTCTATTCTTTTTACTTTGCTGCTTGATCTGACGCGAAAGTTGACTATGGAAGCAATAAGGAGGCATTCTAGCAGTGCTTTTGCGATTGTTTGCTTTTGTTGCCACTTTCTATATATATTACATTACAAATATAATTATCAAAAGCTTCTGGTGAACTTTTCTAGAATGATGCGAAAAACATGGTGATGTGAAAACAAGATACGTCAAATGCATGTTTGTGTTAAATGCTCAAAAAGGATTTTATAAGCAGGTTAACTGACATGTATGATCTTGAATCCAATATGCGTGCATGTATAATGCAATCACACTGCATCCTTTATATTTGTAGTATCAGTGCAACTTCAGTGAAATACTCAGGCAATTAGTTAATTTTATTGAGCTTCATTATCATAAAATACAAATTAGCCTCATGAAATTAATGCCTTTTATAATTAAACGGCAGTGGCATGATGAATTGATTTTGTGGTTGCAGTGAGCTTTTCACTAGGGATAATGAACTCCAACATGTCCCAATATTACCAAATTCTCCAATTGCCTATTTCATCTAACTAATTCAATGCACATTCGCAAAATGTGTAATTAGTTTATTCATTACAATGCATTCACTCAAGTTATATTAAATGTTATGTACCTAAACCATTTGCGTAATATAATATTTTTGCAATCAAAATTGCCTTGCCTTTATTGGCTGAACTTGTTGACAGATTTCCGCGAATTGGCTTCAGATTCGAGACCAAAAACAAAAAGTTCCCTAACCATAACTTTAGTTTGAAATAGCTGACAATGCGGAGAAGCACACAGCGGTTTTACATGCATGGAATCTGACGTCTTAAAATCGTATGGAAAACAACATTATGTGCTTATAACATAATGGTCTTTCTTCAACACGGAATAATGGTGCGCTATGTCAGAACTTCTACATGTTAGATGAAGTAACCTAAACCAGCAATACCATTGAAGTACTAAGGATGGAGCCCCAATTCATACCATGAGACAATGGCTCTAAAAAATCCAAATAAAATAGCTACTTGAAAAGTGGCCCTGAATCAACCAAGAAAACCAGGTGCATTTACATGTAGTCAAGATAGTGAAGAGCCCTTCCAAGTATTGATGAGATAAAAATGGATGGAGCTCCGCCTCAACGAGTACTTAGACTCTGAAATATTCAGACACATCGTGGCTTTGTATTGAAAGAAGTTCTTAATTTCTGCAATTTTACGAATCAGTATTAATGAAATGACACAACTCGACTGCACTTGAGTCGTCTGCCATTTAGAAAGTCCGATAGTTCGTAGATTAGTGAAGAAACACTTACTGTATGTTGGAGGACTCTACTAATAATTATCGACTTCGGCACGAAATTCTCGAAAGAAATATCTCATATGTTTGGAAGATAAGATAAGGAGTGAAATTATGAATAGAAAAAAATCTTCCAATCATTACTTGAAGAAATTGATCGGTTGAGTTAAAAAAGAAGACGGCTGGAAAATGACATTGATTCACCTCAGAAAAAAGAATGGCATCATGATATTGTCGTTTAATTCAAATGATTATTCAAATAATGAGTGACATGTTTTTCCACCACACGTTGCATCTGTCATGGGTTGACACATTTCAGCAACGGGAGATCGCAAACAATAATAAGCATGTACATTTAAATTGTGTGCTAGCTTTTACGAGACCATAAGAATAAGCCGATTTATGATCATAATCAGACGAACGTATTTACTTTTTACGCTCATTTTACGCTCCAATTTCTCGTTAGTAATCGAAATTGGTATTCCAATTGAAAAATTTTTGCATCATTATTTTTTTTTCGTTATTTTTGTTTTGGTTCAATTATAATGACAACATATTTCAGGGTTGAAAGTCCGGGCTTTAGAAAAAGTCGGCACTGAACCTGCGCCCGGGACTAGATTGATGGCCATCGTCAGTCCGAGGCTTGAGTCCCCAAGCCCGGGATCCCGATTTTGTAGACGAAAATTCGTTTTTTGATCAATGTATCGTATTTCTTTTAGGTTTTCTAACCAAATATCTTCCTTGATTTTGTCTTTATTGGACTGAATCGAATGAAAGGCTGCTTTCTATCCTTAGTAAGACATAATCTTAAGGCATATGCATTCATTTGCAAATATAGTTTATAGGTAACAGATTAATTGATTATTAGCATCTAAATGCCATTCATAGATTTGTTAAGTCAAATAAAGATGACAAGCTTTAATGATTATGAATAGGCTACAACAGGGTTGGCCGCAGGTAATTGATTCCGCTCGATTAGTTGTGCGAAGGGATCCAATCCATCGAGCGATTTGATTGATTTAACCAAGTAATTTTTAAGATAGTTGACCAGGTTGCGAGTCAGGCGATGCATACCAGGGGCAAGTTAAAAAGAGGTTCTGACTTGAAGTTTTCAAGTTTATTGGTCAAAAGTAAAAGTAAAATTGACTTTGGCATAGCGTGACGGGCCTTCGGCGTGCAGCGCCTTCTTACGGTTGATGGTCAAGTGTCCTTTTGCTTTCAACTTCTACTTTTGCTTTTACTTTTGACCAATAAACTTGAAAACTTCGAGTCAGAACCTCTTTTTTAACTTGCTCTTGGTAAGTAATTTTTCAATGGAAATTGCTTGATAAAGAAATAAGCAGATTCTAATTCCATTGAGGGTCGATTCCAGAATCAGAGTGAATTCCCATCGTTCTAGCAATTCAACAATCATGAGTTGTGGGTCAAAGGATCTTTAGCACTTGCACAAATGAGTGAAGCAAGATTGGTATTAAAAGCGAAGAACCCGAAAGTTTTTTCCACCCTTCTGTCCATTTCAATCAGCTAGTTATCTAAATAAGACCGTTTATTGTCCGAATTGTTCACCCATTCATCTGAATAGTGCACCAATGTGTCAAGCGACTGCATCCAAGTATGTATTCTGTTCAATATCTGTCCTTAAGAAATTTTGATCACTTTTTCATTTTTGGTGTATGTTTGTACAAGATACTGATTTCAACAGTTATATCAATTTCATATTGCGACAAGAGCTATACATCAATCACCATGTAAAAAGTAAAAAGTGATAAAAAATAAATTCGATTCTTTTAGATCTTTGTAGCAGTTATACTTAATCTACAGGCTCATTAGATTTGTGATATATTACTCATAATAAATAACAATAGATTCTCGAAATTACATGCACGTGTATCATAACACATATAACTTTATGTTGTCTATTCCCACATGGAAGTATTTCCGCAATTGCATCAATCAATAGAATTTTAGCATAGTTCAACAATATTTTTATAGAACTGAATTGATGATGACATAAATGGTCAGGATTTCAATATAATGCAACCTTGACTAGCTGTAAACTTTTAATCACTGAATTTGAGAAAGTCCCAGAAATCTTCTATTGTCGCAATTTTCGATTAATTGTTCACTCGAGTCACGCAATTCGGAATTGTGAGGAAACTAAATGGCGCCAGCACCTTCACACTTGATGAATTTCAATCGATGTCCCTATTCATGCTATTCATACCAAATTGATCTTAAATTCATCCACATTGACTGTTAAAATTGATCATAGACTTAATTTGTGTTCATCTAGTTTTGTTTTATTCTGGATATGCATGCATTCATGTATCACTGGCAAGCCCGACTCATAATCTCGAAACTGAAGAAGGTTCAGTTTGGGAGCATGGACTCAGTTTTACTCTGGGATTACAATCCTAGTGCGTCTGTTGCAATCCCCGTTCTTATCACGTCTTTATGTTTACTAAAATATACACATAGAACATACCCGTCTCTGTTCCTCCGGAAAATTGCAGTCATAATATTAATTCTCTAAACTGTCTTTTCATGCTGATATAAGGATAAATGAGCTTACATAATTGATTTTATTTTCATAAAATGGTCTTCACTAGGAGTCGAGACTACACGAGATTTGAGATTTTGTAAATTTTAGCTGCTCATTGGCTGATGCAAAAAATTGTCTCATTATGAAAAATGTTCTTTCTACGAATCTCCAACAAAGTCTTCCTCAATGCTACTTAACAACTACCGACCGTGCTCAAAGCTTTTCTTAAAAGCGCTTCAATTCCCTGATGCCTTTCGTTAACGAACTGCAAGTGTCCTACTACTTTCATCTCTTCAACTCTAGTGCAATGATAAAAAAATAATACTTGAAAATGCCCGGGAGTATTCCCTTTAATTTCATGGAAATATGAATATTGAGAAATACTGCCAAACTCTGGAGTGTCATGAAAAATGAATGTTTTTGAAGTGGAATTTCCCGAATTCAATTTCAAATCTGATTCCATTAACTTAAAAGTGTGCCAGAAGTGCCCAAATGAACTCTATTCGATAAAATCCTTCTTCAGAATTATCTGTCAATCCTTTGATTTTCAGATTTAATATTTCTTGATGATTGCAGGACAATCCTTGATGTGTAACCATCTTTGCAAATGGAAGTTTGGGCATCTCCTTTTGTCCGTCAATGAATTAAGAAATTCAATCGATGTTAAAAAGAGAATAACTACGGCATTTTGATGCACTGAGAAGTAGACAGATGGTTTTTCAAAGGTCTCTCGTGAATTAAATTGAACTCGCTTTCTTGAGAATCCAGCTATTGATGTCATAACATTGAAAAATCCTGTCTTCAGTGAGGATTTGTTTCAGCCTTTCTTGAACAGATTTGTTGCATGTATCACAATTGTTTGGCAAAGCCACAATATCTCTGCTAACCAAGAAGTTTACATTTAGGGAATCTCTGCTGCACAAGATTGTAAAACTACAATTAGGGAGAATAACATTACATTAAAGTATGAAAGTCTTATTGAAAATGCATATATGACAACCGGTGTTTAATGCCTAATCCAACATACTAAGTATACGTTGACATGCAAAAAGGCAATAGATTTATCCTAAACATGGAATGTGATGTTTAACTTCAAAAGGCTTTATGTCAGATATCAAACGGATCTAGCAGTACTTCATAATAATAATAATAATTAATGACTTTATTGCTTCACTTTCAAGAATCGATGAACGCGCACATGCACAGATCGATAACAATAGTGTAAAGATACATGGAAACCATGATTACCTCAAAGCTATAAGAAGACACAGTTGGACAGTTGAACTGATAATAAAAAATAGAAGACTATTTACAAAATATTATAAACGAGTTGGAGTAGGCTACTCCGGAGTGTTGGAGTCAAAGGTGTACTCCCTAGGTTTTTCGGTTTCCATTTTATTGTGTAATCGAAGGTCTGACTCCAACTGTTTGAATCAGTCCACTCAAAGTAGCCCAAACCGAATCGCTAAAGCTTAAAAGCGATGCAAAAGCTCATGTGCACAAGAGTTGGTTGGATGAAATAGAAAATGTGTGTTCTACAACCGTAGCTTTGAGACAGTTACTGATAATTAATCTGTGTTGCATTTGATAGATGGATAACCTACCTATAGCCTCGATGGTTACAGTCATCCTATTTGTTGAAAACAGGGATTGACACGATACATTGATAATGTTAGAGGAAATCCTTGAGACCTGATTTCGGCAAATAAAAACTAGTGCGCATCATAAACTGAAATGAACCACATCATGCGGACACAAACAGATTGAACAGACTTCAAGAGGTAAATGCATGTAATGACAGAATCATTGATTGACTGTAGCGAAATGACAATAAGTTATCAGTCTGGCAGCCAGAATGAGTTTCTGCAGGGAACGAGGCCGAAATGAGACTTTTACAGAATGATGTGTACCCTATGCCTGCAACGAATCTGCGCGTCTGCCGAGTTATAGCTAGCTCATCTTCTTGTCAGAGTGGATCAAAGAAGGATGCATGTTAATCTAATGGTACGCAGTTTGCAGTTTTTGCGGCAACCTTCCTAATGTCGACAAACACCAACATGCAGTCTTACTACAGTGATGATCATAAAAAGTGGACCACCTAAATTTTGTCCAGTTTAATAAAATCTTGCCAATTACAGATACAAATTTGGCAGATAAATGAAAATAAAGGTTGAAATAAAGGTTCTTTGTTGTTCACTGGCTCATTAGAGCCAGTTGGCTCTTCATGGTACGTTCACTGGTGGTCACTAATATTTTGTAACCTCACCTGAAAGTTCTATCATCTTTCGAATCCGGGAAGGCATGCTTTTGATCAAGCGGTTGATTACTTCTTGATCTAAACTCCCACTCTTGCCTTATCAAAGATTCAAGTCGAGAAAGACCATCTCCAAGAAGAATTGATCGCTTCACATCGCGCATCAGTAGACTCCAGACACTTTCAAATGGATTGATCTCTGGTGAGCAAGCGGACCACTTCAAAGTTCGCACGACAGCTTGAGCTTTGAATGAATCCTGTGACAAGTGGTGTTGTCGTTCATGTAAATCCGGTAGGAGGAAGGATCACCCAATTGAGAGGACAATGGAAGAATGTGCCTTTGCAAAATATTCACCATCGGAATTCATGTTATGCCTTTGTATAAGGAGTTCAGTTCGGCCATTTATCCATATCGCAGCCCAAATCAACAATCTTCCACCTTCTTGATTCACAGACGATGTTAAATGATCAGAAATTGAGTCACCTGACTTCATCCAAACTCTCAAACGGCATCGCGACCTCTGAAACACAGAAGCTTAATCACTCCATACAACTCGATTCCATTGAGAATGCCAGTGGCAATGTTGCATCGCCCACTTCAGCCTCAAGCTCATGCGGTTGGCGGTCAATTCGATCCCTGATGATCTCTTACGGCTTTTAAAGGGCTCATTTTTCAGGCGACGTCTCACTTTTATGGCAGAAACCATTGACTGTCGAAGTGAGATCCTCAACTCGGCGGGAGACAGAGGGGATCGTTTCTTACCAAGCGAATGATCATTCGATCTGTTCGAAAACTTCCTTTTCTTTTCCGACCGGATCCAACTTTACTGGAAATGGAGAAAAGAAATCAGTTTTCTACCTGCGGACGGTGGTCTTTGGGACGCCTACTTTTCGGCCAACTAGTCGTTCGGACTGTCCTTCTGACGAAAGAGCAGAAATGTTGTCCTTCAAAAACACTTTCATAAGCTTCGAATCAGTCATCAGGTCATCACGATTCATCATGACATAAGATGAATCCAAAACCGAACGGAATTTTGTTTGCAGCTTATCTGGGTCAACAACGTGAAACCCTGTTAGCACCAGAAGATGTAAGCAACTTTTCAACAATCATCAGAAAATTATGCAATGAATTTGGGACATAATAATTTCTCTAAAAGTGCACCGATTTCGACGAGCAATGCATCAAAAGAATTCGCAGAGAAAGCCCTTTCACTTTGTGTCTGATTCATTGCCATGCTCACACGTTTTCACATTGAAAATTTGAGATTTCTAAAATCACCTCTGTCCACCTCAAACAATGACGGATACAAATGTACAATGGCTCATTGAAAAGCTGAGAGCATAAGCTCTTGAATGGTGTATGGCTTATCAATATAAAATGAGGTTGAAAGGCAGGAGAATCGAAGTTTGACACAGTTTAGGTGGTCCGTTTTCTATGATCAACTCTGCATATGGTTCGAGCTTAAACCGAAAGCATAAATAGGCTACTAATCACTAAAACATCCGAGATGAAGTAGTGAGCTATAATGCGAAAATGATAAAAGGAAACAAAAAAGAACATAGAAGAGGAGCTAATATAACATACGTGTTCCACGCTGATCCCTAGTCGTTGTCGAGTTCGGGCCCATATCTCCTCTTTGAACAGTTCCTTCTCCAACTTTTGTCTTTGCTAACCACTGTTGTACTGGAAATATCGGGCCTAAGGGATTACAGTTTTTGGTTAAATTGAAATTTTCCTTGTTTTCGCCTATTAAGTTGAAATACGCCTGTTTGTTTTAAATGTGTGGGATCTCCTCTCAGGGATTTCCTCAAACATTATCAAGGAATCCTACTTGGTGAGTCTTTATAGTGTTGTCTTTTCTCAAGAATTCAATAATCCAGGACGGTTGATCATCTCATGTCAAACAGTGGCATGCTGGGCTCTGAAGTGCATCAAGATCACAGAAAGGGGAGGGACGATTCGTCCTCTCCTCAACTTCCAAAGTACTGATCCAAATCTCGTGAAATTCACTGTTCAACATGCTTCGTGTGTGAACTTCCTAAAGGTGGAACACATTTGATCTGACTTCTCACTAAAAGAAGCAGTCCAAATTCACCAGGTTGGACATTCTTTAGAATTTTTTTAACATTTTGGCTACAGATCTTCTTAATTACTACTAATTGCGATGGCAAACTAGTTGAATGTGGTAAGAATGTTGAAGATTTTTCTTCAAAAGTGATCATTCCAATGCAAGAAGTTCTCTAAAATCGCTCGGTGTTTCAAATTATGCTTCGATTATATAGAAGAAGTAAGACATGCAAATAATCAAGGAATCCATTTGGTGAGGAAAAAACTACAAACATGTGTTATTACTGAACATCTTGAAACAGTATTTACGTATCGTTCAAATCTCCAATGCTCAATGTGATGTCTATGGCACAGTAGATGAATATCATTATTCTTGGACTCCTAAAGTATAAAATACTGTGCTCATTAGTCTCATTGAAAGTTATCATGCAGAATGACTGCAAATTCTGACTTGGTCGGATAGGAACAGCTCTGAAACCACCTTTTACTTCCTACTAAGTTTCAAAAGAATGAGCGGTTTGACTGTGACTCTACATTTTGTAAAGTCAGAGTCTACTATTATTTAAGCATTTTTTCCTCAGTCTACCAATCATTGAAGATCGTTTTCTGCATAGATATCATACTACCTAGAAATAAGCTTGCCTAATGATCCGCAGCGAACATAGAAATTAACAATATCATAGAAACTCCATAGTCCATAGTATACTATTATCTACTTCTATGGCAGCGAACTGTCACTAACTGAAAGACAAAACGCAGCATTCCATAATTCTCAAAAAATGCAAAATATTGCCTATTTGTATTATTAAAGTACACTTTATAGATCACATCAAAGATGATTAAAATTATAAATTTGCTTGAATTATGAGTTAAAGTATGTATATTATTATGGAAATGAATTATAGGTAGGTCGAAATGAAAAGAAAGGCTAGTTTGCTAAGGTACATTTTCCGCGTGCACTTTTCTTGTTTCTATCTCCAGGCATCAGGAGAATAATGAAGGAACATGCAGAGATATATTTCGAAAGTATCGAAATTGAAGTCGAAATGTCACAAAATCGCTAGAATAATATATATGAAAAGGAAGCAGATTTACGCTGAGAAGTGCAGCTTGAAAGAACAGCATCAAAGAGCTATGAAACAGGTAACATCGTATTGGGATGAAAATGAAAAACAGTGATGTAATGGAATATAATTTGTAATAGAGTGCAACAGTGTGTTATTAATGTTTATTGAGTGTAGATGTAATAAGGCATGCGTAACTATTGTAACTGAAATAGAGAATCTCACCTATGAATGACACTTCGCGTCAAGTGACAATTATGGGTTTTCGTCTGATGTGCATGTGCATGTATCATTCGTGTGCCCTTGCTCGCTTATCTTTGTACTACAAGCTGCCGTTCAAAGTTTTGAATACCAATTTTCGCACATTTTTAAATTATACTTTTATCAAAATTTGATAATGAATCTCTATATCTGCTGAAAAGATCATTAAACCACTTAAAAATGCGAAAAATATTTATACGAGCTTCTTCTACAAATTTACAGCTCATATATAAGGAGATGACGTATAGATGTGCGTATGGAAGCATATCTATCAAATGCTAAAATGTACATTTTTCTTGGTCTTCATTTCTGACACAATCTAAATTCAATTATTGTGTAATATGATTCTACCTAGTTATTCAGGCAGACGAAATCTTTGTTCATAATCTTGATTCTATTGCCAGTTATTCAGTTAATCAGCAGTATTTTATGCTTCTTTCTGTATACATAATTGCAAAGGATGCCATGTGGAGCTTGTAAATATAAATTTGTCTATCCACCATTTGTTAGTTAAAGCAACTGATTCAATGAGCGTTAAATGACAAATTCAATTCATTTGAGTTGAAATCTATGACTTTCTTTTCCAGAAGAGAATTTTATTAATTATGTTTCGAACCGTTTGAGAAACTGGTGATTAAAATTCGTTATCTTGTCGTTTCAACTTCACTTCCAATTAAAACAATAATGAAGTGTATAATGACAGAGGTTGGAGTTCGGTTCACAAAAATGCGCAAACGAAATCCACCAGAAATTCGAGGCAACAAATTTGCAACGCAGTATTGCTGACGTGATTTGAGACTTTTTAACAAGAATGGAAAGATGAGCAGTTAGTGATAAGAGAGAGACGAAATAGAAGTTGTTTACGATTTCAGTGCTGATAACTGCCCCTCGTCCGTCAAACAGCTCTGGCTGGACACTAGGGAGCGTGATGGATCTGAGGCTTTGATCAAGAATCGACGTGATTTCATTTCACAAACAGCAAAGCGGGATTTAACCACAATCAAAGAAAGAGCGTTTTGTTACAGGGAAATTTCTCATCTCTTTGGAAGTGGAAACGATATTGAATGTTTGAATATGATCACCCAATCAGCTTTGGTGGATCCGAAGTTGAATCAATGTCAATCTTTTTTAACAAATATCGCACTCCTAGTCCGTATTAAATGATTGTTGGAAAGGTACAAGATCTTTTCTGAATGGTATTTATGACCTAGTTTGAAAAGTATTTCTGCCAGTGGTCTGCATTTAGCGACGCTTGAAAATGAGACTTTCAGATAATGCTGCACAGTGTACACCATGTGGCTCCTGCGAATCTCCGTGCCTGCTGAGCTCTATATGGTTACTTTTCCTATCAGACAGGATTAAAGAAAACCACAAAATCAATAAATCCAATGTGAAGCAGATAGAAGTTCCGATCAAAAATGAGATTTTCTTTATTTTCTCTGTTTAAGGGGAAAATACTAAGTCTTGAGCCGTAATTTTTGGCATGGAATGTCCTTAGGTCATCATCTATCATGTGTATGTGTTATCATGTTTTTGATCTGTGATGCATGCGAGAATATGGTTAAATGTGTCTAAAACTGATCAAAATGCTTAATTTGCCAACGTAGTGGAAGTTGCTAAATCTGTGTTAAGCCTCAGACAATGGCAGATAATCACATGAGGACCCGAAGATATTCCATGCCAAAAACTATGACCCTAGACTTTCCATTTCATCATAGATAATATAGAAAATCTGATCCTTACCGAAAACCTGCTTTCGGCTGGACTTACATGTGTTTTTTTAACTTGGCAGACGCGCAGATTCGTAGAGCGATGTAATATTATGCGAAGGTCCCATTTTCGGCCTCGCTCGTTGCAGAAGCTCCTGTGTCCGGGCTAGCCATGTCATAGCTTCAAATGACAGCTTCGAAACTTTAATGTACGAGTAAATGCTAGCATGTTAGTAATGTCACATAGCAAGTAATGCTTTTAGTGTCTTTTGAATACTTCAAACACTTTTTGGTTGTCATAAGTCTTGATTATCTCATTTAAAGGTGCGTATACTTGTAGATTCAAAAATCTGAAAACGTAGTTTTGAACTGTATTGCATGCACAAATCACTTCATCAATGTCATTTTCTGCTCATAAGGAATTTTTCGCTATGCCTTATTAAGAGATTCATACCCAATATGTGGTAAAATGTCAAGATTTTCGATAAGTAATAAGGATAAAAAATAAAATAAAATTTAGCGCTCCCTTTCTAAAGCCAAAATATATTGATAATATTATCCAATGGTAAATGATACGAAACTCAACGTTTTGGTGATCCTGTCCTTTATCAAGGGTTACACCATATGAGATATGTGTTCGTGCTTTAACGGCCATCATCTTGTCATTCCATTTCATATTTAAAGAAGGAACAAGATCTCCAAGACGTTGGGCTTCGTACTATTTACTATTGTATCATATTTTCATTGTATTTTGGCGTTGAACAGGAGTATTAAACTCTATTTTGAAAATGGGAATATTCATTTGCCTCCCATGTGTTGCTTCCAATTCGGAAATTTGAATTTTGAATTCCTTTTTTAGTACGAAGATGGCCGAGTTCATGAAAATGAATGCTATCATTAAAAAGTTCACTCGCCAGAACTTTCTTAAAATTGGAATTCTTAATGCATGCCTATCTAATTATCTGATGAATGATAGCAATCAGATATCAGAATTGATATTATCTGAACAAAGGTTGGAGAATAATAGAAGAAATTCTATTATAAATTATTCATATTCATAACACTGTGTCTTGGTTGATGGACATGGGTCGAAAATATCAATCCAAGCCCATTTTCTTTCTGTCCAAGGCCTAAAGTCGTTGCAGCAATGCTTACTTATAATTTAGGAGTGCTATTTAGCTACTAGCTATTAGCTATGCCTTTTGAGCAATAGAATCCACTACATGTTTATACTGAGTGCCGCAATAAGAATGTTTATTTGCATCATAATCTTGCATTCATTTTAAACGAATTCTTCCAAATTGTTATGATGCAAATGTGAAGCAGAGTGATATTTTGCTTTATAATTGACGAATAAACACATTTCTTAAACTTTTCAAATAATTTGACACTCGATAATTAGCGGAACTAAATTTTGATTTTCACTTATTCATTAGGAAGCAGATTTTGACGTCTTTATCCTCTGACCAACGATGGTTGATTTCAAACTCAGCCAGACACAAATTGTAATCAACGTTGATGAAATTCATTGTCTAACGGGTCGGTGTTCATCCTATTTCATGCAATCAACGCAAATTTGACTAACAAACATTCTCTTACATTCACCACATATTCGTAACTAAATTGATTGACGGGGTCATGAAGCTATTAGCTCTTCTACTCTCATCAGTCTAATGAGAATTTTATCACTTGACCAAAATATTATAAGGTCAAGTAGGCAAGTGGTGCCCAAAATGCGACTGCAGTTCACAACCGACCCGCGAAGGATGTTTTAGGGACCACGAAAACGGAATGAGAGCATCTCTTAGATTAGTCTAAGTTCGATTAAATGAAATGGAGGAAATTGTCCCTGTGTATACCCGATAGTTTTGTGCAATGCTTCTTAAAGTGGATTATTTGGTCCATAACTGGTCGTAGGACAGTGAATTCGATTAGTACTCAGCGAGCAAGTACTTGGAGAGGATGAATTGAATTGATCATTGAGGATTTGGACTTAGATGAAGTTGCCAGACATCTCCAAGAGAGTCATTTTGACTTCCAAATGTGTGGCGCTTTGTTTTTCAATAGTCCGGGTAGTAGTAAATCCTTGTCTTTTCATGAATTCGCATTGAACACGGAACTTCCTTTCGTCTGTTGAAACTTCCTTAATTTTTCCACTCAGTTGAAAATGATGCCATTATTTTCAGATGTTGGGCTCAATCTCCTGAGGTGAGACCAAGCATGGATGATTGTGTACGTATTTTATCAATGCTCATTCCTCACCTTCCCGGCTACGACGATCCGCTAGAAATCCCCGGAGTTGAACCTCTTCAAGAAATACAACCGTCGGTAACAGAAGAGCCTCCACTGGCTACAGTCAGTAGACATGACACCGAAGAAACTGGAATGGAGGAAGAAGAGGAAGAGGATGAAGAGAAAGAAAATGCTAATCAGAAAGAAGAGAATGGAGATAGACCACGATTCAGTGTTAATGAATTGTCTCGGAGTTGGGAAGTTGTTGGTGAGTTTATGGTTCGTTTGTCTTGGTATCAGCGTCTGTCTCCTGATGTCACATCTTTCTCTGTGATTCAGGGTTGGTGCGACTGCAAAAACGGGATTTTTGTAAAACTGATCCACATTATAATCAACAAGACATTGTTATCAATAATTTTTGAATGGGTCTATTTACGTATTTCATGAGCATTGAGAGACTATGATAGTGACTTTGTTAATGATTGGGAATGTGTTTGTTGGGTTCTACATTCAGAGACGTAATATTCCTTCATTCGAAGGAATACCTTCGGTGCCCACATTTTTTTAAAAAAATATTTGATTTTCCTGAAGATCATTTTCAAATGGTAGATGCATTAGCCTGAGGGGAGCAGACTGTGAAGCACAATTGAACATGTGATGACCAGCTTGTGGCAAGAGGATATTCTTCACCTCATTCTTACGCGAAGCTCTTGTGCGAATAACAGAAATTGCCTTCAAATGATGAAGTTATCCTGTCGATTCCTAAATTATGTTGTTTGCGATGCTTCCATTCTTCTGACCGTCATGATATTGAACTCGAAATTATGCTACAAAATTTTCCATGGCAAGTCGCCACAATTAGAGAACTTTTTACACCATTTACGATACGAATAACCTTAAATATCACACGTCAGCTAGAGGACAGTTTGAAGGGCATTGATTACCGGAAATTATAGATATGTGGTTTGCACCACATGAGTTTCGTTTTTTGATCGAAAATTTGGATGTACATGCGAATTGTAACAAATATTGGAGACCCAAAGTTCAAAGGATCAGAATGTTGTGTGTAAGTGATGGATTTGCCAATTTACGAAACATTTCTATCTTCATCTTGTGGTCAGTCATTTGAGCGAATCTTGAGTGTAAACGACTGATTTTTGTGCGATGATACCTAGAAGATACTCGTAGACTTCACTTTTCTGAAGATTGAATCAACCAGGCAATTACGGTTTGCGTAGTGATGAACCGCAACAGAAGGCTACTAATCGAATTGACTAAACTTTGTAACACAGATTATTTACTATGATATATGAAGTCCGGTAAGAGCTACTACATGCATGTAGGAGCGTACTACTTCACTGATTATCAGTACTATTGTGTTAACTGTATTTTTGTTCACAAATTTGTTCAATTCTTTGATTTTGAACAAGTTGTCTGATGTTACGACAAAGTTGCTCAGTATTCATTTTTGCATGCAGTAAGTTCCGAGGTGTCCCAAGACCAGACAACCAGTCGAGTGCCTTTAGTTGAGCGGTTTTATTAAATTAATTTAACGGCGATTCCTCATTATTGCTCAAATAACTCACATTCCTGTGTCTGGACATCGATTTGTATACCATTTGAAGCAAAATCATTTATCTAAGTAGTTGTTAAGGTGAGGGGTCTAATTTTATCAGTTTCGCTACATAATGTGATGAAGTTATAAAGTATTAAATTGTTGCATTCTATTTCGTTAAAGCGAGTGCCATTGTGTTAGCAATTCATTCACGTATTTATCTGGAGGTATCAAAGATGTTAGATCTCACAGTTTAAGTTGGACATGCCCATCTCTATGTTACTAAGCACACGGACGGTTATTGTTGATTTATCTATTACACGTAGACATATTCTACATATTATTGCACGTATAATTAAATGATTAGGACGAAATTAAGATTTTTCAATTATCGATTAATTGTTACCATAAATATTTCAACGCACACACACACACTCACAAATGCACGCTGTGAATACAGCTACGAATATTATACATTTCGATGTATTATTTTTCGTAAAGGATCTTGCCACTTGTTCATCAGCATATCAATTTGGCATCAGCTAATGAATCAAGTACACTGTAATTTTTTCAAATTTGAATCGCATGGATATCTCAAACTTCATTTAATCGACTAGGTGGCACAATTTGACCTCGAGAAGAGAATATCAATTTCCATGTGTTTGAACAAACCCTGCATCATTGAATTATCAGTTGTAGGAGCCAGGGTAAACCAGATTAGCGGTTTTAATGTGAAGTATTTCATTTTGTCTCATGTTGACAGCGTGATCTTGCATGCCGGTGGCATGTGAAATACATTGTATGAGACAAGATGAGATGTTTTCACATTAAAACCGCCTATCTGGTTTTCCCTGGTTCCTACAACTGACAATTTCTTTGTATTCAGTGTGTACCGGTATATTAATCTTCTGTGCTCGTATGTACATGTTGCTCATGGTACTGCAAGCAGTTGTGGTGGATAGCTAGGTTAGTTAATAATAGTGCTAGTGATGGTGACTTGCCCCGCCATGCTTGTTGTAGATAGGGTGAGGAACGTTTTGCTTATGCCGGAGTTGCAATGAAAAAATGTGATGTAGGTCTGTGAATGGATTTTTTTGTTTAGTGGAAATTCCTATATGTTGAATTAGTGTGAGAAAGCCAAAAAGGTCCATTTGGTCTAAGATCCAACGCAGGCTTCCAATTTTATCCTTCTAACAAACTGACTTCCATTGAACCAGTAACTCCTCTCCGGTAACTCCTCCAGGGTACCGGAGAGGAGCTACTGGCTCAATAGAAGAAACTTTGTTGGAAGGATAAAATTAGAAGCCTACGTTGGATCTTTGACCAAACGGACCTTTTTGGCTTTCTCACACTAATTGTTGCATGGTTGCACACTAACTTGGTTGCATGTAGCTATATCTGATTCGCTGATTCGATAGTTGCATCTGATTCGTTGAGAGGTAAATAGCTCTTATAACAGAACTATAACAGAAAAATATCATAGTATTATTTCTGAATCAGGTTTGCTTTGGATATCACCAGACTCCACATTGATGTGTGCAAACGCATGGGTGCACAACTGCACATAATATGCATTTCATTATATTATCCATCATCATCGTTGTGGCATTGCTCATTTTCGATTACTGATCATCAATCAAAGGTCTTTGCATGCTCTGCTCTTAGCAACTTCACCGACGATGAACCGCTTTTGTAGCTGAAAGAAATCGCATTGCTCTGTTGATAATCTCCTATTTTACAAATAGATAAGTACGAGTACTTCTTGGGGACGCCATCGTCATACAAGAGTCGACTTTAGTTGAACGAACCAGCCGCAAACCAATCACATGTACTCGCATAACATAATAACATGTGGGATGTTGTTTAAGATAGATTGATGCGAATTGCCTTTACAGGCCGCTGTTTGATTTTTTGTTCTTGCTATTTCATCATTTCATCAATTGAAGCCTCAGTATCGTCTATTCTGCTTATTCATTATTTACTATTCGTTCGAAACCGCCCGCCAAGATCTGCCTGTGCACACAGCACAGAAATCTTAATTCATTCATTGGCTGTCAAGATGTAATGTTTTGAGGTAGACGTGCATCGGACGCCTTGCCGCTACTGAAAGTCTTTCTTTTAATGTCATGGCCAAAAGTAGAGGCGCCCTACGTCCAGCAACTGCAGCCAAATCTTCCAACCGGGTAATTCTATGAGAGCAATCATTATGAAGCTGAAAGAAATGTAATCTAGAATCGAAAGGGGTGAGTGGATAGCAATACTTTGAGGATTTTGAATCAAACTTCTAATAATCGGGCTAGCCCAGACTTGATTTTCATCCGGGCTACGAACCTGATTTGGGAACATCTTTTTCTGAATAACTCAGGAGTGACCTTCACATTTGACTTTCATTGAACATTATAAACGTTTTTTTTCAATGGATTTGATAGGATTTCGTTTCAATTGCATTTGGGTCATTACAGTTAGCTTGCATGATACAGCGACTATCGAAGAGCGCCGGCGGTTAAGAAGTAATAGTTGGGAATTCCTTGGTGAGTTGAGTGATTTGTTGATAATTAGTACAACGCGTTTTCTGTTGCTCAGATGTTTCTGTATATTCGAAGCCATGATTTTGCCTTTTCGCGCTGTTCAAATTTGTGTGCTGGTTACCCGGAAGTGTGTTACATTTTGCTGATAAATTAACTGCCGGGTAATGTTGTTTCCAAAAGGATTTTTGCGCGGCGCGCGCGTCCTCACGCGTCCAGAATTTCGTTCAGAACCTTGATAAACCTATAGGCTGTTCACACAAAGACCCGCAGGATCGCGACGCGTCCGGTAATGTAGTAATACAGGGTGGGCCAGAAGTCCCCTGCACTTTTTGAAAATGGAAAAGACATCAAGTTATACTTAATGAGTGTCTCTAACGGCTCATAAATCAATTTGTTATTGAAATGATCATCTAAATTAAAGTTAAGAGTTGCTTTATGACTAGATTATACACATTTATAATGATGTATATACGCCCCATTTATCTTCTAAATTTCCGAAAATAAATACAAAAACAGTAAGTATTTGAAAAAAGGATTTTCTTATTTATCAAAAGGGTCAACTTGGTTACCTTGGTGATCTATGCACAACTGCATTCGATGGAAAGTACGGTCATGAACGGTCATGAAGGTTATCAAAACTTTCAAACAAGTTCTTTATGACACATTTCAAATCATCAACACATTCACATTTCATTGACATAACCTGTCGCTTCAATATTCCCCATAAAGCGTTGTCACAGGAAGACAGGTCGGGACTGCGTGCAGGCCATGCTATCGGACCGAACTTACCAACCCATCTGTCTGGGAAAACGGTACCGTCTTGTTGGAAATTAGCGGAATACAAGAGTCCAAGTCTCTGCAATTCTGGTATGAAATGCGTTCGTAACAATTCAATATAGCGTGCAGAAGTTATTGCTCCTTCCATGAAAAATGGTCCAATTAAGTGATCACTACTCATTGCCGCCCATACCATAACACTTGGAGGATGCTGATGAACTTGTTCCCAATAGAAAGGATTTGCTTTGCTCCAGAAAACCGAGTTGACATTACGCCCGTCACCGTAAAATGCACATTCATCAGAAAAAAAGAGCAGGTTCCTCCTGCGGCCAATCGGATATCTGACTAGAATGTCGCGACAACATTTGACTCTGAGATCACGATTTTCATCCGAAAGATACTGAACCTTCACGGATTTGAAAGGTCTGTAATTCAAATCGGACTTTAATATTCTTCGAAGCGTTGTTCTGGGAATATTCAATTCTTCAGACCGTCTTCTGGAACTTAGCGTAGGGTTGGCTTCCACCGAGGCCTCGACATTTGTAGCATAATCACCTCGCTCGCTGGGACGACCAATTCTTGCACTGTCATTAATAAGATAAGATAAACTTTATTGACTCACATGCACAAAGTGATTCGGTGAGAGCGTACAATTGAAGATAGAACATAGAAGACAAGATATATACGTAAAGAAATCTCATATTTCATGGCAATATTTAATGAAGGACTCTCCGAACCGTTTCGTCCTTGTTTTGGGTGGTCTGAGGGTGGATTTATCTCTGGTTCTGCGACATTGTCGCTGAAGGAACATGTCTCTCAGAGGATGAAGTTCATCAGATTCAATTTTTGAAAAGAGCCTGAAACACGTCCGATCGGCCACAGTCGTGATGGGCTGAAACGTCACATCATCCTTGCCAATAATCCGAGATACCCGTCGTTCGAGGAGTACGAATTTATCTTTCAGTTGCTAAATACTTCCTGTTTCAAAAAGTTTATCCATCCATTTTCGAATCTGTTCTCCTCTCGGGGGTTCCACGTCATAAGACCTTCGTAACTTGTCCTTTACTTCCCGCATTGCTTTATTTGAACGATCGGATTCGTATAACCATGCCGCTGCTTGAATACGAAAAGGTATACTGTAAGGTGCCGAGTCAGTCATCATAGGATTCAACAGAGCGAACTCCAGTTTACTTCAAAATGATATTTATTCAATAATCACAATGCAGTGCGATAAAAATTCAAATCTCTTTGAAATTAAGCGATTAATGATGACATGAAATCAAACCAATCATTGTCAAATTTCCAGGTTGAGATATCGGATAATCAAATTTTTTGAAACGGAATTTTCAAATTAGGAAGTAGAGATATCGAACAATCAGTTTCTTTAAAAACTGAAAGGAACAGAAGATCAGAAGATCGGATCTCTATGAAGAGAAGAGAAGATTGGATCTTTATTGATTACACATTACACTAAACGATAATGAGGTTAATTAATGAGATTATCAGATGGAAAGTATGCCTAAAATGCTCTCATCACATGCATTTGACCTCCTATACATATGTTAATCAAACTTAAGCATTTCTACACCGATTTTTACTATATAAGTTAAGGAATAATTCACATTTTAAAAAGTGCAGGGGACTTCTGGCCCACCCTGTACAGTACCCATAATGCAGTGCTGTAATACTGAAATACAGCACCAATTTAACTCATGCAATTTCAATGGCATTCGGCGGACAATAATGCCATTTACGGCATTAGTTAGGATTGGGTTTTTTATGCAAAATATTTCGCAAAAAAATTTCGCATTTTTCATGACAAGAATTAAGCGCACAATTCAGTATGCGACATATATGAGTCATTGAAAGCGACACTTCATTACGCACGGAATCAAGACATGTCGGGCGGCAAGTCTGTAATATTGATCAGTTAAACTGCATGAACCGAAGTAAAACAAAACTACAGAAACGTTTTTGCAGTTTGGGAATTGAATCGTTTTTAACTATTAGGTGTGTTTTGAAAGAAAGGAACAAATTTATTGCAAATTATTATTATGATCACAAAACATTTTTGTTGCATTTTTCTCGGGTGCTTATCAATCACTTATTCATTTTAGCCACATTTATGATTTTAACATATTTCCAGAATGATGCGGTGTAGACAAAGAAAATTTTCCCAAAATTTTAGTTGACTTTTCAAAAAGTTGTCTTAACATGTCTTTGTATTAACATGTTATGAAATACAATGCAGCTCACAGAGAAAAGAAAAGAAAGATTGAAAAGATGGATTGCCTAGTAATCAGTCAGTCACTAAGTAAAATCACTAAAAGCGTCAGATATAAAATGTTCTCAAAATTGGCCTCAAAAAGTCCTAAAATTGAGTCCTAAATTTTGTGCAGACACCCTGATAAATCGACTTGTTTCCCTTCTTAATTGTGTTAGAATGTGTATTCTCCCACTGATTTTATGGAGACCAATGTCCGATCAACTCCTATTAAAAGATACACGTACGAATTCACCTCGCACTCGTCTCGGAGAATAGCTTTTGACACTCGTAGATTTTGAACTTGTATCTCCCGAAAATGTAATTGATTTAAAAAATTTGGTGTATAAAATAAAGCATTATATGATCATTACTAGGGACTCTTGGCTGCCCGAAACAATATTTCAATAAATGATGAGAATCTTCAGGATTCTTCGGAATTTTATGAAGCTTGGCAATGCTAACTGTACATTTCACGCATTTGGGTTCCTTTAGTGCGATTGTTTCCGATATTTTATCATCTTTTATTGTCATCCCTGATTATAGCACAAAGATATAGTGTAATAAGATATATGAAGCATTCACATTTATAGTGTGACATTCGTGATTTATATATGTTTACATAATACTCTTGAAATATGACTCGTAGTATCATCGATAATATTGTTAGTTTCTCATTCAATTGAATGAGAATGAACAATGATTCACGTATGTATATACTTGAAATGCGTTTCCCAATACGATATTTGTCAACTTTCGCAAAGTTTATTTATTCACAATGGACTTCATGCTATATTGCACAAAATAATGTTTTTCAGTAACCATGCAGCTGTGCTGTGTAATTCCAATATATCGTGAATTTTCAATATTCATTCCTTTTAGACTGGTCGAATAAAACCGCTGATTTTTTATTTAACTTCATGTTTGCTTTTCTCTTAGTAGTAAAAGCCAAATTTCTTTGCTCTTTGTGAATCAGCGTTGGACAAGACTGATGGGGTTGCTGTACTTGACGTGCACTTAATATACAGAACACAAAAGTCGTAAAGATAGCACTTTATTGGGCGAGCGCTTTCGAGTATTTCCACTCATCTACAGGCATCATTCAACGGTAAAAGCAAGCATAAATACAATTTCAGGTGGCGCGAGTTAAAATCAAATCAATCCAATTAAAATAAGAACAATTCTTCTGATGTGCTGTGGTTGTTCAGTAGGCTTTTATTCTGTGTGATGTATTGCTTCATGAAAAAGGGTTTCTGTTATTTTTGTGTCGTTTGTGCGCATGAGTATTCTGAAGCTGTTGTGTGTTGGTGGGTGAATGTGTGTCGAGAATTCTGACAGTGGGCGACCTTTGATGTGTTCGTTAATGCGGGTTTGCAGGTGACGGCGCGTCTCTCCGATGTGACACTTCTCACAGTGTTCGCATTTGAATTCATATACTAAGGAGGAGCACACGTTAGAGGGGATAGTATCTTCATTTTTGAAAATTTGTTGGGTTTTGTAGGTTCTTTGTTGGTTTTTAGATAAAACCAAAATTATACCGTATTTCAGAACCTACAAAACCCAACAAATTTTCAAAAATGAAGATACTATCCCCTCTAACGTGTGCTCCTCCTTAGTATATGAATTCAAATGCGAACACTGTGAGAAGTGTCACATCGGAGAGACGCGCCGTCACCTGCAAACCCGCATTAACGAACACATCAAAGGTCGCCCACTGTCAGAATTCTCGACACACATTCACCCACCAACACACAACAGCTTCAGAATACTCATGCGCACAAACGACACAAAAATAACAGAAACCCTTTTTCATGAAGCAATACATCACACAGAATAAAAGCCTACTGAACAACCACAGCACATCAGAAGAATTGTTCTTATTTTAATTGGATTGATTTGATTTTAACTCGCGCCACCTGAAATTGTATTTATGCTTGCTTTTACCGTTGAATGATGCCTGTAGATGAGTGGAAATACTCGAAAGCGCTCGCCCAATAAAGTGCACTTAATATACTTTACATTATGATACCCATCATCATTGTTACACCTCATCTTTGATCATTTATTGCCAATAAAAAATTCTTGTATCCTTTTTGTTCAGTTCTGTGTAACTTAATTTATCATAATAATGCGCTTTTTGTTGTTGGGAGAAATCACGTTGCTCTGTGAATAATCATTCACAAGTGGCTAATATTTTATAGCAACTGCATCGTCATGCAAAAAGATCGACTCCAATAGAATGAATCAGCCGTAATGTGTAACACTAAGGTGTTGTTGCTGATTGATTGATGTACATACACGTGTAAATTACCTCTACAGCCATTATTCGACTTTGCTCTTATTTCTTTATGTCATAATCAAAGTCTGAAGCCTTATAAGCTCTATAATCATGAGCGCCTTGTTACTTAGTAATGAAATAATACTCGGAATCATAAAACCTGTGTCCGTTCTTTCTTTCTCAGCTCAACAGCATTGATGATTTCATATGAACATTTCTTACTCCTATGGTTTTGTAGACATTATGTCATCCGTGAAGTGCAAGAAAACTGAGATAATCAGTTGAAGACCTTTGAGAAATTATGCTGGATTTATAGCAGGGAAGCTTTGTCATTCTGTAAGAGCAAGAGCTATGAATATTGACGTGATTGGCCTGACATACGAAGCTAAAGAAGTTTATCAAGTACGCACTGTAAATGCGAACGATATTAAGTGTTGTGATGAGTAGCTGATTGACATAAATGCGATTCAGATACAGTTCAAATGTCCTTAAACACCCTATATTTCTTAAGGCAAATTGACTGACGAGGAATACATGTGAGTTAGGAATCCTATTATTGACATCGGAAAATGCATCAGTTGTATTCAAGCTAGACTGGTAAGCTACAAAATGAGATTTTCATCGTTCATAAAGCGAAATGAGAAATGTTATATGATGAGAACCTGCTATAACCTTAACGAAGTAGGCTCAAAATTGCGAAATAATAAAGCGTACTCTGCCTTATCACTGTATGTTGGTGGTTCACTTCAACCACCTTATTGGTTCATTTCATATACAGGTCTTTTCGTCGAAAGGGCCATTTCATCAATAAGGTCTTTTCATCGACAGGTAGATGATATTCGCTCAAGAGTATTATGCATCCATAGATTGTTAAAGACATAAATTAACTCAATAATTCATAGACATCAAACTGTGATGTCCTTGAGCTTTATCAGGGACTCCAATCTCTCAATACTAAGGACATAGACACCGATGAAACGACTTGTCGATGAAATGACTGAAATCTATGATCTCTACGTGTCGATGAAATGACTGAAATCTATGATCTCTACGTGTCGATGAAATGACTGAAATCTATGATCTCTACGTGTCGATGAAATGACTGAAATCTATTATCTCTACGTGTCGATGAAATGACTGAAATCTATGATCTCTACGTGTCGATGAAGTGAGTCACAATCCACTGTATGGATGACTTTAAATGGTTGCCAATGAAAAAAATTATGTTTGAAATGAAACAGTCCACAGATTTCGAGCTTTGGGTAATTCTCATTATGCATTTTGCTGTTAGGCTACCCCAGTTCGTAGTAGCCGCTCTGATGGCATCTCTAAGGTTCGACATTGATTAATCGGGGAAGTGTGCGATCCTAATTCTATGCCGTATATTTCCGTGCATAATGCGCCCCCATATAGCTGAGAATTGAAATGCATGCAGCTATTCCTGTAGTTTATCATTTCAGTGCCAGAGTTTCTATGCTCACACCTTTTACGATCCAAAAGAGAAAATGACATTTGTTGCTACTGAATTTATTTGAAAAATGCACAGCTTTCTGTAGAATATCACCAATTGAGTTATAGCTCGTGTTGTCCTTTGTTGCTGAGTAGGTTGTGAGAAAAGGAGTGAATTACTCAATTTGATGAGGCACCATAACTGTTTGACAAAATTGTTGATGATCCTTTGATTCTCTTTCCAGCAAGCCGGCAACAGTAGGCTTCGATGAGTAGCAAAACCCAAGTAGCAAATTTCAAATTTCAAAAACTCTATGTGCATGAGCATAAAGCATAAATGGATAAAAGGCAAGCCAGAGATATTTACAAGCATACATCAAGCAAAGAAGAGAAGGGTGGAACAAGAACTATGTAAAAATACTATCTACAAACAGGTAGAAATCCACAACCAAGCTATCTCATCACACATCAATGACACTTTGGAACACCCCATGTATAATGCTCACCCTAAACTCAGCAGCAAAAACTTACTACCGTGTATAAAACGCAGCCCAAATTTACGTAAAATTTACCTGAGATGCATCGCGCAATAGGAAATATACTTGCCGCGTCTAGTCATATTAAAAAACAGAAAACACATGGACATATGACTTGACCTTTCTTTTGACTCTAATATCAGACTACCAAATTTTTTTGTTTTGTACCGTAGATTGTTTTTATTTTAATAGACTACCCTCTAACTTATTTAAGAATTCCTTTGTTTTTTCATTTTTCTACAGGAATGAAGTCATAAAAGTCTATAGGTAAAATTTTATCTTTCGCTGTTACCGTGTATAATACGCACCCCAAACTTAATACTGAAATTTTCGAAAAATAATTGCGCATTATACACGGAAAAAAACGGTAACTTATCAATCATGAAACCTCAGTGATGAATGTTTTCAGCGTGTGGAAGTTGTGCATCCGTGGCATGGGTACTTCCCATGGGTGGAGCAAGAAACTGTTCAATTTCATAACATCAGTAGTTGACGACCATTTGCACTAACACAATGTATCGGTATTGAAAAAATTAATTGTTGACAATATTTTTGTCTCAACGACGCAATTCAGACATCTTCTCAATGATGATGTTGTAAAAAACACCTTTATTAAGTCAGCAATTTGCAATAATTTGTTCAGTCAACAATATGATGAGATAAATAGGTCGTCTCACATGACATATTTTTGATGCCTAAAATAATAATTATAAAAATAAGTGAATGTGTGTAAAGAATAGAATTCGATCATTGCAGATATTTTGTAGAATTCAATGTGTCAAAAGCGCTAGTGCAGGGTGGCGACGATGTACTTATTGCGACACATGGTACTTGTTTTTTTAATTAATCAGGGTTCATACAGGTCCTGTAAATCCTGGAAACCTGGAAAAGTTTTGGAATTCATCATTTCAAAAGATAAAGATCCTGGAATTTGATGCGTTGAGCATAGATGTCATAAAGTTTACTGTCTGTTTTGATGAATGCTTCAATAAAGTGACACACAAACGTCAGTTAGATGTTCAGGTTTTGTATTTTGGTATTAAACAGGATAAAATTGTCCGCCAAATTCTAGGTTCTGTTTATGTCGGACATTACAAAGCTTCCGACCTAAAGGCAGGGTTACTCACTGTCCTTGGCAAATTATATGTGACAAGTTGTTGCAAATGAGCATGGATGGCCCAGAAATAAATTTGGCTTTGAAGAGCGTAAAAAAAGAAAATGACCCTAACTATCCGAAAACTTTTGGACATAGGGAGTTGCGGTCTTCGTGTTCATAAAAGGGTAATTATCATGGTACATGGGTATTTTCAATAGTTATATATTCCTTAGTAGTTTTGGAATTTCACTATCTGATTCCTTGAAATCCTGGAAAAGTTTTGGAATTCCTAATTGAGACTTCTGAATGAGCCCTGTTAATATTGTATTTACTTTTGGTGTGTTGTACTTATGATAATGTAATGATTTCTTAATTAAGTGTGGTATTTTTCTTGCCTTTTAAAAAAACGAAATCCGGCAGCTGAAGTACCTGTGTTGGGTGGGAATAAACACACAGATATTCAGGGATCGCAATTTTCCGTTTTTTCGGCCTTTTCGTCTTTTTTACGAAATTAGTCTAATGTAAATATTTCAAATTTTTATATTCAAGCCCGGGTTTTTCCATATTTCCGTTTTTTCTTGGTTGAATTGCGATCCCTGCAGTTATTCTTACAAACTTTTAATTTCCAAATGATTTTTAGTGGTGTACGTTGTGAAGCAAACACGTAGGTGTGAAGCATGTGCTGAATTATCCGTTCTTTAACAGTCAGTCATATTGAAATATGATATCTCAAATATTGAAAAGTTGATGCCCGATACTCATGAAATTTCTAAAATTCAACAAACAATTATCAAAGCTTTAGTCCTCGTTAGCGGCGCTACGAACTCGGTCGAGTGTTGTGACCGAGTCCGAACCGTAGCCACCGAATCCGAGTCCGATATGCAACCATTGATTAAAGACAGATACGCAGACGACTCTATATATGTGCGTGTATTATACGTCCATGTAGCCTATTCGTATACATTATTAGGAGGCTCATAAGTTTGCATCATGCAAAACCTATTTTACACGGACTGTCTTCCGTCAATATCTCATAGGCCCACTATACTTGGTTTGCTATAATCTTGATTTTTGCTTCATCTATTATAAGAACCCACAATTTAGTCCTGACGTGAAGGTACAGTATGTCTAATAAAATTGGAAAGACTTTTATGCATCAGTATGTAGATCTCTTGATAGTACACACTTTTGTAAGGGGCCCCTTGAAAGTTAAGAAATATTTCCGGACTCGGAATTTCTTCATATGTAGACTTACAGCCAGAAAAGTGTTATATTAGATCCCAAATAATCTGGTCTCGTAGATATCTAGCGTCGAATAGTTGTACTTCGATTGTCTGAGCACTGTATGGTAGCGTTGAAATGTCGGATGTTATTCTTACTCTGATAGATTTAGCCACCATTGTCTATGTCTGTAGTAAAGACCAGTATTTTTCCAAGTTCATGTTTCTCTTCATATTAGAGACAACTCCAGAAAGGTTGGATAAAATCTTGAGTTTGATAGGCCTACTCAAGATCTTGAATAAAATCTTGGATAGGTTTCCAATACCGAAGATCGAAAAATCAGAACTCAAGATTATGAGATTGTTGCTATATTTTATCCTTTTTGGTAACTGTTTTCCTATGAGACTAAAGTGACCAACAGATTTGCTAATAGATAGTTTAAGTTGTGTATTTTTTAATTGAATATTGTATTTTTGGGAGAATTCATTCTATGCATGTTTTATGTCCTTTTAGCGTTTTACCTTCTTAGTGAGGCTTTTTCATGTTGCAACAAATTAGATGATATTTCATTGATGTCAAAAATATGCACTAGGGTGCAAAACGGCTCGAAAGTGCACAACATTTGTTCGTAATAACCAAACGATATCAGTAAAATCACTTAGAATTGCAGAATTTTTGATACTTTTCCTCCTGATGTGCCCTATCCCAATCTACAATATTTCTCTCTACCTTAAATACTGAGCATCTCACGAAATCTGATTGTATGTCATTTGCACTATTGCAGATTATTAATATTAACTGAATGATCTGTGGAGTCAATTTTTCAAGGGAGCTCTCGAATAAAGAATAATTTTAGGTAGTTAGAAATGTCTGGGAGTCATTGAGACGATAGATTTCGGCGTATTCGATACTTTTATGTCGATGGAATTATGAAGGCTTGGACTGTGTTCACATCACGCAGCCAATTTGCCAACTGGTCAGTGGAGCGTGCTAAATAAACACACCGCCTCCGACTATTTTCTTGTCTTTTAATTAGCTCTCCGTCCTTTGTTTTACAGATCGAGAGGAGCTGTCACCATTCCAGTTGGACCTCGTGATTCGACCTGAATTGCAGGTGAGATGAGAGATTTTGATGAAAGACAAGGTTGTAGAGGGATGGATATGGAAAGAAATTATCTAGATTCAAAATTGTCAACGTAATTATCAGTGTTGCAATCAAAGCGTTAACCATTATAAGTGTTGCACATGACTTTTATCTAAACAATGATATTGAAATATTATCTGAATTTCATACGTCTTCCCAAGGTTCTCCACAAACTTTTTGATTTTGAGTATACAGAGATGTCTTCAGGCTTGAAAGTTTATGTACTAATTTCCTTGGCAACCGTAGACACTGCAGTTTGTTGCACAAGGACTCGCTAGTATGGCCTGTGTCTGTACATTGCTCCAGCAAAGAATGTCATCACCGTCCGAGACCACTTTCTTTTTTGACGCTAAATTTCATCACATTCATTGATTTTTACGCCACCTTTCAGGCTGTGGATCCTATGCCTGGCAACCCTGTATCCCAATCAATTTATGAATCCCATCTCCAACTTCTCCGGCGCTATGCTGACTTGATGAAGGATATTGCAGTAGAAGAACAAAAGAAGTGAGTTTTGAAGTTCTCATTTCAAATCACTATTCAACTTATTGTATTTGTGAAATTCTAAATCTTAATCTTTTTATTTTCGTTTTTAGGCATGATGTGGATAGAAAATTGAGGGAGTCATGTTGTGATGACGAGGAATGGATTAGAATGGAGGAGTATATGAGCATGATGTTGCAAATTGTAAGTACTTGTGTTATGTTGAACAGGGTTTCTTCTTGCTGGTGTGCTATAACATCTTGAACAGCGTGTTCATGTTTACACCAATGCTCTTCCCTCTCTCCTCTCTTAAGTGATCTGTCTGTTATAGATAAAGACCGTCTTAATTAAAAATAAAATGCAGAATCTGACGTTTGGTTATGGATAGACAGTAAAACATTAATAGTCGGTATTATTTCATATTTGATCCATAATTGATAGATTCCCGACCAATGGCCATCCCCAATGAGATCAGTGATCTGTCTGGACAGGTCCTCCGTCCGTGAATCGTCTCCACTCTTTCCTATCACAGTAATTTGCTCCATATGATGGTGGTGGATTTCCCTTAATGCGCGCGCATTATTTATTGCAAAATACTATGAAGATGTAGTGTCATGCTTAAATCCGAGCGCAATGCCAGAGACATCTATGATTAATATAAGATATCTAAGGAACGCTCAACTCCCATAGCATGTACTGGAGTGGAGGCCGGTGGTCTTGATTAATGACGATAGTGTGTATCTACATGCAGATAAAACCATGGAACAAGTTGCAAGCAATTCCCTCCATTATTGCAAGGAAATGTGACCGAACGCAACTACATTACACTTGAGTATAGTATATCGAATGATCAGAGAATGAAATACATGCTGTTGATCACGATGCAACACATGCACTCCTACGGAAGGCAAAATACGACAACTGGTTGTACAATGAGACGAGTTCGCTTTTTATTAGCTGTCAGATTCTAAAATGTACTGCCACTACTAGTATCAGAACTCAGAAGCATGTGATAATTACTAGAAAACTGTCGGTGCTACAATTGAACTCTGAAAGTTCGATTTGGAAAATTGAAAGTTAGACGAAATAGAGCTGTTGGCTGACTTGGCTCTCTTCACTTTTTAGTCATGCATCACACAGAAACTATCAAAATGCACACCTAATGTAAAAATGTCAACTTCGATTGACGAAGGAATTGACAGTTCCATCTCTAATTTTGTCTCGACTTTCATTCAGTCTTCCTAGAACATTCGTCTTTTTGAAAGAGAAAATTTAAACCAATTTCTGTTCCTTAGTCAAGCATGGTGCAGCCTCCTTATTCAAGGAGAATAAAAGCTGTCTGATTTTGTACTGTTCCTTCAAAATCGTGTGGGCTAGATTTTCTACGTCATATATTTCTTTGAAATGTTCAAACCATACAACACTGTGACTCGTCGGTTTAAAATGAGCTCGTGCAATGCTATGACACGATACGCTTCCTGTCTTTCTGAAAGCTGCAAAAGGCAAGCTCTTTAGGATTGTCCGCTTTGTTTGTACACTTCCGTTCGCAGAATTGTTCCATTTTGTCGCATTTTTTTGTGTTCAGAAAACACACACAAGTGACTTTCTATTCATTCTTTCCCTCTGCGTTGATTGTATACGATACGTATAGCCGATTCGTCACGAAGCATGCCAATATTGGCGTATCAGATCAATGGCAGATGTGACGTCATCACGTCTCCTTAAGTTGATATTTGCGGTTAAATCAGGCATCAGACGTGCGTCTAAGTTAGCAAGATACTAAGCATGCAGTAAAGTACCAATTGAAACGGTTGAAAATTAGACCGAACTACACCTTTAATCCCTTAATTACTCAAATTGATATTTATCACTTTTATGATTTTGACTGCACTTTTAAGGGAGACATCTTCCAGAGTAGGCAAAATGATATCCACAGAAGTTACAACACGTTTTATTTAATGAAGACGTGAATTTAGCAGAGGGTTGTGAATTGAGATAAACAAAGCCTATTTCTTCTTTAACTGAACTTCTTACTTCAGTTGTATTTCGACAAGTGCACATGTAGACGGCATCCATATCACTCGCATGTGTGTGATGGATTTCGGTCATTCTCGCTTTTTAGCGAACTATTTCATCTCGTCAGATCAACGCTAATTGTGATCTGCTATCAAGCGGTTCAGCATTTATTTCAGCTGACAGATTTATCCATGGAAATCCGACTTATCGCTTTACGTAAGTTGCAGGACTAGGATGAACAGTAGTGGTGTTCGTTGATGGAAATTTCAACTTCTCGGTCAGACACCGATCTAGGTAAATGTTGCTAGCAGAGAATTATATTGTTTAAGCTTATCACTTTCCTAGAAGCGCAAACTGATTCAAAACGATGGCACATGCAGGAACTTGCTAAGCGGGCAAAAAGAAATTTTTATTTCCTTGCAAAGATAGGAAAAGTAGTAGTGCGCCGCTTGCGGATTGCTGTGAATTCCTTCAAAATGCTCCGATCGCCACGATTCTTTCAGATTTAAAGAATTCAGATCATTGCGCAAAGGTTTTCTCGATAATGTTGGGACCTCCGATCATTATTTAAAAAGTTATCAGGCGCACGAAAAAACGTTCACAAACTTCTCTGTAGAACTTGACATCGTCTGTGTCTCTTTGCTGTGTGATCCGGTTGATAACAGTCACCGAAACCTCACTCAATCTGGCGTGTTTAATGTTGAACTGGCTGATCATTGTTCGATTGCTATGGTATTGTGTCAGCCGATTATGCCATTTCATTAACGTTACATGTTCCAATGTTTCATTTCTAGTCAAACAGAAGAAGATACGACCGGTCTAATTCTGTGGTTGCTAGATCTTAAGAAGAATCAAATTTCTGAAATCGTGCTGTACTTATGATAAATTGTGTGAATGTCATTTTGTGATCAGCAGGGGCGTCGTGCATTCAAAAAATGTGGGGGCACCCAACTGTTGACATCGCTATAGCCTATAGACCTTACATGGGATCATCGCCTGTGAAAGTCTTCAGAACGTTGTTCAAACGCTCGTTACATTAGTTATTACTGGATATAACAGCATGTTGTGGGAGAATTTTCAGAAGTGTATTTTCAATAAATCAAAATAGGAACAAGAACGATGACATTTAGCAAAACATTTTGGCAATACAAGAATGCAGTGTACAGGTCTACGAATATCATTTCAATATAATAATTTTGCTCCGATGTATTATCAGTGTCTCGTCAATTAGCATGCAAAAATGAAGGGTACATTATGAAATGAATCAGAAACCGAGTTGGAAAGACGATACTCAGTAAAATATGCTGCTTGCTGATAATGATTAAACATGCAAGCGGATACTCATTCATGTACAGATGTCTTAATTACTTGTAAAATTGTCGACACAGCATGCTGTACTTTAAAAGAAACCAAAAATCCAGGATCCAGGAAATCGAAAGACTGATTTGGCATACAAGCAATCACGATGTCACTAGTTTTGTCACAAATAAAATCTAAAAGTAATCTAAATGAAAAGTAGGAGAGCCTTCAGGGAACATATGACAAGAAGGATTAGGTGATTTAGCAATCGCTATCAAAATCAAACAAACTTTGACATGAAAAATTATGAATTTACACTTTTTAGATTTGAAATATGACATAAAAACAGCTAACTTACATGTACACTGTGTTGTAACATCATATATTTGTGCATGAACTCTTATACACATAAAAGATTGAAAATAACAAGCTAGAAGCTTTATTGCAAAATCATAATTTTTTGGAGATATACATATACAGATATTGCTCCTCAACTTTCATCAGGGTTATAAGATAACTGAACACCTTACCTTGACGCAGGCTGAGCAGCCGAAAATTTGTTTTTGTGTGTAACACTTAAAGTGATTAAAAATTTTTCAAGTGTATGTATTTTCAAAAAAGCTAATTTAGGACTTTGTAACAAAGCTTCTAGTTTTCCATCAATTATACACTTGTAGGCTTCCATGTGAGCTTTTTTATGTAAGCCTTTAATCATATCAAGCCTAAATGACATTTCACACCTCTTAAGCACTACTTCAGAATGCTATCAACCTACCGACGCCCTGCGATAAATGATTCCCAAAACAAGTCACTGCAACAGGAGTCTATCGACAATATCTGAGCACGTTCTGCTTCAGCAGCGCTCGCTGACCATTATGTCAGTTAAACGCTCTTGATTTAAAGAGCTCCTAAAGATTCAGAGGCGCCGATTGACCATAGTTACGAATGAAGTTGTTATACTTACAATCACAATGTCGTTTGGCCGTAAATTCGAACTTAATTTTCTACATTAGATGTATAATGTAATTTTTAAATCAAATGTCATGTTTTGCGTGCAACACTAAGATTAACAACTGGAAATATATAGATTCAACCATTACAGTCAGCAGCGTAAGCAACAAGTAGTAAGAAGAGTGGAATGCATGAACTTTATAATGATGGAAGCTCAAAAACTTTGGGGCCACCCGGGCGCCCATTTCACGACGCCACTGGTGATCATGACAGTCTGTTTGTTTATCTGCCACAACAACAATGGTTGCAATGACGTTTTCATTATCTTTAAGAGCAATTCTAGCAAGCTAGCGAATACGAAGAATACCACATTTCTGCCTACTCTGGCAGCTGATGACTGCCTTAAAAGTGCAGTCAAAATCATAAAAATAACAAATCTCATTTTGTAATGAGGAAATTCTCCACGCACCTGGATAGTGTTGTCCATTCTGTAATAAAATCTTCTTCTTGTGCTTTTCAATGAACCTTTTAATAAAATTCTGTCAACTTTTGAATTTTATTAAAAGGTTCATTGAAAAGCCCCTGAAGAAAATTTCATTTTGATTGATTAAGTGAATGTTGTTAGATCATTACGCTATTATGTGTAGCAAACTCGGAAGCTACTTGCATGGATCTTTTATAAGCAAATGGAATTTTGCGATGTTTGTCCCTCTGTAACTTTCAAGACGACTGGAAGTATAGCTTAAGAATTGTCGTTTTACCAATGTTGGTTGACAATTTACAAATCAAAAATAACAAGGAAGATTTAGAAGAATTTAGGAAGAGAACAGCAGTAGCTCTCGGACTATGAGAAGGCCGTGCTGACAATGATCATTCGCAATAGATATGTCATTTCAGCAGTTAGGCTTAACTTTGAGCAATTACTGTGACATGTATGTTGCACAAAGCAAATTACAAGTGATTTAATTTATCAGCCGAACGGCGTGGTCTTCACAGATACCTGCGCACTTTCGCGCGTGTATGATGTCGTGACAATCCCATTGCTAATTAATGCGAGCAACATAGACTTCATATTTATAGCAAGAGGCGCTTATACAGTAATATTAGTAGAGGTTCAATTATATAGCAAGAGGCGCGTCTCTCGCTGTTTTCAAACGTAAAGGTGATGCGTGTTTCATTTAGGACCCTCTTTTATTCTGTGACTCTTCTTTGCTTTGTTAATCATGATCAAAGATCGAGTATCATAGATTATTCTGTGGAAAAATGATGTCATTTTATATCATTTTATTTTTGTTCCATTATATTTTCTAATCATAGATTCATCGCATTTTGTATTGAAGCAGATTTAACCTCTTTCGTTTCTTCTACACATGCCCTTCTGCACTGGTTGATTCATGTAGCGAAAAGCAACAGGTTATTGTCTGTCAGTCTGTCTATCGCGCAGATCGTCGAAGAACTCATTAATAGCACTGTCTTGATGTTTTTGAAGTCTTGACTGTAATCTAAATATTTTTAGCCTTTTTCGTACTTTAGACACTGTTGTCCTAGCCAACTACATGTTGTCGGCGTATCTGTAATTCGAGTTATAAAGCCTAACGCAAAACTTGCGATGTCTAGTATATAGGCCATAGGCCCTACCTAACTTTTGATGTACAAGAAGTTTTGTATGACTTAGCTGCTTTCTTCGGTTTTCGGTTTTCAAAATTCGTATGACTAGATCTATTTACAGTGTAGGCCTACGTATATTTCACAAAAGAATGGCATATTTTCATTATAAAAATAAAATGATACCATTGCCGATCATAGATAATGATACACAGTGCATGGACATTATCTGGCTCATGGACTGGCTCTTCAGTAGTGTGGAACTGCGTTTTGTCTATTGCACTATTGTAATTAGCCTACTACTTTACAATGCGCAGTAATATATAGGTTTGCTTTGTCTCAGAATGCATGTCTCATTCAAGGGGATATATATTCAAAAATGCGGTAGTTGGATTTTTATTCAATTCAAATCTCTATGATATTACGAAATATAGAATTATACAATCCATGCACACTGTATGTATTTTTTCAACATGCACGTAATTGTACGCAGATTCAGATCTAATAATCGGTTTATTTTATGTGCATATATTTGAACTATTTGTGTCTTACTCATTCATATGCAGGCATCTCCAATAATGGCAATTTTTAATTTTCAGGAGGAAATCAATCGGACTAACAGTCATCAACATGTTCCTGGCATAATTAACGGTCGATGAATTCGTGGAATTTGATTCATTTTTCACAATGTATTTGAGAATCATTTCACGCATGTCATGTCAGATACTGTCAGTTGTTCCAGCTTTTATTGGGATTGGATTACTGTTCATATCTCTCTTGTTACTGAATGATGACGAAGTTGATTCCCGATGTGATATGTAACAACAGAACTTGATAATGTGTACATAATGATGATCAATGAACTATCCATTTTCGGAATCACATGCATTGCAAATATATTTATCATTGTCATTGCATTTCTTACATTTGCTAAATTGTTGCCATGAAATCATAACTTGTATGACACTTTCTTACTCATTTATACAAAGTACAGGTGGTTTAAATTGACATGCTTTTTTGCTTTCCACACGAGGTTTGATCGGACCTTAATTGAGATTGAGACAAAGTCAAAAATTCGACACAACCATACCTACAAGGTCTTGAAAAAAGACGACAAATCACGTGGCATTCAAATAAATATTATTTCAAGTATTTCCTAAACTTTGAAAGAAATTTCAAACCTTTTTACACAAAATTTAAACTAAGAGAGGAAATTAAAAAAAAATAACTAGAAACCTTAGATGTAGAATTTCTTGACACGATGACACTTTCTTTTAATTTGATCTGAAAACGTAGCAGCCGATATGAATCAGAAAAGAGCTTATTAATTGGCATTTTTGGTCGGTCGGTTTTCTGACATTCAATAGGATATATTAGGATTTTTTAAAAATGAGAGATTAAGCTATTGACAGCAGCGATGAGTCCTCCGAGTATCAAACTTATATTCTATGATGTAATCTAAATATGTCAAACGCTTCCTTCACACAAAAAATACAACATGATTTTGCATAAACATGCCGAAATGCATCGCAATTTAGCTGTGAATTTGCCAATTCTCAGGGCTGACCCCTATATGTGAAGTGATTTACTTTATTAAGCCATATTATGTGGTCTTCATATCTGTGTGCTTTTGCGCGTGCACTATGGAAATCCCATTGGTGAAGCAGTGTGAATTTCATATCTTTTAATAAGAGTAGGCCCTCTAAGTCTCACTGTTTTATACGACTTAAGTTGATGCGCTCTTGATTCAATGGGTCTATTATTCTGTGATTGATTTCTATTGCTTGCAACTGGTTGTAGGCTCTACTTGGGTTGAGCTCTTTGTTGACTATATGAAATGTACATACTCGTAGTGTAGGCTGACACCTAGCTAATGAGCGGTATATTAGGCTATTCGGTGATCAAGTGTGTTGAACTTCAATATCAGTATGGGGCCTACAGTTACGCCATCCTGAAACTGGTCTATTAAGTGCTTGGATTGGCTTGAATAGCCTACGTAGAGTAGCCTAAAGAATGCTTCAATGAGATATAGCGGCAGTACACAGCAAGACAGTTGAGATGTCGCCAAGGAGATCTCTTCAAACTGGCAGTCTACAAAGAGCATTTAAGTCAGATAAGGGGGCCTCGTCGAAGTTTGAAAACGGACCTGTCCATCACCTGTACCCTGCCGTGATTAGATTGAACCTGAAGGTCATACAGTCTTTTGTTATGTATCGAATTTTGTTTAAAGTGATCTTTGAATGCCCGTCGAAATTTCACCAACTTGCTAATTGCTAATCTTAAATTTACCCGGGCATGGCTGCAACTTTAGAGAGTTGTGTCGATGTTGAGAGATGAAAACTAGGCCTGCTGATGATTCCTGATATTGGGCAGCTATTCAGGACTGTTTCCATTTTTCAACTGAGGATGCAACTCAACATGTGATTATTCTATTTACATGGTGTTTGCAAAAAGCACCATTTATTAATTATTGCAGGCGCACTAACATAGGCGATTTGTCAGTAATGTGATTTAAGTGATATCTATAGCCCTCATCGGTGCATGTGGCAACATTACGTATGCAGTGTCATTCTGTGATATATTTAATATGAATGAACCTATCGAAGTAAATCTTTTCATACACAGGACTAAATTTTATAAAGAAAATCATAAATATTTGTGTTGAAAGTTAAATATAACTGAAAGATAATTAAAAAGCTATAGCCAGTTAGCCAGAGATTCACACTATCAGTGCATATGGTAACACTGCGTAGATATCCAAAACGATGCTTTTATCAGTCAGCCTTTCAAAGTGAAGGTTGAATTTTCCGCATGTGGTTATGCGGGTGTGAATCTGTATGCTCTATGAGAGAGAAGATGTTACAGTTTTACGTCAATGAGATTTCAATGAAATCAAGTTTCATTGTCAATTTGCGTTTCAATTTCACACGAAAGGCACATGACTTCTAACATCGCTTGATCGATGTTGCATGTCGGAAAATAGTGGCTACCTGATAAAATAGGATTGGGTTCTTAGATGCACGTTCTTTTGATATATGATAAAATGCATCTGTTTCAGAATTATGAGCATTAAAGAATTTTTTTTGCTTGTCTACGTTTCGTAACCACATACAACGATGAGGATGTAAATGTGTGCACTGATGAGGGTTAATGAATGGCTGTTGAAATAAGGGAAATTGAAACATCATTTCTAAGTTGCGAAATGCGCAC
The DNA here is from genome assembly GCA_907163375.1 of Prostheceraeus crozeri. Lineage (NCBI taxonomy): Eukaryota > Metazoa > Platyhelminthes > Polycladida > Euryleptidae > Prostheceraeus > Prostheceraeus crozeri. The sequence goes on from CAJQUW010013011.1 coordinate 147,277, forward strand.
CGCTCAGAAGACAAAAAAATAGTATCGGTCAGAAGACAATTTTTGGAGGACAAAGGCTAATTGAAAAAATATCCAAAATCAATGTAAATGTAATCATGAATTATATTCGGGTTAAAACAACGGTTCATGCGCTTTCACATGATAGGTCTATATAACTTCATATGCATAATTTAAGTAGCCTAGATCACAACGAAATTTCTTCCCGAAGATGGAGTATAGATGCTATGCTTGGGACAGAATTTTTCATGAAGAAAACTTTGTTAGATTAATGTGAATTTATCATGATCGAAAAGAGGAGATTCTAAGGATCAAGATGAAGTGAAATTATGAAAATCGGTCCAGAGCTAAAGATTTTACAGACAAAAGACACGTTTTTTAACAAATTGTGTTATATGAAATGGATTTACCCAGTTGTGTCGATGTTGAGGGATGTGAACTAGGCCTGCTGATGATTCCTGATATTGGATGAAATAGCAGCCATTTAGGTCTGTTTCCATTTTTCAAGTGAGGATGCAACTCAATATTTGATTATTCTATTTACAACTTGAGAAAGTATTAATCACTTTAAGTGTTGCACACAAAAACAAATATTTGGCTAGTCAGCCTGTGTCAAGTTTAAGAAGGTCAGTTATCTTATAACCGTGATGAAAGTTGAGCAGGAGAAAACTTGATTTCGTGTTAAAAAAAATTTAAAGTGCATGTCTAAAAAAGTTATGATTTTGCGGTAAAGCTAAAACGGAAATTTGAACTTGGATATCTTAAAACTAGTTGGAATATGTCAATAAAAGTTCGTGACATCTTCAAGTTTATTTGCTTTCATTACATATTGTTTTGATATTTGCAATAATGGATTATGCTACTTTCGTTTTTAAAAATACATGCGTTAAAGGCGAACAGGGCCTCGGAGGCTCTGTCTCATGTTTCACTAAATTTAATGACAACATCCTTGATATCAAATAATAGCATACATTGTACTTTGATGTAGCTAACCTAACACTGAGTATTTGACGTTTAAATCACAGAGATAAATGGTTGAAATGCAATCCTTTATTATACAACATAATTTATTTGAGATTGTATATAGGAACTACTGTGTGCCTCGAAAGTTAGGCCTATAGGTATATACGCACGCTGGCTAGATTGATGCATTCACCTATTCCTTTTTCCCAATCGATGGCATCTTGTTGCACGTGACTTAACCTACGCTAAAAAATCGGTGTGGAGGAAGCCGAAAACAAGTTTCTGATTGGCTGATGGTTATCATGTGTCATGATCATACGACTGCTGACAGTTGTATGCGAGCATTTTCCTTGTCGAGTTTAGTTAGACAATATGTATCGAAGTCAACGGAAAGCTGTGGCAACTTTTCAAGTTTTGGCTTTGATTCGGCCTGCCTGAATCAATTTCTACGTTCAACGACGCTTCAAACAGACCTTCAATCTCCAGTGCAATATTATAGCTCACACTTTTTCTTCCAGAAGCCTCCCACTCGATTTTATACGTTTTTGTAGAAACCGGTAGGTACGTTTTTATAGACTGTTATCAACAATAATATACCGGTATCAGTTTGGAAGATGATGTTTTTTTGTCATTAATCAAATCGTCGAAACATGATCTAAAAGGACCTGATATATACAAGTATAGCAGACAAATAATGTAAGAAAAGGGAATCCCATAGTTTGGCATTAAAAGTATGCCTATCTAAAAATAGAGTGAAAAGTTAAGCCCATAGATTAAAGAATATGACTTGATAGAGCAAAAAGCTGTTATGATTTCGAACTTATTGCATATGAATTGGCCAGAAACAGTACTGTGCTTAAATTGAAAGCGATGATAAATATCTTTTTGCAGATAATCGATTTAACCGTATTTTGCTTTTGGAAAAGTGCAAAATTTAATTTGACCATAGCTTAAAAACTTTACTAGCTAGAGAAAAGCGAATGCTTCCATCGAAATTAGGACACGCAATAATTGTAGACAAAAAATTATGAATTTGCATTTTTAGATTTGAAATATGTCATGAAAACAGCTAACTTCCACTGTATCGTATAACATCATCTATTTGCATTGCTAAAATAAAATGCATGTAATTGTGACCAATGTACACACCAATGTAATCACTTAACCCTCTAGAGACGGAAGGAAAAACTTTCGTTAAAGACTGAATTGCTGTTGCAAAGAAGATGGAATCCGATCAGCTGTTGAGCACTCAACTATCTGATCATATAAATTCATCTACAAGCCGACCTGAAGTCTGCAAATGCTCAACATCCAGTACCGCCGCTCCTTTGCGGGTGCATGTACAATTAGCATATAAAATAGCAATTTGTTCCCATCACCGACGTCAAGATTAAAAACGTTTGTCTCTTTTGTCAATTAATGTTTTTGGAACAAAATGCTTATCAGTGGCCTGTTATAACATTTTCAATTTAGGCTACTTTAATGATTGGCCGTAACATCAACATTAATATCCAAGTCTCAATGATCGAAAAGCCAGTTTTTGCATGAGATAAGCGAAATAGAGCAAATTACAGACAAAATTACTCGTACCCTAATTTCACTAGTATCAATTAATAAATTATGCATAGTAGGCCTACACTTAAAACTGTACGTCAGGCCTACTGTGCCTAGCGCATTATATTAAATCATTATATGTCAGTATTTGTAATAATTTATCATTGACATAAACATTCCTTCACTACGATATAAAATTAATGGTCAACTTCTGAAAAAATAGGTTGTTGACAAAATGTAAACACTTGGCCAACAAAGCGTTCCGAAAACATCGGCCTGATAATGATTAAAATGTAATTCGTTGATCTATACATCTACATTCTTGCATTGCCAAAATGTTTTTGCTAAATGGTATCGTTCTTGTTCGTTTTTTGATTTACTGAAAATACACTTATGAATATTCTCCCACAAAACGCTGTTATAACAGGTAATAACAAAAGTAACGAAAGTTTGAACAACGTTCTGAAGACTTTCACAAGCGATGATCTCATGTAAACCCTATAGGCTATAGCGATGTCAAACTCTGAGCATTTTTTGAGCGTGCGACGCCCCTGAGCTCATCGTCATGTCAAGCTAGCTTGTTAATAACTTCAATATAGTTGCATTTCATAAAATTTTGATGAGTAATTTCACGTTTTTGGATAGGATCTAATGGTGCTGTCTCTTTGAAAAATTGCTGAAGATTCCAACACAAACATAATTGTAACAAAATGCCACACGTTGATCGCTACACACAGTGGCGTCTTCTATGTGCCTGCGAGGCCTTCGGCGCATACTGAAAAATAATTTACGAACATTTATAAAAATGAAAAGTGCCATCATTTATTAGATGTCATTTAAAATTTGATGGCTCTCGTGATAGCTGTGTACAGATTTTTGTCTCAAAATCAGACGCTCAAAGCGAACACTTTTACCGCGAGTCACAACTGTTTCTTCGAACAATCAAACACACACGCTAGGGATGTGTTCAGACGAAGCATTGATGTTTAAAGCATAGAAATTGAGAACAATAAAACCTCTAGAATGGAAATTAAGCTTCATGCAATGCACAATAACGGCACATAAATCGCACGCATTTTCACTTAGATGCACCTGCCAACGTCTGTATGATTGGATTAGAATCAGTCACATGTGTAAATCGAAGCTTTTAATTGGTGGTTCATGCCCCAACTTATTTCCTCCGGATGTGCCGCGACCTTGAGTCAGTTTCCAATCTAGACAACTTCAGATAAACAGTTTATTTCTATGGTTTAAAGAGAGCTGTGTGGCTGTGCGTGTGAGGCAGCAAGCGCACGCTCTCGTCAATCTCGGCATTCCCGATAGACATAATACTTTGCTTTCGCCAATTTTTTCAATGAAATTCTACTTGTCTCATTAGCATAATCTGCAGCTGTTGATCGAGGCGCGCTACCTAAATATAGAAAGTGAAGCGCAGTTCCATTGTTGTTGTCTTCATTGCTTTTCAGAGAGGTCACACCTCAACCAACAGCAGATGATGACGTTCAGACAAAGTCTGCGATCAGATGATGAGCGTTCGCCAATTAATGAAGAGTAATGCATCTGACTTGACCAGATTCGGTAGAATTCCATAATTTGATTTTGCATAATTGATGTGACGCTATGTCTGGTACTATAGATGAGGTCATAACCTCGTCTTTCGTCAGAAGAGAATATTATGCTGAACAGATGACATTCCTCAGGAAAGGTAGGCCATATACCTCATATACAAATTGAAGCACTCACAGTTAAAGAAATAAGGAATATACAAGACACTTTAATGCATGAAAATTTCCAACGTGTGGGTGGCTGACCGGCTGTGAGAATCGAAATGAACTCTTTTGTTAGCCTTAATTGGCTCCTCTTTCCCCAAGAAAATGGAGTCTGGACAGAGAGAAGGTAGTGATCTCAGCTACTTGAGTAAGGCGATGAAGCGACATGACCAATCAACCTCTCATGTGCACATTCACTTGGCCTTAAAACTGTTTGGGAAACAGTAGAAATTCATCTTTTGATTCAACCAAAATGAGAAAGATGAATGTTGTAGCATAAAAAATGTCTGACATAGAAATGCCGAGCGAAGGCCTATGGTCTGGGAGCACGCTACGCCACTGGTTAGACATACAAAATCTTGACATGATAAGAATGGATTAAAGATCAATCCCACGACCACCGATGAGCGAGCCATCCTCTTTCTTTTCTGGCGATTCACTGTGGAGCTGCTTCGCAAATTAAATCGTAAAGTGCCACCCAATATATTGTGTTTTACATTTACTACAAACGCAGATTATTGGAAAATAATCCAGCGTTTGTCAAATCACATAATTTTTTTTCGCCATGTCTATCAGAAAATAGAGGAATCTTTTGATTTATCATCATTGTACAAAATGTAAGGAAACTCTTATTCGTATAACTAAGAATGGATAATCACTGTCTAATCAAAGCTGCAATTCAAGGCTGAAGGAGGAAAGAAAATGGAAAAAACTGCCATAGACTTCCTAAATCATCTAATAATTGATGGACCTGATCTACATATTATTGCCATTTTTCAAATCTGAATGATTTTTAAAAGTTAGCCTCAAGTAAAATAAAATGCGCATTTTCAAAATACACTTTGTTTTCATGCTTTCTTGAGTTCTTCTTGTTTGCTGTTCTGAAGTCACTCTCTTTAATGAATAGTCTACTTTCAAGCTCTGTTAAAAATCACGTGATAAATTGTGGAATCTGGTGTCTAATAATTAATTACTTTATCTTCCATCTCTAGCTGATGCTCATTAACGTGCAACTTCCATCAACTTTCGATAGTCCTAAAATATGCTGTAAATTTCCCAAATTTATCGCAATCTAAGTGATTGTGTTTGTCTGAGTCGACTTGTGGTGAAGGGTTGATGAACGTTTATGGCATAAACTTCTTAAATTGTCAATTTACGTATTTGATCAACTTCAACAGAAAGTTTTCCTTGTTCCAACAATTGACATTAATGATATGAAGTATGAAATATAATGGATGGCTTGTTCACAGAATGTGAACTGTCATAGATTTATGGCGTTAGCCTCAATCGGTTTGAAATGTAATCGAAATTCTTTTATGATATTTTTTGTCATATACCACGGTCTTCAAGGGTCATCTTCTCAATCTTTAAATAATTTCAGAAATCATAAAAATTCATCAGTCAAGCTTCACGGGGTGTAAAATACACGTGCGCTTAGGTAAATGAGAAATCGATAATTATCAAGCTAACATTTAACACTCTATGAATCAATGTATTCATGCACCTCATGGTTGTCATAAAATCCGAAAGAAATGAAAAATTATTTCTTCGATATCAGATCAAAAAAGTCTTTAGTTTCAAACACACTTTTTCACAAAGACAGTGGAGGATGCATAGTCTTTGCTGCTCGCTATCCCTCCATCTCGGGCTTTGAAACATATCGAGATTCGGCCACCTCCTTACTGCATCGAGTGATGTGAAATTTTCCTCGGATGAACATCATCTTTAGAGCAAGAACTTTCCACTGGTAATATTTGTTTGCTCAGACCCACTTATCTTCCCACTATGAAAAACAATCAAAATAAGCAGTTATTGCAAATTTTAATTCCAAGTTTTACCGAATCTTATTCGTAAATGCCCTTAAAGTGTGACATGAAAAAACCTCGCAAAATTGAAAAGTGGGCATTCAAGATTATGACTGGGTCCTCGATGGTGTCTGAGACTTTCACCGATGCTGGTGATCGTATTTGTAGGAGGCTCTTTCGAAAGATTGCAGCAGAAGAAGATCATCCCCTACGGATTATGTTCAACAGCAGACAGCCCACCCCCAGAAATTCGTGTCCAATTACGAAACCGAGGACCAGAACTAAACGTCTTGCCTAATCCTTTATCAAATTCTGTCGATAACTCTCCATCTGATTGATGTTTACTTGATCCTTTTGAATTATATTGTTTCTTCTCTGTAATGCGCGTACCGCCCTTTGTATGCCAATAAAGATTTCATTATTATTATTATTATTATTAATGCTGACAATGTGCCATTTCACAATGCTTGAATGCACTAAAAAGTCACGTTTGAGCACAAAGTAAGTGATTGCACAAAAAATGCATAAAATTGATTTGTAGATGGAGTGCAACTCAAAATACGCCGATGGAATGTGAAGATTCACTCCAAAAGTTTTCTTTCCAGTGTAGCCACATCTGAGATATAATATTTTGCAAGTGTACGTTACGTTATATACTGGTAAACATCACTATTAGAAAGAAGCACGAATTCAAGCTACGTAAAGTTTCAAAGTTATAATAAGGCAGTTATAAAAAGGAGGGGCTACTATATAATTGACCATTACTTAAATATTTTATGAAATTAAAAAAGTTTTAGTAAATGTTTTGATAAAGAGAAAATTTTCATACTTTTCAACGTTTTAGGTTTCATGCGATTTCAATGGCGTAATAGGTAAAAAGAATATGATTATAGACTCACATGCAAAAAAATATTGTTCACATATTGAAAATCGATGCGTTGAAAGTCATTAAACAGAATGTCTGCAAAAAGTGACAAAAGTCAAAAATAAGTCATCAAAAAGTCAGAAAGAAGGCCATCAAAATGTTAGAATTGAAGTCATCAAGCCATTCCTGAAAACTCTTGACTGAATTTTGACAAGAATAAAAGTTGATAACCACATTCATGTAATCATATCCATAATCAAGCAATCGGAAAATGTAAATTTTGAGGATTTAGTTGCCAAGTAGAAAATTCAAGACAGTTTGTCGGTCCTTTCAAGATAAAGTAATAGTTCGATTTTGGCGAATTTGAGGTACTATCGGATACATCTCTCCTAATATTGTAAATATTCGACTGTTTGGATTTTCGAATAATTACAAATACTGAAATATATTCGAACACGCATGTAGGCCTATGAAACTAAAGTCAAAATAATTTTTTAGTAAATTGCGGAAAAATTTCAGGCACTGCTACACGAATTAAGCATTCTACGAAGAACATTTCCGGAAATAAACTGCAAGGATGGGATTTATTCCGGAGAGAATAATCAAAATCTGAACATTGCATCCTACTTCTTGTTGCAGCTAAGTGTGCTGTATACATGTATATATACTCTTCTACAGGAGTCCCTCTACATTTTCTATAAAGCCTTTATTGTCAATTTTGTCTTCATAGATCTTAAAAACTTTGCTATCCACTTCGGCTTTTACTCGGTTTTCTTCCATTGCTGTCTCCACATCAATACATGTCAGCTCTTTAATGCTTCCCAGAGTTTCCTCAAGCGTTCTTTAGTCAGTCCAGTGGGCTACAAGTCAACCGAGGAGGGGGCTACACATTTTCTCAATTTACAGGAAAACTGCGAAGTACATGAATGTACATGTGCTTTTGCGGAAAGACGATTTGAGGCACCAGCTTTTACAAATAAAAATTGGAAATATTGCTAGATTGGAATTGGCTATATGCGTGCTAGAGCCATTGACTGTCAGCAAAGTAATTCATGACATGCATTGATATTGTCACAACGAGACAGATTGCAAACAAACATGCACAAGCATTCGTAGTATGAGAAGCCGGCCTGAGACAATGATTTTGAAGTACCTTCCTCGTCCTTGTGACAGAATTAGGTCGATGTAGGCCTATGTGCCTGTTAAGTTAGAAGCTAAAGCCATTATTTACTGTCTATGATTAAAGGAGAGATCAATAATTCAATATGAAAATAATTAGGAGGCAAAGAGTAATTTATGCTGACAACAAGTAGACATCTTTAATGGCAAAATGGCTGAAAATGCAAAAAATAAAGAAATTCAAACACTTTTGTCCAAAATTTTGGCCATTGAGGATTAAGTTGTGTTTTTTTAAAATTAAAATCAATTAATTGTTGGCCTATTAGCCCTTCTTCCGCAAATAAAACAATTAGGTAGTTCTCCCAAATTGATAAACGGATGGAAAGGATGGAAAGTACCCATTTTCTTGACTTAATCTCCCTCTGCTAGACTTTTCTATATCTATTTACTTTTATTGGACATTCTTGTAGAATTTTTTTATTAGAGCTTTCTGAATCATTTCTATGTTGCATTGTAGCATTTCTTGATAGGATAATTTTGAATTCTGTATATAATTGCTAATGCATGATATATCTTTTAGCAGTAAATAATTCCCTTGATAAAGCCTACGGCGAAAATTTGGGAGAACTACCTAATTGTTTTATTTGCGGAAGAAGGGCTAATATGCCAACAATTAATTGATTTTAATTTCAAAAAAAATCAAACACTATCTTTGTCTTCGAACACCTAAGCTATTGGTAATCTTTATGTTGGGGCACGAAATATGCATTCCATTCAATAATGAAAAATTGCGTACAGAATCAGACTATATTCGTAAATTTAGGAGGGGAATATTAAGCATTGGAAGTCATCCTACAAAATAAAGTTGGCAACTATTTACTTTGACGACAGGCAAAATATTAAGAGCTATTCATTTTACATCATTTGACATGCTGAACCACCTTTAAGAAATGATGCAATAATGGTAAAAGGTCGTCACCTAAAGCCATGCTAATTTAAAACAATCAGCGATTATGAACTTACGATTAACTTTGGAGTTCTTACTTGATGCAATATGCAATTTCGACTTTGAATAGACCGTCGATATGTAAGGTGATATTGATGTTGTTATGTGATGGAGAGGAATGAATTTATGTTCCCTTGTTTCTCTCGACAATTTGAATCACATTCACATTCTTAAAAACATTTAATTATATTTTTATCCAAGCATCGATCATCTATTCATTGAAGCCCTTAAATCCATCAGATCACTTCTGAATGAAATTAAAGACGCTATCGAATTTTATTGTGCGCATTCCCAAATATTAAAAATGAGACAAAAACAAAAACGCATTCTAAAAATAGTTTTTCTCTTTTGTAGTTTTATATATTCCAGCAAAGTTATGATGCAAAAGAAATAGGAACAAAGTCATCTTCAGGATCATTGCTGTCACATAGTCGATCAGCGAAATCCAGCCTCCAACAAAATGATGTGCTGATGATAGTTTCTTGCATGATTGTGACATTTTGCTTCAATGAATTTGCTTATCTTCTGATAACTTTATTGCTACTAGCATCAACTTCTCCTTGAAGAAAGCAAGCCCCGTGAGATAGAAGGCCGTTTGTGCGCTCACAATTTCCAGTCAATTCTCATACGATGATGAAACGCTGATGACGTTCTTCAATCCGCAAGTGCACAAATGCAGTGCTGCTGTAACCATTGGATTAATCAGTTCTTCAAAGAACTCAATGGAGCTTTCTCGTAGCAACGAATTAAAATTGATCAGCTTTGGCCCAATATCTGGAAAAAATGGAAATCTTAAGACTTGTAACACTACTCATTCTTACTGTTAATATACTAATACCATAGATTCCAAACAATGCCGAATGCATGTTCAAAACAGACGTCTAATATACCTTACCGACTACAGATGCTGGTAGTGGAAATAGAATAGGACAATGGTCACCATAGGTTAAGGAAATCAAAAATGGACACTGGTCACCATGGGTAAAGGAAATTAAAAAATGGATATTATAAAACAAAAGGAATCCGATGGATAAAAGATGGAATAGTGGAGGTAAAACATAGAACCAAAATGATATTTCTACATCGATTCCAAGTGAACTGATGCTTCAATATATATCTAAAACTACACATGGTGGATAATGGAGGCAAACAATAGAACTACAATGACACTCTACTGCACCGAAAGCAATCGAACTACACACTATACCTCAGACTACACTTGGAAAATGCTATTTCTTCACTTGAATTTGTTATCGCCAGTTTCCTAATCCGCCTTCATGGAATCCCACATTTCTTCATTTGTTCTTCATTTGTTTTTCATTTGAAATATGTACAATACATCGACCACTATTTCAGTTACCGATTAGCGGATATAAAACATAATACTGCAGTCCGTCAGTCATCAGATGGTACTCGTCTAGTTGTGCTTCGACCCCTGACCTGAACACTCAAGCCCAGACAAGCGGGGTCCCACGCATAGTGGCTGACAAAATATTGAATAGGTCTTGAAAGATATGCCAAAAAAATAAGTCAGACATCATTCAAATACTACGTTCCCACATGTAAACTAATCCTGTCATTAAATTAATCCCATCAATAAATACAGTATGCGATACAGTTTTTGCGATACGCACATGTAAGCAAATCCTGTACGTCAGTCTGTGCCTTTTTCGATTCCCACAAACAGAGAAAATGTGCGTCGTTTGTTGGTCGCGTGCATCACTGAAATTCACAGAGTGAAGTGAATTATCGAGCCGAGAAAAGACCATATTTGTAAAGCGATTCATTATGCCTTGTGAGAGCCTTTTCTGTGTAGCTCATCAAGTCATGCTGAGAATAACCTCTAGATTTCATGATATTTAGTGTTTTGTTAGTTTTGTGTAAAGCGTCTTGTAACTTCGAGCATATTCTACAACATCTGACTGCTTGTGAGGCGAAAACTTGAAGGGCCTTCTGCAATGGGATCATGCTCACCGGAAAAGTCAGTTGCACCACAGAGAAAGAGAAGTCATCCACCTTGTGATATACCGAAGTTCTCAAATTGTATTTTCAGATCAAGATAAACTAACTACCTCTTTATTGTTATCACCATTTCTCTCCGCCGACAAGTTAGGTGGATAAATTCTTAGAAGCAACGAATCAAAGTGCTTATAATTGATAGCACACATGTCGTTAATGCATCTTGATGTAGGTGATAACAAGCGTGCTAAATGATATTTCTCATTTTTTATCAAATTTTGCATAAAAACATATTCGCACTGTAAGAGGAATAGTTTAGCAAGGAGTGGACAAGAATTTCCTCCCATTGGAATGCCTTTAATCTGCCTGAAAGCTAAATTACCGAATGCGACCTAGGTCTGTGATAACAGGAAATGTATGGCTTCTTTTAACTTCTATCTATCAAAACAGTGATAGCCACTATATTTATTCATTAAGCAAAAGGACTTATCATATCCAATGCAAATAAATTTTCTTTTTGAGGAATTAAACATCAAATCCATAATAGCGAATATGTGATCTTCAATCAATTTTTGATCTATATTCGTTTACAAGATTGAAAAATCGAAAACTTGTAATGAATGAACTTGTGTCGAGTTTAATCTGCGCATAAATTCTTTTGTGGACTTTCTACTCCAGAAACAATCGAAACTGCTGTTTCTCTTAATTGCCATACAATATCTCTGAAAATTGTCACGTAAAATACTGAAGGCTGAATTTACTTTAGTGGAAAGCTTTTTCGATGTGCATTGTCGTGCACCTCCTATGAATCTAAATTTGCATGGAGTTTTGTGAAATTTTGGAATCCAATATAATTTTGGTAATTTTCTATCTTTTTCACAGATAGACAGCTTGAACTCGCTTTTCATAATTGTTGTAATTTGCTCAATTACATTCTGCGCTAAAATTTGCTCTGGACCGTAGGTATGTTCGACGTGGAAAGATCAATTCCCAACTCGGCTAAGAGAATTTGGAGATAAAACTTTTTGCAAATGAAGGCTTATTAGATGCTTTATCAGCTGGTGTAATTATGACGTCATTCTGCAATTCTTTCAAATTTTTACCAGTTTTGTCGCAAAAGATTGCCGCTTGCTACATGAGCATGGATTATTCATGATGTGCACCACATTCTGACACTTCAGGTTATTCAAAAAACACCCATAATTGCAAAACTTCAATGCAGTGGGTCTATCTAATTTGTAGAATATCTTTGGTGGATAACGGTCCTGAATTGTGCTTGGAATTAGCATGCACACACTTTGATCACAGAATGTAAACATGAGATTGAGTGAGTCTATTGTCTGAGACTCGAACGGGATAATTAAGGTTGCTCGTTCTTTCACCTTTTTGTTCTCCAAATCTAGGTTCAGTTTATTTTCAATGTATGCCGTCAGTATAAATGTCTTCATGTTTGCCTCATCCCTTGCCTTGTCTAGAATGGCTCTTAGCACAGTTTTAGGGAGAGATTTTAGATGATGATAAAACTTTGATGTCCTACGCGTCTCAAAAGAATCTTGCAATTCTTGATAAGTATTATCAAGTTCCATAATACTTGAGCCTTTTCTAACCGATTTTCTTATTCCATGACTCCTTCTTTGTCTGCTGATCGGATAACTAAAAAATTGATCATTGTATATAGACTGCTCAGGTGCGCATCTACCTCCCAAAACTATATCATTCAAACCCAAGGGGTAGGCTATAAGGTATTGAGCATCTTGATATGCATTTCTTCCTTGTGGTTGAGCTCTCTGGTTATCTCTTCCGGTGATATGTATATATTGTCACCAACATGATCAATAATTTGCAATTCAACATCAGTCCAAGAATGATGATCTTGTTTAACGTGATTGCTAAGATATTACAGTATGTGTTTAACCCTCTGAGACCTGAGGGGTTCAGTGGACCCCTTTCACATATTCCTAGTTTACCTGCTTAAATCGATATCAAAACATTAGGAAAGTTGATTTTAAGTAAAACAATAATGTTTGCGTGTATCAGGTCGATGTCGCTAATTCTTTGAGTGACCTTCAGCCTTCTCAGTAAACACATTCGAAACTATGGTGTCTTTATAAGTCAACCTTTTTTAGCACATTATCAGTTGTACTAAGAGGCGGTCTTACGATGTTTGCTGTCACCAGAAAGCCTCAGATAGTTGATTTTAATGAAATTGATTTAATCCATGCAGAAAAACCCTTCCATTTGTCAATTCTTTCAAATTAATCCAAAGCCATCAGAAATAGGCCTAAAATGAGTCAAAATTGATGCACTTTTAGAACCTAAGAACAGCTATGGATATCTGATGAGTATCAATTACTGCTGTGAAAAGTTTGCTAGAAGTCTGTTTTTGGTGCTGAATTATGAATATGATGATAGCTTTCATTTCGGACACTAATTTATCGCAAGTTGTTCATGTATCACATTGTCACGCGAGATCATGTACGAAAGCAAAATATTCACATTTTCTGATCTTCCAACACAATGCACATCTACGAGCATGATGTAAACAATGAATAAATCACTTTCACTCATTATGCACCATCGTGGATATGTCCGAAATCATTTACATCAAATCATAAAAATTTTTGATGGGAATTTCTACACCCTCTGAGACCTGAGGGTGGTCCAATGGACCCCCTTGGCCTATCTACCATACTTCTACTGATTAAATTCAAATGAAATAATACATGCAGATTCACTGTCAAAAATGATGATTTTACATGGGCATGAGCGGTTGATATATCCTCAGCGCAAAAAATGAAATAGAAAAATGTGGCTCCGGGGTCCACTGGACATCCCCTCAGGTCTCTGAGGGTAAAGTGACCTTTTAATATTGAATGTCGATGACCATTTAATCTACGATGTAGCGGTTGCTTTGTTTGTCATACATTTTGCATTCCACATCTACTACATGATATAAGATAAATAACATTTCTACTTTTACAAGGAAAAACACCTGGCTGAACAAAGATAAACCGGTTGCCTGCACTGAAACTTCCGTGGCAACTTTTGGTATTCAAAGATCTATTTCTACCACAACATCTAATGTTTTTCAAGTTAGAGGGCGCTATCCACTCTTTCGCATTAACAGTGAACACTTTTCGCAGTCAAGTCAGTCTTGAGCAACTACAAAGTGAAATCAGAACGAAATATTGGTGCTTCTTCCTTATCGTTACGTCTATTAACTTTCGTCTATTAGTCTTTCGTAGGTAAAAGGCTACAGTCAGTATAGGATGGGTGCAAATATTCTATAAGTTTCAAATACCAAGATTATGAGAGAGCATAATAGATAATTCATAACAGTGCCATTTATATGGATCATAAGTCATGTAATTGTAGTTCATGTAAATGTTCTGTCATATCATAGAGGAAACCCTTCTTTCAAAATAATTTACGAATAAGAATTTGTGGAACAGAAATCCTATTAATCTATTTTATGTTTCGATAACATTTATTTGCGCAAACTTACCAACAACCGGACTGTGCTAACTATTATGTTATTATACTGGTTCTGTCGACGTAATGTTCATTTTCCCAAACGGAAAATGTATTTGCTGGATTCATAATAAACAAATAATGATACTATTTAGTACAACCGTACATGCACATGCATTATTCCAAAATCACAATAATAATGGACAAAGCAAATGTTGGAGAATGGGAACAAAATAATTGGGGGAATAAGATTATTAAAAATGGAGACAACACCGATTGCTGCTTGACCATCATCAAACAGGAGGACCTAGGCAAGAGTAAGAAATCGCACACATGAAATATGGAAGTTCGTGAAGAGATCAACCCTAAAACTACTAAATGAAGAATTGAATTCCAGCACGGAGTCGGACAACTCAGCACTGGAAGCAGGGGATGCTGAATTTTAAAGTGAGAGAGCTTTGCATATTCACAACAATTGTTACGTACATTACATCACCGAACATTTTTCCAAACATGAACAATGGCAATAGTTTAAAGGATTAATCTAAACAATTTAGTCGAGATATACAGTAAAGGTATTGAAATTAAAGACATTCAAGGAGAAAATCACGTTCCCATAATAAATCTGTTCTAGGAGAGCAACAAGCCGGCAACCATATGTGCTCAAATGCGATATGTGAAACATCGTGAGTATCAAAAACACTTTGCAGTCAAGTTAGAGATTTCGGGTAAAAAGTGCCTTTATATGCTATTGTGAAAAGACCATGTACCACTGACTTGCAAAGTAATATACACAATACACTAAAAACTTTTCAATGACAGTATGATAATCACCGTCACAGTGCGCAAGGTTGGTACTGACATCGCCACAAACCTCAACATTCACGATATGAATATTACAGCTCACAGCAAAGATCATATTCAGGCTTTATAAATAGAATAAGTTATCAATATTTAATTCATTAATTAATAGAATATAATAGAATAATGTGTGTAGCCTATATTTACTAAACAGAAATAAAAAATTCAGGCATCAAGAAAGCATGCAACTTTTATGAGAACAGCAGAAATGAGACTAATATAGTTCAGTCACTGATTATTAAAGTTGACATAACAACAAAGCAAGTGTGAGCAATGACAAAGTACGACTTGTAGAGTAGGGCTAGATGTACATAAAATGTGCTTATGAAAAAAAGCTTCAGAAACACAATCCGAATTGAAAGCATGATCAATCAAACAACGTCGCATTGCGGCAAGCTAATATTGCATTTCTGCATTTGCGACTTTGTAAGAACAATATTATTTTGATTGACTACATGCTTTCCAATATTGTGAGTTGACTGAACACGGGCCTAACGTGCTACTAGATCAAATATAAATAGAATTTTGAAAGCAATTCAAAAGTGAACAAAAATCATTTTTTCCTACAAAGTTGTTTGCATACAAGGGAGTTAAACTAAACTGCTATTGAAAATGTCTCAACTCGTCTATCATTCGAGCGATGTCATCACCTATTCTCACCTGCTCTTCATTGTGCCGAGTTAGGCAAAATAGGCAATAATAATAATAATAAGCAATATAAATAATCAAATAATAGGCAATAATCAAACAGCAAAATAAGTTCTCTAAGCAGGAGTTCATCGCAGAATTCTTAACCAATTTAGTTGAAACACACTTCATTTAAAAGGAAATTTCACGTAGAAGATTATGGTGGCATCTATGTTCCAAACAGAAGTCATTTTTTTCCTTGAAAATGTTCGCTTGTATTGCTCATGCTCATCGGAGTGCGTGGCAACAGTCGATATAGCTGATAATTGTGTTGACAGTTTGACAAAAGGATTGATTTCACTTGGTTTTCATGAATAGTATTGGCAGTGAAATGTCTGATATTCCCTCAAATCATACGACATCCACAACTGATAGATTTTGATACTCAAGAGAATAATTTCAGCAGATTCAGATCTACTTAACGAAAATTAACAGGACGGAATGCCTTTTTGTCGCCATATTATACTGAACTCAGTGCTCCTCTCAGATTGAGACTATTTTCTAGACTGTTGGTCGACCAAAACTCATCATAGAATTACTCGGATATTGCTCTAAAATAGACTGCCCCTATGAACACTTCAAAATTCATAACAAACTGTTGATCACGCTCGTAGATCTAATGCAAAATGTCTTTGTAATTCCTCGAGAACATGTCGTTTAGATATTATTTTCGAGTCAGTATGCCTGAAATGTTGCATCTGATTTCATATAAATTCTGAAGACTGAGTACATCATTTAACTCTCTCGGGAGTGTCTTATTATGGTGTCTTGTTTGGGCTCATTCGAATGCATGTAACACAGGGAATATGAATATGTTAATTATTTAGCAATAAGAAGTTTCCATAATGATCTGGTATTTGTAGTTTCCCCCTCTCCATTCCCCTCTGCCGCCCCTCGCCACACGGCTCGGTGAGAACAGGCATTTTTGTTGGACTCGCCGCGCCGCGTCAGGTGTGAATGGGCCTTCAGCCTTAACTACTCAGTCGGCATTTTCGCCGTGTAGTTCCTGTCAAAGATGTATTATTCTCACTGCCTTCGGTTCCTGAAGGCTGCAGATCTTCATGGGTAATTATATCTTTCAATGTACCGTATGAAAGCGTTAGTCAACCTATTTGTGTGTGCCAAGCAAGGTGCTTGTAATTATGGAATTCATCAGACTCAAATATTTATGCATACAAAAACCTAAGGTTCCAACCATAGAGCAGTGGCGTCTTCTCCGCACCTGCGAGGCCTTCGGCGCATCCTAAATAATAATTTACCAGCATTTATAAAAATGAAAAGTGTCATCATTCATTATATTTCATTTAAATTCGATAGCTTCTCGTGGTAGCTGTCCATCTCAAAATCAGACGCTCAACCTTAGAGTGAACAGTTTTGCTGCGCGTGCACGAACCACAGCTGTTTTCTTCTAACGATTAGACACGCCTTTCGTCCGAAGGGAATATACTGAAAAGATGACAGTCGTCAAGCAAGGTAGGCCAACACCTGATTTGAAAATTGAAAGTATTCACAGAGAAAGAAATAAGAAATACACAAGACATTTGCATCAAAGTTGAAACACATGAGTGGCTGACCAGCCGTGAGAAACGCAAGAAACTGTTTCCTTTCCTCCTTTTTTTCTCGAGAAAATGTGGTCTGGACAGAGAGGGGATATAGTAATCTCAGCTCCTTGAGTATGGCGGTTAGGCGACATGAGCAATCAACTTCTCATGTGCATATTCACTTGGCATTAAAAATGTTCGGGAAATTGTTATTGAAAATTCATCTTTTATGAAAATTAATGTTATAACATAAAAAAGTCTGGCATAGAAATAGGGCTTAGTATTCCAATGCCGAGCGAAGGCCTGTGGGCTGTGAGCACGCGACGCCACTGCCATAGAGTAAGTATATTAGGTAGAGTGGTAACTCAGAATTTATCAAATCCCAATGTGTATACAGTTTCGATTTCATGAAATGAACACAAGTCGATGCCATGGTCGAGACCCAGTACCTCCTGTGAAATATGCAATTTTTACGCTTTTGTAGAAATGTAAACGAATTTGAATGATCATGATAGCAATACAGAAAAAGGAATAGTATTCCATAAATCCTCCATGTCACGTCAATTTGAAGAGGCATTATAGTTTAGAATAGAATAGAATAGAAAGATATATTTTCAGTTGAATAAAAATCATACAAATCAAGAAAAAAAAAGAGGTCTGAATCTTGTCAATGAGTAGTTCAAAAATTGGAAATCAGCAGTTAAATTAGTAATTCGATTGGTCACCATCAATAAAGGCTCGGCTTTATTATAATAAGATTATTTTCTGAAGTGTGATCATATCGCAAATTGCCACTGAAAGAAGCCAAGAAGCTTATCATGATTAACTTTAAAAGATGCTAATGGGTCCACATTACTATTCAGATTCAAGAAATGACGTCTTGTGAATCATAAAATCATGCCGCTGAAAATTAAATTCAAATATCAGCCTAGAGGCTGTCAATAAGATCTCAACTTTTCCTTGAAGACTTGCAGTAGAAACAGTTCATGAAATTTCCTTGATCATCAGCTTAATTTCTGCTTAATTAACCTGCTTATTAGCAAATATTCATTATTTTTGTTATCCAGCTTGTTTCATACTACTTATATAGGGGCTTCATGTCGGTAGCATATAGATTTGCAAAAATTGAGCTTTTTAAAAAATGCTCAAATATTTTTTTGGACCGCAGGAACGTAATCTCCGCAAAAACTGAATCTTTTGAAATATAAATTTTCATTGTATACAGATTATTTTTTGAGTCGACACTCTACCTACATGCACTTACTCTATGGTACCAACGTAGCAAGTCAACTTCAGGAAATTAGTTTCTGGGGAATTTGCTGATATCAATTATTCTTTTTCGATGCCTCGTCGTAGAAGATTTCCTATCCTAAAACCCGTTCCTTCTCTTTGTGCAAAAAATTGTTTTCTGTTGTTGTATTGCATCATCAGCCAGAAAAGTACAATGAAACGTGAGCCAAAATTATCGTTCCTTAGCTACGAATTTCAAGTCCTAAGAATGAAGATAAAAATTGCTAAGAAAGTTTCCGTCACTCTATTCTCAATCAATTTTCTTTGATCTTTGGACTTTCGTAGACGAATAAGAGCTGAATTCTTTTTTAAATTGCTTATCTGTATTAAATGCCTCAGATATTTTTTGAGCTGTTTGATTATTTTAACAATGTAACGAATGCAGTCTCTCAGCCTTGCCGTTCACTTCCTTTCGCAAAAGATGAAAAATATGGCAGAGGATTCGCTGAAATAAGATGCCGACAAGAAGCCTAGAAGATGTAATGTTGCGCCAAGCTAGGTTACGGTTGATTGCTCGTCCTCAGACATTGGCAGCAACGCCTTCAGTCAAGGTTAATACACTCCATTTAGTCGTCAAAAATATTGAGAAGATCGTTGAAATTTACGCAAACCTGCACACAATTATATGAAGGAATGTGTAAGTCTGTTTGTGCTTCCGCAACAATTATTGAACGCTTAATTACTTGCAAGCTGACGATCGTGAAGAGATCTCTTAATTATTTGTCATTATTTGCTTGATGACATGGAAATTGTGTAGATTCCTTTATAAAACTTGACAGATGCCGATTGAAATCAAAGTTTCAATACCTGACTGTAAGAAAATTCTCCACTCGGCACGCAGAACATAGACGCGCAATTGTTAATAAATCTGTATCCAGCGCTCTCTATGAGCATATTGAAAATAAACATAGCTATCTAGATAGCATCGAGGATTTTCAGGTCGATTTCATTACTAAGCTGACGAACACTCGACCAACATTCACTGAAGCAAAAGCTACTACACACTTGAAGCCAACAATCAATAGAAGACATGATTTACCTTGCTACAGTCTGCCCTCTCACTTTGATCACCTCACATTCAACAATCAATGCAATTCTTAATATCATTCACTTCTTTATAAATCTT
Source organism: Prostheceraeus crozeri (assembly GCA_907163375.1). Lineage (NCBI taxonomy): Eukaryota > Metazoa > Platyhelminthes > Polycladida > Euryleptidae > Prostheceraeus > Prostheceraeus crozeri. The sequence goes on from CAJQUW010013011.1 coordinate 167,290, forward strand.
CACACCGAGTTTGCAGACCACCATTTGACCATCGACCGATAAGAAGGCGCTGGACGCCGAAGGCCCGTCACGCTGTGCGAAGTGTAACTTGCTACTTTTTACTTTTGACCAATAAATTATATCGAGTCAGAAACTCTTTTAACAAACCTGTAAAAAGTTTCAATAGTTTGAGGAATGATGAAATCGAAGAATCGGTCGATCTCTAAGGTGACAAGCTCAGACTTCCTAAATATAATTAGGCTAACCCGGGATATTCTGAGCTTTGATTTCATGGTTTCCAATCTCAAGCCTGGGAATTGTGAAAAAATAACAGGTTTCATATAAATTCCATTGGAACAATATGAGCAGCTACGGAGGGTTTGTAGCAAAGGGCAATGTGACTATGTGATCAACATTGCATATAGCCTATATACCGCTTGCTGGGTTCAGTGCTTACCAAAAAACATTGTAGTTAAAAGCAATAACTGATTGCTGCATTGAATAATGGTAATTAATTGATTGAATTCTAGAGATTAATTGATTGAGAACTCTATTTTGTGATTTATAGCACTTTCGGAGTTATACTCCGATTTAATGACGTAAATACAATTTTTCATGGGCAACCAAACGTCTCATTCAAGTCAGGCTCATGAATAAGATGGTTGTGCCTTAAAATTTTATTTGCGACGTTATAGCATTGTCGGCTAGAAGGTGACGCGATACTGCCGACTGTGGAGGTCTTCCTGATCTAGGTGTTATTTTTAAAGTTGTAAGGCAATTTGGGATATATTCCTTCTTTCTTGCAGCAAGACTTCTTTTAATTTTGCCAGTGTGTCTTGTGAACAAGGTAGCTACTCGAGGTTTCTAGTGAAATCGAATAATGTCTATCAAAGTTGGATGTGAGAGTTCGGGACCGGATAACTGGGAAGGCTCATAGTTGGCTCCGTCTAGAAGAAGACTACTTTGAGGTGCAATTCTACGTGAGAGAATGAACTCTTAGGTGAGAAGGTACGCCGAGACATCGAAAATGGTCAGTTCCGACTGTCTTCCCTGTCTATCAGACCCGAACTCTTACACCAAGTATTGTTAAATATAGTTCCACTTGACTTCTTCTTTCATCGTGAATGATAATAAGAGGAATCGGGTAGAACTCCGCAGGTGTGCAGGTTCTCGGTAACTGTATAGGGTGGACATCATTCATATACTCTGTGAAAGTCTAATTCTCAGTCTCGTCTACTCCAAAAAATTCATATTGGCTGTCAGACGCCTTCTTCTAAGATAAAAGGTGATTGCTGAAATTTACGCAAATTTGCATTCGCATAAATGAAGGAATGTATTACTCTGTTGTGTTTCCGCTCCAGTTATTGAACGCTCAACTGTTTATTAGGTGGCAAACTTATTGAAGAGATCTCATCCTAATTAGATATTTTTTACCGATAGGAGGAGCATGTGATGTTGATGAAGCAAAGAGGCTTTAAGGTTCAATGAAAATAAGACAGGAGTATTTTGTTTTTCTAGAGTTATGAATTCATGAAACGTGAGAAAATGAATCAGATGAGCAGTTGTAATATCTGAACCGAGAGTTTTTAATGCTCAGTTCATGCCCGAGAAATTTGATAACAGGATTATGTGTTGCCGTGAGGCGTCTTGCAAGCCCATGAAGTCATTACTAAATGAGAAATAAACTTTTTCGCAAATCAAAGTTGAATAATGCTTTTAAACAAGTATGAATTTAGAAATTATTTCTTTTTACAATTGAAATCAGTCGAAATAAACGGATTGCAGCCGAGAGCAAAGCATCCTTCCCCTCATTATAACGATATTGTTCGAAGGCCAATTGAAATTGTCTTCGACAATTACGGAATCTGGAAAAATGAACAAACAATATCCATATTGTACATAAGTGATGATTGATGTAACAGAAGGAAATGCAAACAAACAATTCTGATTTACTAATAGAATTGTCATCATTAAACGCTTAACAGTGGCACATTTGCGAAGTTGATTCGACTTGCTTATAGTGACTTATCCTGATTATCATGCACAAGTAAATACAACGAATACTTGTTGAGAAAAAGCATCACAGGAGCTTCTACTTTTTGCAAGTTTGGGTTTTGAATTTGACAACATTAAGCGCGTGAAAGATATTCTCAAGTATTTTACTATTAAAAATTCTGATAAACATAGTCATGTATAACCAAAAGCACACACGAGTAAAAGACAAATATAAAGAAGAATAAGATATGTACGGTATTGATAGACATAAAGTATATAAATATATAGAGCCACCCAATTCATTTTGAGAGCATCTAAAGCTAATATTTTGCACCATGCAGTATGTCTACTTTTATTCAAGTGCAAACAGTTGGCTGAATACAAATTCTAAAAGCATGTCGTATATTCCAAATGATAAGAGGCTATTATGCGACTTTTAAAGTACGGAGACCTCTGTAGCCTAATCAGTCGAGTGAAGTATCAAATAAAATATTCAAAATTAAGATCACATGATCAAATAATTCTGTTGACAAACATGTTTCAATACTTGAAACGTACCATCATCAGTGAATACTTGAACAGCAAATGTGATGCATGCGCAAAAACTTAAATACATCCGAAAGTTCATTCAAAAGAAGCGCGAGCAATGAAAACAATAACAAAGAAAAACAACTAGAATAACAACAATTGATCAGTCTTCATCTGAGTATTCATGAGCTTCATATTTTGGTTCTTGCAAGATTTTATCAGCAAAGCTTCTGCAATACGAGTATAATTGGCATGTAATAGAATGGAGAACGACTTCTCACTTGGGAAATGGACATCTGGTTAGATTTCAGGGGCTGGTTTACCGTTGGCATGCTCTTTGATCCTAGTGCATAAGTGGCGATGAGTTGCAAAATTATAGTAAAAGTTGTAAATTCTTTATTCAAAATTAAGAATTCATCTGTTCAAATGCTGATGCAATTAATTGCAATAATTGCAATGTACCACCATGTGGGTAGGCCAATTGGACCAGCAAGCATGGCTCTTGATTTTCTGCGTCAGACTCACACGAATATTATCTCTTTTTGTCATTCCGAATATTTCATTGTTATAGTGTGACGTCGTATAGCTCATCAATGGCGTCACTTGAATAAACTTATCTCAATGTGTCTGATCATTGTTGCTTGACAGATATCTATCATGCTAACTGTTGTCATTTCTGAACTATTCAATATCATTATATCGGCTTAAAAGTCTTAAAATATCAACCTTTTGTTTTGAAAGTCGATTAAAGCAAGACGAAGGTGCAAAGCTGTCCTGTAACGGCGACTTCAGCAAGCAGACAGTCTCAATTGCGAACCAAATTTCTTGATTTTTTTAAGAAATCATCATGTTCTATTGGTTTTTATGTTTTTTTGTTTTTCAATTTCTTTTTGTCATGTATTTCCATAGCTACTTTTCATTTGAGCAACATGTCAAATGGATTGCCAACCTCACACACTGTTTTGATACGTGAAATAAAGCACTTTTAAAGTTGATAACATGTTATTCTCAAGTCTAGTAAATTGCATGTTTGCATTATACTACTTATATTTTCCTGCGGCAGTTTGATTTCTTGACAGTCATCTTAAGCCTTTGCATCACCTCTCAGTAAGCCATGGAAAAAAGTAGCTCTGCTCTCGCCTCGTATGAAGCCTTAAAGGATGCTCATTTTAACTATGTCACGTTTTAGATAGGAGGGAAAATATCTTGTATTTCATATAAAATTTATACTTCTTAACAAATAAATACCTATTGCAAGAGAGCGCTAGATGACTCCAGACTACATGTACATAGAAAATAGTAAAACTGACCATGAAGGTGGCATTATAGACTATCATGGACTCCTAGATATTAAATCTCTACTATCTATGAGTCCATGAAGATATGACATTATGCTTTATGTTGGCTAAAATATCAAATGAAATTTCGCAGTTGGAGTCATCTAGTGCTATCTTTTTTCATACAAGGAAGTAAAAGTCAATAATGTTTCAAATTGTCAACGCTGAAGCATTCAAAGATTTGGGGTTAGTATCACCTATAAGGGACTTCAATAATGATCCCACTTGGACATTTGATGACAATTTTGTCACTTGCAGCTGGCACGTACGTTGGTTGATTTTTTTCATTTTTGTTAGCTAAATTCACATTACTATTGGTTAGTATGTTTGATGTTACTTTTTGCATGTTTGTTGAGTAATCATTGTAAGTCAAAACACAGTCTGAGCGATGACCAGTCACTTTTTTTGCCATTTCTTTATTTCCGGTGGCATTCATGATTCTGGTCACTGTAGTTTTTCTGCATGACTGATTACTATATTGGTCATCTTCTCCCGCAGCCTCCATCATGTTTCGTATGGTTGCCGTTAAAGAATTGTGTCCCAGAGGATGGTTCACAAACCAAGTGGTAGCTGTCGGCTTTGGATGAGGCTGGAGGAAGAACGCATTGGTCGTATCGTTAACAGGACGCAATGAACTGTAAAAGATAAAGAGATTTACCAGGCACTTTGAAGGATCATCACTTTTGAATACAGTTACTGTTTTTGGCACGACGTGATGTTCATGAAGACCTCCCTTATACGTTTTTGATATATCCTCCCTGTATTTGAGCACATCGTCACCCTCTCTTCGAGTCAAGGTCAATTGAGCATTTTCTCCCCATTTTAGATTGCGTAGCTCCTTTCCCCCACGAAGCCCACAATTAACTCTAATCAGGTAAATCAACGTCCTCGTGAGTTTTCGAGGATTATCGCGACCGAGATATTGTCTCTCCCATAACCGTGTTTCTGTGGACAGGGGCACCGGCTTCGCCTGCTTCTTCGTTAGGGAAACTCCAGCAGCGGTATTGACTTTCATGGCTGCGTCCAACGAACTCCTTGTTTCCAGGAAAGCAGGATCATCAAACACCTGTAATGACAAATTAATTTGATTTAGAATAGATTAATTATGCTATTACCTCACTTTAGTTCACTATGCTTTTTAACTCGTAGTTTGTAATGAAAGTCGACATTGCAAACAAGTAATTTTTTCCACTATCCTCATTCCTAGTTTTCGGAAGGAAAAGTAACTATATTTATTTCATAAAAACAGAGTAGCATCACGAACTAAATAACAATAAAGTTACACAAGTAATTGAAATGGCAAAAGTACCTTGAGAAGTACCGGTACATGATAAATTTATGAATAGAGCAAAATCTTTATAAAATAAATTCATCTTTTCAATCAAAAAGCATTATCAAATATTTCAATTAAACTAAATTTGCATGCTATTAAGGAAAATTGATTCCACTTTCAAACTCAAAAGAAGGACTTTCACTTCAACCAATAAAGGAAACTTTTGCGATAAACTTCAGTTACAAAAAAAGAAGTTTAGTATAAAAGATTAAAATCATTCCTTCCTCTTGTATAGGCCAACATTTTGTGAATAATATCTGCATGCATGTGCATAAGACAAATATTGTAGGAGTTTTATTAATATGAAGACTAGAATGCTACTTGTTCAACATCAGCTAATCAGGAACATACATTTATATATCTACTTGTATAGGCTACCAAATTCCTTTGCCTATATATCTTATTTTTCATAGTCAGTTGATCATAATTTAATTCTAAAATGACTACGAGAATAAAAATAATAGAAAAACCATTGTGGAAACTTGCATTACTTCACAATATCGATTTAATAGAAGCTATATTTTTTTCCAACTGTATGGCAGTTTAAATTTATGATTAATTTTTTCCAATTTTAGCGTCATAAAAATCGTCTTACCTTCCAATCCAACTTGCGTTCGCTTCTGATGTATCTTTGGATTCCGCATAGTAATAGTCGTAGAGTTTCACCCGGGTACACATCGCCGTTCTTCTTTCTAACTTCATGAAAGAAAAATTTCAATGCCAGGTTCAAAGTGACTTTGGAGATGAACTCCAATTTCTCATGACCATCGCTTGAACGGTCCGATAGAAACATAAGGTCCTCTGAACCGTTTTCTAAAATTGTTGTATTTCTTTCCTTGAGCCAGTCGTCGAATACTTTTCTTGCCCAGTAGTTCTGATTCATGGTGTTTTGAGGAATGGTGGTCTTCCGTATCTTATTCAGCTCTTCAGTTGTAATAGGTGTGGCGTGTCTTTTTGTCATGATTTCTTTGACCGTGTTGCTTTGCGATGGTAAACTATCTTAAAAGAAATGCCTATCCGTCTGACCCTATAATGACGTCCAAAACTTTGATTTTGAATTTTGAATGCAGATCAGTGACCTAAATGAAAGAAACCATATCCATAGAATTAGTACAGATGTACCTATCAAAAGGGTCAAATTTCTAGCTATCTTTGATATCTTGATTTCCAACATAGACGTCTCTTGATTTCCCAATACTTTCTTCTTCTTCTGTTTATATTTAGACAATTAGAAGTCTATGACTTAGAAATAGATTTCTTAAGAACGAAGCACTATGAACGGAAATCCATGGACATCTATCTACATTCTCAATTTAGAAAGGACATTTGATCATAGATAACAAACAATCATTTTAACAAATTGTCCCTGGCATTTTAACAATATTGTCCCTCCATTAACAAGCTGTCCCTCTCTCTGATTGGCTGAGATGAGCATCCTTTAAGTATGTTACAGGAGGATATCTCTATGACTGTATGAGAAATACCTCGGTGTATAACTATGTTAAAGGATGCTCATTTTAACTAAGTCACGTTTTAGATAGGAGGGAAAATATCTTGTATTTCATATAAAATTTATACTTCTTAACAAATAAATACCTATTGCAAGAGAGCGCTAGATGACTCCAGACTACATGTACATAGAAAATAGTAAAACTGACCATGAAGGTGGCATTATGGACTATCATGGACTCCTAGATATTAAATCTCTACTATCTATGAGTCCATGAAGATATGACATTATGCTTTATGTTGGCTAAAATATCAAATGAAATTTCGCAGTTGGAGTCATCTAGCGCTATCTTTTTTCATACAAGGAAGTAAAAGTCAATAATGTTTCAAATTGTCAACGCTGAAGCATTCAAAGATTTGGGGTTAGTATCACCTATAAGGGACTTCAATAATGATCCCACTTGGACATTTGATGACAATTTTGTCACTTGCAGCTGGCACGTACGTTGGTTGATTTTTTTCATTTTTGTTAGCTAAATTCACATTACTATTGGTTAGTATGTTTGATGTTACTTTTTGCATGTTTGTTGAGTAATCATTGTAAGTCAAAACACAGTCTGAGCGATGACCAGTCACTTTTTTTGCCATTTCTTTATTTCCGGTGGCATTCATGATTCTGGTCACTGTAGTTTTTCTGCATGACTGATTACTATATTGGTCATCTTCTCCCGCAGCCTCCATCATGTTTCGTATGGTTGCCGTTAAAGAATTGTGTCCCAGAGGATGGTTCACAAACCAAGTGGTAGCTGTCGGCTTTGGATGAGGCTGGAGGAAGAACGCATTGGTCGTATCGTTAACAGGACGCAATGAACTGTAAAAGATAAAGAGATTTACCAGGCACTTTGAAGGATCATCACTTTTGAATACAGTTACTGTTTTTGGCACGACGTGATGTTCATGAAGACCTCCCTTATACGTTTTTGATATATCCTCCCTGTATTCGAGCACATCGTCACCCTCTCTTCGAGTCAAGGTCAATTGAGCATTTTCTCCCCATTTTAGATTGCGTAGCTCCTTTCCCCCACGAAGCCCACAATTAACTCTAATCAGGTAAATCAACGTCCTCGTGAGTTTTCGAGGATTATCGCGACCGAGATATTGTCTCTCCCATAACCGTGTTTCTGTGGACAGGGGCACCGGCTTCGCCTGCTTCTTCGTTAGGGAAACTCCAGCAGCGGTATTGACTTTCATGGCTGCGTCCAACGAACTCCTTGTTTCCAGGAAAGCAGGATCATCAAACACCTGTAATGACAAATTAATTTGATTTAGAATAGATTAATTATGCTATTACCTCACTTTAGTTCACTATGCTTTTTAACTCGTAGTTTGTAATGAAAGTCGACATTGCAAACAAGTAATTTTTTCCACTATCCTCATTCCTAGTTTTCGGAAGGAAAAGTAACTATATTTATTTCATAAAAACAGAGTAGCATCACGAACTAAATAACAATAAAGTTACACAAGTAATTGAAATGGCAAAAGTACCTTGAGAAGTACCGGTACATGATAAATTTATGAATAGAGCAAAATCTTTATAAAATAAATTCATCTTTTCAATCAAAAAGCATTATCAAATATTTCAATTAAACTAAATTTGCATGCTATTAAGGAAAATTGATTCCACTTTCAAACTCAAAAGAAGGACTTTCACTTCAACCAATAAAGGAAACTTTTGCGATAAACTTCAGTTACAAAAAAAGAAGTTTAGTATAAAAGATTAAAATCATTCCTTCCTCTTGTATAGGCCAACATTTTGTGAATAATATCTGCATGCATGTGCATAAGACAAATATTGTAGGAGTTTTATTAATATGAAGACTAGAATGCTACTTGTTCAACATCAGCTAATCAGGAACATACATTTATATATCTACTTGTATAGGCTACCAAATTCCTTTGCCTATATATCTTATTTTTCATAGTCAGTTGATCATAATTTAATTCTAAAATGACTACGAGAATAAAAATAATAGAAAAACCATTGTGGAAACTTGCATTACTTCACAATATCGATTTAATAGAAGCTATATTTTTTTCCAACTGTATGGCAGTTTAAATTTATGATTAATTTTTTCCAATTTTAGCGTCATAAAAATCGTCTTACCTTCCAATCCAACTTGCGTTCGCTTCTGATGTATCTTTGGATTCCGCATAGTAATAGTCGTAGAGTTTCACCCGGGTACACATCGCCGTTCTTCTTTCTAACTTCATGAAAGAAAAATTTCAATGCCAGGTTCAAAGTGACTTTGGAGATGAACTCCAATTTCTCATGACCATCGCTTGAACGGTCCGATAGAAACATAAGGTCCTCTGAACCGTTTTCTAAAATTGTTGTATTTCTTTCCTTGAGCCAGTCGTCGAATACTTTTCTTGCCCAGTAGTTCTGATTCATGGTGTTTTGAGGAATGGTGGTCTTCCGTATCTTATTCAGCTCTTCAGTTGTAATAGGTGTGGCGTGTCTTTTTGTCATGATTTCTTTGACCGTGTTGCTTTGCGATGGTAAACTATCTGAAAAGAAATGCCTATCCGTCTGACCCTATAATGACGTCCAAAACTTTGATTTTGAATTTTGAATGCAGATCAGTGACCTAAATGAAAGAAACCATATCCATAGAATTAGTACAGATGTACCTATCAAAAGGGTCAAATTTCTAGCTATCTTTGATATCTTGATTTCGAACATAGACGTCTCTTGATTTCCCAATACTTTCTTCTTCTTCTTCTTCTGTTTATATTTAGACAATTAGAAGTCTATGACTTAGAAATAGATTTCTTAAGAACGAAGCACTATGAACGGAAATCCATGGACATCTATCTACATTCTCAATTTAGAAAGGACATTTGATCATAGATAACAAACAATCATTTTAACAAATTGTCCCTGGCATTTTAACAATATTGTCCCTCCATTAACAAGCTGTCCCTCTCTCTGATTGGCTGAGATGAGCATCCTTTAAGTATGTTACAGGAGGATATCTCTATGACTGTATGAGAAATACCTCGGTGTATAACTATGTTAAAATCCCTCGGCCTACGGCCTCGGGATTTTAACATAGTTATACACCTCTGTATTTCCCATACAGTCATGATATCCTCCTGTAACCTTAACTTAAAGTGCCTATCAACAAGTCTATGTATTCTTTTCCAGCCTTTTCTATGGCGTTACTAAATATTTGATGAAACGACTGTCGCGTGTTGAAAAAGGATTTTGCGTACTATAGATGATTGTGAATTGACCAATGAGACTTTATTTGCAACCGGAGATCAGATGTGTAAGAAAACCTTCAATTATGCAACCCTGAGTCTTCCACATTGACTTCGGGATATTTTTTTTTCCGCCGTGACTTTATTACTACTACCAGTACCAGGAACATGTCCGAATTGAAAAATCCTAATACTAAGACTGAACGCCTTTCAAATTCCTTTGTTAGATGCTGTCCTTGATTCACATAATCATTTATGTATTTCTTTGAATTGCATTTCGAAATAAATAAAGATCTTCTGTTTCTATTTCAATTGCTTGGATCTCAATGACAGATTTAAACCATTACCCATTTAAAAGCATAACTAAAAGTGTTGTTTAACTTTAAACATATCTAAAACAACGTTTGCAAAACACTAATGGCAACGATGCACAATCTCAAACATGTCTAAAACTAGGTTTATAAACAAGTTAACATGTATTTGACAAAGTATGAATGAAGCTCACGGTCAAAAGTGCGGCTTTAAAACAACTTTGAAAACAATGTTCTGAAGCATAGGAGAAAGCAGGATTGAAGAGTGTGGTTTTAAGAATGATTTTAAAGCAATTTTTAATAATACTTTTAATAATACTTTTTTTTCAATACTTTTTTGTCCCCCTGACCGAAAAGTTTAGCAAAGTATTTAGCAAAGTACAACAAATGAAAATCGTGCCTTTTGCGCCTATGTGCATGCTGAACATTATCGCACAAATGCACTATTAATAGCAAGTAAATGCCAAAAAGACAGTTAGAAAAGCCTGGAGTGTCAACAGAGGTCGGTCGTAGCATACTCAATATCTATAGAGAATGACAACTATTAAGTCAATAAATGACAACAACACCCTTGATGCCGGGAATATTTCATCAAAGTTAGTATTTATTGATTTGCATTGGTAATTGATTTGCATTGAAATACCAATATTTATTAATCCCTAAAAAAAGCTTTAAAGCATGCGTTTTTTTAACCCTTATCTTTAGCGTTTTTTAAACCCTTATCTCATTCTACTACCAAATTAGAAAGTGGCTCAAAAATTTATATACTTACACTAAATTCTTTCACTTTATCAAACGTACAGCCGTAAAACACAACAGTTTAAAAAGATATTTGGGAAACGATTTAAAATGAACAGACACTTAATTTGTAAATATGCATACATGCATGTGTTAACTTTGCTGTTGAATTTTTAAATTTCAATATCTTGCACGTTAATTTTTAATATCGACCGTGTTTTCAGAGGAAAATTCAGAAGCTGAACGAGACTAATCACGCGTTGCGAGTGAGATTGGATATGTTTGATGAATACTGAAAAGTCACTGCAAGCTGTTTCCTGATCTGAAATTATTAACAGGAGTCTAAAACTCGTCGTAGTTTGAAAGTTGCAAGACTTCAGAAATTACCTCGACCGGTAAACTACACCATCTCGAAGTAAAGCTGTTAAGAAGACATTTCTTAATTTCATCTTCATAATAGTGCAACTTATGCTCAGAATATAATTATAAATGCATCACCGTACTTTCTTGAAAATAACCCGCAGGTTTATTTATGCGTTTATAGCCTTATACTTTTATCTGTATAAGCAAGAGGGAGGTTATAGAAAGGTAGAATCTCGGCTGATCTTGTATTTATCATCGATTTTCGAATACAAGAAAGTTTGTCATTACATTGCAATATGCAATTCAACTTACAACGAACACGACAATTCGTTGCATAACCTCCAGTATTCATGTTGTATTTAATTCTTGGTTCTCAATTTCGCCTCAGGGTACTCAGGAATCTGTCCATGACCAATCAGCAAATGGTAGAAGTGAGCAGAGATGAGACCATGTAATGAATATAATGAAAGCTCTTCAACTTAGTATTTATATTAATACTGTTATTATGTAGGCTGTCTTGGTATTGTCAGCAATATTAGTCGAATATTTGATCTCATATGGGCGTCACTCTCTGAGAAAATAGCAGGAGACATTAATATTCAATATTAACATTTCTCCTTACCGGTTGGTCTTTGACGACATTTGAAAATTACGTGTTGAACTTTAATGGATCACAGAGTTTTATTCATTTGAATATCTGAATAAGTGCATAGGATGCGTTTTTGTACATTTGTGTTTTATCAGATACATGCATTTGATATAGGGTTTTATTTGTGGCGTTGGATATTGTAACTGAAGTCCGCAAGCGTGCGGATAACACATATAATAAAATATAAAAAATGCAAGATAGTCCTGAAAAGGACTCATTAAGCGGTTACTGGGCTGGACACACGCATTTTCAAAAGTTCACACAGACAAGAACGAAAATACAAAAATAAAACTGGATAAGGCAACACTAAAACAAATATATACAAGGGGCTCATCAGCAAGATGACCAACTGCTTTCGTCTCGATCTATCTACTATAGTGAGACGTATATAAAATTAAGAGGGATGCAACCAGTATATATGACGTCAACAAGAAGATAAATACAGAAATGTAAAAGTCAACTATAATCTTATCCTCGACTTACGAAATTTTCTTACTGGCATTATCATTTTCTCTAGAAACAGGCCGTCATGATGGCGGATATTTAGACAATTCAAAAACTTCAGTTTATTGATGGCGTAACCATGGCCATGAGGTCACGGAGTACAATTCTCAAGGTTACGGGCCCCACTTGAAGGTTAAAATTATGAAGAGGATTTCACAATCACTCTCTGAATTATAAGCTGTGATCATATATTATTCATCCAAGCACTTTTTAAAAAATTTGACATGCTTTTGCTTGAATTTTTTCTTTTGACAAACTCAGTAGCCATGAAAACTGCAAAGCAGTGATAGCAATGACCCTGATAATGGTATGGTGGCTCAGTGAATAACGATATGGACTAGTGATCAAAAGGCATGTGGTTCAAATCACATGTCAAGCAAAAAATCATTGGTAAAGAAGGATCTGCAGTCCACCTTGTAAGTATCAAAGGACCCACATTAGCATTCAGTGTTTGACTCCGTCAGGTGTAATCAAGGAGAGGAATGAAGCAGCAAATAGATCAGTGTGACTTAATTATTTCAAGTATTTCAACACTGGGCAATATTACATTACTTGACCTCTTTCTGAATTAATCCATAGCTTTCAATGAACTCTTAAAAATTTTGTGAATTTCATACCAACTTCGGTGGGAAGATATTTGACCTTACTGGAAATGTTGAACGTTGACCTTGTAGTTCTTATTGCACTGAACATGTCAGGAAGATCGAAATCGATACTAATCTCATCATTTGCTTATTGAAAATGTGTCATAAAACAGACAACAGAAATAACAAGTAATGACTTTATCAATGGTATTACACATCGATGAAAAAGAACGACGAACATCTAAGTATTGATTGACAGAAAATTTGTTAATTACGCAGTACTAACGTAATTAACTAAAGTAAGTGCTATCATCATCTTCAAGATTAGAATGCTTCGGTGATTAATCAACTTGTGACATTTTGACAGACAGATTTCTAATTTGAATGAAGTTTCCGTCAAATCATCATCTTTCATTAACTTGATTCTCTTCTCCACGAAATTTCATCTTTATGTCTTATGCCTGCGATATCTCTGTTTTCTCTGGTTTTTGTTTATATTTACAATATGTAGGCAGTCAAGGACAGTGGCATTACTCCGTCTCAGATATAGTTTCTATGGTGATGACCGATGCAGTCAATAACGATCAGCGACCTCAAGTCCATTCTTGGTTATCCATCCAATTGAATACACCATACATATCAAGATGATCTAGAGTATGTAGAGATATGTACATGTATGTAGTACTTTTTGTAATGTCGCCTATTGCAAAAAAGTTATTACGAATGGAGAGAGAGAATGAGAAAAGAGAAAGATGATGATAATAATAATAGTTTTTATTTGCCAAAACAACAAGCGGTATATGACATAGTTCTGTACAGGCTTAAAAAAACAAAAGAAAATGGACACAATTATGTATAAGAAGAAAATTTAACAAATGATTCACTGTACAATCTAACTTGACGTCGATGGGCAAGTAGCTTTCTTGTGTGCCTCACATTTCGAACGTCATTTCTGACAACAAAAAATTCAGATGCAGATGTACAATCTTTATCAACCCCAACTAAGACAATGAACGATCAAACACTGATTTCCACTTACTGGATGCCGAATCGCTTATTATTCATTGAAATCGGATTACATCCCCATCGCCATTTTCCTGTGCTGGATCGGATCATACCACTGGCATTGATCCGTTACTTTTGTCATGACAATCGGATGAATAATTGGCAGGGATTGCAGGTGGGATGAGTCCAACTGGTCCATCTTTTTATCTTTTCATCATAATTTATTCAAAACTGAATAGCTTAATTCTTACAAAACATCCATTTTTAAAAAATCAGTAGATGTATTCCTTTGAGGACAGCAGGTAAGACTACCACGAAATGATTAGGTTTCATCAAGAAAAGCATATTTGAATGATTTGCGCATCAGTCACTTAAAGCTGATAAAATCACATGTACGAGTATTTGCAATCAATCCCTGACAACCGCAGACAAAAGCAGGATAAGTTAGGATGCGTGTCTCAAGTAACATCAAGATTGGTACAAATGGAGAACCGTAAAATCATGGATATAAACACTAAAACTATGCTTACCTCTTTAGAAACTGATGCAATTCCATCCACGTACCTTAAACATTTTGAAATATTCTCAACAGGAAATCTGTCTTTCAGGAAATTAGTTCGAATATTGCGTGTTGTAAGCTCTCATAGAATATAGTGAATTCCACCTTTTGATTTTATGAAAATCTTATGGTCTAATAGATCCAATGCTTGAGGATGACACAATTTTGCAGTAGAATATTAAATCGCTTTCAGCCTTGGGTTGGAAGATGACGTTGCGAATATGCGATTACTTTTTAGAGAGCAACTGCTTCCCTGATTTAATCTACAATTTATGTAAGTAATGTGAATTTGAATTGTTCCCATATTGATGTACCAGATCAAGTGAGCCACCAACTGGACTTATAAATAGAAATACTGGCATGTATTATTAATCAATTCAGTTGTTGATGATATCAATGTTTTCACAGAAAGAAAGTGAACAGATACAAATGAAATAGATTGAATATGGTGCCAGTATATTACGTTTTTTTAGCGCATTATAGCACTGTCGATATGTCCAAAAACTCAATGTTGTCATATACAGAAATGAAGAAGTATTTATTATTGCATCAAATCAAGTGATTGTGCACGAAAAGATAGCATTTATGAATGGAATTAAAGTGCAGAAAACCGTTTTAGTGAAGCCTTCAATATGTCAACTTTTGTTTATATGAATGCTGTTGCAATTCAGGCTAAAAAATCATTAAAACTCAGATTTTTGAATATAAACGAATGAAATCTCACAAATGGTCTCGTTATTCTATTATTTCCAAAAATTCTCTATCAGCAGAAATGTCTATTTTTTAAAAATACGTTTAGAATACTGCTGTCATCCTTGATATTTCACCAGATTATCATAAGCGGATTCTCAACTGTTTGTCGATCTACTGCCATTTGGACTTTATGACATATTTTGATAAAGAGAAAACAACGCTAATTTTGACATCCCACGGTGTGTTTTTTAGTGGTTATACCTCAAGTTCATGCCCCGTTTGCCTTGGCTTCAGCTTTTTTCCTTTGTCATGCCTTTGTTACTTTCTATTGTCTTCGGTAAATCTATTGTGTTTGTAAATGCACTATTGAGAAATCGTTGCTCTCTGAAGTTTGTCCGAATATCATGTCCGCAGTCTATGTCAAACTGATGAACTGTATTAAACTTGTCTGTACATTTTGTGTGCAACAACGGTCGTACTTCTCCTGAAGAGAGGCCGCGAAATAGCTATCGGGATCACGTTGTGTTTTCTAGAGGTTATACCTCAAGTTTCATGCCCACTCTGGAAACCAAATGGAGGTTGTTCCACATGTCCTAGGAAGTGTAAAAAAACAAATTTGAAAAAAATCTATCGAGACCCTTTTCTTTCTGCAGCTTTTTTACACTTTTTTGCTTTTTGCTTTCTTGTTATAATAGAATTTCCTTGAAATTATGTGCCCACTCTAGAAATTAAATGGAGATTGCTTAATATATCATAGGAAGTATAAAAAAATAAATTTGAAAAATGTCTGTCGAGCCCTTTTCTTTCAACAGCTTTTTTGCATTTCCACATAATTGTTCTAATACATTTTCCTTGAAGTAATGTGCCCACTCTACAAACCAAATGCAGATTGCTTCACATGTCCTAGGAAATACTTTAAATGCAAATTGAAAATAAGCTGTCGAGCCCTTTTCTTTCAGCAGCTGGTTTCCACTTTTTCGCTTTTTTGCATAATTGTCATAGCACGCTTTCCTCGAAATTATATGACCTTGTCCATATCTCCGACATAAATAGTTGCTGAAATATCAAATATGTAGCTAGCTATTGATGATCTTACAATGAAGGGAACCATATTTGACATTAGGATTCATTGTTCGATTACTATGATCTCTGCTTTGGTTTAGTTTCGTGATAAATGCCGAAAAAATCATATTGAAGATTTTTGTACTTTGCAAATGCTTGGATTAGGTCTTTTCAGCGAGCAGGCAAGTGAAGCAGTTCATCACAATTTCTCCATAACGTGACAAAATTTCAAAGTATCTTCGATGGACAATCCAGAATACCATAAAAAGCTCTTAAAAGCTGTGTGCACTTACAACAGTCATCATATTTGACTGCTTTTCTTTATTCTTGAAGTGATTGTCCTATATGTGTGCGGTAGTTCATATGAGCAAATCGGCTTACTGTCATTCTAATTTTGATTATTCGCTATATTTGGTCATAATCTTGTTATTATTGCTATATAGACATGTTCATATTAGGGGAATTTTTTTCAACCGCGTTTTTTCAAGGGTGAGCGATTATCATGGAAATATAAGCCATTCATTAGCTTTTAGCAGCACAACACAGTGACTATTCTTATAGGGTTCTAGCATTCAGTTTTGTCGATGAAATACGAGGCATAAAACAACGCAAATTAAAAGTTTCAAAATGGAAAAGGTGTTAGACTGCTATCATCAAATTAGTGTTTTCATCTAAACTTCCAATTGTTTTCTCATAGAGTAGATACGATGCAAGCATTAATTGGCCTACAGAATTGATTAGGCATGCATGCAAAAAGAGTAAAACAGCTTCAATATCATCAGTATAGCTTGCCAGATAAAAATACATTTATCTGATCTCTATAATCATATAAGCAGCTGCATGCATTTCAGCAACTATTTAGAGTTTTGTCGGAGATATGGACAAGGTCATATAATTTCGAGGAAAGCGTGCTATGACAATTATGCAAAAAAGCGAAAAAGTGGAAACCAGCTGCTGAAAGAAAAGGGCTCGACAGCTTATTTTCAATTTGCATTTAAAGTATTTCCTAGGACATGTGAAGCAATCTGCATTTGGTTTGTAGAGTGGGCACATTACTTCAAGGAAAATGTATTAGAACAATTATGTGGAAATGCAAAAAAGCTGTTGAAAGAAAAGGGCTCGACAGACATTTTTCAAATTTATTTTTTTATACTTCCTATGATATATTAAGCAATCTCCATTTAATTTCTAGAGTGGGCACATAATTTCAAGGAAATTCTATTATAACAAGAAAGCAAAAAGCAAAAAAGTGTAAAAAAGCTGCAGAAAGAAAAGGGTCTCGATAGATTTTTTTCAAATTCTTTTTTTTACACTTCCTAGGACATGTGGAACAACCTCCATTTGGTTTCCAGAGTGGGCATGAAACTTGAGGTATAACCTCTAGAAAACACAACGTGATCCCGATAGCTATTTCGCGGCCTCTCTTCAGGAGAAGTACGACCGTTGTTGCACACAAAATGTACAGACAAGTTTAATACAGTTCATCAGTTTGACATAGACTGCGGACATGATATTCGGACAAACTTCAGAGAGCAACGATTTCTCAATAGTGCATTTACAAACACAATAGATTTACCGAAGACAATAGAAAGTAACAAAGGCATGACAAAGGAAAAAAGCTGAAGCCAAGGCAAACGTAGGATGTGTTTTAAGTCTTTGTGGATACACAGGTCAGAACGGCAACGAGATATATATATATATATATATATATAGAGAGAGAGAGAGAGAGAGAGGTTCTAAAATGGGTAGAAGAAAAGGGGACCGAGGAGCACATAAGATAGAAAAATAAGAAGAAAAAGCACGTCTTGAAAAACTGTCGCAGTCGGCATGCCACATCTTGTGATAGTTTTCAGGACATACTTTTTCTTCTTATTTTTCTATCTTATGTGCTCCTCGGTCCCCTTTTCTTCTACCCATTTTAGAACCTCTATGATCTCGTTCCCGTCCTGACCTGTGTATCCACAAAGACTTAAAACATATCGTACGTTTGCCTTGGCTTCAGCTTTTTTCCTTTGTCACTTTCTATTGTCTTCGGTAAATCTATTGTGTTTGTAAATGCACTATTGAGAAATCGTTGCTCTCTGAAGTTTGTCCGAATATCATGTCCGCAGTCTATGCCAGACTGATGAGTTCACAGAATTAGACAGTTCTCTCTTCTGTTTAGAAGGGAAGCATTGTAACATGCAACGTTAATTAAATGGCATAATCTGCTGAAATAATAACATAGCAATAGAACAATGAACGGCGTTCAACATTAGACACGCCAAATTGTGCCAAATTTCAGTGACTGCTATCAACCGGATCACACAGCAAAGAGATATCGACGATGTCTAGTTCTACAGAGATGTCTGCGAACGTTTTTTTCGTGCGCTTGCTATATTTTTTAATAGTGATTGAAGGGACCAACATTATTGAGAAAACTTTTGCGCAACTATCTGAATTCTTCCCATCTGAAGGAATCGCGGCGATCGGAGCATTTTGAAGGAATTCACAGCAATCTGCAAGTGACGCACGACTATTTTTCTATCTCCGCAAGGAAACACAAATTTCGTTTTTGCCCACTTAGTAAGTTCCTGCATGTGTCATCGCTTTGAATAAGTTTGTACTTCTAGGAAAGTGATACGCTTAAACAATCTAATTCTGTGGATGAGCTGCAATGAGCTGTATTAAACTTGTCTGTACATTTTGTATATCACAACGGTCGTACTTCCCATGAAGAGAGGCCGCGAAATAGCTATCGGGATGTCAAAATTAGCGTTGTTTTCTCTTCATACCATGATTGGGCACAAATCTTGTTATATTTTGATAACACACACACGACGCAACAAACATCACCGCAATTTCTTGAACATAATTCGCAACGCATGTATGCTTATGATTATGATATGTATTTTTCATCACTAAATTTTGTAATTTCATCTGTTATCTGTTGCATTTGAATTATAAATTGATCAAGCAGATTACGTGATGTATGGTGTTATTCATCTGACAATTTTTTATCATTCACATTTGCAAAAAATCGTTTTTAAAATTTATGCATCACTCCACTTCGCTGTATTGAATAACTTTCAACAAATAGACTTCATCAGATAAAAGGATAATATTTTCATAAATCCTGCTCATTAGTTTCATGTAATCATGATATACCGATACGTTAAAAACTAGTAACAATTGAATCAGCAAGCTTCAGTCTATTATTCTTTAGCGACAAATATCATGTGTCAAAGCATAATTATCCAGAATGGTGGAATTTGCGAAATGCAGGTACTAGCCGCAGTTGTGTGCTCTCTCCCTCTCGATTACCTTCAATTTTATTCGCAAGTCCTGCAAATATGTTGATTTCAGAAGAATTATGCAAGTAACGGTATTTCGATTACAGTAAATTGTTTGCCTCTACAGATGTTCAATTATTTCATGCTTATTTGCTGACTATTACAAAAATTAGTAGTTGCTTTCCTCTCACACAGGGATTGGAAGATCTTTGTCTTGAAAATGTAATAATTCGATTCCACGCGATAACGCTTCAAATTTCTTAACTCTATGTTTCTCCATCAAGATATACGTGTTTATTGAAACTTTCAGATTTCGTAACAATATTTACAATTGCTAATATTTTCCTCAGCCTGATGACTTTGCAAAGTGAAAATATTACATCATCAAGAGCAAATCAGAATCATCATGAAGACGTGGGTGGATGCATATTTCTTCAAGAATTGTTCCTGATTAAGAAATTCTATTTTCTTCTTCAAATCATGACCATATGTCGATAATATTTATCAAATTCATCAATTTACTATTCAACATGAATTGATTTCCAAATATGGAATGTTTTCATCCCTTTGATCGAAATATAAAATAAACAGTGCGTTTATTATTAAACTATTTTGAACAAGGTATGAAATACCAATTTAGCTCAAACACTTTAGTTGGCTACTATTTGGATTTAACGATCTTGTATGCCTAGAGGATAGGAAGTAGTTGGAGGACAAACTCATAATATTATGGAGAACAATGTAAAGAACACAAGAGCGCACTAGGCCCGCAAAGGCGCGTGCGCGTTCACATTGGACCGATTTTCTCAACGATAAATCATTCAGCGATAAAATCGTTGAACTAAGAAAATGAAATGTCGTCACCATTCTTTCACTGTCAGTCTAATGTTAGCGCACCACAATTGCTGTTGGGTTCAGAGAAAGAGAATAAAGTTTCGAAAATTCGATGGGGTTGGAACTGTACTCATTAGCCGATCATTTACTCATTGCACCGGCCAGTTTAATTAAGTTGATATTTTCCTGAAATAAATTTAGTCAATTAAAATAATCAAAACAACGTAAGAACATGCTAATGCAGCATTATTTAATACACGTACATGCATGTTATGAAACATAAAAGTTGCGAAGCGTTTCTTGAACGTTGATATTCATAGCTTATACGGTAATAGCTTCAAGCCCTAATTCATCTCAATATTTTGCGAAGTCTATTTTTCATTTCCTCGGAAGTTTATCAAAGTTTATTTTATTCGGGTGCAATGTCGTTCTCTTATGTACTGATATCATATCGAAGTTCTGCTTTTGAAAGGTGCACTCCAATTTATTATTTAAGAATTAATTATTACTTTGAAGGCTGTGATAAGTAGATGTTAATCAGTAGACTAACTGATTTTCCTTCACGAGCCAATTAAATCAAAATACCAGCATATCGCGGCTACCATGAACGCGGCTGCGGAAATAAGACTGCTACAACGTTCACCATCGTTTTATTCGTCATTCAAGGAACTTATGATTCGATTAGTAAACAATTCATCATTTGATTATTCCGCTCCTTTAATTTACAGAACGCATGTAACAGAGGACCATTATTATTTGTTAGTCTCAGATTTTCGGTAGAGAGCTTATTCTTATAGAAATCTAATCTGAGTCACAATACAACTCACAATGTGCTTCAAGCGTTTGCTAGCACATTATGTGTATACAAAGACGTGGTTCATTTGCATTGGATGTTGTGGTGTGGCGTGTGGTAATGACGTAGCTAGCAGCCTCAAAGGGGGATGTACTGTGGAACCAGACCAGAAGGGACAAAAGTTTCAGGTTGTAACTAATGATATTCAATATGGAGGCGGAATACAGTATTTATAAAATTTCAATGCGTTAAATGAAAGTTAATAGGCAGCCTGTTCATCGCCGATAGGTTATTTATTATTTGAGTACCCAAAATGCTCGTAATTCTGAGCTTTAGAGTTTCAGTCAACAAGTGACCTACAGATAACTATTTTGAATAATTTTAACTTGAATGCTTTTCTTATGCTTTCTAGAATGTTTCAGCCATGCATAGTCACAGGCCTACATAGGCCAATAATTGCAACGTAGGCTATGGTTTTCGTGATATAAAAATCTGGTAAATAGCATGTATCTGGTCAGATAAGTATGTTACGACTTATAAGCATAAAAGCTATAGCCTACAAAGTACATGTACGCTATGTAAAAAGAACTTTCTACCTGAATTCAGTCCTCACTCTCTGCATTAGAATCATGTTGATAAATACATTAATCTCATTTATTCGGATGCGATCTCATTTTATCAATGTATGCTAAAAATTGCAAAAAGCCTTTTGAATGGAGAAGTAGGTCGCACATTAATATTACATGTAATTGATTAGGGCTATTTGTAACATAATTAAAGCGAAATGTGATATTTAAAAGTTTCATAAATTATGAAATTATCAAAATGTTAAGAATGCTATTGCCCGAAATCCATTAATCCTACCAGGAATCGTAATTGTTGATTCAAAGATCAAATATACCTGTAGAGGCAACATACTAAATCTGAAATCTCATCTTTATGTGCGTGTACATGTACTTGGAAGTCGAAGTAGACTGTGGCTAATTATGCGCAAATTCATCCAGTATAATGAAAAATCACTTCAAGTTTATGCTAGATGTATGCATGAACAGTGAAATGATGCTTACTGTTGTATTCCAGGCGAGCCGATACAACGTAAAATATTGAAATGATGGACTTCTACTTCGCTGGAGAGGTGGGAGTGAGACCAAAATTGGTGCAAGAATATTGGGCAACGGTGGAGGGGAATCAGAAGGATGACGATGACTTTGAAAGCGCTGATGTAGATATAAATAAAATTGTTCTGTAATATATGCCAATTTTATTGTTGATTAATATTAATATTGATGCCTCTGTCGATAAGCTCAATCGTTGCACCGGCCATATAATAGGAACATATTTTGTACAAAAGCTGATAAAGATTCGAAAAATTATGCCCATTATTGATTGTTTCTAGGTTGTGACCGGTACCTAGAATAACCCGCAAAACAAGCTTCGAACAGTTGTATTCATCTAAAAATGATAAGCTTCGATTAACTTCGATATGCGTACTTCGATAAACGTCGCGAAGTATTTGACTTTTTTATTTCTTCCGAAGCAAAAAATTAACTTCGGAGTTTTTCCACGTATGTGTAAAATTTTGTAATTGAACTCCTTAGTCTTTGCATCGCTTCATATACTGAATAATGGCGCATGTCTATGGTCATGCGTTTTTTTACGTTATGCTATTTCTTAAAGAATCATTGTTATGCCGGTTTGGGTCATCATTTTGATTCGCTGATGTCAATTAACTTATATACGGTTGACTATGAAAACAGTTTTTGTTGTGAATTTCAACGGAGACCTGTAACTTTTTAGATTAATAAATGAGTTGCTACGCGCATTACTGATCAGTCTTTCGATCCCACAAAAAGTGTCATCGAAGTGCGGAAAAAGACTATTTACTTGGTTTAAGATCAAATTTGTTTGAAATTGATAAAAGTCAGTATCTGCGAGCTTCATCGAGAACTCTTGCTTATCCGGAGTATTGGTAGACCTGCCAATCATGCATTTCATGTTTGCATGAGTGATATCTAGCGGACCAGAGTAATTGCGAAGGCCCAGAAGCCGAATTCTCCATGTACCCAGTTCCATGATGAAGTTTGAAGAAAGAACGTCTGCATAGTGTCCGAAGACAATCTTCCTTCAAACTCAACCAGTCTAAGTTGATCAGCTGCCAGCCTTAACCATGGTTACAGAGACTCGGAACGGTTTTGATAGCACCGTCCCACGTCAATTCCAACCTTTGAATAGCATTCGATGTGGTCCGCAAGCTAAAACGTCAAATAACAGGATCCGTTTCAAGGCTCCGCTCGTCTATGAAGTCACAGATATTTCTTCTTGATCGGTAGATGGGACAATTTTAGCAATTAGAAGGCACATGACGGAGAGAGAGAGAGAGAGAAAGACAGTTGCAAACAGAAGCTACACATGGAATTGTTTGACAAGCTTGACGGATGAAAGCTTTGAACTGTCGAAAAATATTGATGGAATGGACTTACTTTGATTTTTTTGCAGCTTCACTTCTTTTCGATTCTTTCAGTTTTTGATTTTGTCACTTATCATTAGAACAGCGAACCCCGTCAATTGACGATTTTCATCTAAAGTCCTTCTTTTTGCATAATAAGTACTGTCAAAACACATAAAACTATTCAATTCTATGCGATGTAGGCAAAAATATAGCTCTCCCTCAATTTAAACGATTTTTTTATTTATATAAGATAAAGTTCCCCTTGATAGTGTCCACCGTGACGAAACGCGTCGGGGAACTTTATCTTATATAAATAAAAAAATCGTCTAAATTGAGGGAGAGCTATATTTTTGCTTACATCGCGGAAAATTAAATAATGAACCTCCCGTATGAGACAACGAAAGATCTGACATAAAACTACGAGTATGTTATACTTTACAGATTAGTATTTAATGATTTTCTCATGCATTCAGCCAGGGACCGGGACTTGCCGAAGTGCCGCCCTATGGCACATTCGGGGATGCCACCCCAATGGAAATTACTTCAAGGTCTTTAATCTGGTCAAAAGGTTGCAAGAAAAATCTCTAGCGTTTTTCGGAATTGTCAAAGAGTTAAGGTGTTTTAATCCGCATCACATCAAACAACACTCAGTTGACAAAACATGCCGTCGCTACAAGAAAGTCTTGACGCATCTAGATGACATTGGTCGTGTGAAGACTTCTGAGTGTGATGATCTTCATGAGCAATTCCATTATCGTCCGACTTTGAAGGATATTGAAGATGAGCAGATTGACAAGCTATATCATAACTTCATGAGCGAGAAATGTGGATTCAGAAGACTGTGGTGCGTTCTAAAAATATTACATGTACTTACATCATCCCATGGCCAGGCTCAAGTAGAACGTGGATTTTCAATCAATCAATAAGTTTCATCGACTAACATTCTCAAAAGGTTTTGTTGACAAGAAGGATCATAAAGGTGGGATTGAGCATATTGTAATTACAAAAGATATCGTCCAATCTTGCAAGCTATCGTGGCAGCAATATATGTAATCCTTAGAATCGGAAAATCCAAAACTGAAGAGAAACCTAACGAAAGATAATTGAGAAAAACATCAAAGTTCTGACAGCAAATTGGAAATGATGTATCTCTTTTGAAAAGTGATGCCGAACTCACATGCGACGAGGCCAAGCGAAAAGGACAAATCTAAATAGTAACCAAGGAAAACGCATTGAGAAGGAGATCTAGCGAGCTACAATCAAGGTTCGCAAAATGACTTCCGAATTGGAAGAAGTAGAGAATCTACTGATGAGCATATAGTGAAAACATTCATAGTGCTCCATTCCAACCTTTTATTGCGAATAGTTCATACCATCATTTCTGTTAACCGCTTACAATTTTCAATGGTGAGCAATTAACGATTTTGCTGTAAAGTATCGTTGTTTCACATCGAGTTCGAAAATTGCATGTATAAGAATTTTTCTCAAGTTAGATGGCTGTTTAGAATACACATTTGTTTTTTGATTGTTACATATAGACGATTTTTACTATGCTCTTGAGGGAAACAAATAAATTGTCTATCTCAATTATAATACGCTCGTGTATCAAACCTTTATATGACTGATCAATTTTAACTTTCGATACTAAGAATTAAAATTTGCTGAATGACAAAAATTTAATTGCAATAATAAGCTAAATTGACTGGCGACGACTTGAGTTAACCTAATGAATGTAATCGATTAACATAAGGTATAATGGTTATCCAAGTTTCTGGACGGCTTGTACGTATTACGCAACTTCAACGTACGTCATGATATCCGGAGAAATCCGGGAGAAAACCAGAAAAACACCGGGAATTATATTTTCAAAATGTATGGGAGCCCTGTACTTATATTGATTTTACTTAATAACTCGGAATCTATCAGTAGGATACTTTATTCAAATAAATTTCTTCTGACCATGTTAGTGTGCTTGATTGACGTAGGCGTAATATCCTGCTATCCTGTAGGTAGGCATATATGCTTCACGCTTGGTATATTTCCTCATGATCAATATCATCACAGATTCCTAAAATAAATGGAAACGTACTGTTATAGGAGACTGTTATTCATATAAAGGTGTCAAAAACGTTACCAAGTGACATTATGTACCAACATGTTACAAAACGGCAAGCAACTCGACTGATTACAATGTATCCCGGATTGCTGGTTTGTCGATGCCACAAACCCGAAAATATCCACATTTTATGCTAGCCTACCGGAAGGCATTCAAAGTTATTACCAATCTCGTAATTAAACTTTGCCCCACTGGCATGGCCTGGCCAATGAAATTTTATTTGGCGTTTAAATTAAGTCCTATATTTACGTGCAACATCCCAAAAATTGTAATTTTCTGAAATAATTTTCTGTTTAATTGTCAGCTGTAAGTGCCCTCGTATTTTTCATTATCCCTAGTTTAAAAAGTTGAATTTCAATTGATATTTGGAGTACAAATTTTTGATGGAGTGCTAGGATGATTAATTCGAATTGAATTTCATTTCATCTCATAGTCGAATCGGATAATCGTAAATCGGAACTTGATTATTTAAATTTGAACCGGATAATCGTAATCGGAACTTTATTTTTCCGAATCGCGCCCAATTGGAATTATCAAATTATGAACATAAAGGGAACAGTGTAAAATACGCTGTAAACATGCAAATTACGCATACTTTAAAACAGGACCAAGATTTTGATGCAATGGGAGCAGGAATAAGTATGACGTGCACATGAGCGGAATCTTAAAGGAGAAAAATATAGGAAGAAACAATACATGCCTACCACATCCAGGCAAACCGCTCAAATATTTGTCGTAACGGTTGTGTATATTTATCCATAACGTGGTGTCCATTAAGGAAAACATACAAATAGCTCTTCCAGTTATGATAATTTTTGCACATTTTCTAGCAGCTATTACAGCGTATTTTTCAAAAGCTTGCGTAGTATAATATATAGAACATGGTAGACATGGGTAAATCCAATTTATTCCACAACATTTCTGTCTTTTCAACTTTGGGTCTCAGATTTCCGTGAAAATTTGCATATATACTCATTTTTTTACGCTGAACACGAAAATATTAGCGGCGAACACGCCAAATAAAAACTTTCCATAGAAATCTAGCACTTTTAAAAAGCCATTTTTTCTACATCTGGGTCAGAGGACAAATTG
The DNA here is from genome assembly GCA_907163375.1 of Prostheceraeus crozeri. Classification (NCBI taxonomy): domain Eukaryota; kingdom Metazoa; phylum Platyhelminthes; order Polycladida; family Euryleptidae; genus Prostheceraeus; species Prostheceraeus crozeri. The sequence goes on from CAJQUW010013011.1 coordinate 194,199, forward strand.
ATCTCGGTCAGATAGATGTCGAATAGGAAACTCTTCGGCTTCTGCATTTGGGTTGCTGATGAAACTGGGAACTTAGGATGAATGCTTGCATGCGTAAAGCGAAGTGACCAAAATGTAATGTATTGCATATAATGTCCGTTGACCGTGGTCCGTGACCCACCTTGTCCTCTGACCGAGATTTTTAAGGTCTCGGTCAGAGGACAAATTGATGTCGAAGAGGAAACTCTTCGGTTTGTGCATTTGGGTTCATGAGACTGCGGGAACTTTGGACGAATACTTGAACGCGTAAAACGAAGTGATCTAAATGTAATTGCATACATTATCATGTCTTTAGACCGAGACCCTTGTACTCTGACCGAGATCTTCAATTTCATCGATTCCTGACTAAATTTCTGGTTTTAGCATCCATATGAAATTTTTGGGAATATCAAATTCTCTGGTCGAAAAAACGGATAAAAATTTTTTTTTAAATCAATATTGCTCACTTGTGACGTCACCAAACTGAATTTTCTTTACGGATTTATAAACTAGCACACTAGGGGATTCGTTTGGTGCAAAACGTTTAATGGAAGAATCAATATTCTTCGAGAAAAGGTACCTCGGTCAGAGGACAGAAAACGTCTCGGTCAGAGGACATTTTTTTCATTGGACAATGGAAACCCAGTGAAAATTCAATGATTAATATTAATTACAATATTTAAAATTAGACTGTCTTAAAGAGCTGATCTTCTTCTTTCAGATGATATAAATATTAGTGGGTGTATTTGAATGTATCTAATCGAAAATCCGTGTTGAAGTGAGAGTACTGCAACTTTGGACATGCTTTTTTGGTCTTTTTTCGGCAAAAAACGGCAACTTGTGAAGAAGGTCTTGGCTTTGTGACTTTTTAAAAACCATGCCATAATAGATGAGATTTTTACGGTTCGATTAAAAAAACTATTGAAATCGGTTCAGAAATATGGATTTTACAAATCAAAGACACATTTTCGTCAAATGTTGTGGATTAAATTGGATTTACCCACATATTGATTCTCCCTCTGGCATTGCATGATGCGGAACCTTTCATCTTTTGTTCATCGATCAGTGACCATTGGCTGCCTCAACTGCTTTTTAGTAAGTTCTATATTGTGCGCCGGCCGCAAGCAGTTAAGAGCTGTGATGTCTCTCAATCATGCGTCTCCAAAAGTCCGATATCTTGTCAGGTGAAGAATATTGTTTACCTAATCACCTGCAATATTTGCAATGAAGAGTACTCGTATGTGGGGAAATCAAAGGGACAAATAAGCACTCACCTTAGAGAACATTGCTCGCGAGCTAGTTCCGCAGTATTTCAATATATTGCTCTTCATAATCAAGTGTCAATTAATAACATTTCCTGGAAATTTTACATAGTAATTTAATGAATGACGGTCTTCGCCGCAAGGTCGAGGCGAGTGAAATTCAGCACCTCAGCCCTGCTCTCAACACCATGTTATTGTAAATTCATTTCTGCTGCTCATGACTAAGTCTGACGAAACGTCGGGCACTTTAATTTTATAATACAATTTCGGTCGAGAAAATTAACTTCTTTTCCATCTTTTGATTATCATACTGGTACCGACCGATGGCCAAACTCACTGAGTATTTTAATAAGTTCATTCTAGCATGACTATGACCATAGAAACTGGTTGTTTATCTGAAGTAGACCAGAACGGAAATTGGCGGCTCTGCCAGGGAACTGAGTTGAGGCATGAATGACCAATGCAAAGCTTAGAATTGCACAAGTGACTGTTCTGACCTATCGTTGACAACTGTTGTGGCTGCTGTCATTGATGTGTATCTAACGAAAAATGTGTACAATTTTTGCCACCATTGTGCATGATGCTTAACTTCCATTCCAGAGGTCTTATTGTTACAAATTTCTATGATAGTAACAGAAAGAAGGTCTTAGACGGCTAGCCATGTACTTTACCAAACGTTCAATGCGTCAGAACAACTCGTATATTAGTGCATATGCTTCATAATTCTGAATAATTTGTATCGTGGATGTTTTACCTCTCTGCTTATTAATGTAAATGAGTTTCCCACTGATGTCTCCTGCAGTGCCAAGACATTTCTAGTCCATTCATTAGACCTCAAAAGCAAGTATTTAATTCACATTGAGCCTATATACAGATTGTTTCATAAAAAATGGATCACCCTTAAACATCGCCTTAACTTCAATTTTGTCTAACTCCGCCAAACTTGAACGAATTTCTCTGAAATTTGGAAGACATGTCAGTTGTGCTTATTTATATCATTGTTGGAAATTTCAAGCATGAATATTGAGTTGTTTTCCTGCTATAGATAAAAAAGTAGTAGATAATTTGATCTTCATTTAGCAATGTTACACAAAATCATACTTCACTCTTATAAAATTACATTTGTTTCCTTTGTTATGTAATATGCTGTTCTACAAGCCAAAAGCTATCAAGCAAAGCAAAACTAAAGAAAATCGGTCAATCAGAGCCAGTATAGCACCATTATTCATCAACAATAATGTAACTGCTACATGTACAACAATTAACTGGACTTCATGTTCCATAGCTTCTTGACTTCGTTGCGGTGGTGTTGGCAGCACTCCTGATTGTTTTCAGCTAGAAATCTATCTCTTACCGGTTGAAAACAATACAAAGCACAAATGAACAATAACGAGATCGCATTCACAAAAGGCAAAGTGTCAGGGTTTTCTTTGCAAGCTACAAGCAAGCGACTAAATGTCCCTTACACAAATGTGCATCGATGGCATAATGATGATTTTCGACTCTGTCGTAAAGAGGGCTCTGGCCGTCCACGCAAAACATCCAAACGTAGAGACCGCCTAATTTTGAGATTTGTTAAAGTTGATCCAAGTCTCTCGTTAACTGAGATAGCTGCACTATACTCGTCTATTTCTAAGTCCACTATTCGTAGAAGACTTCACATACAGCAAGGAACCATGAATTCTGAACACTATGTGAATGTTTTACGAATGAACATTGGCCAAGTGACAGATCAACTTGGTGATCCATCGACTTGGTTATTTATGGATGATAATGCTACGTGTCACAGGAGTAGTAGAGTCAACTTATGCAATTCTCAATTAGGGCTTAGGACATTATATTGGCCAGCTCGTTCTCCTGATCTGAATCCCATAGAAAATGTTGGAGTATTCTAAAACGTAACGTTCGTCGTTCACTGCTACCTACAGATGGCGTATCACAAACTTACGTCACTGTTAAAAAGAGAGTGGAGAAAGTTAGATCAGTCAAAAATCAACGATATCATCGAATCAATGCCTAGACGAATTGGTAATGTCATTGACAATAAGGGTAGGGCCACAAAATATTACTGTATCATAGCTTATCAGATTATATAAGGACATTTAAATATATTAAGGACATGAAACAACATGAAAAATGCTTTCTGTATCATACTTATGTTTTATTTAGTCAAATTTTAGGATGATCCACTTTTTATGAAACGGACTGTAGTTGATGGGTAGATTATATAACTCAACACGAATAGTTAACATGCGAAAATAAGAAGGATTTCATACTCACACATTGAAATCTTGCATTAATTCATTGCATGAAATTCCCTACGAAGATCAAATGGCTATAGATCAAGTTTTGTCAAAGAGATTAAAGGATGTGACAACTTTGACAGGCGTCAACTTTGTCCACAACTTCAAAGGGATTGATGAATATTAAACAGAGGATTTAATATTCTAAGGATGGTCGAATTATGGAAATATAGGATACTTTTGTTTAATTGAAATATATCGTAATTCAGAGCAATTTAGCTAACATCATTCGTGTGGATTTTGAAGTTACATTGGATGAAATTCTGTTGATTGATATCATCAAACACCGTGAACATTTGTCAAGTTTACTCGTCTTTCTTCATGATTTGAATTAGAATGAAACTCATTTCGATTAGTGTCGCTGTCAACATAACTGTCATGTGCTTTATAAAATAGATGATATACCTGCATGCATGGCAAAATACTACCAATGCAAAAGTGATTGCATAATTTAATGCACTGATTTATCTGCTCTAAAAAAAAGTTTGTAAAACATGGTTTTAAAGCCATGCTTCGTACACTGCCTTCAAAGGTGGTTCAGTGCTGCAGAACCTTGCTTAAAATATGTTTTACAATCTGTCCTCTCAACACATGTTCGTGATTTTAAGAATGTTTTTTAAAAAATTTTAACAAATAAGCTTTTAATACACCGCTTTAAAGTCATAATAGAGATCGCACTAATTGATGTCTATTCCATAGACAAGTAGTTGGGCACCTTAATATTTTATTCAAAGTACTTGTAACATATTAAAACAATTTACAAAAAATGCCGAAGTTACCCCTGTTTCCCCTGCTAAATAAAGTAATTAATCACAGGATGCAATGCTTCACTGCAATTGAAAATAATTATTCAGTGGTGGCGCATTAACTTCAAAGTTGATCGAAGAGATTGAGATGGAAATGACCAGTCTCGGAAAAGAATCTTTACTGTAGTATAATCAGAATAATGTCATATCTCCATTCAATTTTCATGAAAATGATGATACTTGCGAGATATTTAATTCCATTTATTATCTGTTACAATTGATTCTATTGATGTCCTCGATTGATACCTAAGTCATTTTATGATTTATTTTGCTCAAATTATTCGCGAGGATAATGCTTGACTGTCGTTCAAAACAAACCAATTCGTCAAAAAAGAAAAAAGATCACATTAAAATTCATTCTGGTTGAAAGGCAAATCAATATTAAGGGACATCATTTTTTGAATTAATCGAATTTTATTCATCAGATATGGTAGAAATATTTGACCAGCTATCAATTACAAGCAATGCGCAAATGAAAATAAATCTCACTAATCGTTGCTGCTTGACTATTATTATGACCATTCTTGTCAAAATCATATTATCATTTATCTTAGTCTGTAGTGCAATTGCCTTAAGCGTTTCTTTACATAAGCCCCACCCTAGTAAGCTCATTATTTAAATAATTGTCAATTAATTTAATGAGCAACTTTAGTTATGCACCTTTTACATAGCAATAATAACAGTAGCTAATTGCATTATATTAGTTAACGGAGATTCACCATCGATCGGATATACTACTGACTTTGATCGGAGAAATGAATGGTTTTTTGTCAAGTTGAAGATGATCGCGAAACGTCTAAAAAATATATGTTTGTTCAGACAATACTTTTTTTCTGCTATCAAAAATCAATACTACATTAATATCTTAGGAAATATGCAGGACTTTTGAAATTAGCTGACGAGGTGAATTGCGTGTTGAATAAAGACTTTCATTCAATGAATCCGCCTGAGAAACAAGCGCATAAGGAGTTTATTTGTTTTGCTCAATAATCTGTTTTCATTTATAAAGTGGTAATTATTGATCTTGTTCAAAGTTCATCTTGAAAAACATTTCCAAATTTATCAACTGTCTACGGCAAGTTACTTCGGACTGTTGCTGTTCCCTAAGTGAAGTAAAAATACAAGAAACAGTGTACGAAAACAAAAGAACAGATTGTTATGATAACTAATAAACTCAATTGCTTTTTCTCACGCTGAGAGTGTTAGCGAACAAAGGGTCAATTTAATCAAGAAGTGGAATTCCCATTAGTTACGTCAACATTCGCCTGTCTATTGTTACGGGATATTCTGGTCTGTTGCTGGGAATTCCTCCCGCTGAGCAGGCCCTCTTATTCAATAGCCAACTCATCAACCAACCAAAACACAATAAACAGGACTGGCGTCTAAAAGTCTCGCCAGACGTCGGACTTCTTCAGACTTTCTGGCACCAGTGAAATGATTAAACCAGTTATCGTTTTCCTTGTATGCGTCTTTGTAATCGCCAGCGGCGATCGTGAGCAATCTGATGACAATGTGGTTGGGCCATGGCTGAAGATTGGTAAAGGAATTTCTAACAGATACCTGTGGAACCTGTACAAAGAATTTCATAAAGGAACGCATTCCATTGAAGAGGAAATTGGATCATCAGATACTGTTCGAGCAGTTGAACCTTCGATTGGTGAGTTGCATTGCAGTCAGAAAAATGTAATTAACATAGTTAAAAATATGATAGAAGAATTCACTACAAATAGATAATAAGAAATCACTGCAGGGTCTCAGACAGAAAAAATAATTTACTTGCCATCGGAACAGCGAGTACAAAGTAAGAAGTAATGCCAAATTCATTTCCTGGCGAATGATATTCTCAATATAGCATCATCATTCATTCTTCAACTTTACAAAATAGGTCATGTACTTAAGCGCACAATTTTATGTTCGATTAACACAAATTTTGTCGTCCACAGTAGCACTCAGATATTATAGATGCAATTAATTTCTATTTTTCTATTACTTACGTTTTGATTTTTCTATTACCTAAAGTAATCGACGTTAATTCATATAATTAATTGCATTTTCGTGAAAAAAAAAGTAAATAAATTTCTGTATTTTCTGAAATAGAAGATGTCTTCGAAATGATTCCACACCCTAAAATGATTTTTTTGTGTCTACTGGTACAAAACTAACCATATAACGCTTGTAAATCAAATTTCATGAAATTCATTAATGGTACTTACGTCTTTCGGCCATCTTCATCGGTGATGAATATTTTCAACTACTGATCAAAATATCAGCATCTGATAGGCTTGCATGGATAGCTGAAATTATCATGGGGTGTTGCTTAATTTTAAAGGTTAATTATCAATTCACATTTTCTGCATAATAGTTAAATATAAATTGTTACCAAAAAATCATTAACATTTAAATGTCAAAATTCTTCAGATCCTCTTTCCTTCTAAAGAAGAGATTCAGAATCTTTTTTTCTCTCATAATTTATCATCATTGTCAAAATCTTGCTCTGAGATGTGGCAAATAGGAGAGCAATTGTCCTATTCAATACCTGCCACTAACTTCAGTGTTCATTCACTCGAAGTCGCAAATGTCATCACATTCGCAGTCAAAGAGCCCTGGTAAATAAGTAATGGTATGAGTTGCAATTTTTGTTCTATAACCCACCCTCAAGTTGAACCCACAAAAATGTCAAAAACTCGTACAACCTCGGACCCTTTAAGTATAAGGTATTTTAATTAAAGATATCGGTTGCACCGAATTTGATACTATGCATGAAATTAAGTTCACACTACCTTGTATAAAGGGCACCTCACATTTTGAAGCTCGTTCAGTAGCTTTCAGGTATAGGTAGCAAGTAAAGGTCACATTTTGACGCCATGTTGATGGTCAATAGATCATTTAGTGATCAGTAGACGATGCTACAGCCAAAACATGTAACCTGGTTGCTATGAAAGTTGCAGGCCCAAATATTTTCGAATTTTCAATGAACCAATCAATCATCAAATCCCACTTCACAGTTGTCTTACTTAACAATTCCCAAACCGCAAATCCAGAGCAGACGTTTACAGGTATAGTTTAAGGATGCGTTGATGCCGCACCCTAGCTTCTGATATTTACAAGTTATTCTGATATCAGGCAAAGATGAACCACTAAAAACATTCATTTCCTGCTTGTAAACATGACGTCAGCAATGTTATTGTTAGATTGTGCGTTTTTAGGACATCCGCTTGCCGTTGAAAAATTCCGACTCGGAACTTGTAGGCGTACAGCGAGCACCACAGCACACCAGACATTTATCACAACGCACGCGAATTACGACAAAAGATTGTAACAGTAGTTAATGAGGTATAGCTTAACAACTCATAATTCAAATATCAAATATAAAAGAATGCTAGCCACACTGCTGCGTTATTAAGAAGGATTTTTTTAAAAAGAAATGTTAGAAATGATGGCCACTATGAGAGACAGAAAGACTGACAATACATCAATCAGAAGTCATGTGAAATTTAAAACATAATCAATTGTTAGCATTATATAACACAATCGCAATATTTTAAGATCAGACATGTTCACAATAGCATTAAAAAGCATGACTTGTTGCAAAATATGCTTTCCTGAATTCTTCTCTTTTATATTAGGTAATAATCGCGTGCAAAAGAAAACTTGCTTACACAATCTGATAAATATCAACATAGCAATAATGATTGCATATTATCAGCTTTCATATGTGTGCATTTTGTTTGTAAGATGGATTTGAAAGACACCCACTGAACATTCATACATTCATGTGTAATGCTCATTAAGTGATTATACATAATATAGCACACATTAACATAAGTCACAACTACCGCATACTGTATATTTCAAATATGAAGGCATTTCTAGCATTATCATACTAGCTGTGCTATCGAAAGGGGAAAAAGGAGTTTTCAAGCAATGCTCTAAAGCTGCTATTAACAAATATTGGGTTGAGAAAAATAAATTTGTCTCATGTTTTGAGGATTGTGTTAGCTAATTTTTCTTAAGATTTAAAAATGAGACCATCTGTTTAGAAAAGAAAGAAAACACATTTTTGATACATAACATCAGTGAAACTCATGCTTGACAAATGTGACTGGCTTATATGCAAGTCAGACCAGTTAGACGAAGTGCATTTATACAATGATGCTATAGAAAGAATTGTGTTGATAATAGACATCATCATAATCATAAAATTTGTAATTCCTAAATACGTGACTTTTTATTGACCGTCAATTGCTATCGGTTTCGCTTGCCGCTGAAGCGGTTTCAGATTGAAAATGTTGCAATCGCATGTAGGCCTAATTCTTGTAAATTTTGTACATGTATATTCAAGCATAGCATGCATGAAGTAAGTACGATAGGTTAATAGGAAAAAGGCAACAAGACTACGTAGTTCAAAATCCTTTTGAAAAGCAGCCGCGAAAATTCGGGATATATGAATGGTTTTTCAAAAGGGAGTAATGAGATCAAAGTCATTTGATGAAATTAAGCAAGGGGATGTTTGATAACAGTTCGCTTTATTCCGCAGCAACTGATACATCATCAAGAAAAACCGCAAATGATTGTGGCCTGGCACCAACTTCAAAACATGCATTTCAAAGCAATTCAAGAAAGCTTAAATTAAATTCCCTTTTCTATCTTGAAGTTCAACTAATAGATGTACTCGTATGTATCCATGAATACGATAAAAGTGATTAATGACAAAATAAAGTTTAAGAAAGATATTGAGGGGCTGCTCAAGCAAGGCATACCGATGGACTTCTTTAATGCTCTAACTAATCAAAAAGTGATTTACGAAGAGGCGTTTGCTAAAATTTACTGCGTTAGGGCTTAAGCAAATAAATGAATAAAAATATACATCTGAAAACGTGAGTCTATTTCATTTTTTGATTTCAATCGTCTTGGAAAGTGATAAAACTTTCTTAACTTCAACATCAATATGAAATATCTACAAAGAACTGAAATTTTGCATTATGAAGGAGATAGGACCTTCGAGCTGGAAATGACTTTGATTTTATTTAGTTAAAATGACATTGAGCTCACTGTTCCAGACTCCTTCCTATAGGTCAGTTCGCGGTCATCAATGTAAACTCAAAAGATCTAAATTTAAACTGCAGGTGAGAGAGTTTGCAATTGAAATCGCAAATCACTGGAAATCTTTCACAAGTGATAAAACTTTCTTAAAATTACCTTCATCATCAACATGAAATATTTAAAAAGAACTGAAATTTTGCATTATGAAGGAGATGGGACCTTCGAGATGGAAATGACATTGATTTATTTTCTACTTTTCCATGCATTCATTTCTCTTCTTCATATTCATTCATTCTTCTACACACGCTGATGGTGCACCTACGAAATCTACAAATAAAGTACAGCTTCGAGTCATTTTAGTTAGCACTATTCTACTTGCATGATATTCCCTTGTAATGACATCATCTTATAATCATTTTCTGGAACACATTACATTCGACGGTCCAAGTCACAATGGTCGTTTTATGGCACTAGCACAAAAACCTGTAATTTCGTATCGTACAGCTCACAGATTGTTCAATGAATTCTATCTATCATTTCATATACTTATAACTTCATCTAGGATTCTACAAGTTTTAGCTTGTTAATAAACTTAAGAATGGTCCTTATTTGGATAAAATAATACATTGTCATGCCGACATTCCCTAAATATCGAAAAATAATGCAACAATTGAATTGTCCGGTAATCATTGTTGATTCAAATCATACACACGTATATCCTAAAAACCCGGTGATGGAATCCATTTAATACAATGACTATATCTTAAGTTATGAAATCAAATTAGTTATGATATTTGATATCTGTATGTTAAAAAGGATCGTTTCAATCGGCAGAGAAATTGCATGTTAAAATAGTAGGAGATAGGATTTGTCGCCTATAAGTGAATAAGTACATAATATTACTTGTTTAGCAAGCCTCAAACTTTTGTGCCAGGTTGATTGACAACGCAATCAGGTGAGAGTTGATATTTATTTCAGCCTTTCAGTCCTTTTAATTATAAAACTTTCAACCTTCGGCTATGGTCTCTTTACCAAACCAAGTTTGTGGAAACACTTGGGATCAAACCCAACCCAAGTGTTCGCCTTAACTTGTGCATAACTTATGCGCTAACTTGTGCAGGCTGCTTCAGAACCACATCTACGAAAGTGGATTCAAGACCGTGCTTTTAAACATTGTTTTAGTTTGTGTTACAAACATAATGGTTATTGAGATCCTAGGTGCTGAGAAGTATTCCTATGACACATCTGAGGCAGCTGGAAGAATTACACCTTGATGGTCGGGAGGAAGAACACTAAACTGTCTGAGATTGGTTCCATATTCACTACCTCATAATTCGATGTGGCTCTTTTCGAAACAAAGGGGAGTGACTTCCTGATTGGGAACTATCCCGCGACGGAATATTGATGTGGTGGATTGGAAGTGGTCTCTGTCATTGTTTCCAGCTAACAAAGAATGTGGAAAAATGGAAAAATGCAACACCTGTCACACTGAAAAATAACTGAATAAATAGGAACAGCAATGGTAGAATTGGAATTAACCTGTAGCAATGTTGTACAAATGAGACCAGCCGCTAAAGATAGAGGACTGTCTATTATAAAATGTATAAATTTTCGCTGAAACGCAGCCTTATCAAATGCGATTATAGATTGTGGCTGACGACATATCTATAAAATATGGGCCACACTTAGCAGCTAGACTTATACCATGCTTATACAGGGTTGGCAATAAGTTACCGACCTATTAGCAAATAAAATGACAATGAATTATCGACCTATTAACAAATACGATGACAATGAATCTTGTTAGCTAATGAGATTAACCAAATATGGAAAGAACGATAGATGACGAATCAATCAATGAAAATGTTTAGCTGAATAGAATTCATTCATTGATTTAGTAACACTAGCATCTCTGGCAGCGGTCACTATAATTCATCATTCATCATGCAAAGACGATCATTGCCGGAGAAAGTGCATATTATAAAGTTGTATAATAAAACAGGAAATGCCATGCATGTGATTGACACATGGCACGACCACTTTGATTCTGCTCCTCCTACTCGCCATACAATTTACAATCTACGTGACAAATTCGACAATACTGGGTCAGTATCCGATGCCCACCGAAGTGGTCGACCATCATCTGTCAATACCATAGAAATTGACAACAATAAAACCTCTAGAATGGAAATTAAGCTTCATGCAATGCACAATAACGGCACATAAATCGCACGCATTTTCACTTAGATGCACCTGCCAACGTCTGTATCATTGGGTTAGAATCAGTCACATGAGTAAATCGAAAGTTTTAATTGGTTCTTCATGCCCCAACTTATTTCCCCCGGATGTGCCGCGACCTTGAGTCAATTTCCATTCTAGCGAACTTCAGATAAACAGTTTATTTCTATGGTCAATACCGAGGAAAACAGAAATTTGGTCGCGCAGTTTTATCAAGAACAACCCACAACGTCTGCTGTAAGAGCATCTCAACAGTTGGATATCAGCCGGGGATCTTTGCGCAATATTATGAAAGATGTGGGTTTGAAATGCTACAGACCACGTTTGATTCACGGTCTTCTGGAAGACGACGCCGATAGACGAATGCAGTATTGTGAAATATTCAACAACCAGGTTACGGAAACTCCTAATCTTCTGGACAACATCGTATGGTCAGACGAATCAACTTTTAAGTTGACCGGCCATGTTAACAGACACAATTGTGTTTATTATTCAGCAGAAAATCCCCGTAGCACCTGTGAACAGCATCTTAATACATCGGGTGTCAGCGTTTGGGTTGGACTGCATTCGAATGGGGTACTGGGTCCGATATTCATGGAAGGAACATTGACCGGGGCTACATATCTCAATATGCTTCAAACCTCCTGTGGTGCCTGAACTGCAAAAACTCGATAATTTTCATTCTTTGTATTTTCAACAAGATGGGGACCTCCCCACTACGCCAAGATTGTGCGGGACTACCTGGATACAACATTTCCCAAGCGATGGATTGGGAGACGTGGTAGCGTCGAGTGGCCGGCGCGTTCACCTGACCTGACCCCATTAGACTTCTTCTTTTGGGGAATGGGAAAGGACTATGTCTACAAAGAGAGGTTAGCGGACATAAATGAAATGAAGACTAAGATTACTGACTTCTTTAATATCATTAACAACAACAGAACAATTTGCCAACGCGTTTGTAGGAGTCTTCCAGGTAGATACGCGCAATGCATAGAAAACAATGGTCTCCAGTTTGAGTATTTGAGTTAACACTTCTTTCGCTGCTGTTCCATTGTTGGATATCATGTTGTTAAACAATTACATAAATCGTTGGATATAATGTTGTTTTACTGTTATTACAGATCAAAATAGGTCGGTAACGTATTGTCAACCCTGTACATACATGACAAATCGTGCCAAGATTAGGTTGCTAAAAGTTATTTATTTAAACTGGTACAAATCTTGACCGCCAATATTCATTCTTGCTGCCGCATCCAAGCTTTGACTATTAAAAAAAAACAAAAATGTGAAAATCATAAAAAGAATATTTCGACAATTTTCAATGTTCATTGAACACAAATTGAAAAGTAGAATGTTTAGCTGCTCTCCTGAGCAAATTGTGAAAGAGGCCAATGCAAATTCGATGTTTATCATTATTAGTAATGTTGACAATATCAAAAAATGCAATTGCGCCTGCGTGTACTTTTCACGAGTACTTTAGGAAAGGACATGTCCAAATGCAATGATCAGCATGACGTCGACTATTTCAAGCTTGATAAAAGATACAAAAACAAGCTCTATGGAATATGCAGGACAAAAAACAGATGTGCATATGTAATAGACATGTATCAGGGTAGTTTCCAGAATCCCATATTCTAGCCTGTATGAAGTTTGGAAGCATTGTGCATTCCTCAGCATATCCATTGTAAAATTATTCCAGATCTTGACTAATTTCACCGCGTGGGATAACTAATATAACACGTGGAGCTTACAGCAGCAATGAATAATGGATTTCAATACAACCTGAGGCCTACTACCCGAACATCTGACAGTGCATCGTGGATAATAAGGTAACTTAGCGGCACGCGATAAATTTTGATTGACTTTGTACAGAGAAAGTCACCGAAATAAAACCTTGATGTAAACTTTGGCGAGCTCACTGTTCCAGACTCATATACGTCAGCTCCCGGTCATCAATGTAAACTCAAAAGATCTGAATTTAAACTGTAGTGGAGAGAGTTCTCAATTCACGTCGAAAATTACTAGAATTCCTTCACAAGTGAAGAAGCAAATCTCACTTCAGTGAATCACTTTAAATAAAGTTTGCACGTTGCAGACAAAACATTTCGTAACTTAAGCACAGTCAGTGATCAAATTGTTCATCACAGAACTATTGTCAGAAGAAAAACTTTTATTATATTGGAACTCTTTTTTGACCTCTTGAAGCTTTCTTGTGGAGGCGGGATACAGACATAAGCATTTATTATTGTGGCATCTATGTTGTTATTATATCAGTGCCCGTTTGGGTCATTATTTTGATTATCTGTTTTCAATTTTCTTGTGTTTGATTGCTTTTGAAAATGTGGTTAACATTATCATAAATTATAAAGTAGGCCTCTAACTCATTAGACTAGCAAATAAGTCATTAAGCGTATTACTGCTCATCGTACAAAACATGCTATCAAAGTGCGAATAATTGCATCGTATGATATTGTGTTGTAATAGGTAACTCTCACTTATACGGAGTACCGGTAGTCCTATCATTCATGCATTTCATGTATGCTATTTGGAAAATCAATGATGTCTAATGGCATATGTTAATCAAATGTCTGACGATCAGAGCCGCAACCTACCGGTGCAATAGACGCCAGCCACCGTCCCATCCCCCGACCGTCCGACTTTTCTCAACGCCGGCCGGTTTCAACCCTGATAAGTATACATTTGTATGAATATGTATATCTGTAACTTTCCTGTATATTGTATAGAGTTCGCAACATTGAACACTTTTTCTTGATGAGATAGCGGGATTTTCCGGATGATTTCACTATTGATCGACATCAAAAATGCTTTATAATATAAAAGAGCCGTGAGCAGGAGGTGCTTGGGATTCATTATTTGAAAATAAGATTGATGCCTCCAGAATAATGAAAATAAGGCCAAAACCTCTCAATATTGTATGTATTGCCAACGTTTCGGACGTTCGTCCTTTGTCAAGGCACAAAAGCAATTCACAGAAGTATGGGCATGCGCACACGAACAAAATAGGCTTATATACAAATTTTTACAATGCAGTTGACACAAAAACGATTAGGAGTCAGTCATTTCGATCTTTATATCTCTATAGATAAAACTAACAGATTAGTTGTTGTTGACAAAAATTATTATGAAGAAAACACTGAGAAGCTATTACTAGATAATGATAATTACAAGCTCTTGAATAAAGGTAAAATACACGCCATTGAGAGGCAGGCTAATAACCTTGTTAAGAATGTTTGTGCTGATGCTTTTAGCAAAAGTGATATGATGAGATTACATAACGTTGGCTCACAAGCTGTGAGGTTTTTCACTACCATAAAAGACCACAAGGATAAGGTTGAAAATAAGTACCCATTGTGACCCATAGCCTCATGTAGGAATAATCCAACCGAGAAGTTGGACTGGTTGCTCTCAAAAATCCTAAATCAGGCTCTCAAATACACACCGTCGTACATTAAAAATACGGATGACTTGATAAGTAAATTGAGCAGCATAGATCAATGTGACACTGGGAAAGTTTTCGTTTCTGTAGATATAAAGAATTTATACTCTAATATACCTATTCAAGAAAGTATAGAGTATATCAGCCAGTTCATAGAAAATCATTGGGATCAATTAAACACTTACGGATTGACTCTAGATGCCGTCAAAAAGATTTTATCGTTTGTCTCGTACAACTACGAAATAGAATATAATGGTAAGCATTATATTCAAAAGAAAGGCTGCCCTATGGGAGCACATCATAGCCCACCTTTTGCCATAATTTTCATATCGTTTATAGAGCAAAAAGCCCTAAACACTTTGCGTGAGAGCTTCGATCCAGGTACATTGATGACATAATTGTGGGTCCATTTTACCCAAATGATTTGATTCTTAATAGTAAATTTTCGGAAGTGTTTGATGGAGTTCATAATGATATCCAGTTTACGATAGAGATCCCAGATAAAGTTTTAAACTTTTTGGATATTAGTATTGAGGTAAAACACAATGCAGTTTCGCATAGCTAGTACATAAAGGAGCAACACTCGGGAATTTACTTAAATAAAAGTAGTCATTTGCCTAATCATGTAAAGCGAAATTATATCACAAACAGCATTAATTATGTGCAAAAAAGATGTAGCGATCCGGAAAAAAGTAAAATTGCTATTGAGACTTTCAAAAATAATTGTCGCAATAACGGCTTCAGTGATAACGATTTTCTCGTAGACAAAAGTAACAAAAAGAAAAAGAAAAAGCAATACACTAAGTAGAAAGCTAATTTAACATTAGATTTTGTAAGTGATAGGACTAACAAACAAATCCACAAGCTTATGGACAAATATGATATAAAAGCTAACCTAATCAGTAAATAAAATAAGTCTCTCTCCAGTGCCCTAAAAAATAAAAGTAAAAATGATAAGCACAAAATTGTCATCTCTGTAACGTGCTGAATAGTAATTATAGGTGCAATGACTGTTTTATCGTTTATAAATGTACCTGCAAATTATGTACAGAATTTTACATCGGCAAAAGTAGCCGCACTCTTTATTTGCGTTATACTGATAATCGTAACAGCATTAACGCTGGCAACAAAGTCAGTGCCCTTTCTGAGCACTTGTTGCAGCAACATCAACTTCACACCGGTTCTATCGATTATTTTGATGTGCAAATTATAGACAAATGTAGAGATCCTGTTGATGCTGTTGTCCGAATCTCGTCAAATCAGATCTTTGGAACCCAAGCTTAATAGAAAGATCGAAATGACTGACTCCTAATCGTTTTTGTGTCAACTGCATTGTAAAAATTTGTATATAAGCCTATTTTGTTCGTGTGCGCATGCCCATACTTCTGTGAATTGTTTTTGTGCCTTAACAAAGGACGAACGTCCGAAACGTCGGCAATACATACAATATTGAGAAGTTTTGGCCTTATTTTCATTATTCTGGAGGTATCAATCTTATTTTCAAATAATGAAAAAAATGCTTTAAAAACATACATATCTTCAGGTCTGCAAATATACTGATGTGCATGTATCTAAGAAATGGAATATGTCTATGCTACATGTATATTTGTGATTGACAGGCAATTTGTTTTATTAGAAAAACGTTAACGCGTGCGTGTTTAACAACTTGTATTGTATCAGGTTGATAAAAAAATATATGTACATGTATAAGCTCCCATCATTTCAATCGTTTACTCGACTTCTGGGTATTTCCCGGCAACAGGCTTCAAATGATGGTTGCTTTTATTCAAATATGAAGGAGCAATGCTCTATGGTTCATAATTTCACTATTTCGCACTTGCGATTAATGATAGGAGAGAATATTTTAACTCTTACCTTCAATTACTGTTTTTATCTACCTCACATCAAAAGGGAAGGAATAACTAGAATGCCGCTTGATAAAAACTATGAAACATGTACATGTACTTTGTGAATGAGGAATGGAAAAATGCTTCCTCGGCAAGAAAAACTCTTTTCGCAAAACAGAATGACTATCGTACTTGTGATTTTCAGACAGACTTCATGAAATGAGCATAATTTTCAATTAAATAATCTTTCAGAGTTGTGCAACTTTTTCTAATTGCAAATGTCTTCTTTATATCCTACTTATGCACGTTAGTTGTGTGCATTGTAGGATATGCATTGCAGTTCGCTTGTGCTGTGTGATGATAGTCGTGTGGATCCAATCGCTGGTTACTTCTTAAACAACTCTGGGCCGAGCCCCTAGTCATTCGCATCAGCAAGTCCTAGTTTGTCACTTTTCTTTTATACAACATGAGTGAGAAAGAAAAGGCGCATCCTGATTTTGGACTAGTCAAACGCATGTCAAATGCCCAAATGTCCAAGCTGTCGAAAGACCAATTGATTTCAGTCCTGAGAGAGGCTATCAATAATTGCAATGCCCCAGAAGCGGGATAAACGGCCACTCCATATGCTACTAAGGATGTCATCGTTGAGATTATGGACAACAAACTGAATAGTCATTTCAAATTAATTGAAGAAATGTTATCCCAAACCATGGAGAGTCTCAAGAATGTACGCTCCACGTGCGATTCTCTCCAAATCCAAATCAATGAGTTGAAGGAGAAATCTAAATCCACCAAGTCTATCAGCTTTGACTCTGATGACATTGTAAATGAGTTAGAGCAACGGATGAATCGACGATCGAATGTGGTTATATCTGGATTAGCAGAGAACCAAAGTGGATCTGTCGACGAGAGGAAACAAAGCGATGAAACGAAAGTTAAAGACATTTTTCGCGAGCTCGGCAACCATTCTGCAGTTGTGCTCTCTGTAGCAAGAATCGGGAAGCCTAGTTCCAAAAGATCAAGACTTGTGCGGGTGACTTTGTCTGACTCTGAAATGAAAATGTCGATTTTGAAAAATTCTAAGTCCCTCAGAAGTTCGAACTCATATCGTCACATATTTGTAAATAATGACCTGACATTTAAACAAAGGGAGGAACAAAAGGCTCTTCGTGACGAATTGAAAACCAGAAGAGGAAACGGGAAAGACGTCGTCATCTACAAAAACAAAATTACAAGGAAAGATGATATCAAGAATTTTCAATAAATTGTTTTTCATGTTGTGTACCCCCTATATTCTTTTATCCAACATACAATCCCTACGTCCAAAGCACGACGAATTGTGTGTAATTTCTTCCGCTAGAGTACCCGATGTTATTGCCCTCTGTGAAACCTGGTTACATGAAAATATTTCTGATGACGAGCTAATAATTCCAGGATACAGTCTTCATAGACAAGACAGACATGATGGCAGAAGAGGCGGTGGCGTTTGTGCTTACGTACGAAACAACATTCCTCATACTGTTGAACCTTTAGTTGATAATCTGGATTTTATTGAATGTCTTTGTATAAAGTTTAATTCAATAAGTATTGCTTTACTGGTCATATTCATTCCTCCGAATTTGAATAGCTCCAATTATCAGCAAGTGAATGATTTTATCATCTATGTTTGCGATTCATTGTCATCTTTTGAACTCATGATTGTTGGAGACCTAAATAGATTACCTACAAACTGTATTGAGGGAAGTTTGAATCTTAAGCAAGTAGTCAACTGTCCTACACGGAAAGGTAATATTCTTGATAAAATCCTTCTGTCTGACTCTGTCCTTTCATCCTACTATTGTAAAGCATGTCCTGTATGTCTCAACTCCCCTATCAAAGTAGGACCCCCAATTGGAGGTTCTGATCACGGTACTGTTACGTTGAGACCTTTCAATAATGTCATGCAGAAAGCTAAGGAAAAGTTTTATTTTGCTAAAGTCTATGATTTTCGTGATAGTCATGTTGCCAAATTTTGTCATTCATTAGATGCCTTTCCTTGGCAAAGATTCTATGGAATGGATGTTCCCTTCAAAGAAAAATGTAGTATTTTTTACAGCATTTTGCACAATGCTATGGAAAACATCCCGCAACAAACTGTAAGAATGTCCGGTCGAGAGAAACCATGGATCACACCTAGATTGAAAATGATGATAAACCTCCGCTATGATGCCTACAGGAAAGGCAATTTTGATTTGTATTATCACTATAAAGAGAAAGTCACAAGCGAAATGAAGTGCGCAAAAAGGAAATGGATTGAAAGCCTAAACGGTAAACCAAATGGATTATGGAAAGTACTCAGTACAACGAATAATATCAAATCAAAGTCTTTCAATTTCAAATGATGCAGCAGAGACTATCAATGCTAGTTTTGCATCGAACTTCTCCCCTCCTCCTAACTGGCCTGATATTTTGCGAGAAGTTGAAGAAAAGGCTGAAGCAAAGGAATGGAAAACTGATATCTCTGTTGAAAGAACCTATGCCTTACTCCAAAAATTGAAAGCAAACCAGTCCTCCGGTAGTGATGACATCCCGCCATTCCTAGTAAAAGCTGCCTGCGATGTCTTAGCTGCTCCGCTCACCCATCTTATCGCCCTATCCTTCGAATCCAAGTCAGTGCCCGATGCCTGGAAAATTGCTAGAGTAAATCCAATCCCCAAAAAGAAACATAATGACTTCCGGCCTATATCGGTCTTACCTGCATTCTCAAAAGTTCTCGAACAATATGTAATTGATTCGATCAAGCCATCTCTCATTGACGCATACGGTACCGACCAATTTTAGACTGTCCTACTCAACGCTTCACGCAAACATCCGCATTCACGACTTCACAACATTATCATTGGACGAGTTGTATTGTACTGGTGTCGCTTTACTTTCATTCGACATGTGCAAAACATTTGACCGTCTTAATCATGGGAGTCTTATCAGCTCCTTAATCGAGGCTGATCTTCCCAAGGATTTTATTTTATGGTGCAGTGATCTTCTCGTGAACCGTCATCAATATGTGAAGCTAGGACATTGTACGAGCTCTACCACCCCAGTTACTTCAGGTATTCCGCAAGGAGGAAAACTTTCTCCCTTTCTTTTCTGCACTCATATGAGATTATTCAAAGCTCTACACCCACATGCCTTGACTTCTAAATATGCTGACGATATTGTGATTGTTCTACCTGCCTTCCGTTCAATTGATATCGAACTCCAAATTCGAGACGAAATCAATCATTTAAAAGACTGGTGTAACTCACATGGACTAGTACTAAATTGTGAAAAAACCCAATGCATGTTTATCGCTAAAAGTCAGAATTCTTTAGTGCCTCGTGATATTCATTTTGTAAATAGTATAAAGATTCTTGGAGTTATTTATGACTCTAATCTATCTTGGAATACTTTTGTAGACAATTTATGCAAACGTGCCAACCAGCGTCTTTATGTCATAAAGCGATTAAAACAATGAATGCCTTTCTGTGTCCCAACTCATTCAGATTTATATTGCTACTGTCATTTCAACGCTGGAATACAATGCTACCCTCCTCGTTGGACTGAACCAGTTTAATGTTGAAAAATTGGAAAAGGTTCGGCGACGTTCTCACAAAATTATTTGCGGACCAAAGTGCAGTTGTGATAGCTTTACCCCCCTATCCCTAAGAAGGGAAAGATCTGCCCTAACAGTTTTCAGAAAAATGTTAGAACCAAAACATTTATTGCATAAAATCATGCCCCCCAAACTTTCAAGATCCCGACATTCCCTCGCTGTCTCTATCCCCTTTTCAAGAAGCCAACAACGCCAATTGTCATTTATTCCCAGATGCTCTATTTTGCATAACCTAGCAGAAATATGCTAACTAATGTATTTCCTACAGCTATTGTGCATGTCTTCTGTATACTGTACAAGCTCTGTATTTTTCATCTGTGTATCTGCAATGCATGATTTCCATTTCAAATGAATAAACACATACTACTACTAGTTGTTTCAACTAAGAATCTAGTAGCCAAAAACAAAAAGTTTTAATCCTTCCCATTGGCATTATGCGAGTAAAATGATGCATTCTATAAGCAGGATAATTTGGATCGAGTTTTAAAATTTCATTTGACAGTTCTATCTTTGTGGATGATGGTCACCAGCAGAAGATTATTCATTATGATGAAACAAAGAGGTTCACACTTCTCCTCAAACTTTCCTGATAAAATTCGACGCGCAAAAAATATGAGAGATTTTTCAGTATTTTTGTTCACAAGAAGATTAGCATCCTAAATCTTCACAGAAGCTATAAATGACCTATATAATGACGTATCCTATAACTCAAATACTCATGCATGCGAATTTACTTACCTAAATTTTGTGGTGGGAAGACAGCAGCCAGTTGAATTCTTTCCTGCCAAATTATTTCAAAGATCCTGCTCTTGAAAGAAGACATAAAATCGCAAAACTGCTACAAGGAAATAGCAAGAACTTCAATTTGCTTAATTTTTCTTCAATTTTCTTCCATCCCTACTGGAAGACAAACAGTTTCACTAACAATCTCCAACTATTAAATTTGCCGTCATGTAAAACATGCACATTATACAAAATTCCCACTTACACAGTAGAATTAATGTCATTTAATGGACTTTTGGATTTATTTTCTTCGCCGGCGATCTATTCCATTTCAACTTGAACATATCTGCCACAATAAGCGGCAGAATTTTATGTAGTTGATTTATTTACTGAATTCTACAGTAGATAAGAGACTATAAGCGACAGTAAAATATTTGCATTTCCTGATTATCTTTAAACGCTATAATCATTGGCAGAATAGTCAGCACTTGCCAATTCAACGAGCTCATTTCCGTTACCTGTACCATACACGCATATGAAATTAGATTGAATTTCTATTCAGAACTGACGGTTTACGCATCATAATGGTGGTGGCTTTTTTCGTTGGAATCCTAATGTCGAAATTATCTTCTCAAGGAAATCACAAATTAAAAGCAAGCAAACAAGCAAAACAAAATAACCAAAAGCAAGTTAGATCTAGCTGCAAAGGTTAAATTATACACTGTGTGTGACTATTTAAGTTATGAAACCCAAATTGATTGTGTTGCCATCATTGCAAGTTTATCATTATTTCAGATACCGGATCCGAGAAGCGCTCTACTCTTCTTTTCTCTCTAACCAAGGATGTACTTCCTTCTAAAGAAAACCTGACACGTGCAGATGTCCACATTCCTTTCCCAAGTTGGTCATCAATTCAGGATCGCGTCACAATCGGTTTCCGTGTCACAGTACTTCTTAGACGATCTGGAAAGTCCATTCGCCGAATGCGACGTCAAATGGAAGGGCACAGGGCTGTTGATCGATTAAAGTTCATTATTCCAATTGCAGGACTGATTCGCCATCTTCAGTCCTCACTTCTACGATCTGCGAATCAGTTAGACATCATCATACGTGAACCCCGGCAATGGTATCGAAGACGTAAGCGAATGCCTTTGGAAGGTGACAACTCGTCAAATACCTATACTGGATCTTTATTGGCTTTGTTCTCTTCCACACGAGGTGGGCTACAATTGGAGGGTGGTAGGTCGCGACCCCATCGACATCGTCAACGAAGAAGTAAAGTGATGCATTACTTTGGGCGATATGCAGATCGTCTTCCCTCCAAATCAGGGTTTTCCTCCCTTTGTCAGCGTCATGAATTTCACCTAGATTTGGATAAACTCGACTGGTTTCCAAACATCGTTCTGCCACGCAGCATCGACTTCCACTTTTGCTATGGTGGTTGTGAAGGTGTGCCACACTTTCTTGAAATGCCTACAAATCATGCAAGGGTATTGGGGAGCGTAAACCTGCTTCATAATTTTGCCAGACCTCATCCTATGTATGGACCACGATGCGCACCACGAGAATATCGACACATGGATATGTTGGAGAAAGAAGGGACGAGCTTAATAATCAGAAGAATTCCTGACTTACAAATAGCGAGCTGTAGTTGCAGATAAACTTCAGCTACAGATTGGCTTATCAAATGCCCTTTTAAGTTTCCAGATCGACTTCAATATTGCAAACTGAAAGGTTTTGGTGCTGAGCTCACGATTATTCGATTAAATTTTTCGACAAATTAAATCGCTGATCCGAATTCCAATTGCAGATTGACCGATTGATAGAAAACGTGACTCATCCAAATATCAAAATTTGCTTTTTTAATTACATATTTCTGAAACATTATGAAGTACAAATGCGTGCATATTTATGTATTAGATTATTTATCTAGCTGCTGATTAGGTAGAGAATCTAGAAGAGTTATTTAAAAAATTCAAATTGTCACGGAAGCTAGTTGTCAAAATTTTCTTTACAAATTAATGAGAAATACATTTCAGTATTCTAATACATTTCTAAAAGAATTTCAGTGAACAAATGAACAGTTTCTATCAGCCGGTCAAACAACAGTTGAAACTCAGAAAGAGAAGATTTTTTAGACATATATGTGTGGAAGAAATTCCAGAAGAAAAGTAGATTAATTCCAATTTTAGTGCAAAAGCATTTTCAAATGCAATTTAGGAGTCGATTTAACAAATTGAAAAGGTCGAATTTCCATGCAATTGAATGTTCACATGATTTGACTTACATTCAGAAAAATTAGCAAATTTTCGATGACGCCTCAATGCACTTGACTTATCCTAATTGTTTACATATAACATCGCCTCCATATTGCTTGTACATGCATTCTTAATCATGAATAATCTCAATATTTGTGTTGCACATTTTTGTAAATATATTGTACATGAAAACAAAAATACTTCTTTCTGATACAGCCATTGTTAAACATGATCAATGTGAGACAATTTTTGCAGAGTCATGGTCATTGAAAAATTAACTCATCCGATTTGAATAAAATTGCATTGAAGACTTACTGTCTGCGATATTAAAGACAACTCAAACTTTACGGTCGAAACTTTGATATCTCATTTGATTAATGATTGACCTACTGAAGATAATAAGAATTTGCATTGATCACCATCGAAGTATCAACTTTGTTCGATGCATTTATTTTTTTGTAAACGAACAATTTACTAATTAAGGGAACACGACTCATTTTGAGAATTGAGAAGATTCCTTTGTGACGATTACAATCTTAATTGATCCTAGGAGAATAGGATTATTTGAAGTCCTACATGAAAAATGTATTCAATATATCTAAATCGCTTCATCAAATACTGCAATGAAAGAACAAATATGATTGGAATGCATCATTGCAATAAATACAGGTGAAGCAAATGCTTTAAAGCAATACAATAGAATTAGACAATAGATAAAAGAAAATGTAAAGTTAATTCCTCTATAGTATTAACTAAAATTATAGAAATTTACTATACATGTGAAAAATTATGATAACTACTCAAAACAGTAGTGTACAGAATCATCATGGATCACTATGTTGCTGTTAGTAGCAAAGCTTCGGCCCCTAATGTGAGTTGAAATTAACAGTCATAACTTCAGATTTTTTTAGAAAAATTCATGCTATCTACCGATAAGGTTTTATAAATAGCCTGATATTTTGTTCGCTAGTTGCAAAGCGCTTTGTACTACATATTAGCGGCAGCAAAGATGAAAAATGGATACAATTTTCGAAACTAAGAAATCTAACAATTTATTGTGTTAAATGATGTGAAAGCAAAGCTTTTATCGAGTCTGTACGGAGATATCGCTTTCCATTTTCTCCAGGGCTGCCTAGGCTCAAAGTCCTATTTCATCAAAAATCCACCATTCTCATCCGAATATGAGACAAGACATGCGAATTTTTGACATAGAGATGCGTTTTGACTTCATAAATTGCTCAGATGCTGATTTGTAGGTGTAATAACATTTGTACTCGTAATTAATGCAAGATGAGACCCCTTTTGCTTTTTTTTGCATTCGGCATGAGTACTGGAGTATTTAAGTACTCAGTGGCATAGTATTACACGAGTAGTTGTTTGAGTGCTCGTATCCATAATAATATGTGATAATTTGCACAACACATTGATTTTGCCAGGAGTCCATCAACAATCTAACAATAAGTCTCCTTCAGCATATTTCATTGCTTTTCTTTCACTAAAGATGATACATAATTCGTAGATTTAAAGCACTACATAGAAAGGAAATCTGACTACGTATACACGATTATGTCAACAGAATATAGAGCACTCTATATCTATATTCACTCTTCGGATTGATGAAAATTTTATTGCATTGAAGCATTCAGCATAATATTAGGCAACTTAATTGAAAGGAATAATCGTCTAAATGAAATTATTGGCTAAATAGACTGCCAGTATGCTCGAGTGTGTTTAATGCCGAACACTACTTTTCAGAAACAAACGTTTTCCATTCATGATCAATACTTTATATCTATATCTTGAAAATAATGACGAAAAAAATTGTACTTTCTTGCACTTTCTCAAGCAAGCGCATCAGGCAGTTATGCAACACTTCGTGGATGATTGCATGAGAAAACTAGATTGTTGGCTTCTCTTCGAATTCGTTCATTGATATAGTTGTCTGTACGGGAGGTCAGTCATGATGAATGCCAAAGAAAAAAGTCTCTCCCAATTATACGACTGTGAACTTTATATTGTAAAATAAATTTACCCGACGCAATTTACAATTTGACTACAAAATCATTGACAAACAGCAAACAGCGATTACTGCTAGGGTGACTGAATCTCGCTATATTGCGACGAACATGCCAAAACTAAACAGACGACATGAGCCGAACAGATGAGCTGCTTTCATTGACAAATTTGTATATAGGCCTGAACTCACTTGTACAGCAACAGTTCGTAACCCTTGATATAGTCTGTGTAGACGAAACGCGTCGGGTAAATTTATTTTACAATATAAAGTTCGCAGTCGTAAAATTGGGAGAGACTTTTTTCTTTGACATTCATCACGAATTCGTTCAGTTGTCGACAAAACATGGAAAACCTCAGCAGATATTTTTTCTAATGCAAAGTTTTCATAATTCACAACAAATCGTCAAACGAAAATCACATAGTTTCTGCTAAATCTAAATAAAAGTCAGGCAATACGTCTGCAGGGCCTAGGACCCTATGTTATGGTCGTCTCATCAGCGTGATTTTCTAAACGGTGAAGTGATGTTCCATGTTGTTGGATGTCGTGTAATCCAAGATGTGTGGTAATTTTTTCTTGACATTGCGTGACATACATGCGCTATTTTAATCATTCAGTCATTTGACATTTTTCATTAATGAGACGTCTGCGACTGCAGGAACAAATCAAGAATGCTACATGATGATATACACAGAGAAATTGGTAAGCACATCGACCTGTGAATGAATTATAACCTGAATTAATACATGTGAATAAAACTCACTTTGATCATTGTCTGCTACATGCGCACGTTATTTTTTAGATTCACTGCCTTAACATTCACTGACTTGACATTTCTCTTCTATGAGACTTATGCGACCCTTATGCACAATTTTAGGTAGTAACAAATTAAGATGTTGTGATAAAAATAGACATAGACAAAATGGCGAGCTCATAAACATATGAATAAATAATAGCTTGAATCAAAACATATGGATGAAACTCAAATAAATCATTGTTTTTCCTCAGACCATGTTCCATGATGAATAGGCGAAATCTTAGCGAGCAAGACACTAATTGATGATTTATTTATCTGAGATCTTGACACTCTGAAGTTATATACTAGAAATACATACATTTTGTCACGAAATACATTTTTACAATTTTTACGGCTTTCAGACTATGACATCAATTTCTGCTTGAAACTTTGACCAACATGATAGGAATAGCTTTTAAATTTTCAAATATGGAATTTCGAATATTTACTGTTCATGCTGAACACTTATATGAAATTATGAAATGAGAATTATTCGCTCATCAAAACTCTAGAGCTTATTCAAAATAATGAATGAGCAGCCTATATGGGTGATTTCGCACCATTGATCGCCGTTGATCGCCGTTGATGCTGCCCTGCTATCTTGTTCTCGAAAGCAGTTATAGCGCACAAAAGCGATTGCCATAAATGCTTAAATATTTCTATCATATTAATCTGACAGCGTTGCAGATTAATTTTTGATACAATCACATGTTAAAATTTACAAATCACTTAGCTCACTCACAAAATGTGGGTATCAAAGTGGTGCACTATATGAACCTTGGTCTAAGTGCCCCATCTTGGCTGGTTAATGTGCCGTACATCGCTAGCCTTTTGAAAACGTCCTAGCAGACAAAAAGGTCTACAGCAAAATAGTTTTTAATTATCGGTAGATTAACGAAATGACAAGGAATACTTGATAAAATGAAATGAAAACATGCATAAGTTTTTAGTTGCATTAAAATCAAAGTTCCGATTTTCTGAAAATTTACTATTTCTCTGAAATTTGGGAAATCCTATGAAAATGATAATTGAGAGCATAAACAGTTGAAATTATCAGAAGCATCATACATATTTGGTACATAGTACAATGTCTTAAAGCATACATTTTCCACCTTTTATAGTTTCGCAGATACGGCTGGTGGCCAAATGTGCCCCCACCTTCCGTTATCAAAGAAAACATATGCAAATCGCGTGAGACGCAGACTGACGTGCGCGCGAAAAATGACATTTGTCTGTTTTATCCGATTAAATGAGAATTAGCAAGTCTAGAGCCATAGCTTTTGCTAAGGAATGCCTTCAGGTTGTCTCTTTTCATGTACATGTGTTATTATCATTCTAGCAACAACTTCTGATCGGAGATGTGTACGAAAATGTGGCTAGATGTGCCAAAAGTTAATAAAAATTTTGTGCCGATCGACATCTGGATACTTGTTAAATCTGGATATCCTCAGCTTCGCACACAAGCACATGAACACATAAGTTAATAATCTAAAAACATTCATTACCAAAAATTATAACTGCATACTTATTAGAGGAGAGTAAAGCACATTGAATCACAGTTGTTCAATAGTGTCTGCGAAACTAGTGGGAGACTTATGTTTCAGTACATGGCATACTGTGACAAGTAAGCATGACACCCTCGATATTTTCAGCTGTTTATGCACTCGATTTAACAGGTTTTTCCAAAAATTTCAGTGAGGCAGTAAATTTTAAGATAATCAGAACTTTTGCTTTAATGTATTGCCAAAAATTAGTGCATTTTCACTAGACAGCATTTTTCTCAAGCATTCGTTATCAATTTCATGGTACCACAGTTATTAGTTATTCTTTCATAGGACATAAAAGAATAAATTTGTTTTATTTCATAAATTTATTATGAAACTTCAAAAATAATTACAAAATGTGAAAATAACTGAAATACTGATTTGTAAGAATTGTTCAGCCATTTTTACTATTGTTGGAGTACATTCTCCTACAATATTACGACTGCAGCGATTCAGTTATTAGACAATGGTTGATACATAAAATTCTGGCAAAGTTGATGTTACTTCTTTATGAAAAATTACCATGTAAGTTTTATGTCATTGTAGAGTGTATTTTCACACTCTATCCGGGTTTCATTTGCTTATTCAGCACTTTATCTTCATCGGCCTGCGGCTATTAGAAAATACCAATATCTGGATTTCTGTATTTATCGCACATTTTGAGATACAAAATTTTAAACGCATCGTCCAACAACTTTCCTCGGCTTCTTTGACAATCTCCATGCATGGTGTGTCATTAAGACTGCAATTTGGCCTGGAGTTTTATCGTGTTTTGGTTATATTGATTTCTGTAATTCATGCGTCAATTTTATGGTTGCCAGTACTAAATCGGACAAAGCAAAATGTGCATCCTAAAAGTAACTCTACACATAGTTGCCTTAAAATGTGAAAGTAACTTTAAAATATTATGATGATGAAAATCATGGAATTATGATCTATCATTGTTACTGAGGAAGTAGGTTTGTCAGCTAAAAATTTCAATTGTCATTTTTCTAGCGATTTATGATAGTATGTGGGGAGTAGAGGCAACATCGGCACTCCTGCAAATATCTGACCGTCTGTCAATTCAGACAAATGACGACCGTGTTATCACAAGACCAACGATGTTCTCGTACCTGTCGGTGATTCTGGCGAGATCGGCAGCACAGCCCCTGTTTTATCGTATTTCCTTTCAGCATTTTCTACAGGCTTTTTTACTTGGTACAGTGTTTTGCTTTTAGGACAATTACTTACTATTTTTTCTTAGCAAGTTGTAAGTTCAGGAATCCTTCTTTTATATATCATGCTTATTCAATTTTATTCTGAATAAAAGAAGAAATTTTTAGTTTCAAGATACTTGTGTAGATCACTTGGTGAAGCTCGTGATCTATGCAGAATACTCATGCTTTGAAACTGTGTGAGTTTCAAATATAATTGAGTAAATATCAAGAAGTATACGATCTACTTATGAATGTTTGAAATAAAGGTAGTCAATACCACAAAATTTGTATGATTTGGCGGAAATGTCTGAGAAAATATCTTTGCAAATTTGCACCTTACCATTCACGATTATAAGAAGGACAATTCACATGCCAAAGATAGTAATAACATGTCCACGTGGAAAATAGGCAAATCAGTTGATTTGGTTTTGTAATCATCACCATTGAAATAAAATGAACATACGCGTGTACGGTATATGCCGTCGGAATGTGCTTAGTTCGACGAATATCTGGTCCAAATTCATGTCGCAGGTTCATTAAGAGGAAATCGATTAAAGGTCACAGATTGGTTTGCAGGATCGTTTCTTGCTTCATGGTACCTACTTCGACATGCAGGAACACACCAAACTGTCAGTGCCAGTTGTGAGCACTCGATACCTGGGACAGAAGCGACCCGAGTGATAATTTTGCTGCATGAACTATGAACAAATGCGTTGACCATTTGATAGGCGCCACTTATTCCCATTGAGTTGCTCGTCGACAATGCACGCTCGTGCCTCAGCTGGGAGGACTAGACAAAAAGTCTATTATCAAAAAAGAACATCTTCTGTTTAGTACTCAGATTCGTACTTAAATAGGACTTAGTGATTTGCGGTGCATAAATAAAAGTCAGAAGCACTCAAATTCGGTGACTTCGTAGGCCGAAAATCGACAAAGATAGCTTGCTGATGTCTTTAAGGAGATGAAGAATTAGTTCTTCTCAGTATTTTTCCTCACTGAATGCTTAACTGAAGAATAATACGACGAGACACAACACATTACACTCCTGTATTGATGGAGTGAAGAGGAGTTATTTACAAAGAATTGCTACCAGAGAAGTTAATAGTGACGTCTGAGAAATTAACTTGATAGCCTGACAAATGGAACCAAAAGCCAACCTTCAACAGATAGGAATATGGGAATAGGTTGTTCAAAACATCATAATTATCAATAGATTGCCTAAACCACACGGAATATTGAAGACGATTCTCGCAGTCAGTTTCATCCAACTAATGATAGTAGGAAATATTTTAAAGTTTGAGCTTCTAATTGTGCGGACAACGCATTATGGGCTGATACAAGAGTCATGTGTAGAAATTATATGATAAATAAATAATCAATAAAATCGACTGATCAACTATCTTTCTGATGGAGAGTTGCGCGTAAACAACTAGCTGAATCCCAAAATTGAATAAGAATGTCTGCAATGTTGCCGTAGATGTTTATTTCCATGTCTATAGCAGTGACCATTCCCAAAGGAACAGGTGCACCGCTACTTTTTGAACGGTCTGTATATCACCTGAATTGACAGGTACATTTGAAATTGTTCTAACACAATTTGTTGTATAGAAGTATGAATATTGTTCTTGGATTTGAAGCACATAATCATCATTTTCAAAAATGCTGCCAACTTGTTTTCACATGATTAAATAATGCTGGAATCAGCTGGAAGACATCATTAGTCTTTCTAATGCATTTAGCTGCTCAGATGAAGCAGAATGAAGAATTTCAGGACAAAGTTCCATATAGAGACAATATTTGAAGTTATGAAGGTTAATTATGACCATCGACGTTTATTCTTAATTATCTTGCAGAACATATCTTTGCGATTCTTCTATTCTGTATCTCTCCATCATTTCATAAGGATAGTTTCTATAACCTCGGGAAAATTGATCGTAATTACAGAAGAAAGACATTTTTTCAAGAATTTTTTTGACCGGCTTATTACACGTTGTCCGTGTGGTAAGGTTAGACTGATTGCCTAAAGTCATCAAAATCGCAGGTAAAAACTATAGAGGAGCTGTGTTCATTGATTAGAGGGTCAGAAAATGTGTCAATCATGCAAGCGTCTCAAAATATATTATTTTTATTATATTATACTCTAAGTTTTCGCCTTCACACACGTTTATAAAAGCAGATTCATAGTTGATGTCAAAAGCAAGACATCAAAGGATTTGGCCATCCTTGTAAATTAGGATTTACAATTAATTAGTCAGGGACAGATTTCATGATTATTGCCTCTCCATCAGAAAAAATTCGGGTGTGAATGTTTTCTACAGTATTTAATTCTCTGGAGAATTTCTAGACCGGATGATGTCAAGTACTAATTGTCACTCATTGCAGGCATATGATTTCTCCACACTCTATGCAAACCACAATTTGAATTAGGTTAAGGATTCCTTATTACAAGAGCTACTACCTAGCAGCTCCAATAACTTCTGTTATGGAACTTTCTTCTCGAACAGAGGTTATTACTGATGGTCGAAAACCCAATTCCTTACTCAGAGTTCGAACAATTACAGTAATTACAATTGTGTAATTAATTACAGTTTTTGAAGTAATTGTATGTAATTGTAATGGTAATTGAATATTTTGATTATAAAGTAATTGTAATTGAAGAAAAATGTCGTCCAATTGCACTACAATTACTTTTGTCTTTTCGGTTAGACGAAACAGAAAATCCACGGATTGCTATATTGAAAATTGAAGCATTCAAAAACAATATTTTAGTGTTTGTGCAACAATTTAGTGTGTGTCTGTGTGTGTAGATCTAGACGCATCTGTGCATTATTGTTAATGAATTACTAGTTTCCAATCTATAATTTCTAGCTAAAAGTTGTGAATTCATCTATCTGAATGTATTTTTTTACAGACCCTCTTATTCCCCTCTTACATAGGCTATATAGTAGGTACTCAAAATCAAATTTACTAAGACTTGAAATCATTTTGGAGAACCAACTTGTAATTAAACAACATTTTTCGGAAAATCGATGCAATTGTAATTGAGTAATTAATTACAACTTTTGAAGTAATTGTAATTGCAATTGTAATTGAAGATTTTGATTTTAAAGTTATTGTAGTTATAATTGTAAAAGTTCAACAGTCATTGTAATTGTAATTGAAAAAGTATTGTGTTATCGTTGCAACCGTAGAAATAGATTGTTTCTTGGAGATCTAAGTTGGTGCATGAATGACCAATGAAAAGACTACAATTGCACATGTGGCTGATTCTGGCCAATAATACAGCCGTTGACAAGTATATCTAAGTGAAAATGCGTCCAGTTTTTGTGCCATTATTGTGTATTGTATGAAGCTTTACTTCCAATCTAGAGGTTTTTATTGTTATCAATTTCTATGCTTCCAACCATAGAAATTGATAACAATAAAACCTCTGGAATGGTTGTTAAGCTTCATGCAATACACAATAATGGCACAAAACCTGGACGCATTTTCACTTAGATACACTTGTCAACGGCTGTATCATTGGATTAGAATCAGTCACATGTGAAAATTTAAGCTTTTAATTGGCTCTTCATGCCCCAACTTAGTTCCCCCGAATGTGCCGCGACCTTGAGTCAATTTCCATTCCAGTCTACTTCAGATAAGCAATCTATTTCTATGCTTCCAACCCTGCTTATTATTATTGATTTCCTTCTGGACAACATTTTGTCACTTTCGGAGGCCCTATCTTTATAGGCAATTTCGAGGCATTCCTGTGGTTAGGAATTCTAGCTTACTCTTGGCTGATCTTTTCCTAGCTCATAGGAGGTTCAGATACGTGACGGGTATTCTTACTGCCAAGAAATTTAGCTTAGCCAAACATCTCTCAAACAACACTAGGGATGTCGACGAAATTTGCGTCTTCAATAATGAGTACTTTGATAAAATCAAATTTTCTTAAAATGTGATACTTATGACCCAAAACCTGATGATACCAAAGTCTCTATTTATTGGAAACTACCATATCTTCCAGAAAGTCATGAAGATGTTGCTATGAAGGTGCACAGAATAAATGTCATTTTGAAAAATAGTCGCTTAAGGATAGCTTGTAATACTTACAAATCTCAACACTTATGTTGCTATTGAAATCCTATTTCATTTACCGAGCATTCCTCCTTAATGTAGCAATACAGTTGTGAGCACTGTCAAGAGTGCTATATGGGGGAAACTCGTCGCCACTTACACTAGGATCAAAAATCATGTCAACGGTAAAGCAGCCTCTGAAAGTTCACTACATGTCCATTTCCCAAGTGAGAAGTCGTTCTCCATTCTATTACGTACCAATTATGCTCGTATTGGAGAAGTATTATTGATAAAATTTTACAAGAACCAAAATATGAAGCTCATGAATACTCAGACGCAGCTTGATCAATTGTTGTTATTTTAGTTGTTTTTCTGTGCTATTGTTATTATTGCTCACGCTCCTTTTGAATGAACTTTCGGATGTATTTAAGTCTTTGTGCATGTATCACTTTTGCTGTTCACTGATGATGGTACGTTTCAAGTATTGAAGCATGTTTGTCAATAGAATTATTTGATCATGCAATTTGATAAAATCCTTCCGGAGATCTATCGAAATGATCTCTTGTCTCGTAGAAGCGGAAGCAATGACAAATGCGTGAAATATTACGCTGAGATTAATATCCAAGAAAATGACCTGTGCATCTCAGAGGTCGTCAAGGTTGACGAGGTCTGTTTTCAAGTAGTTATATATGGGATCATTGTAAATCTCTGTCAATATGGGCTCATCACTTTGCGAATCTCTGTGTCCAATATTCACATGTGAACAAGCTTGCCTAAGCGAGACGTCGTGCAACCTACGAGCAATAAAATTTGTATCCGAAGAAGTAATTCTCGCTCTTGATCTTATATATGGGCTACTTTTCCAGAAAGTGACATGTCAATTAATATTAGGTAGAACATCTTTGCTGCTGAACCTTATCAGGTTCACTAGAATTCCTTACGATATATTCGCCTTCATGTCAACAGCTAACGGTATCAATTTTTCAAGAATAGGGGTTGCAAAAGTAGTAATCCACTTGTGAATTCTTGCATCAAATCTTCTCAATAAATAATCTTCTTGTCTACAGGTTTGGTTGCTTTCTACCTCACTAAATAAATTCCTTCTGTATGATTCATTGATGTTAGCCTTACTGTCAAATGTCCAAATTTAGTTACAATTTACTTTTAAGCGATGCTTCCTCAAGAATTGATAGGCATTCCTAATCGTCTAATCGATTTGATAAGCCTGTCCCCGCCATGGGATAGGCTACAGGTTGGATGCTAGGCCGAAATCGTGCTTTATGGTTCTTTGGTTTAAGGAAACTTTTAAAATAATTAAAAAAAATTTTTAATTTTTTCCTTAAAAACTTGGTTCCTCCCAAATGACTCCTTCCATAGTTATGTGATTTTAAGTGTCTTTAGATTTGTTGATAGCTTCAGTTGTAATATTGGTCAGCATCAGGGCATGAATCTTTATGTTTTAAGTATTTATGCAGATTGAACCAATGATAATCTAATTCTAGGAAATTCTATCAGGGTGTGTGTTTACACTGCAAGTTAGCATTTTTCCGTTTCCGGGATTCTTCGAATATGTTTGGCATGTCGTGTAGTTTTTAATGTCATTGTAGTTCATAGACTACTTCGGTATTTGATCATTCGATTTCACGCTCATTTGGAAAGATGATATTTTCTGCGATGTCTGCGGAAGATTCGATGATTTACACGTTTTATTGTTATTGATTCAGCTATCTATTTCAATCAATTGACATTGATTGATACGGTCCATTCGACATGAATTAGTTAAAACCAGGGAGTCGGAGTCCTATCATTTTGATAGGACTCCGACTCCGGGGTTGATAGGACTCCGACTCCGGTGGCCAATATATAAAGCCTAGTTTTTTGAAAAATTAACTAGCAAACTACATCATAGATCACTATAGGCTTACCTGAACCTATTTTTAGGGATCATTGTTGTATCAATTATCAATCATTTTCGATGAAAGTTCATCAAATGTCGCTTTCAGTTGGATGCATGCGACTCGGCTCCTCCCATCTTCTTGATGTCTGCTTCACACGTTTTTTCTCTAGTCTCTACCAGGCAGGAAAATCCCCATCCTTCTAAAAAAAATGAGTACATTTTCGATTTTAATATGCGCTTTAGAGGACCCATCACACACGATTGACGTGAGGGCAAGAGGTCTAATGTTCTCAAACAAACTAGTATTTCATTTTTGTCTCCGATGTGACCTTTGGTGCATAGGTGTGATCGAGGCTAGGAGGGCTTGTCTTCTATACTGAATCACCCAGTGAAAAGACAATCCCTTTTTTCACTATCACGGGTCATTCCCTCAACTATTTCAAGCTTTGCATGTACTGCTTTCTCTGTACTTTTGTTTGACAGAGAAAGTTGATATCAAGACAGCTATGCAGGAGGATAAATAATTTGTTTGCATTATATTTCGGGTCACCTTACTTGCTATCACCGTACTTGGCTTTCCCAAAGCTATTAATTAAAAATATTTTTGATCTGCAGATTGTCAACCAACATCAATTCTTAAGTGAAACATCCAGTCGTCTTGTAAGTCAGCTACTGTTGAATATCGCAAAATCCCATCTGCGTGAGGAATTAAATATGTGACCGAACATGTTGCATTCGATATTTTAATAATTTAACAGTCATTTGACCATTCATCATCAGATTTGCCATTCTTGATAATTTGATTCCAATTTTAAGAAAAATTAAGAGAAACGTCATGAAAACGAACTATATTGATGAAAACAAGCAAACAAAACAAACCCTCTTGCTTACCCTGATGGCCAAGATAATCCACTGCGCTGCTTCTACCAGTAAATGTTTCTGCGTATCAGTAAATAAATTCTGCGTATCAATGCGCTCCATCAAATCAATTTCGTAAGGTTTTCTGAAATCAAAGCAATGAGTGAAATGCCTGATGCGAACTGCTAATGCCTCTGCATCAGAATAACAAAGAATGGGTAATTCTCTCAGAAGACAAATGTTGATAGTTGTATAAGATGGATGATCAGCAGATAACGTCAGTCGAAGAAGAATAGTAAATTTGCAGTTAAAATCTACGGAATCGGATAAAAATTCCTGAACTATCACATCAGATGGAAAAATAACACTGATGTACTGGTTAACACAATATTTCAATTGAAATCACTTTTAGAAGAAAATAGCGAAATATTAAGGGATATCATTTAGCTACGAACAGCAATCAAGTATATGTCTTACTATCTATAAATTTGCTGCTTCGTTGTCCTTTTGTCATGAATTTTCCTTTTGTCGGCATTTTATTGAGGCATTAGTTGGAGTAGCTATCCATTATCGAAGATTCTCATTTCGTCGATATATGATTCCTTCGACTTGAGTTATGTTCTAAGTGCATTTATAGTACGCTCCCTAAGTGCGCTACTTCTATTCTGTGTATTTGACTGTGCAATAGGGATTTGTGGTCATTTCTATAATATATGCATGAATGAAACCCCTATTATCGCAATTACCAAAGCGTAATCCCAATCGCACTTGGAAAAATATATTTAAGGCTCCTACTGTTTTGTTAAAATTTGTCTTTAACATTTTTCACCTTGAAATTCCTCAAAATTGCTCTGTCATGACATAGATAATAGATTACAAGAAAATAACAAAATCCATACTATTTTAAGAAATGATGATTCAGAATTGATTCAAAGAATCTTTAACGTCTGTTCAGATACTTCTACCCATGCCTTTGACAGTCAGATTTAGCAAGGTGACATACGGCGTTATCAAACAATACTGATATCATGATTTTTCTATAGTAATAATCAATGCAAACGAAAGGGGAATTCAAAACTTGTAACTAGTCAAAATTTTAAGCAGCCACCTTCGTTGCTTAAGCAACAACAATCGAAGAATGATTACATGGATCTCTAAATGTGGAGAGTCTAGATATAATTGCTGTCAAACTTGATGACATGGAAGAGTATTGACTTAAGAATTGGCAGTCGCATTGAAATTCTCAACATTAACTGCGACTTAACGTGCACTTCTATGAATGTTATCTATAAATTGCGATAGAAGTCTTGCAACCAGTTCTACATTGGGCTAATGGGAGATGTGTTCCGCAATCATCTGACTATTCATAAGCAACTTACATGACTTTGGAATCGAGTAGGTATATTGCAATGTGTGCAAAAAATCTGCTAATTAAGTTTGAGGCTGCTCTCTCAGCCTGGGTCTATCTCAACCCGCATACAAAGAGAGCGGAAAGAATCTATTTTAATTTCTGTGGTTATGCCGACATTGAACCATGGATGAACTATGATGCATCCACGGAACCCTAATGTATAGCCTGATGATGTCGCCATCTAGGGTTTCCTGATGCATCATATACAGAGGCATATTGTGTGCACATTTCTTGATGAGTCTGTGCTTCGAATTTTGTATTATGAATTGTAATTATATTCATTCCCATGAGTGGCCTGACATCAATCAAACGAAACTAATCGGGAAATTATGTAGACTTTTCTTTCGAATCAAATGTTGTTTCTTCTATTTTTGATCACTTTGAGGAAATTACGTTGGAGGATTTCAGATGTGAAATCATTTATTGATGGAGTGATTTTGTGCTTCATGAGAAAATGCTGAATTTTTTTTACTGAAACGCTGATATTTTTTTATTTACAAGTTGATGAATTCTTCGTCTAATTGTGTTGCGACACGCCGATGTCTGTATCTTCACAATTTTTTGCATGTCATCAAATAGATCTGTTTTTTGTACTACAACATAGACATTTGTTACTGTATAAGCAATTTTCATGCAGGGAAATTTAGATTATTCTAATTGAGCTGCAGATGAGTTGGAGATGGATATAAGTACCAGACTTCCCCTGCAGAGAGCCTTCTCAATTCTGATGGATAGTGTCTGGATTGAATAATTTTTTTATATAAGTTTATATAATGATGATGATCACTTTTCATTTAAAAAATAAGCATAACGCCACCTCGTCTTATCTCTTACCTTGTCTTATCGCCATGTCAGACAATCTAATCAGTAAAGCAGCGGAATGCAATAAAAAATAAAGCTATTTGCAACTATTTGCAGATTCAGGCATGGATTCATTCCCCGTTCATTTATCAAGTGATCAGTGCTTGATTTTTTCAACATAGTCGATTCTAGAATTCTTGGATACTATAAAGACAATTTTGGAGTTTTCTTTCTGAGGAGGATTCTCATACGATGATGAATGTGCAGACTGATTTCAGTAGTCATCGAATAGTCTTTCAGTTGCTCATTCATCCTCGTCACAAGATGCCGGACTGAATTGCCGATGTAGTACTTGTCAGAGTAAAAGTGATCACAGGTGTATTTGTAAACAATATTGGATCTCAGCTTTAGCGAAATTTTGTCTTTTTTGGAAAAGAACATACTAGTTTTCATGGTTTTGACGAATTTTGAAAGTGGCGGGAATTATTCCGTTGATGCCTTTGATATGATTTAATAAGTTATTTTCACTTTCAGCAATGGAGCGAAAGCACCAGCATTCAACATTCAGCTCGATCAGCATTTTGATTGAGCGTCCCGGCCTCATGTCTCGCCTCAGCCTCTTTGCGTATGCGATTGATTTCCGATTCAGTAAAGCCATTTCTTCGAAAAATTTTATTGATAATAGCAACCGAATTATGATAATTTCTGACTGGAATTTACTTTCAAAGCACGGTCAAGAAGAGATCTTTTGGCGGCGAAGCGATATCGCTTTGGTGCATACGCCGACT
Organism: Prostheceraeus crozeri; assembly: GCA_907163375.1. Lineage (NCBI taxonomy): Eukaryota > Metazoa > Platyhelminthes > Polycladida > Euryleptidae > Prostheceraeus > Prostheceraeus crozeri. The sequence continues at coordinate 233,155 of CAJQUW010013011.1, forward strand.
TTGGAGTGTAGACACAGTTATTGGTTTCTTTTAGATGCCAGCAGCATCAAGTCCATAATCAGCTTTGATAAAGAACTCGAATCGATAACAAACTAGACAGTCGAGAAAGTCAAGACTGTCACTAACCTCTCCTTCGAAAGTAAACTCAATGTCCAAATGAAATTAATTAGAAAAGAATGAAAAGCAAGAATATCAGCATCGGCCTTAAAGAATCATTTGTAAAAAATACTATAGTCGAACCGGCAAATTCGCGTAGTTTTTTTCTATAGCACGTCCATAGCGAATAAGATCATTGTTGGACCGAGACATGAGCCCATTAACATCCCATGCATATCTATGCATGTCCATGCATGCTTTGTCATATTATCAGAATCTATCACTCATACATCTGATAATTGAAGATTATATGGTATCAACGTTTTGCTAGAGTCCATACTTTGTGACATTATGGTCATATAACAGTGGGCCTACATTCCATGGTCTGTAGAGTTTTGTTGACCGCTATATTAGCAATGGCTATAGATAGCACTCACTTAATTGCAAATTTTGTACGTGCTGAAGATTTGAAATTTGATTTTGATAAGGGTAGCGGACCTCAGTATCAATTAGGCCTATATGAATTTTAGCAGATTTTGCCCGTCAGTTTGATTATCGCAAAGACCATGGCAGTGATTGTCAATGACAAATTTATGAATTATCTATATAAGATGTGATTATTTATCTTGGTAAATACATAAACTATCCTTATCATCAATGTTATAGCTTGATAGTTTGCATAGTATTCCAATGTCTGAGAACGAAACTGACTTAACGGAGTTAAATCATCAAATTTCCTAGAAATGGCTATTAAAAAGTCACATTCATCCCTTTCAGCGTCCTTGTTTTCAGATAAGTCGGGGTTGGACGAGCAATTAAACGTTCAGTTATCAACATATTCAGATGCCTGTTTACTGCATCTTCGGAGGGAGGTTATTCATTGTGTTTGTGAAAGCAAGTTATTCAGCTCCGTGGACTTTATAACAGGCGGGTTTTATAGCACTTTTTATATTTTTTAAAGCATGAACCATCCGGGTACCAGCTACCCATGATCATGTCTCTGTGAGACGAAACGTCAGGTTTTCTTACTTATTTTTTTATTCTTTATCCTACAATAAAGTCCAGGGAGTTGAATAACTTTTTTCCACAATCATAAAAATATTCAGATGCGACCGGTGCAAGTTTTCAATTCGTAGTAAATCTTGATGCATGCAAATTGACTGAGACAAAATATGCCGAACCAAGAAGCAGAATTGCTGCATCAATGACACGTCAGTTGGCTATTTAGCAGAAAATATGCTTTATGGTTTAGGCCTACTTTCTTGCAAGTTCAATACTCTAGGTACCATGTCCAGTCTCATTTTGCATGACAAACATAATTCGCTAGAGACGTGTATTGCATAGTCTGGTCTAAAATGAGACAGCTGAAATCGCAGACAGCACCAGTGAGAGATTTGGTATTACATAGCCACGTTTACAAACGAATGTAATATAAGCCCATGCACTTATAATGGGAAAACGCACACATTCCAATCGCTAAAATTGTTATGAACATTTCATTAAATCAATCATCCGATTTGCAACACATCCTGTATCATCTCCTTTATCTATTTATTTATTTTTGTCCCGGTAATTTGCATGCAAGAATCCACTTCATGACATACTAATATAAGTGAATGATATGGAAATAAACTTAGAAGTTTGTTCTAGTTGACAAATTTGATGAACGTGAAAATTATATATTGAATTACCAAACTTAAACATTACGTCCGATCTTCAACAAGTAGATTTATTTAAATGTTGATCAAAAACATATATCAAGTTTTTTTTCAATTTCATTTTCATGCTATATCACAGATAGCAAAGAACAGTATAATTCAATGAAATTTGGAAAACATGATGTTATATTACTTGTATGTCTGCTGATAACAGCTGACCAGACAAAAAATTGACGATGCACTTGTTCATGCAACTGATCTTTTCACTTGATACTAAATTTACTGATTTTGAGGTGTATAAGGCCTAGTAGTCACAATGATAAGGAGATTGAAAAGCATCAACTTTACTGAAAACAGGGCATCAAATGTACAACGAAAAATTAACATTGTTGCCAAACATGCATAGTGTCTGGTCCACATTTTCAGATCAAGTTAAAACTACTCCCAGCATCCTGAAATCCCAGGATTGGGAAAAATCGTGATTTTGCAGGCCCTTCTCATCTGTCATGAAGATCGCGTCTGTCTCCTTACACATTGCAAATATAAAATTGTAAATATAAAACTATAAATAAATATAAAATAAATAAAATAAAATAAATGTAAATAAATACATTTGTAAATATAAAACTTGAACTTGAACTTGCTTCATCGACCTGCAAGTGATATTTATTTAATGTTTTTCAGCCAACCTTTGAAGAGGATGTTCATTCAGATTTAATGAACGCCGCTACGTAGCATATGTTACAAAAAATGAGGTATGTAACATGGATAAAATAATTTTAGATAATAAAGCAGACATAATTGTTCCTTTGTATTTGCTTGTAATCAATATGTCATTATGCCTCGCAATCGTAGATCGCACTTACTTTGAATTGACTGATTGCACAATTTTTAGATCAATTACAGCCATAATTTGATGAATACATAACTGCAGAAGGAAAATATTACCATTACATAAATAGGAAATCAGAATGGTAATTATTTGTGTTAGTTTTATCACAAGTAGGCCCTATTGCTAGATTTCCTGCGTCGTATTAGACAGAGAAGCAGATATCTTTTCTTAAAGGTTTGATTTTTGCAATGTGAAGCAAAGGCCCAGTCTTTCCAACTCCTCAAGATTACTAGCCAGTCAATAACCGCCTATTCACGAAATCAGTTGAACAATCCAGATGAGTCAACGCATAGAAATTGATAACAATAAAACCTCTAGAATGGAAGTTAAGTTTCATGCAATGCACAATGATATCAAAACATCGTACGCATTGTGACCTAGATACATCGTCAACGGCTGAATCATTGGGTTAGAATCAACTGCGGCGGAGCAATTTTAATAGTGGTCGGGTCACTTAATTTTCTGAATTCCAAGCATAGGCTACTTTCAAAATTCATTAGTTTTGGGTTTTAGATAACTAATTCTATCTGTATCAAGCTTTACTTTCTTCATATGAGAGACACATACAAATTCATGTATGAGTGAAAAACATATGCACAGGACCGACCATATATTTGAAGCACTATACACACAAAAGTGCGATTGAATAGAATCAATCAATCTATCTATCTACAGAAATCACTGAAGCCTCTATTTCTTCTAAGAAGCCCTTTTTCCCAAATCCGTTCAGATACTGTTGGTGCAACTATAAATTTAAAGACAGTACTCGTTTAAGAATTTACACCTATCTCCGTCCGAAATTCATTGCATATTTCCAAAGAAACACCCATGTCCATTTTTTTCCACAAATTCTTTAAGCATTGATGTCGTCGATACGCGTTCAGTCAAAGATTTGTGCATATTCAAGAAAGCCAATTGATATAATCTTGATTGAGTCATACTGGAGCGTAGACAATTTTTGAGTCGTCTTAGGCAAGAAAGACTCTTCTCCGAGGTCGCATTGGACAAATGTAGTGTAATATAGCCTCAACAGTAAATCAGTTCGCGAAAATAGATCTTTCATACTTGCCAGTTGTGAAAATCAAAATTAAGTTCTTGACGGATTTCCCATGAATATACTGTTTCTGAGTACGATTGCACGAATTTATCAAATCCGGTAGCATTTTCAACTGGATAAACAATCGTTCCGAGTTGATTTCATTTACATATGATTTAAACTCGTGCACAGTGAGATCATCAACAACTCCATCAGTTGCATTTATCAAAGTAATCTCAATCGAACTTCGAGTTTCTAATGTTGCTTGATCAAATCTTCGCCGAATATTCATCAACAGCACATTAACGATCTCAAAATTCATCACGCGATAATATGATTCCAGGTCTTCACAATTATGCATCGAAGACCCATCATCATATATTCGGGGTAACTTTCGTTTTCGCGGCAATTCAGGCTCATGAACATCCAATGAACTTGCTTTCGGTAGTATGTCATTCAATAACTCCCGAAAAGTATTATCATTTCATGTTCTTAAAAAATTAGATTCAAGGATTACAATGCTACTCTTTTAAAGCCGCTTCGGTGTTTTCATCAGCGGCCATCATTCTTCCTAGGTTCTTCATCGCGACCATCATTCTTCCTAGGTTCTTCATCGCGACTGAACCATTTTGATGCAAACTTCGCATTGCACCGGTTCTAATCACAGAATTAAATATTTTGTTCATCTGCCTCGGTTTGCTAGAAGTGTGATTAATACGAAATTGACGGTACATCGAGGAACCTATTAAGTGGACAAAAAGGAATTCCTTATGCCTTACACTCCTACAGAGATAGGAAAAAAGTCGTGCGTCGCTTGCGGATTAATGTGAGTTCCAGCAAAGTGCTTCGACTGCCAAAATTCCTTCAGATTCGAAGAATTCAGATCATTGTGCACAAGTTTTCTCCATAATGTTGGCCCTTCCGATCATTATTAAAGAAAGTAGCAGGCGTACAAAAATTAGTTCACTTAATGATTTCACATCCTCTCCTGGGCATATTCCTCACTGTTTAGTGCATACACTGAATCGAGGCCAGGCATCGATGTGTGTTTCGGTGTCACAGTGTGCGAAGTGATATCACAGCACTCACGCATCAGTCTCTCACTGGCTCTGGCTGCTCTGCTGACAGCTTATTGTTTGCCATTTCCAATAGCAAGCGATACACGAATTATCCATTCGAGAAGGAGCAAGTTGTCTAATTCTGTGATGTGCCATTTCGATATTAAGGTTACATACAATTCTTCCTTTCTAGGAAACCGTAGCGCGCGCAGATTAATCTAATTCGGTGGTTCTAACAGTCCACCAAGTCGGATAAAGTGGTTTCAAGGTCGTCAAATGATCTCTTTTACAAAATCGGCTTTCGATTTCTGAGAATAACTTGAGTCGCTTCGGAGATTTATTTTATTGCATCATAAATTTGCTTACACAAGCAAAGTGCATTCTTAATCAGAAATGATTTTGCGCCACGCCATTTTCTTGGCATATTAAGTTCAAAGCATGATTGACACATTGAACTGACAAGCAATGGCCTTGATTCTGGCATTTTCATAATTATACAGGCAATGCAAAATTTGCAATCTTTGACAGGAGCTTCTCGTCAAACGAAAGCAAAGGAGGCAGCTACATGAATTCAGAGATATATCAGTTGAAGCACATGGAAGACTAGATTACTATTTTTCGCCTGCGTGAGCTCAATATTTAGTCCATCGTTAGGACTACATTAAATACATGTATGCACTGTGAAAAATATTTTTTATGTATCGTTATGTATAGTTCGTTGATTAACTGGTAGGCCTATATATTGAAACTATTCATTTGAATTGAAGAAGAATTAGCTAAGATGTTTATGTTTTAAACCTATTTCCCCCAACCAGCATTAGCAGGATTTACCAAATGGTTGACCAAATGGTTCATCGGACAAAAGTGCGAGGGCCAAATCGACCGCTTTGTATAGCCCCCTCGGTTCCGACGCATAGGGTTAGAATCAGTCACATGTGCAATTTTAAGCTTTTCATTGGTGGTTCATGCCCCAACTCAGTTCCCCCCATGTGCGGCGACCTTGAGTCAATTTTCATTCTAGTCAACTTCAGATAAACAATATATTTGTTTATCAAACCTGACAAAAGTATAGAACACGCCCGGAGTTAACACGAAAGGTAAAACAAATGAATGCTTAAAAAGCACTTTTCAGGGGCGGAAATTGAATTTGAACGAATACATTGCAGGAATACAGCTTTGAATGAGCGCATTATATAAGAGTTTCATACAGGAAAGATAAAAGATGATGAAATCTCGTTGAAGAAACTATTGTAGAAATAAAGCCAGTTGACTTTACAAAGTCTACATTCATGCATTTCATCAGTTTCAAAAGCTCAAATAATGAGCTGGTCTCTAATTTACTGGTACTTCTATTTCCCCCCCCCCACATTTTTCAAGTTTTCCAAAATCATCAAATTTCATCAAAGTTAGTCACATTGGGTATAGAATAGACTTGATCTGTCACTGATTGACACTACAGCACGACTGAGAAGTCTTACTTGAACCCTGGGATAAAGGATTGGTCCCTTGGATACTCAGTTAGAATACAAGGTACAGCTGTGATAATGAACTTCGTGTGATTGTTGTATACAGACAAATGACGAGCAGTGGTCTAATTCTGAAGCTGTGAATGTTCTACAAGTCAGATAAGATTAGCTTTACACACTCAACGCTATGCCACATCAGTGAGAACAGATAGGAGCAAGAGAAGATCGTTGACGATGCAACACTTTCGGGTGTCAACAACAGAAATGTGGGGGGGGGGTGGGAGGAATAGAAGTACCAATTTACTTACAAATGCTAAATTGCGAAGTTACTAAATTTTAATCATTTATCACAGCAATATGTTAGTGAAGCTTTTCATTGACAAATGCTGACAAACACTTCACAGACGTAATCAAGACAAATATCATGAATGTTTTGTAGCGAAACAGTGTAACACATTGTTGATCAACCATCAGTCTGCGAGCCTACTTAAGTCTTCAGAATTACACATCCAAGAGTACACTACCACATTTTATAGATTAAGAAGTTATTTACCCCTTAGATACATGCAGTATGCATTTTTCATCTGTTATGCAGAAATCCTGTTCGAGCCAATATTCTACATGTGTGCTTTTTCGTCATAATCTGCTTGCCTTGCAGTGCCAGTATTTTTCCTTTTTCTGATAATAACAATAATAATAGACATTTATTTTCAGCAGGCCTCAATAATGAAAATAGTGAAGCTAAAATATATAATTGCAAGCTTCGAATCAAGAGAATAAGGTTTAAAAAAAGTTGAGAATTTAATACATGAATGTCACAAGTTGATGCGTTGGAATTTTGTTTTCTCTGAGTGCAAAGCCTATCTTTCTTCTGAAGCAGGCAGTTATAGCTTTAATAAAATGAAAAAAAATTGATGAAGTTTTACAAGTGTTTTCAGCGTGCAACCTGTGAAGCAAGAAGTTAAATCAGTTCTCCATCTTCAACAATGATTAAGATCAATTGTCGCAACCAACCAAATGAATTCAACGACGCATATGTTGCTTATATGCATTGTCAATGTTAGGCTTGATTAAAGTAGAAGTTGTGCAAAAGTAATGAAAAACTCCTCTTTTCGGTTATAGGCCGATATAATAAAGTAAAAGTTAAAAGTATCAAAGACAGGCCTTCGGCGTCCAGCGTCTTCAACGGTCGATGTTTGGATAGCACAGATGCAGCCTTCGTGAAGGTTTATATAAGAGTGAATGATATCAAGAACTGTGTTGCATGTATGATTGGCTGTTGAACTGTGAAGTTAGATTGTAAAATTGTAATTCATGTTTCCTATTGATTGCTGGCTTAAGTTGTGTGATTGCTTTGGCTTCTGTCATTGTTGTATTTCGTGTGTTGGTCAGTTTGCTAATGAGACCGACCTGAAAAGTCCCGATGTCGCCAGCGTCATTATGTTTTTCTATTAAGTGTTGCTGAATGGCGCTCGATGTACTTTTGTTTTTAATAGCTCGCTTATGTTCTTGATGCCTCGTCTTAAGTTAAGCATTCTCGCTGTTTTGCCGATATGGAATTCATTACACATTCTACAGGTGTATTTATACACAATAAACTTTTTTCGGCAAATATTACTCTTACATTCAAGGAAAATTTCGCAATTACAAATTTGGTTATTACTTTTGTGCTTAAAAAATGATGCTGATTTCATACCATATTCGTTTGTGACTATTATGGGGAATTTGTACTCGTACTTATTAATTAATTAATTTACTTTGCGATTGCATCTGTCGTTTACAACAAGCAATTTGAAATTAACTGTCTTATGTGGTATTGGTTTTTCTTGCTTATTCCTAGGTTTTGCTTCTCGGCAGTCGTTTTTATTATAACCAATATCGATTAGAATACTCTGGAATTCGTTTATATTTTCTTCTTTTCTGATATCGTCATTGCAGCATTTATCAATTGACTTATACCTATTGTTTATGAAGTTTTGTTTTACATGCCATGGTAAAAAGGCATCCTTACGTAAAGTAATGTTCGAATGCTCAGCTTTATGACACCAGCTGTATATAACCTCGTTGTTTGAATTTTTTTATTTTTATATCTAGAAATGTCAACCATTCTCCAGGCTCGGGCGTTTTTATTGTAAACTTAGTATTTTCATTTACTGAATTGAAAGCAGTCAATATTTCATTAAAAGAGCCTTTGTCATATGGTATTGACCCTATCATGATGTCATCAATATACCGTTTGTATATTTCGGGTTGAATATTCAATTTAGCTAGAGCTTCCGTTTCAATGCCATGCATGAAATTTATTGCAAACGGAGGGGCAAAATGAGCACCCATGGGTACTTCCTTTATTTGTTACTTTATAGTGTTATATACTTTATCATTATATTTTATTTCTTAATTAAAATAAATAAAATTTAGCAAGCGTTCTACGTCTTCAAGACTAATGTCATAGTTGTTAATTTTGTCCCAATAGCTGCGTAACAGTTCAATGTTGTATTCTATACCTTCTTCTATCAGTATGCTTGGGAATAGGCTCATGACTTCCAGGGAAATAAATACGTTTGTCTGTTCGTTTAATATTGCTATCAGATCATCGCTATTAGATAGGTAAGACGGAATATATTGTAAGACTTGAGTTCCTACCCAAGAGAAACTACCTTGAGAAACTACCCAATCAATTTTCTCGATAGGGGTGCTGCGAACTGAGGCTATCGGTCGAACCGGAAGACCATCCTCCGATCTCTCCTTATGATCTTTAAGAAAAGTAAAGAAATTGGACGGGTTACTACCAGTTGCAATTAATTTTTCACTCTGAGATCGCAAGACCGGACTTTCTTTAATAACATTTTTGATAAGCTTCATGTTTCCTATTGATTGCTGGCTTAAGTTGTGTGATTGCTTTGGCTTGTTTTTCCAATGAATCAACTTTAGTTTTATTTAATTCTAGGTAAGTCATTTCATCTTTTAATACATTTTCATTTTTCTTTACTAAATCTTCCGTTTTACAGACTACAAATCTGTTCGTCTTGTCTGACGGGATGCATTGTAAATTATTGTTCTGTACTTTAGTTTTGCGTTTTTTATTTTAAGTGCCTAGATACGCATTGCTATATATGATTAAAGTATTCCCAAATATTAGTTTTGATATCAACTGAAATTCAGCTGCATAAATATACATTGTATACATTGATCAAAGCATTGTATTAGAAGATCAAAATATAGAGACAATTCGCCTGCATGGACTCAAGATAAGTGCGGCACTACAAAATGGCAATAAACGCTACTCTGTGGATGTACTACTTTATTACAGTTACATTTTAAAGTACATATGAGTGAGTAAATACGGTGAGAAATTATTTGTCTCCACACTGTCTTCTTTTCCTCGGTCAGATGAGTACAGGAGCTCATAGGTATATTTTATTGATTAAGTAGCCATTTTTCTCCGTAGATATATTTTGTCGACATCCGTCAAATTTAAACATAAGCCGTCGCCAATCGGTTGTAAATTAAGTAAGCTTCATTTATGAATTATTTAATTTCAAAATAAAAATCAATAAGTGCTGCCGAAGCATTGCCATTCATGAGATGAGGTAAATATTCTGTATTTACTATTTGATGAAATCTTCAAATTATTACTAGGCTAACTTTGCAATTTTGATATTTCATATAATTCTTGATATTTCATGTTTTTTTCTCCAGCCAAATAGATAAGCGGTGCTAATTCTTCATGAACTATTGGTACATCAATGTAGAATCTTTTAATTAAGTTCCAACACGCACAGTCTCATATCCTTAAAGCGGTAGTTTCTTTCACCTGAGAAGTGAAATTCACGAGTGTCACAATGATTGATGGGAGCAATGAGATAACTCGTAGGCCTTACCTTCATGTCTGAGATGAATACTCAGCTCTTCCTCATGAAGCATATCGAATGATAACACTTTATAGAAAACTTTTAATGATATATTAGGACACTTCGGGACACTTCATTTTCTTCAATGCCAGTCCATGAATTTCATTGCTAGTAAATAGCTGAATCATGAAAAATTATGATTAAACCAGTATGAGGAACTGCTGGTTTTTTGGCAGATAGATGTATATTGTGTAACCAAGAAAAGCTTGAAAATAATGAAATTCTTCACACAGCCATCGTTGCGCTACCTTAGCGTCGCCGTCAGTGATCATTGCAAGACTAATCTCATGCGTGAAAATTGAATACTTGATATTGGAATTCATCTTTTAACAGCATCCTATTTCACTTTAGGGTTATGTAAACTCTCCTTTAAAAACATTGCTTGTTTCTTTGTCAGTCATGAAGACGAGAAACTGATGTGCTTCCAGCTGAGAAATGTATATGGCTAGCAATTTGTCCAATTTGTTTATCATATGATGTAACTCGAACAGCGAAGAGAAAAGGATACTAAATTTGCACATAAACTTAAATTTATTTGTCATGCAATCCATAATTATAATACCGACCATCCATAAAGTCGGTCGATATATCAGCACTACTACTGTCATGGACTGCGGAAGTGGGGGGGGGGAGGGCAAGAGAGGCCATCCCCTAGAAAGATTTGCCGGGGCCACGTATGTGTTTGGCCCTCTCAAATTTGAGCTGTTAAAATATTCATCTTAGTGATAATTTGCAATATAATTCTTTATTAAATAAGCACAAAGTGGGGCGATGAAACGACCCCTATCGCGCTGTATCATTGACATCACTGACAGAAAGCTAATCAACACATAAACAGGTGAAACCAAGGATTGCACCACAGGTCCTAGGTCTGTGGATTGCAGCCACCTCCCCAAAATGTTTGTTTATGATACAACAGCTTTGACTGCCAGCAATTGCTGAGATATTGCGTATTCTTCTTTATGCACTTGAATTAACACATGCTCTCCTCATCAACTTTGCGAGTTCTGACACAAGACAAGAAAGTCGACAAAGTCCTTCAAATCCGCGCGACCCATGGACCGTTCAACCATAGGTGTAGTTGTTTACCAGTTGGAATGCTGACAACATGTACCAGCTATTCGATTCGCTCTCAAGATACCGTATATTAAATGTTGGTGGATAACTTATATATAAGTATCTATAAGTCTATTGACATATATATATAATATACAGAATCAAAAATGGCAATAATATAATAAATGATTAACCCAAATCAAAACAATCTAAGTATTTCTCTACCGGCATCGTCTCTTCTCGAGACTTTTCAAGGAAATTTAAGTATCAATTGTCAAGTTATCATACAATTTTATAATTTGTAGTTGTATTCCATTGAAAAGACGATACCGGTAGGGAAATACTTAGATTGTTTTGATTTGGGTTGACATTTATTATATAATATAAGTATTCGTATACGGGTACATGAAAGGATAGACCACATTTTCTGCACTTTGACTTGAATTCACGTTAAGTAAAATTCATTATGAAATGATGAAATTGATGTTTTCACAGTTAAGGTCGGTGGCACAAATACGGTATAGGGTAACCCCTTCACCGGCTCCAGAAGTCCAGTCGATGTGCCGTTCCTTGAAGCAGTTACGACTGACTTTGACTAACTCTTTGGTGGGACCGCCGGAGAGATCCGCTAATGAAGCAGTCGAAGGAAGAATAACTCATGGGCTTAGCGTACCACCGATCCGGCCAATAGAAGTAGGATGACCCTTAGAAACGGTTGGCTACCAGTTACTGTATGTTTAATTAGACATTTTAACATTTCTCCCCTACCTAGGTCGGATGACCTGTTTGGGTGTAGTGTCGATCAAGCAGCAACTTTGACATTCTGAGAAGCTAGCAGGCACCCTGATCGGATCAACCTTCTGAGAAGGACCGGCCTTAGAGTGAAGACGGAAGTTTAGAGTTGGCTTCGATTCGCCAGCAGCTCCAATCATGAGATGGTGGCACGTCTCATCCTGTGGGTGGCTTTAAGGTAGGATTAAATATGTTGAAATAGCTACTCAGAAGTCCACGCTTTCAAAGAGACTCACAATATAATGCATACACTTAGATGCTCCCTGCAAGACTATCAGATTCAATGTGCGGCATAAAAATGTGACTAAATTTCAATGTAGCATAACGTTTCAGTTATCCAACAGAAGCTAACAAATAATGTCTCATTTTGAAGCCAATGCACATCTCTATTACCATAATCAACATTGCAATGATTGTGTTGAAGATAAGAGTATTATAATGTATTGTATATTACTGATTTGTTGAATAGAACACCTTAAATGAAGATATTTTTCATATGAAAATCAATACCCAGAGCATCATGTGGCTTTCATTAGAAAACAATAAGGCCATGAACTATATCTGTGAACTATCTGCAAAATCGAATTTCAAATTTAGAATAAGAAGTAATTATAGTGGGGCCTATAAAGCTAAAAATATTTGCTCAATCTTGTCACACAATTATAAGTAAATAGAAAAAGATTTTATTAAACGATGCGTAGAATGCCTACATCACTTGCATCCGCAATGGACCCCTTGTAAAATGGTTAGAGATAAAGAGATGACACGATGAAGAGCTCAATTAGCGATCATGAGTACATTGAATGTCTGTGGTCAAAAGTAAGTGCGATAACATATTTCTACATGAAAATATACCTTTGCGCTTCCAATTTGGTCAAATGTAATTTCGAATTAGTCTGATTCGTTTCTAGTAATTTCTATTTAGTCGGTGGAGTCTAAAGTAATTTAATTTCGTCAAAGTAAAAATGCAGTTAGTCAAAGTAAAATCGATCGGTCAAAGTAATCATCAAATTAGTCATAGATAATTTAGCTTGTTAAAGTAATTTCAATTTAATCAAAGTAAAATCATGGTATTTTACTTGGAAGAGACGTGGAAACTTTAGAAGAATTGAAGCAGGAAAATACGAAATTTCTGGCGCTCCGTAACAAGGCGTGATTGATGAAGGTTAATCCAGTCATCACCCAATTGATGCCGTGTGACCATCTGCAACTCAATGACTTCGTCATGATGAATATCATTTAAGTGAAGAACTGGAAGTAGGCTAGCTTTTACATTCAGTTGTTCTTTTCATCTAGTTTCTTGGCTTTCAAGCTCTTCCGCTTTGTGTGTACAGTACATTAAGCTCTCATCCTCAAATACATTACAATCATTACAATATTGATTATGGTAATAGAGATGTGCATTGGCTTCAAGATTGATTAGGAAAGATAAAGCAGTTCACTTTTTAAATAAGGATCAGAGATGGAACCGAATGATTGAGAAATAGATACTAACATCATTTATTAAAACGATTTTATTGTGTATGTTAGAGTTATTTTAATCGATTTATCATTATCAGATCATCGTGTCAGATGTTAATGAGGTGCACTCATACTTCTGTCTTTATGATTAATTTCTCAATATTACTCTTAATTATTCTGCCCGGACATCTAAAAGCAGAACTGTTGCTTCTCCGATAATAAACCAATGTTGAATTTTACCAACTGAGTTCTACCACTACATAATTTGTATTAATAAAGGTATGATAGTGATGGATTTGCACCAAATAAACACTCTTCTTGTGTACAGGGTGGATACCATACCTTGTCCGATTTCTATGATATGAATAATGAAATGTCGACTAATGAATAAGTTCGACTAATCTATCACAAGGAATCGTTAAGAAGTATTGAGTCAATTGCGAATCCAGCCATATCTAATAACCATGTAAGTTTTAACACTATATTCAATTTCTCACAAGCATTGTTTCGACATTAATTTGATTTGCTGTAGCTGATGCTTCATTACGGATTTTATCAGGTAATTTGTGCATTTTATGAATTTTACATGCATTTTTTAGAATAGATTATTAATTTTATGTATTACAAAAGCTTCGGTGGCTTTAAGATAAGATAAAACTATAAAGAAATCTGAAATTCAATAGAAGAACCAACTAGACAATCTATACAACATGACGTTTATTTTGGAAAGTGTAGCTTCACAAAAGAAAGTCGATTTTGGATTGGTTCAACCAAGAGTCCAACAGCAATAAGAAATTCCACCCATCACTTATTTCTACCTCTACACCTCCTCCATCACCCCTGGTCTCCGAATGTCCCGTTGCTATAGCCCAGTCATCTACTGCAAGTCATTAGTAATGTCTCTTATTTCTCCATATCGACATGAAGAATCACAGGAAGTCGATAGTACAAGAAAAGTTGCCAATAGAATCATCTCTTTCAACAACACATTCCATAATCTCAGACCCAACGACTAGCACGTCTCAGGAACTTTTAGATGATAATTGAACACCATATCAACCGAGAAGATTTGACTTTCCGAAGCGTCAGTTTGGTGACCGCCTCCGAGCTTTCTCCCAATTTGGTTTGATACATCCTACTTGATGTAATGGTTGATAATGGTTATTAATGGTTGATTTACATTCTTGTACAACTATGATATCCATTCATTTTGAGAAATACACACCATATCATTATTATTATTATAAGCACGAATGACTAAGCTATGTTCCGAAAACGTCTGATGATGACAGTGTTGATAGCGTGACGTGTAGGAATAGTGTGAGCATTTTCACTATCTATCACACACCATACGTAATAGCTAGTCATATTTCAGCTACGATTAGATGCTTTGACGTTAGACAAGCAATTTGATTGTCTTAGACAAGTCAAAACGGATTGAAATTACAGTTTTTAGAGCCAAAAAACGAAAAAAGTAAAAGGGTGACTAATAATGTGGTACATACTGTATATGTACATTGTACACGTATTCTCAATCATTTAATATTCGTCGATGATGTTAATTGATTATTATACCTAGAAAATCAGGTATCATATTGACGCATTTCCTGATATTGCTATATATTGCTACAGCGCATCTGTTGCGCGTGTTTACTTCTTATCGATGTTCATCAGTTCTTTAGGATTCAGGAAGACGGAAGAGGGAGTAAGGCTTCAGACGAAACACTACTAAAAGGTCGTTTTCTGTCGTAAACAACAACCAGTATTTATAGTAACGGATTAAAGGCTGCGGGTAGCATTTTAAAAAAATGATTAATATTTTAAAAGGAATACTTTTAAGTCAGGGATTACATGACATAATAGATGCAGTTCGTAAAACACCTCTACTAGTCGAGTTAAAAATATTCGTTCAAAGACTTATAATTAGAGACAGACAGTAGGCCCGTGTAGGACATCTACACTCAGGCTTGCTTCTTAAATTATTTTTGCCAACATGACGTCTTGATAATTGGAAAAATGTCCGAAAAGGTTCGTGGACCACGGGAGGTCAACTCAGCATACTTCCGCCCGATCCGCCCTAAGAAATCTTGCAAAACCTTCAATACCCACACAACAATCGAAACAGGCGGATTTAGAAGCTGTAGCTCATCGACGTGCACTGACAGGCATTTTTGAAAGTGCGATGTACCGAAGACGTCAAGGCATTGCTTTTCAATGTAACACCTCCAGTTAAGGCAATTTCTTCCAGTTCCTGAGATTACGCGGCAGTGATAATCAGGATGTAAAAGACATTGGTTGTCGCACGACACAGAAAATGAAATGATCCAGGAAATAGCTAAGAGTATTTAGCGAAGCATTGCATCAGAGATACAAGGCTGATTTATTCAGTTGTATTGACGTTGGAACTCAGGATATTCAAGGCCATCAACAACTGACTTTTCTCTTCAGAATTGTACGCTCTGACTTCCAATCACATGACCTTTTCCATGGATACTGTACCATCTCAGATTCATCCGGGCAGTATATCGCTACAGCACCGAAGGGCGTCGCAATTCGTTTCAACATCCCCTTCGAAAAGTGTTGTGGTCCTGGGTTTGATGGTGCATCGAATATGAGTGCAGTATTCACGGGGCACGAGCTGTAACTAATTAAAAAGGAATTTCCCTCAGCACGGTACCGGTACCAACATTATGCAAACCATCGACTCGACTTCTGTCTTATGTCCCCCTCTCGTGAAAAATTGTTCCGCGGACCCTGTCTACTGTTTATCACAACTTTTCACTTCTGTTGTTGAGACTTTTCTTTGAGCTAAAAATAGCTAAATAATTATATAATAATATAATAATTATAGCTAAATCAGAGTTTTTGAAGTCGTCTGTCTCTAATTATAAGTCTTTGAACGAATATTTTTAACTCGACTAGTAGAGGTGTTTTACGAACTGCATCTATTATGTCATGTAATCCCTGACTTAAAAGTATTCCTTTTAAAATATTAATCATTTTTTTAAAATGCTACCCGTAGCCTTTAATCCGTTACTTTAAATACTGGTTGTTGTTTACGACAGAAAACGACCTTTTAGTAGTGTTTCGTCTGAAGCCTTACTCCCTCTTCCGTCTTCCTGAATCCTAAAGAACTGATGAACATCGATAAGAAGTAAACACGCGCAACAGATGCGCTGTAGCAATATATAGCAATATCAGGAAATGCGTCAATATGATACCTGATTTTCTAGGTATAATAATCAATTAACATCATCGACGAATATTAAATGATTGAGAATACGTGTACAATGTACATATACAGTATGTACCACATTATTAGTCACCCTTTTACTTTTTTCGTTTTTCGGCTCTGAAAACTGTAATTTTAATCTGTTTTGACTTGTCTAAGACAATCAAATTGCTTATCTAACGTCAAAGCATCTAATCGTAGCTGAAATATGACTAGCTATTACGTATGGTGTGTGATAGATAGTGAAAATGCTCATAACATATTATTTAGATAATATGACAATTGTCACCCCATGTGGTTTTTGGTCTGTCTTTGCTTTTGATGAGCCCTTACTTATGTTTTTTCGCTCGGAAATAGCTTCTCATGCTCAGAATGAGCTAAAAAACTCGAAGGAATGTTCATAGGGCTGCAGAAGCTATTATTTGTAGTCACTTTAGCTTTTAACATGGTTTCAGTCAATTGCACGTCAAACTCATCCACCTGTAGCAATACTAGGCAATGTCAAATGAGGTACTTCAGTAAATAATTCTACACTTAGCAATCCTTTCGTATATTTGATAGAATAATTTCAAGTTCATTCAATCAAAGAAGAACATGTTTTAATCAATAGAAGGTAGGCCTATTATTGAATCGGAATCATACACTGGCATAACTGATCAGCTGAGCAGATGTCGCAAAAGGATGTTCCAATGTGAAAAATGAAGCATATCTTAAAGGCCTTTGAACAATAACAATACCATACTAGAAATTGACCTTTAAGATGGAGTTTGTTAGTGCACGGATCAACGCATGCGGACGCATGAAATGACTGAAAATGGACGCATCGGAAAATCCGCACCAAAACGCAAGATATCCATCTTTACAGATGCAGTCGCTCGACTGCCAGAATGTCCAGATACCAATCATTGACCACTTCGCAACGTAAAGGAGCTCTGGAGCCAACTGCATAACGCAGTGAGCGTTCAACTAAAGTCATGGTGTTGGCCATGATGTCTGTACACGGTCTCTACCGCTTGTAGGCCCACTTCGTTGAATAGACTATAAATTTGCATAAATGAATTGAAGGACTGAAAATACTAATGCCGCCACAGGCCATGAAATGGCTTTAAGATGAATGTATCTTCATGCAGTATCCTCCTTGCCACACGAAGTCTGTCCAGCGAAGTTTGCCCAGCAAAGTCTGTCCAGGAATATCTTCTTTATGCATCTGCTAGGGCTATACAATGACCAAGTGATGGCTTGACTTGAGCGCTGTGGGTTGTGAATAAGTTGCGTCTTCGGTCATTAACCATTACGCAACCATTTAGCAATCATTGAGCTTTGGCTTTGAGATGATATAGCAGTGTAATCGACTTGCTGATCGATGCCAAGGCGCATTGGAGCTTCGGTGGAGGCAAAGGGTGGACCTACCAAGGTTTGATGTGAATGTGACTATATGCATTTCTTGTACTTTTGTGCTTGTTATCAGAGTAAAATATGATATTATCCAAGCTGGATTGTGGTTGATTGTCTTGAATTTAATCCCATTTAATGAGTACCGACATAATTTATCTCAATAAGGAATAGTTGAACGATAAAAAATAGCAAAAATCATATGTAACTCTGATGAAGCTTTAATTAACGTCACTAGGCCTACCCAAAATGCGGGCATGGCCGGTACTGACATACTCTGTAAGGCGCTGTGATACCTGTGGCCAGGATGCCCCTCCTCCCAACTTCCACTGACATTTTGAGGCTTGAGGTCTGCACCAAAAGATGGCTAAGCTAAAATGATAGCTGTTAATTTACCTCAGAAACCACTGATGAGAAAAAATCGAGGTGACTTATATTTTGCTAACAGCTAATTTCTCTGCAAATAATAGCTTCTGCAGCCCTATGAACATTCCTTCGAGTTTTTTAGCTCATTCTGAGCATGAGAAGCTATTTCCGAGCGAAAAAACCTAAGTAAGGACTTATCAAAAGCAAAGACAGACCAAAAACCACATGGGGTGACGAGCAATATGTTATGAGCATTTTCACTATATATCACACACCATACGTAATAGCTAGTCATATTTCAGTTAAGATTAGATTCTTCAACGTTGAAGAAGCAATTTGATTGTGTTCATAGTCAAAACAGATTGAAATAATAGTTTTTAGATCTGAAAAACGAGAAAAGTAAAAGGGTGACTAATAATGTGGTACATACTGTACATGCAGTAGGTTTTTTTCTTGCGCATCATTCATTATGTAGGCTCCTTTTGGCGTATTCTGAAGTGTAGAAAATACATGTACATTAGGTTAAGGCGTCAGGTGGTCATGTGAAAATATCATTTTGAATGTATTTTGAGGATCGTCTGTTTTCCAAGTGCTCTTATTTTTCCACCTGAGATATGTACCACTGAGAGATTTGAGCACAGTCCTAATCAATCACTTGGAGCACAAAATTTATTGTTGTTCTTAGATATGTCCTCTTGGATGCATCTAAGTTGCAGGTGTGACATTAATCAGAATGCTTGAAAGTGAAATTTTTGCTTTGTGTCAAATCACTCATTTTTTCCTGAATTGGTTTCCTCTTATCAAAAAAATCTTGTTGGCCGAGAAGTGTATTTCTTACACTTTGTGTTTTATACTGCGCTGTCTCGGTTGAAAATCATCGAAATAATTTAAGAAAATTTACAGGAACCGATAAAATATTCACATTTGCCGTTAGCATGCTACTGATTGTCCCATCTAGACAAATCTTTATTTAAACAATGTAGGATATAAATACATCTTTAACTAAGACATGAAGATGTGAAGGTTATGAAGTTCTTATTAATCATGAATTATGTAAATGCAGTTAAATACAATTGCCAATTTTCTGTAGCTCGGAAAGTCGCAATTATTGGAAAAAATATTTCAGTGAATTTGGATAAAATACTGTTACAGTATTGTCTTCGAACAAGTGATTTCAATTCGAGCCGACAGAAAATGTCTAGCCAATGCAGTTGAACATTGTATCACAACTCATCATTTGTTTGGAAATTAACCGCAGCCTTCAAAAGTTTCAAGATAGTTTAAACCTCATTTCACACAAATCTGTTACAGCAATACATCTGAATTCAAGACAGAGAAAATGTTTTCAAATCCCACATTAATAAAGTGTTAATGCATGCGAAGATTATTAGTGTCTTGCCGAAGACAAATCATGAGATAGCAATTTTCTATCAAAAAACAAGTGAGTCAATGTTATTTTCAATTCACATAATTGAATATTCATGAAGCTGGCAGGTTATCATAGGTTCGGATGTAAATGTGATTATATAGTTATTAAATAGACTTCCATATAGGCCTAGTACGCTACGTAGATCAGCACATACTTCACATTTCACTAATATTTGTAAGAAAAGCAGGAATTGTCAATGTGTTTCTGTATGTAATTCTAATTCCTATTCAGGAATTGATCCTTCAGTCTTGCAGTTAAGGTCAGTATTTGTATTCAGTTTTTCGTTGAATTGCACATCAGCAGCAAATTTCATTTTACATGGCACGAAGAAATTCAGAGAAGTCAAGTTTTTCGATAGTACACAAATGAACTTTACTTAAAACAAATCTCTGAGAAATTGACTTGCCTTAATAAATTCCGGCGTTCAGAAAAGTTCAGTATTTAGATTTCAGTTATAATTCAGCTTCGTAGTAATTTTTTCAACTAGTCGACCGCCACTATCAATTGTTATTAGAAATTTTGTGATGTAATTGGATGTATGGGGAACATAAGACTTTTACCTGCCTTCATTTCCTGAAGAAGTGATTATATAATGTAAATATGTATATCTATTATGCAATAACATATAAATTATATTTATATTTATGTAATAACTAATAATATATAATTTCTTTAATACTACTTTATTTTTTTAAACAGTAAATTAAACAATTTGATTTATAATTTTTCTTGATTTTTTTGTTACATGAAAGCCCGAAAAAATCTTTAATGAAGATGAAAAATCTAGAAATCTTACTTTAATCAGGTGTTCTTTCAATATTTCTTCAAAAGATCTTCTAGTTCATTGATTCACATCTCGATGCTAATGATAATGTACAACATGCACAATAAGTGGTTTATACGATGTGAACCTTATGTTTGCGATGCATTAGTAAGTTAACTTTTAAGCTTTTCATGATTTCGAAGGAATCATTTTTGAGAGTTAATATCTTTTGATTGAACACTTAGAATTTTAGAGAATGACGCAGGAAAACAAAGGCGACTTTTATCGATGGTTAACTAATTATGTTCCAGCTTCTCTGCCCTTTCACGCAGTTCTGTTGGCTCGAGAGGAATATTCCAGCATTACTTACACTTGAGCTGTAAAACACTTTGCATTCAAAGTCGCAAACACAATTATATTATCAAAAGAACCAAAGTTGTTTTCCGCTTTTCATAGCAATTCAAATATTATATAAAGTTGCTTGTGAATATCTATTTTCTCTAATTTGATTTTATCTGTGCATTTCTGTGTTTTCTTTATGTCCTAATTGCTGACATTTGATTTGTGCAAATATGTTTGAGTCTGAAGCAATTAGCTAAAACCAAGACGAACATAAAAAAACTATAGATTTAGATCTGGATACATCGATGCCATGTGAGTTTCGGTTACAATAAATTTCTCTGGCCACCAAATTTGATTCGTTATACTGTATGTAAAATTGAAATGTTCTTCAGTATATGTGTCAACATGCGTCGATATCACGTTGCTCGACACGTCGCTTTGCTCGGAAGCACGCACTAACTTTATTTTCTTTGCACTTCAACACATAGAGTAAGTAAATTAGGTAGAATAGCAACTCAGAATTAAATCTCTAATGTGCATGCAGTTTTGATTTTATTAAATGAAATCGAGGTGAAACATAGTACCCCGTGTGAGACATGCAAATTTTTACACTTTTGGAGAAATTGACACGCAATTGACTGATCAGTACAGCGATACAGAAGGAATAATAGTACTTTACAAATCCTGTGTCATGTCAACCTTGGAGAGATAATAACGCTTATTGAATTAGCAATGCGATGGGTTACTATCATTTTAAGACTCAGCCTTAAGCATGATCATATCACAAAACTACCTGTCACTGAAATAGCAAAATGTCACAATCAAAGACATCAATGATAATAGTTAACTTAAAAAAATTTAACTGGGTCCGCATTGCTATTCAGATTCAAGAAATGAAACATGATTTTAGTGAATCATGAAATCATGCCGATGAAAATCGAATTAAAAGCTTAAAATTTCAGCCAAGAAGGCACAATAATATTTCACCTTTCCATGAAGACCTGCATTATAATGTGGTTCATGAAATTTTCCTGATAATCAGCTTCATTTCCGCTTTATTAAGACACCTGTTAGTAAGTTTTAATTCATTTTGACATCTTACAAGTCTATTAGTACTTATATAGTTGCTTCACGTCGGTAGTAAACACAGGAATAATCTGCAAAATTTAGCTTCTTAAAAAGTGATCAAATAATTTTTTTAGACCGCAGGAACGCAAGCTCCGCAAAAAATGAATCTTTTGATATAAAAATTTTCACTGTCTGGAGATACTTTTTTTGAGTCGACAACCTACCTACTACATACTTACATTACGCGGTTTTAACTCTGCTATGATTCTACACGCAACTTAAGATACGATACTAAAAGCTCTTTCACACATACGACTTTTTGCCACACGGTGATCCCTGAAATTAGGAATTGGCTTTTCACAGTGGACTTCGATTTCTGTGACTGTCAATTATCAGACAGGCCATTTCGATCTCTCGATTTCATGAGAATTAGACAGTGGCTGTGTCCAAACCTACTGGAAAAGGCTTTTTGGACCAAAATTACTCTGGAGGCAGGTTTCAGTTGTTTTTAATCTCGTTTTCATCGAAATCAATAGGAAATTTCCCATCAGTCTTTTTTTCAATATCAGTATTAAGTATTCCTGCTTCAGCTATTTTGCCTCGCTGTCTATTCTGTGTGATAGATATGTGAGCTCATTTTGATAGACACAGAAATCTCAACAACCTATTCAATCAGTTCATCAATGAAAAGTGTTCAATAGAGAATGGCGTGCACCTAAGGAAGCATATGGGCAACGGACGAAATAAATCGTCTAACATACGCGGAGTTATTAGTTTGTTATTGATCAAAATGGGCGCTTCAAGATTATTTTCTAATCATCATGAAGCGCCCACTTTGATTTTTGAGAGGTAGATCTAACATTGATGAATAAGTTTATAACCTTATTCATCAATGGTAGATCTACCTGTGAAAAATCAATTTTTAACAACTGCATATTGATATCATAGAATTATAAACTATTGGATTCAGTACATTGCAATAACTAATTGACAATCGCTACTGGCAATCCAAACATGACTTATAGAATGTAATATCATGACTTATTTATTATTCTGTATTAATTTCCCTAAGTAGTAATGCGAACAAACTGCTGACAGATTTCGAGATGTGGTGATTATTCCATTGATAAATTGGCTGGGAAAGCGGCTATCGGTGAGCCTTTGATTTTACAGTGCGCAACTTATGGAGCGCATTTTTGATATGCGGAAAAGGCACTGAGGACGCCATAAGTATCCGATTTATCAAAATATTGCAATGTGAGTTCCTGAAGCATTAAATGCGCACAGATGATAATAGGCATACCCAACTTGATCATCACCATAATGATCAGATTTTCCTTCGGTGGCTGAGGAAACCATCCATAAGGGCTCGAAACTTCGGAACAGTAGTGATGGCTCACATTTTAGGACCATAGGGGACTCAGTTGAAAAATGGGAACAGACCTGAATACCTGCCATTTCATCCAATATCAGGAATCATCAGCAGGCCTAATTTACATCTCTCAATATCAACACAACTCCCTATTTAAAGTTACAGCCATGCCCGGGTACATTTTAGATTTGGAATTAGCAACCTAGTGAAATTTCGACGGGCATTCATTAAATATCACTTTAAGCACACTTCTGGCAAATCGCCTAAGTTAGTGTGTGCCTGAAATAGTTAATAAATGCTGCTTTTTTGTAAACACAATTTAAATAGAATAATTAAATATTCAGTGGCAATCTCAGATGAAAAATGGAAGCAGAACTTACTAGCTGCTATTTCATCCAGCAGGCCTAGTTTACATCTCTCAATATCAACACAACTCCCTATTTAAAGTTGCAGCCATGCCCGGGTAAATTGTAGATTTAGAATTAGCAAGTTAGTGAAACTTCGACAGGTATTCAAAGGTTGGCTGTCGATTTAGATTAGTGTTCTTGTTTTTAGTATTTATGCCAAATAATACATGTATTATACATGTGATATACATGTATTGACCTGGGGAAATCGCATGTAATTTTTTCATTGTTTTCACTCGAAAGTTTAGCGTCTTTAGGACAACTTTCAGATATATGTTTTCAATTCATTCCGAAAATCCGGTAGAAATCTGCCTCTTGCAGCCACAAAGACACCTGGCTACTCTGAATACCTGTTTGGTCACTTATGGGCAATTAAGGTTGAACGTGGGTCATAACGCATAGCAGTTCTTTAATTCCTGAATGCCATAAACGATTGTTTTTTGATAGCTACTCTTTATTCTTTTAGATGAAAACGCCGCTCATTAACAAAACAGTGGTACGGTTCATTTAATGATAAATTTCAACATATGAAAGCGCAGTGTTATGGCCAGTGTATATGACCAGTGTATAAAAGGGTCCAGTGTAAAGGGAACACTTTCTGTTATGAGACAGAAATTCTGCTTAAACAGTGTTCTTGATGAAGAGTTGTCAATTTTCTAATGATTTTTGGTCTTCCTCATATGAAGTGTGAAGTGTCTTTGTAAGATTTACTTTGAATCGTTTTGGACTCAATCAACCAAAGTTACTGTAAAGTCGTGTAAAACATTCCTTTCGATAAATTGATGTTAGAATATCACTCTCTGTAAAGTGGATCTGTACGTACAAAGACTCCGACAGTAGAAAAGAAGCCAATCTTTTTCAATTTTCAATATCCTGGACACGCTAGTGAAACGATTTCCAAGAAAATGTGTCAGAACATTCAGAATACATTCTCTATTTTATATCCAATCCGAGTGTTTCGGACTAGGCCTAACACCTTGTCATCCACAGCGGTTAAAGATCACGTTCCACAATGCCGAAAATCACGAGTGGTGTATAAATTCAACTGCCCTCGCGGTGCAAGGTACTTCAGCAGAAGTAAAAGATGACTAGAAATCCTGGAAAGAGCACATACCAAAATGGCTTTTCAGTTCAAACAAGAGACCAAAATACAGCAAACCACCTAAATCTTCAGTGACCCGCCATTTGAACTCATGTTCAGAAAAATATGATGTTCTATCGGATGCAGATCATTGCTTTAAAGTTTTCAAGAGCTTGAAGACAAATTTTCTGCTTGCAGTGGCAGAGAGTGTGGATATTAGACAAAATATATAGTCCAGATTTGTGAGAAAAGAAATACACCAGAAAAGATGGACTTTTCTTATTGAGATTAACGTAATTCCCCTTCTGAATCATTTCTGAATGATAACATCTACGAGTATGTACTGTGTAGCAACCTTTACGTAACATCTGCGACTCTACCTTTAGCTCTTTTGCAGCTTGTTATTTAGGTTATTGATCTTATTGACCTATTGTCTTTTACCTTTGGCATGATTTTGACGTAGTTGTAAGTTTCAATCATTTCAAGTTTTAATCAGTCGTGTAGAATCATTCCACCACTTTTTGCATGTTCACGCAGAGAACAAGCGACGGCCATGAACCGGCGAAGTGTTTTAACTTGCGCAATTAAAATTCTGTGTATCTTCCACCAGATTCAAAGTCAATGTCCGTTATCAAGCTTGAGTAGTCCCTAGAAAGAGCACGTATGGGTGCGAAACAAAATGATTCAATAAAACTTCTTGGTGACTTAGACGACATTTGGTGTATGAAACCAAACAGCGGCTGCACGACTTGTGTTAACTTTTCTGATGTGTTCCAACTCCTCCGTATTTCTAGATGGTATCAGAAGTTGTGAGTTTCGAATACACAATGTGTTTCATGCTAGCAATAATAAATCTCTTTATCTTGTGTTCAGCAATAGCATGAACGTGACCGTTGACTTTGGAAACATTCCTGGCTCCTCTACACAGCATGCCTTGGATGTTGAGGTATCGCTTCCTTTTTCTACTAGACCTTCCACTGTTTTTAGGTCTAGTTAAAATTTCAAAAAAGCTGACTCTGATGTTATCCAGCGACTTCTGTCTTTTGCATGTTGGAGCTCCTTGCTGACATTTAAGTGCCAATGAATCTCTAACAGATCTTTATGACATCATTTTGCATGCCTTATGTGAAGTTCAATTCGACCAAATTTCCTCATTGGCATGACTATGGGATGATGAAACTGGAGGAAGAAAAAGAAAGAGCTCACAAACATTACATCAAAAATGGTCGTGATAAAAACTCTGACTCTTGCAGGAATTTCTGCCGTCTGCGTTCTAAAGTGAAAGCCATGCAGAAAAAGCGTTATGTTGATTATGCTCAGAAGGTTGGGGAATATATTAGGAGTAACCCTAAAAGGTTTTGATCGTTTGTGCAATCTCAAAAAGATTCATTTTTCTTACCGCGTGTAAATAATGTAGGTATAAGAAAGAGCAACGTACAAGTAAATTTGAGATTGCCAAAGCATTCCATAAATATTTTGAAACTGTTTTCAGTGTTGGGGGGGGGGGGGTGTTTTCAGTGTTCATCAGTGCCCGGCCATCCCGTACTGCGATGTCCGTAATGTCCAATATTTTGATCTACCATTTGCTTCTTCTGATGAAATGAAATCTAAAAATTGACAATTTAAACCCAAACTGTGCCGGTGGTTATGATAACGTTTCTGCCTTTTTCCTTATTTGTTGTGCTGATCAGCTGTGTCAACCTTTGGCTGCCATTTTTGATATGTCTGCTAAGTGAGGAGAATATCCATCTGCTTTGAAATATAATAGCATTGTGCCAATGCGCAAACATAGAGGTGATAAGAATGATGTGGAATCGCATCGACCTGTCTTGATTCAGCTGTTGTAATTAAGCTGCTCGAACGGACTGTTAATTATCCCTAGTGTTGGCACGATGAAAAATATGAAATTTTCTAATTGAAATTTTTCAATATCATTTTTTTCATTAAAAAATATTAAAATAGATCTCAATCGTTTGACGATTAGTAAGACGATAAAAATTGGCAAAATTCCTTGATTTTTGTCAGGTTATCAATTTTCTCATGCTGAATAACTTTTCACTTAGTGGGAATGTTTAGGTAACATGAATAGATGAAATGATCCTCACGTCCTGAATCGTCAGTATTTCAAATATGAAGTCAATTGGGTCTGTGATTCAAACGTTAGGGGCATTAATGTGAAAAAATCACAAAATCACATTTTTCAGAAATGGCCATGAAATTTCAGCTCCGTCACAGGAGACTCGAACGCGGTGTTCTCTGTGAACTTACAGTAGTAGATCTAGTACTCTGTAGTAGATCCTCACTTCATGGGTGGGGGACTGAACTCAGTTGAAGCAACATAAGCGTGCGAACATTTGCTGTCTTTAGCAACATCAGAAGAAATGCAATCGACTCTTATTGCAGAAGTAGCTGCCTTACGTACGAAGACGGGAAAGTTTGAACCCAAATATTTGTGGATCGGCGTTCGAAAGAAAGAACAAGTGATTAATACGGCCTTGGAGTTGAGAGAAAAAACTTCCCTCAACGATGGTGGCAGGCTTTCCACGCCAAATGTCCAATGTCCGCTATTGCCACACGTCTCCTCTCGATCTCACCAACATCAGCCTCTGTTGAGAGGTCATTCAGCCTCCAAGGATATTTCACAACAAAAGAACGAACAGAATGGGTCATCGGGTTGAGGTTAGATCATGAAGAGGAAGAAATGACATTGGAAGACATGTGTCAGTCTGATGAGTTGGATTGTCATATGGATGACTGAGTGGAATTTTGCTGACGATTATTAATAGGGATGAATGTTAGAATGACGATCGATCGTTAATAGGGATGATGGTTGGAATCATACATGACTCTATGGTTGGAATTTTGCTGACGATTGTCCATAAGGATGACTGTTGGAATTTCCTAAATTTACGCTGTTCAAATTTTTCATAATATTTTTCATTTTTCTGAAAAATTTCTGCAAGACAAATTTTAAAAATATTTTTGATAAAAAGATGTCAACACTAATTATTCCCTATGGAATTATTTGAAGCATCTTGTTTCTGATGAGCAATACGGCTTTTTCCAAGAGATCAACCACTACCAATTTGAAATGTTGCGAGAACTTCATAACATCATCCCTAGACCATGGATATCAAGTTGATTCCCTGTACACTGATTTCAGAAAAGCTTTCGATTCTGTATGTCATGAGCATCTATCCAGCAATTCGATATGTTGCTATTACTTTTATGCTCAACTTTCTGAATAAGAGTACTTTCTTTAGCGTGATCATCTCACAAGCAACCTGCTACTGGTAGAGCAAATGACATGATCAAAGACATCAATGATCATAATTAACTTTGAAAGATGTAAATGAGTCCACCTTAATATTCAGATTCCAAGCATAAAAAATAAATTAGGTGAATGATAAAATCATGCCGATGAAAATTGAGGTAAAAGCCTAGATTTCAGCCAAGAAGGCAAATTGAGATTTCGACTTTTTCATGATGAACTGCATTATAATACATAATCAGCTTAAATTCCTCTTAATTAAGATGTTCATTACTTTTGATATCCAACATGTTTCATACTACTTATATATTTGGCTCACGTCAATATCATGTAAACATAGGAATAATTTGAAAAAAATTAGCAAAAAGCGATCAAATATTTTTTAAACCGCAGGAACGTAATCTCTGCAAAAAATAAATCATTTGATATTAAAATGTTCACTGTATACAGATGCTTTTTTAGTCGACACTCTACCTACTACAGTATACGAGTAGGTATATTGTGCCTTGGTGCTACACTTGCCAGTAAGACGAGCATGTGCTCACCTGTGGTTTGAGTCGCCGGCAGAGTGTTCGCAGACATTCTTTCAGATCTCTTTCTGATATACGCGTTTGTAATTTACCACGAAAACTTAAGGCACTGAGAATCTTCAGCCTGTCATTCTTCATTATTAGAACAATGTGTCGAGTTAGAAATAAGTAAATGATGCGGCACGGTTTCGACCTCAGCCCTCAATAGCAGAATGGACAGCTGTACGAACTCTTGGTCACTAGACAACTTTTGCACATGTGCTGCTTTGCTTCTCGTGAAGAAGTTGGTTTGCATCCGAATTTCAGTAAATCACATATGTGACGTGTCCGATTGCTGGAGCGTCAGCTCAGACAACAGACAAACCACAACAGTCAAGAGAAGAAGTGGCACCGATGAACACTACACAGCGAGAACACGATTAGAGCACAAAATTGGATAAATTCCAATGCGACGTTGAGACCCAATGTCAAAGACACACAAAAACGAATGAGCAGGACAACGAGATAACGGGGACTTGAATGATGCAAAAATCAGCAAAATTGACCTAGGAAAACAATTGTTTGAAAAAGCAATGTTTGAGGTTTAATCTGATTAAGACACTAATGCTGCATTTGAGGATTGGAAGTTAGCCAACAAACAATTGAATAGCACTTGATTTGATTTAGTCACGGATAGCAATTTAGTAGCATCCTAAATACACAGCTGGGAATAAAAAAAATGAGAATCGCGCACGCGTAATCCATAATGCTATATTGCAGGAAGCATGCTCATAAGGGAAATGTGCACTTTCAGTGGTATTATCAAGCTGTATGTCAGCCTTTGGCCTGCATCACCTGCTGCACCCTGCGTGGCATGTTGAAGATGAGATTTCGGATGACATTTTGAGGGAGAGCACGTGCAAGTTAAGCGAGACTGGCAGGAGGAGGATCGCGTTATCCTACTCGCCATCCTACTTCATCCCACAGACTAAAATCACTGTTGGAGAGATTTGAAAACGTTGGCAGGACTCAAATCACAGTCGGAGAGGATGGCAAACGTTGACAGGACTCAAAATGAAGTCGGAGAAAATGATGCAGACGTTGGCAGGATGCTCTTGATCCAAATTGATGACTTAGGTTCATTAAGAGGATATCGATAAAATGCCACAGATTGCTGTTTGCAAGATCGCTTCTCGTTTCATTGTACCCATTTCGACATGCAGAACACACAAAACCGTCCTTTAGCACTCGCTACCTGAGACAGAAGCGACCCGAGTGATAATTTTGTTGCAGGAACTTTGAACAACTATGTTGACCGCTTGATAGACGTCACAGTCACTGCTCATCAACAATGCACACTCGTGTCTCAGTTGGGAATAGACAATTAGTCTGTCTATATTATATCGAAGCGCACCCATAGGATACGCACACCGTCGTTACCAGCTGCATGCTGACTCACTGAATTTATTGACATTGATCTTTCATTATGTTAGCACTCAACAAGCATTTTAGTACTTCTGTGAATTTAAGTTCGGTAATTCTAGTACTCTTCTGTTTAGTACTCACATTCATACTTAAATGGGACTTTATGATTTACTGTGACACCTACCGGGCTAATTACCTATAACAGTTACGTATAGCCTATAGGGGCCTACGCGCATTATATCATAAATGTAGCAAACACATAATATGTAATTGGCAAAACATTACTCGTTTGGTAAAATGTGAGCGCAAACATTGGTGTTTCAACCCGAATATTCAGAAGAAGGCATCGATCTCTTACTTTACAGGCCTATGTATTTTGCGTAATTATATGACTAAGTACTATATGGACTAAGGACTAAGTCGATGACAGTACTTATTTGAATGGCATCGACAGAGAAGACAATTAATTATCCTGAACTATATTCTTCATCACTTTAATGCACTGTAAATTTGATGTATGAGTTGGAATTTTAAAGCCTAATTTAAATATGTTATTAATACGTAGCTAATTATTGCACACCTTGCCATTGAAGAGAGCGCAAATCAAATCCTATAAAATATGGCAATCCATGTACCATGCATGCCACCCTCAATTGGCCGCAATTGTCTTCGATGACATCCCGATTCCAGCGACTCAGCTGCAGAGATAGACTTATATATTTCACTCGGTGCACTTTGACAAAACCAAATTGGAAGGAAATTGGAAAACGATAATAATTTCATTTAATTTCTATTCTGATGAAATTTCAAACCCATGCACCAAAATTCTAGGCCGGAAGGCCATCCAGGCCCGTATAAGATTCCACTTAAAGGTACCCAAGCCCGGCCCAGGTCAGTCCGGTTCCAACTCTGCTCTTGCAGATAGATGAGAAATGATAACTGTTTGTCGAAGAAATGTATAGATTAAATTAGCTTGTTAGAATAAATTATTGATAGATCTGTGAGTTGTTCTCAATGTGTTTTCGAGGATAAAAAAGTCTAGCATAATCTTATCAGAAAATCAGCTTTTCAGCTTATCAGAAAATATTTTTATAGATTGAAAGTGAGTTTTGCATGAAGCTTGTTCAGACAGAATTACTGGTTTCGCTTCAGGCAAAAAAAGGGATTTTAGTCTTGTCGTAGAGATATACTGTACTTTTAATGCTTAGTGTGTCAAATACTCATTCTGACTTTTTACGCTCTATTTGGAAAAAATCAGTCAATGCCTCGCAGATGATCATAATTTTGCCCGATTACAACTGCTGTGCTTTAGCTGAAATTCAAGTAATGAAATCATAATCTTTTCGCACTTTGCACTCGCTAACTTTAGATGAAATTTTCCTCCGAACACATTACACATGTGTAATGGTAACACGGTGGGTTTAAAACTTTTTTACCCTCGAAAAATTGTCCATGTTAAATTCTTGCGCAATTATGAACTACAGTGGTTACTGATTGCATCGACACCAATTTTAAAAAAGTCGACAGCTGTCTCGCTGATTTACAGGCAAAAAACGATTATCATACTACTTACAAAATTGATGATGCATTATTGATGAAGACGACAACTGTCCATGACTAATTTGTAGATAACAATCATCTACACTGGTTGCTGATTGCATCGACACCAATTTTTAAAAAATCGACATCTGTCCAACTGATTTACAGGCCAAAACGCTTATCTTGCTACTTATAAAATTGATGATGCAATATTGAAGAGAACAGCAGTCGTCCAATATAATTTTGAGCTGGAATTCATTTCTTGACTACTGAAAATGATGTCTACTGACCAGCAACTATGTTCTAGAGTTGTCACTGGTGCACAGCGGTCCTATTTGTAATCACTTCATGTACTAGGTGTTATAATTGAGCCGACTTAGAGTCCAACTTTTTTCAAAACTTCATAAAAGACATCATGGCATGATTGATCTATTGGTAGTAAAAACACAAGCACAAAAATACAAAATTCGCGCTCGACTGCAACTGCAACATGCAAAACAAAACAAGAATGAAGTAATTGTCATTTTTTCCGCAGACAACTCAAATATGTCGACTATTATATTCACGCACTGCTTGGAGAAGTCTTTGAGAAAATGAGGGATGATTGAGAGGCACCTGGTATTTCAACCAAAATGGTTTGAAATTAGAATGTAGGGACTCAGATGCCTGCTCGGAGTAGGGCCCTAGTGGAAGACATTTTCTCTCACAAAAATCAATCACATGAAATATGATAGCATGTATTTTTGGAGTTACAGGTTTTTCAAGACTCAAGTAGCTTGTTTGAAAATTGTGTATGTTTTGAACATACTCTGGACTCAGTCGGCTACTAAAGCAGCTGTCGACAACCTTTCGCAAGTCAGACAACACTTGAACATACTTTAAAATATGTTACGTAATAGCTTACGTAAGCTATGAAATCAGAACTAGACAAAACTCAGAAACAGGCATGATGATGCCGAACTAGCCTCAAGCCTTCTGACCAACCATTTAATTGAGTAATAACACGTGCTTAATGTAATTTGATTATTGATCAATGCATTTATTGAAATTCAGAACGCAATCATAAAATTCATAAAGACTGAAATTTGATGTTTTTTATAAACTGAAAATTGATTCTCATACTCTGAACAAGCTCCAAAACTGACAACTACCTTCATTCTTCATTCTTGAAAGAGTTCAGCGTCGAGCACACCGCATAATTTGTGACTCCTGGCATTGCGAATGCGTCGATTTTTTTGCCCTTATCATATCGTCGACGGATTCTTGGTTATCGCTTATTTCTATCCATTGTGAACCACGATCATCATCCTCTGCAACATCTTTTGCTCCCTGTAATGAGACACTCCGGGCATTTTCGTCTGCCACCTTTGACGACATCACTTCGTGACAGATCCTTCATCATATGCATGTCGAGACTGTATAACTCCGGATTCACCATTTAGGTATTGTTCCGTATTTATTTTACTTTGTTATGATTTATCTTGAATACTTATTTTGTACTTTTAACTTGGGGTCCCACAATTGCCATTATTGGGACTTTTGTAACTTTTTCAAATAAACGTCTTTATTATTATTATTATTGATCAACGTTAGATCAATGCAAATTAGCAGCTACAAATAGAATGATATAGTAAAAGTAATAATAAATTACACTGAAAAACATAGACAAAGCGAAATTTTTCACTGCTTTATTTCAGGTATGTGTTCTTCGTGGCCAATTATTGCAAGCCACCCAAATAGTGATAAGACGTGGCAGCAAGTACAAGCGTCGAGGAAGGCAATAGTGGTGCAGGGTGGTCAGAGTTTGTATATCGTCTTCAGACCATGTGTTCCACGTAGAGCCTGATCTCACATGTCGTCAGCTCCTATAATAGTTGCAGTATCTTTGCCATTCGCACATTCGTGGCATTTGTGACCTTTGTTCTACCATTGTCTCTGCACTGTCTTCGCCATTTCATAATGGGGCTATATTATAATTATCATCCTCTACATTGTTCATTAGATCATTCAGCGCATGAATCGCTGAGGTCTTTGATCTGAGAGAGATGCTTATTTTGACATTCACAGTAGCTGATTACTCGATGGATACATTTCAGTACGCATGGCTGCGTTGCCCACAGAATTTAAAGGTCGTGTCTTCTTCTGTTTGACAAGAGAGGAAGCATTGAAACATGTAACGTTAATGAAATGGCACAACCTGCTGACATAATACCATAGCAATCGAACAATGAGCAACCAGTTCAACATTAAACACGCCAAACTGTGCGAAGTTTCAGTGAATGTTATCAACCGAATCACACAGCAAAGAGACACAGACGATGTCAAGTTCTACAGAGATGTCTGTGAACATTTTTTCGTGCGCCTGCTATATTTTTTAATAATGATTGGAGGGACTAACATTTTGAGAAAACTTTTGCGCAACTATCTGTATTCTTCCAATCGGGAGTAGCCGTGGCGATCGGAGCATTTTGAAGGAATTCACAGCATTCCGCAAGAGGCGCACGACTATTTTTCCTATCTCTGTAAGGCTTTGAAAATACAGATTGTTTCATAAAAAATGGATCACCCTTAAACATCGCCTTAACTTCAAATTTGTCTAACTCCGCCAAACTTGAACGAATTTCTCTGAAATGTGGAAGATATGTCAGTTGTGCTTACTAATATCATTGTTGGAAATTTCAAGCATGAATATTGAGTTGTTTTCCTGTTATAGATAAAAAAGTAGTAGATAATTTGATCTTCATTTAGCAATGTTACACAAAATCATACCTCACTCTTACAAAATTACATTTGTTTCCTTTGTTATGTAATATGTTGTTCTACAAGCCAAAAGCTATCAAGCAAAACAAAAATAAAGAAAATCGGTCAATCAGAGCCAGTATAGCACCATTATTCATCAACAATAATGTAACTGCTACATGTACAACAATTAACTGGACTTCATGTTCCATACCTTCCTGACTTCGTTGCGGTGGTGTTGGCAGAACTCCTGATTGCTTTCAGCCAGAAATCTATCTCTTACCGGTTGAAAACAATACAAAGCACAAATGAACAATAACGAGATCGCATTCACAAGAGGCAAAGTGTCGTAAAGAGGGCTCTGGCCGTCCACGCAAAACATCCAAACGTAGAGACCGCCTAATTTTGAGATTTGTTGAAGTTGATCCAAGTCTCTCGTTAACTGAGATGGCTGCACTAGACTCGTCTATTTCTAAGTACACTATTCGTAGAAGACTTATTGAGTCGAATTTCAAGAGCCGTAAGAGGCCATCTCAGACCGAATTATCAGATCATCATACAAAAAGACGTCTCAGATGGGCAATGAGTCATTGTCACTGGAAAAATCAACGGGATCGGGTTGTCTGGTCTGATGAGGCATCAGTCCGTCTGAAGGATAGTGATGGTCGATTGAGATTATGGATAAAATCTGATCAGGAAATTCCGAGACATTTACATCGTCCCCGGGTACAAGGTGGTGCGACTCTACTGATTTGGGCTGGCATTTGGACCAACAGCCGCTCTGAACTTCACATACAGCAAGGAACCATGAATTCTGAACGCTATATGAATGTTTTACGAATGAACATTGGCCAAATGACAGATCAACTTGGTGATCCATCGACTTGGTTATTTATGGATGATAATGCTACGTGTCACAGGAGTAGTAGAGTCAACTTATGCAAGTCTCAATTAGGGCTTAGGACATCATCTTGGCCAGCTCGTTCTCCTGATCTGAATCCCATAGAAAATGTATGGAGTATTCTAAAACGTAACGTTCGTCGTTCACTGCTACCTACAGATGGCGTATCACGACTTACGTCACTGCTAAAAAGAGAGTGCAGAAAGTTGGATCAGTCAAAAATCAACGATATCATCGAATCGATGTCTAGACGAATTGGTAATGTCATTGACAATAAGGGTAGGGCCACAAAATATTAGCTTCTTAAGAACCGTTACTGTATCATAGCTTATCAGATTATATAAGGACATTTAAATATATTAGGGACATGAAATAACATGAAAAATGCTTTCTGTATCATACTTATGTTGTATTTAGTCAAATTTTAGGATGATCCACTTTTTATGAAACGTACTGTATCTTTGTGCCCACTTATTAAGTTCCTGAACCAGTTTACACTTCTAGCGAAGTGATATGCTTAAACAATCTAATTCTGTGGCATTGCTACTGCACTGACCCAAATTTAAACACCAGACTGGTGCACAGCGTTAGAAAATATACTAAATGAAACACATATGGACAGAAAAAGATAGTAAAGCTGAAAATTGAAAATTTTGCTCGCTTGCCGAAATCCGAAAGGATTTCTTCGCACTATTTTGAAAAACTACATGAATTCGCACAGCACACTGACCATTTTCAAGAGATAAAATTTTTGGGAGCAATTGCATGTCAAAATTCTAAATTCAAAAAGAGAGATGACGTCTGGAATACCATGATATGATCTAAATAGAGATATAGTGTCATATCATGATGAATCCTGCAAACAGAATCCAGATTAATTTGACTCACCCTGTGTAACAGAAAGTAAACAACTAAATCACTTTAAGATTTTGGGTAAAGCCCATGTCACGCTAACTCAGAAAGGGGATTTTTCCTTTATTTTAATGGATTCGGCTATTTGGAGCATATTTTCGTCGAGGCATTTGAATATAATCTTCATGGCAGAATACAAATTTCTTGGCTTTCTGACGTGAACTTCGAGGAAATGAGTTTTTCTTGATCCGCTGTTTTCATGTTGCTTATGAAGTTAGTTAGAAGTAATTCGTCTTACGAATTAGTAAGACGAACATCAAACCGAGGTCCGGAACGTATCTAACAACTTCACGTTTCTCATTAATCGATCCTATTACAGAGATGACTGAAAAGAAGATAACATCAATTGAACCAATCACTGGACAACCACAGAGCCCGATGACAACGGAAAAGTGCAAGGCGTGTCATGAAAACCTTGAAGATCTAGAGGTGAACTTTAAGTGTGACAAATGTAAAGACTTTTTCCATATTTTTTGTGTTGAACTACCTGACTATGAGTTACTAAAGTATTTGAAACATAATAAATAAAAGGAAATTCCAGTGCAAAAATTGTATCGAAAGTTTATATCCTTCAGAATTACAACATATAACAAAGCAAACAAAGAACAGAATACATTCTGAGTCAACCACACAGAACACAGAAATCATGGAAGAGAGAAACAAATACCAAAGAAAAAGCGAGGATCTCATCAAAATAGCTGGAGCACTCAGGACCGAAATCGAAGAAAGTGCAACGAAAATACAAGCTCTTGAGCAAAACTTAACACGAAGTGAATGTGAGCTGACACTGGCATATGAAAATATTAGAAGATTAGAAAGAGAACTGAACGAAGAACGAAGGATAACCAACTTCAACAACAAATCTGATGACAGTGACGATGATGAAGAAACAGAACCCGAGGATGAAAACGATAAAATAATGGAAAAATTGTGCAAAATATCAGAAAAAGTGGATCAGATAGAACGACAGCAAAAGCGAATGAATGAAAAGCAACAACAACAACAACGCCAACTAGAAGAACAGCGCCAACTAGAAAAGCAGCGTCAACAAGAAGATAACCAACATCGCTGGCAGCCACCACAACAACCAATAAGAAGAAACGTTACCTGTTTCTACTGCGGAAGACGTGGTCACCCGATGCGAAACTGTTATCATGCACGCTGAAATCGACACTATAACGACGGTTATAGCAGAAACAGGCACAACAACTACACCAATGCGAACACAAGACCAAGATACGAACAGCAGCGTAGAAGATATGACCAAACTAGGTACGAAAATCAAAACAGATACGAGAACCAAAGATATAGAGAAGATAGAAGACGCAATTTTGAAAGAGAACGAAGAGAAAGAGAAGAAGATAGATATCGAGTATCCAGAGCGGACAACGGAAACGGTCCAATTCAATACACACCAACACGCATCCTCAATCAACAAAACAACAGACATCACTCACAAGCAATACAACCTTATTTTTAGCAAACTAAAGGAAGGAGAGGACGATGAACATGATTTTGATAAAATCAGTGAACTCAAAATAAGTTACATAAATGTAAACGGCTTAAATGAAAATAAAATAAGTAATTCCGATATGATCAAAGATATGGATAATGCTGATATGCTTTGTTTTGCTGAAGCGCACTTAAAAGGTGAAGACAACCTGCCAGTTATTAGAAATTACGCAGGCTATCATTCAATTGGAAGAAAATCTTCAAAATTTGGAAGAAATATCAAAGGTATATCAGTGTATGTAAAAGAAAACATAGAGAATTGAAAAATTGGAAAGTATTGTCAATGAAAACGGAAGAATATTGATCGCTAAAATAAGGGAACATGCATCAAATATTTTTATAATCATATGTTACAGAAGTAACAGAGAATCTAGATATAAAGACAAAGAATTCTATGAAAATGAAAAAAGCTACATATTCCAATACAATATAGAAAATGTAATAATAATAGGATATCTAAATGGACGAATTGGATTAGAAAACGATAATAAAAATCTTGGTCTTCCAAACAGAAAATCTGATGATTTAACCCTAAATGGCTATAGACAAGAAATATTAAAGTTGTGTAATGAAACCGAATTAATAATAGCTAATGGAAGATTTGAAAATAAAGACTCCATTGGAAAATCTACGTATCACTGTATTCAAAATGATGAAGTTAAAAAATCAATGATAGATTATTTGATCGTATCAGAGTCCCTTTTGAATAGGCTAAATGAGCCCGAAATCGGCAATCCAGTGTTGTACACTGACCATTCGCTTCTCAAGATAAAATTGAATATTTCATCAGATAAAAAAATCACTTCAAAAAATAAGACACCTCAAAGTAAAAAAATAATTCCGTTTAAATGGACAAAAGAAAAAGCCTCAAAATTTGATATAGATATATTTGACTTAAAATGTACTGCATTATCAAACAAATTGATTACTCAGAATATGAACGCAAATGAAATATATACTGAATTACTAGACATAAGGAATAACTCAACTGATTGCAATTATAAACCTCAGACATCAAAATATTCTGAAAATATTACAAACTTGCGGAAAGTTTATAGAAAGGAGGTTGCCATGTTCAAAGAAGATAAATCAAATAATAATTTGAATAGATTGATGTTATTGAGAAAGCAACTGCAAAAGCAAATAAGGAAAGAAACAAGAAAAATTAAATCTAATAATCTGAATAAATTGATAATTGCAAAAGAAAATAATAATCACAAAGAATATTGGAGCTTCATCATTGGAAAGAAAAGGACCACTATTGCTTCTACTCTGAATATTAATGATTTCAAAATCGAAATGATAAATTCTGATTTATCTAGACATGTTGACAATTGTATTACCGCAGTAAATATTGAAACTTTCAATATAGTAGAACAATCGGATGAAATCCTTGACGTTCAAATTACTATGAATGCGCTGCAAAGTAACCTTAAAGATACAAAGAACTTAAAATCAAGTGGTCCCGATGAATTTGCAACAGAAATATTTAAAATATGTGACAAAACATTGCCTATACTATTGAATTCATTTAACGAACTCTTGCGCAATCATTATGAGTTGATTCCCTTTTCTGAAAGTTGAGTAAAACCTATTCATAAGAAATGCGACAAAGATATATGGTAAAAAGTTATAGGCCAATAAATTTAAGTTCGAATATAGAAAAATTGTTAACCAAAATAATGAATAATAGACTGGCTAAGTGGTTGAAAAAGAATTGTATCATCCATCATTGCCAACCAGGATTTATGAAGGGAAGCTCTACAATGGATTATATATATATATATATGTAGTTAAGGAAATAATGCAACTTTACAAAAACAAAAAATCTCCATTGTGCATGTGTTTCATTGACTTATCAAAGGCTTTTGATATTGTTCCGAAAAACATTCTTATTCACAAGATTGGCAGTATACTTCCTCATGGCAATTTTCTGCACTTATTGAAACGACTGATCAATGAGAAAAATTTCAAAGTTTTATATGATGGCAATGAATCCTGCAAATTTACTTTGAAAAATGGCATACCCCAAGGCGACAGTTTGTCACCAACGCTATTTTCAATTTTCATAAATGACTTGTCAAAGGAGATTGATGCTAATCTTGGCAATTTGAATGTAGTGAATATCGGCAAAACTGAAATACCTTGTTTAATTTATGCTGATGATATACTTCTGATGAGTAACGATATAAACAGTCTAATGAACCAAATACAGATAGTCAATGAATATTGTAAACGTAACGGTCTGG
The DNA here is from genome assembly GCA_907163375.1 of Prostheceraeus crozeri. Lineage (NCBI taxonomy): Eukaryota > Metazoa > Platyhelminthes > Polycladida > Euryleptidae > Prostheceraeus > Prostheceraeus crozeri. Next base: position 273,090 of record CAJQUW010013011.1, read on the forward strand.
ATATGAATTTCGATAAAACTAAATTAATTTTTCAAAATATTAGATATGAAAATGATCACATAGAACTTAATTTGAACAATGAATTGAAACGAATTGAAATAGTGCGCGAATATAATTATCTTGAATTTTGGATAGGAAATAACACTAAAAAACATTTGTCTTCATTAACTAAGAATGGTAACTAATTGGCATATCTAACTGCTAAAAAACTAAAAGAAATAGGATGTGCGAATTGAACAATAGTGAAAAATACCTTTGAAATGTTGACATTATCAAAAATGCAGTATGGTGGTGAATTTTGCTTCTACAATAAATTATCCGAATTGAATAGGATACAATTTCAATTCTATGAACGTTTCTATCATCTGATAAGTACCACTGCAAATTATTGTTTGATAGGGGGTTTGGACTATTTCCTCTCGAATATCATTTTGAAAAAGCTGCAATCAACTTATGGATTAAAATTATCTTTAGTGAAAGTAGTAGCATCATGAAAAGATGCCATGATGTTTCAAATAATTTAGACAATAGCAATTATTCTTATACATTGTGCTGGAGAATAGAGCATCTTTTAAAGCAAATTAATTTATCACATCTTTGGTTAGATCAAAACAGCTTACAGATAAATAAGCGCAAATATAAAATTATAGTAAAAACCAGACTAATGAAGCATTTTAGAGCCATTTGGATAAATGATACCAAGAAAAGTAGAACCGGAATAGAATACTTGGAGTTAAGTTAATTTGATTGCAGCATGAAAAGTTATTTAACTCTGAATCTAAAACTAAATATTATAGCACCTTTGTTGAAATTGCGATGTGGGAATCATGACCTAGCAGTTAAAACTGGATGTTATAGAAATCGATTGAGCTATGACGAAAGATTGTGCAGTTTATGCGATGATAGAACAGTTGAAACTGTATACCATTTCATTTGTAAATGTGCATTGTACAATGATATCAGGTTGCACTTCACACCATTCTTTGTAGATATCTCGAAGCAAGATTTCTATGTAATGCTAGAAACTTTGGAAATAGGTAAAATTGTGACATTAACCAAATACATAAACAGTGGAAATAGCATCAGAACAGATAAATTGCGTCAGCGACCAATGACATCGTGATAAGTATTTAGATGTATTAAAGGTTCTGATAGCGCAACATATCGTTCAATGCGAATTAGTAAGACGAACATCAAACCGAGGTTCGGAACGTAGCTAACAACTTCAAGTTTCTCATTAATCGATCCTATTACAGGTAAGACGATGCGAGTTGCTGAATTTTTTAATGCTCACAATATGATGTTATTGTTTCATGTATATATATCACCTATCGTTCCGGACCTCTTAATAAGTAGGATTTAATACTTTAATAATTAGGCAAGACGAATGCTGGCGTGCGCTATTAATTTTGAATACATATTCCGATCTGCTTTGATATGCCGTTTTTATCAAACCTTAACATTTTTCATTGCAAAAGTATGATGGTGCAGTACTTTAAAAGATGAAATCATGACTTGCTTAAACATATTAAATATGAATGAAAATGTCCCCTCCTTCCAGACGGTGTCATCTCGTATTTCAGTGTCATTACTTAATCTCACCTCCACTCTATTGTCATTCTGTAAATTTCTCAATCGCCTTATCATCAGTCATCTCATTCATTCTCTTTTGTATACATGTACGTGTTTTTCAATTGAAAAAATACACGTTCTGATATTCTGATATTATGTCGTGGTTTCAGTTGATTTGTTGTATAATGTTGAGTATTGTTACAAACATCCTCGCTAATTGAAAATTGGTATACAGCATAATCATCTTAAGTGAGCTTGTCTAAATTTGTTTTGATTTCACTTCCTAATTTCGTATTCCTGTAAAAAACAGCAGACAGCCATTTATCTCTGTGATCATATCTAACGTATATAATCGATGTAAGACTAAACTTTTGTGAGCTATCCAATCGCCTCAGTGCCATCGAAGCTGAAATTGCATTTCTTCGACAACAGATGAATGAACGAAACCACATATATACGGTGTCTATCATTCTTCAAGAAATCGATGAAATGTTCATCGACAAGATAAGAGGAGCAATATCATGACATTTGGTGTAAAGAAATTTCATCCAAACATCGATGAAGAAGAACATGATTTGGAGATGACTGATAATATCCTAAGTTCTATCGAGGTAAACTGTATTGACTATGCATGTTGAAAGCCTACGCATAGCGTAAGTACATTAGGTAGAGTGGTAACTCCGCATATATTAAATCCCCAATGTGTATACACATTCGAATTTATTAAATGAACTGGAGGGGGATACAGTTGGATATTGTTACCAGATGTGAGACATGCAAAGTTTTGCAGTTTTGAAGAAATTGCTACGGAATTGAATGATCATGATTGCAATGAATAAGGAATGATGGTATTTTACAGATTCTCAGTGTCATGACAGCTTTGGAGATTTAATGTTTGTTAAATTCGCAATTCGATATGTTCCTGTTGTATCATACTCAACCTCAAAGAGTATTTTCTTATACGTGATCATATCACAGGCAACCTGCCACTGACAGAGCAAAATAACAGAATCAAAGATAATGATTTCAATTAATTTTGAAAGATGCAAATTGGCCCACGTCACTATTCAGATTAAAGAAATGAAACATGAATTTAGTGAATCATAAAATCATGCCGATGAAAATTGAATTAAAAACTTGAAATTTCAGCCAAGAAAGCACGAATAATATTGCGACTTTTTCATGAAGACATCCACTATAATGCGGATCAAGAAATTTCCTTGATAATCAGCTTAATTTCCACTTAGTTAGGATGCTTATTAGCAAATATTCATTCCTTTTGATATCCAACTTGTTTCATACCACTTATATGGGGCGTCATCTCGGTAGTATATGAAGTGGCAAATTTTGACTTTTTTCAAAAGTGCTCAAATAATTTTTTGGACCACGGGAGCGTAATCTCCGCAAGGAACTGAATCTTTTGATCTAAAATTTTTCACTGTATACAGATACCTTCTTGAGTCGACACCCTACCTATCCCTACTCTATGCCTATACGGTTGTTGAAAACCGAGCTGTTCGAACAGAGCGCCTTGTAACATTGCATTGTGCGCTATACAAGTACTTTTATTAATAAACAAATGTATTTGCGTCAAGTCTGTGGATCGTGTTGGGAGGAAAAGTATACATTCGAGAAAAAGTAGACTTCTACGATTCGAGAAAAAGTATACTTCGCTTCAACTCGTATGAAGAAAAACGAATTTGCCTATTAAGGGCCGAGACATTGAAGAATCATGATCGATACCAGGATGTAGGCCTATTCATTCGTCATGATCTCACAAACTCTCTGTTTGAGGTCAAAAAGGCCGTGCTGAAAGAAAGAAGACACGCCGGAGAAAACGTTTTTTGTGAGATGTAGAAAGACAATGCAAATGCAAACTCTCCTTGATCGACTCGGTCATTGGTTTCCTTCGATTTGCCTTACCAATACGGGTTGTTTCCAACAAAAAAGGATGAACTCTCGCTTTTCGATAACGGATAAGCGAAATACAAATGCCCGGAATACAGATGTACATGTAGAAGCAAATTGCACATAAGTTATTTCCAAGACAACTTTGCATGGCGCTCAACTTATATTGCATTCTGATATATTTGCATCGCAAATTCCTCACATGGAAGAAAGGTGTTGCTCCTTATATCCTCAAATTATTTTTCCACAAACTCCACAGTCAAATTCGGATTCAACAGATTATTTATGGAAGTGTGAAGTGAGAGTTGACTTGGACAGATGATTGGAATTTACAAGTCGCACAATGGAATACCATAGACATGAAAATTGAAAAGGGATCTCATTATTTTTCATTGACATATTTTCACCGACTCAGTTTCATTTATTTATTAAGGAGATTCATGCCTGTGAAAGTTCAACTCAATCTCAAAAATTGGAATTTTCAATATTTGAAATTAATTCAATGTGAGAATGACTCTGATAAAGTTACGTCATTTACATATCATACATTAATGCAAAAAAGGATTGCAAAATATTTGAAAGTATCGCATGTCTTCAAAATTTGCATATTTTTCATATAAGTCCATTCAGACGACAGAAAAGCAATAAATCTTTCAGGTAGGGTATATTGAACGCAACTTTCAATGAGATGTACACTGTAGGCTACTAAGTAAGTACGTCATCTGAGCGCAGTCCGTGAGTTTATCTTCAGCCCTCACTGGCCGAAAGTATTTTAACAGCGTTCCATAGTTTTATCTTAATTTTGACCACTCCTTGATATCGAAAGTTATATTCATAATCATCAATTTCATCTACATTCACTATTTCTTTGCATTGGTTCTATTGTATTGAATTAAAGTATAATTTGATTCGGTTAACATCGGCGATGTCGGATATAAAACGTTGCTTCACTCTTTCCTTTAAAAACGCCTTGTTTTCTTGCACTTATGCCCTATAGGATTCTACGTAGGCCTATATACCAGTGTGTGAAATACTAGATAATTAAGAATCTTATACTAGCTTTGAACATTTTAGGAAAACAATATCAACTTTAGTTGCCCATTCAATGTGAACATAATCAAATTCTATATTCTCAGTTGAACACAATGATACCCAAAGAATCAAAAGTTAATCTTTACTAATTTGATCAATCAAACTAATTAAATCAATTAATCCTGAAGATTAATCAAGCGAAAAGTGTATAGCAAAGATTTAATTTTGATTCTTTTGGTACTGTTTGGAATTAAGAAATTATTTTTGCCAACCTTGAAAATATTGGCATCTCATAGTGCAGTTACTTGATTATTGAACAAGTATAATACGAAAACTAAGGAGCTCAATAACCACTAAGTACTAGCCAACTTAGATACAGACACAAGTTATTTCTGGAAATACCATATGTTGATTGAACTAATTTTCGAGCAAACAACATTCACGATGAGGATTTAGTATAAGAAAAGAGCATTAGGTAACATCGTTATTTTATCAAGAAGCTTTGAAAGACATTTACTGGTAAAACATCAATTTGGGTTTCAGCTGATGAAACTCTCTCATAATATGATCACTTCCATTTAATATACTGAAGAATGAGACTCGTTTATATGTTTAACTCAACTAAGTTTTAACGACGAGGTTCCAAAACTGATGATATATTACCAAACTAGAATACTGCAAACATTGTCCCTTGAGTTTGTTTGATGTTAACCTATCTTTTTTCGGATATTAATCAAATGTTACAGGCAGCAGGAAAAATTGATCACCGGGGAATATTGAAAAACTTCTCGCCATTCATTGCTAATCTCAAAATTGAATTGCTTTGAAGAGATCATTTACTGACACACATTGACGTTCTGATACTAAAATTTTGATGAGCTTTTTACTCAGCTGCTTTGCTTAATGAATTTCACATTTTCAAGCAAAAGGGTAATTTATTTCATACTTCGCTCTGACAAAAAGCTGCTTCAATGCTACAAGATGCATGTGAACAACTTCTAGAACGTCGCTTAATATTTTAATGGCAGTTTGGTTTGACATCGCAACTCAGTTATCGTTATGTTGATCGATTGGACTATTATCCGTCATAAAGTGCAATCAGGGTTGGGACCGGCAGCGTTTTGTCGGCCGGACCGGCGGCCAGCGTGATCAAAACCGGTCACGGAAGCCAGAGTAACCGCTGCCTCTCATGAGGAAACTTGCATATTTTTGCTGTTTTTCCGTTTTTTATTAAGGAAAATGTTCTAAGACGCAATTATTTGGACGTATGTGGAAGTGCTTTAATAAGTTTTGGGTAATATGTCTGCTGAATTCTCGACTGTTTTTGTTTGAGGCTTCTGATTGTACATAGCTCAAGTTCATTATAACGCGTACTATGAAGTTCTCATGGTTTGTTTGGTAGCAGTGAGGGCACTTAGACACCAATTCTTAACTTAAATTTGTGTATTCTTAACCTATTTATTCCTATTTATTCGTACCTATTTATTCCGGCCGGTATTGACCACATATGCTTGCTCACTTACTTGGTTCACTATGACTTCTTTTTTTGTTATTTTGATGATGCCTATCACATAGCTTTAAATTTTGCATGTATGTTCTGTAAATCATTTAATCTGCATAAGCTACTTGCCTTGAATATAATGCATTTAATGCATATTTATAGCATGGTTCAATGATAAGAAGTTTAAATAATCGGGAAAATTCATGGTGCATGACATTAAAGATTTCGATACATCTACAACTGAACATCTGCTCAATCATTGCTTAAATTTCGTGGCTGCATTCGTCAATATTGATCTTCAATCGTTGAATACTATCAAACATGCTCGAAAATTTTATTTTCTGATAAAGGATAGCCATGGGTAAAGAAAGAAACTGAAAATTTCTATTTATTAATGGAACTTTACGACGGCACCGAAATTTGTGAATTGGTCGGAATTTTCTTATTGTGCATATTATCTACGGAATTCGATGGAAATTCGGTTGGCTTATATCGAAAAGATCACCCAAAGGATCACATGTACAGAAAGATATTCAACCATAAGGCCTCAGCCACACTGAAAGCAAAACGAACACGAGCGTCTCGATCAAAAATATGTCCGCAAGCTATTAATCGCTCTGGTTTGCTTTGCTCGCAGTGTGACAGTCTACAACTGCGGTTATGATAACTATATATTTGCTGCAAAACGCTTTACTCGGAAACTCTTGGAAAAGCTCTCAGTGTGGCTGAGGCCTAATACAGTTAAGTTGAGCTATGCAGCTGTATGACTAATGTGAAGCACATTGTTAATAGACACAACGAGAAGATATTGGAATACGAAGAGAAGATAAATGATGGCAAAGCATGGAATTTTCGTAAAAAAGAACGCCCCTGACAAATGAATGCATCGCAACGAATATACATGTCGTGCATCGAGCAACAACCTCTTGTGGCGACACATATGAACAGATCAAAAATACATCGGAATATGTGAAGGAACTTTCAAATTAAGATTTACAAATTATATAAAAAATCTTTCAATCATGAGAAATACAAGAATCAAACCGAGAAAAGAAAGAAATTAAGAATACTTGAAATTAAAGAAAGCAACAAGAATCCTAAAGTACAGTATGGTCAATGAAGAGATGCAAGCTGTTCAAGCCTGGTATATCCAAATGAGATTTGTACCTCTATCAAAAATATTTCATGCTGACAAATAAAACTGGCATATTCTTAAATGGGAAAAGTGAACTGATTCCAAAGTACAGGCACAGACACAAGCACTTGCTTGCTAACTTCAGACTGTGAATTTTACGCCCCACCCCGTCCATTTCTGACTACTATTGATCTGTGATATTGACCAAACTGCAGATTGCGATGCTCATTTGCCTGATGATTGTATGACCGCATACATAAAACTCCGAGTACCAACACAGGTTATTTCTCTGAACAAACTGAGTGCTGTATTGTATATATCCGACAAATAAATACTACAGTAGAATTTTTTTGGCTGATCGAATTCGATTCGGGCCTCACGATTCAATTTGTTCTGCTATGAAGCAAATCTGCATACGTCAGACGATTTTTCCTTGCTTGAAAATGTCGTTGAAAGGATAGACATTCACAGATTACTTCACATTCAATAAGCATTTTCATGTAATGGATGAACCTCGAAACTGAAAATAAGAGCTTTTGATGACGGTATCCACATCTATCATAATAAGTTTGATTTCTCAGATGTTTGTGTACTTTCACTGCTTTCTCATATACTGTGCCACAAGTTTATGTCTTGGATGGATGTCTGGAGGGATGACTTGTGCATATGTACATCTTTTATTCCTGATGGATGGGCGTCGAATATAAAAGTGCATCAAGTTCAATCTTTCTTGAAACTCCCAACCCTTGAGGTGAAGTAGAGAATTATTTAGAAACATGTAACAATCGAAGAATTGAAGAATTTCTCTCTTGCTTGAAAGATCATTCATACATAGTGCATCACAACGCTGTACCTCTCTTAATCAAACATTCGAATACATAAAATGCGTAAGTGAAGAATAATGCACTGATAAAACACAGTTCTGTCTATAGAGGATATTGAAAATCTGTGAAAGTCTATTGAAATTATGACATTCTAGAATTCTAGCATTCTAGGTGTCATTTGGTGCCTAGATGGATTGGATAGTCACTAATTGAATATTAATGCTGTAATGCTTAGTACCTACTATATACAGTGCATCAGCACACGGCATGATTGCCGCATTTTGCTTTCACAAAGTAGCATCAAGTGTCAAATATCAACAGCTGCAATCAACAGCGTATTCTCCGTGCCTACGAGGCCTACGGTGCTAACCAAAACCTATTCATCAATGTCTATAGAAGATAAAGTATTATCACTCATCAGCTTTCATCTTTATTTGATAACTTCCCTTGATTAATTTATACAACTTTGATTAATTAACTAATTAATTAACAATTTTCAAGTCTCCATGTCGGCAGCTGTTTTGGTCAAATAATCACACAACACACAGGCACATTGGTGACGTTTGTCAGCGTCGGCAGTAGCGCACGCAATTACATTTCGTTTTCAATAACTCCGCTCTCGCCTTCAATGACGTATGTCGCGTCAATGAATAAAATGGGCGACATTTTTACTAGTCCAATATTGTGCATTGCAACTGTGTCGAGTTGACTTGTATGTTTGATTCTATGTTTAAGTCCTACACATTTTCTTATAATAGGCTACACGGACTACAGTTTGAGAAAATGGCAGGAGTTACAGAATTCTTAATATTCCTACTCCGATTCTTTTCAGCAATATGTCATCAGTTAGAGCCAGAAACAATTGATAAGGTCCTTAAATTGCTTGCTGGGATACGTGTGAAGTTATAGTATGTTGTTTTTATATTCGCATTGCAGTGAGTGCATAACGCAGACTTTCAACCTAGACTAATGTCAGGGTTTCGGAATGCAGAGAATCAACTTATGGTCTAAAATCGGTGACTCTGATACATAGGATCGCTGAAGCCATCCTGAAATGAAGACCTCCCATTGGGCATTTTGAGTTGGAACATGCTTATGCTTAAGATTAGTTTCTGTGACTGTTTTGTGCATGCACCTTCTATTTTCTGTTTCTTTCAAATAGATCTAGGTACATTGTTTCAATGGGTAAAAGGCGAACGCAAATTTTGTAACTGATTTTTTGAAAAGAATATACATATTTTCTGATGTCAAAAAAAAATCACCTATTCTAACTGCTACTAGCGTTCAGATTGTGCGAAGTGTAGCAAAGTCTATATGAAAGGACCATCAGAATGCAATTTTCTTCCTCTAAATATACTGTAGAGCGACCTGTTTCGAAATCCCAGATTGGACTTTTTCGGTGTCCCAGATCCCGGAATTGTACACATATTCCCAATAATTCCGAAATTCCGGGATTTGTAAAATACCGGGATTGCAATCCCTAGATAGAACATAATTTCCTTGCCCTGCCTTCAACGCTGTTTGGTGAGGCTCACGCATTGCACGCATTAAACAATTCAGTTGACTAGCAGCAGACACACTTGATGAACGACATTGACGAGGAAACTGATATGTATTTAAAGTCATTGCGTTAGGATGATGATCGTAATGAATAAATGCTGAATAATGTAAGATCGCAAGATTCCTATCAACGTGGTACATAAACTCCTAGTGACCTCACCTCCTTGACTACGACGAAATGAAGCAATCAACACCGCATTTTCATTGCAATTTGACATTTAAAATGTTGGGAAAACAGTACCGATATGATAAATAATCAGCTTAGGATCGCTAGCTTACCATATTGTTAACAGAAATGGTTATCACATTTGGCCTAAAATGAATCAATGCACATGTACATGCATGCATACTCATAGAGTAAGTATATTAGGTAGAGTGGTAATTCTGCATTTATTAAATCCCCAATGTGTAAACACCTTCGATTTTATTAAATGAACTCAAGGGAGATACAGTTGGATATTGTCACCAAATGTGAGACATGCAAAGTTTTGCAGTTTTGCAGAAATTACAACGGAATTGAGTGATCATGATTGCAATGAAGAAGGAGTGATGGTATTTCACAGATTCTCATGACAGCCTTGTAGATTTAATGTTTGATAAATTAGCAATTCGATATGTTCCTGTTACTTTCCATCAACCCTTTTACTCAACCCTCATTTTCTTAAGTGTGATCATGCCACTGGTAGAGCAAAATAACAGAATCAAAGATAATGATTTCAATTAATTTTGAAAGATGTAAATTGGCCCACGTCACTATTCAGATTAAAGAAATGAAACATGAATTTAGTGAATCATAAAATCATGCCGATGAAAATTGAATTAAAAACTTGAAATTTCAGCCAAGAAAGCACGAATAATATTGCGACTTTTTCATGAAGACATCCACTATAATGCGGATCAAGAAATTTCCTTGATAATCAGCTTAATTTCCACTTAGTTAGGATGCTTATTAGCAAATATTCATTCCTTTTGATATCCAACTTGTTTCATACCACTTATATGGGGCGTCATCTCGGTAGTATATGAAGTGGCAAATTTTGACTTTTTTCAAAAGTGCTCAAATAATTTTTTGGACTACGGGAACGTAATCTTCGCAAAAAATTTCGCGAATCTTTTGATATAAAAATTTTCACTGTATACAGATACTTTTTTGAGTCGACACTACCTATCCCCACTCTATGTGCATACTGCAAGTCGGTACGTACAGGGACGTGCTCTATTTATAGACTTGAATACAATTTTCATTTATTAAACATCTCTTATTCTACTAATCACATGTTCTTTCATTTCATTCGCTAGTTATACATGCCTGCATAACTTAAAAGTTTTCTTATAGTAGCGCTCATACTAAAAGTTTTAAAAATCATTTAAATTAACATCAGCTTAAAATCAATAATTAAAATGCATTAATATTCACATTGTCTGGTGAAGAAATAGGAATCCATTATGGAGCGAAGACCTATGGTCCGGAAGCAGGACACGGCACTGGCTGTAATTATTATAGCTGTATTTTCAAAGAGACAGCTTTGTCACAAGAAAAAGCAACACGTTAAAACTGCTTTTAGAGCTAGGCCTTTAAAGATTTGTTTGAAAACTATCTTTGTACATTGTTTCCAAAAATGGTTCTAAAACCGCGAAATACTCTATTCTTTTAAATTATAATTCAGATTCCAGTAATTGATCAGTTCGACGAGGAATAGTTGATATGTACATGTACATTAATGATGTAATATGTACAGCGAGAGGAGATTGACAAGTGAAACAAAAATCGGACTGTTTAACCAGCATCCAATAGGCCAGATCAAACTTTCGATTAGATTTGACAAATCGGTTTCAACAAGCTCGTTTTGATAAAACGGATTTATTCAGATAAAACGGATTTGTTAAATTTAATCGGGTTTGACCTGGCCTAATGTTTGCTAGAGAGGCGAATGCCAAGGCTTAGACTACTTTCAAGAATTTCAGTAGCTGTTAGCAAATATAAGTAGTATTGTATGCACCCACGACGTAGCAAACTTGCGAATAACATGCCATCGATATTGTAGGTTCTCTATTTCACACATTAAAACAGCTTTTGAGGGTACCGAAACATTGAATGTTTCTCAAATGAAAAGAAGTGATGGAAAATTTTGGTATAAGAGCAACAATTGTAAATATGACGATTCTTATGTTTTGAACTATTTCAGAAAGTATGGTTTCCTTTTAACTCTTGTCATACTCTATGGTCATTGCTGCCATCAATTTTGATATGCAGTATTCATGAATCCTGTAATCGATGTCTACCGCATAATAGGCGATTACGATATGATTCATTTATAAACTACTGTCAAGCGATGCGTTTCATTAAAATCGCTTAAAATGTTTGCTGCAAGTGGCAAATTTCAGTATTTTGAAAAAATTTCAGATGTCAACAAAATATATATGAGACGGATGGGTCAGTCTACCATTACAAGTAGTACCGGTATTAGAAATTTACAAGAATCAGTCATGTGAACTATCAAAAATAGCCGCAGCCACATGCTAGTTCTTCGTGCATAGCAGCGGCGGCCTTATTCGAAATACGTCATTTACTGTATGCGGTATGAACACCGCATTCCAAACAATGGTACAGTTGAAAGCGGTATTTCATATTGAATTGTCAAGGAAAACGTAAAAGATATCTTATCCAACATCTTTCAACTTTTTTTCCGCAACTTTTTGCTGTGAATAAGTCATATTACTGTACACATGCGTATGTCGCATGACACAATGAAACTTCATTTCAGACGAGATTCCTACGCAGTAGATAACATTGCAGGTAATTGATATCATTCAACACTGGAAGCACAGAATTAGACAGGTCTTCTCTTCTTCTGTTTGACTAGAAAGGAAATATTGGAATATGTAACGCTCATGAAGTGGCACAATCTGCTGACATCACAGAATTAGACAGGTCGTCTCTTCTTCCGTTTGACTAGAAGGGAAACATTGGAATGTGTAACGTAAATGAAATGGCACAATTTACTGACTAAATACCGTAGCAATCGAACAATGAGCAGCCAGTTCAACATTAAACACGCCAAATTGTGCGAAGTTTCAGTGACTGTTATCAACCGGATCACGCAGCAAAGAGACACAGACGATGTCAAGTTCTACAGAGAAGTTTGTGAACTTTTTTTCATGCGCCTGCTAACTTTTTTTAAAATGATCGGATGACCTAAAATTATAGAGAAAACTTTTGCGCAATGATATGAATTCTTCGAATCTGAAGGAGTCGTGGAGATCGGAGCATTTTGAAGGAATTCAGAGCAATCCGCAAGCGACGCACGACTATTTTTCCTATCTCTGTAAGGTATTAAAAATTTCCTTTTGCCCACTTATTAAGTTCCTGCATGTGCCATCTGTTTGAATCAGTTTGCACTTCTAGCAAAGTGATACGCTTAAGCAATATAATTCTGTGGCTGACATAATGCCATAGCAATCGAACAATGAGCAGCCAGCTCAACATTTCAACAAATTGTGGGATATTTCAGTGAATGTCATCTGTTCCTATCTCTGCAGGGTATTAAAAATTTCTTTTTGCCCACTTAGCAAATTCCTGCATGTGCCATCGATTTCAATGAATTTGCACTTCTAGCAAAGTGATGCACTTAGACAATCTAATTCTGTGAGTGGAAGCTTTCAGCTAATTGTGCTAAAAAATCAGTACTGCCAAGCAAGACAAATGTACTCGTGGCTTAGCAACGACTCAGCATGATTACAACAAAGGTAAGGCAAGTGACGTGTGAATGATAATCGTTTTATCAGCTATTGGCTGTTTTCATCAGTAATTTATCGAATTGGCATTCTATCAGTTGATAACTTGCAACTGAGAACTGACAACTGATATAACTATAAGATACATGAAGATATGGTAGAGCATAAGATATACGAAGATGCAAATCAAGTGGAAAATATGATTTTCTGTGCCTACCGGAAAAATTATGTCTCACTCCGATCCCTGCCTCTAACTCATGGAATTTGAAATGTCATTTTTGAGTATCTTAAACCACCCCCTGCCCCAAACACTTTACCGACAAGAAATAGCCTGAGACAGATACAGTCCTAAACGCATTTTATGATTTGAGGATGAATTGTAGAGAATTCATGATTTAAGCCTGTCTGCCAGGTGACGCCGACCGCAAGCAACACATGTGCCATATACACTATCCCAGATTACATAAATACATATACAAATATAAATGCAACTTTACAGATTCTGCGCGGAATCAACTGATGATTGCAATTTCAGTATCTGATTCATGGAAAAATGTAAGATGTTGAATTAAAATGTTTTACGAAATGAAACGAAATATAATATTTCTCCGCCGAAAGTAGTGAAATGACACGACTTACAACTATTGTCGTCTTTGCGGTGATAGAGGTCAGATCAGATAACAACTACGGACGCGCTCGTTGGAGCTATTCGCCAAGATAACCAACTCGTGGATGACCTGACGGTTATCAGCTGAAAGTGTATATCTCCGCAATCGCATCACTTGTCACTTGTACAAGTCAGTTTCTGCAAAATACGGCCACTGGTATACCTTCAGTGCCCACAACCTGGAATATTCTTCAATTATCAATATTACAGTGTAAGGAGTGAATAGGCGCAATATTTTGGAAATCGAATGACGAAATTCCAATGGAAATAATTTGCAAAAATATTGTTCAGCAACTACGTAATCGTTTTGCTTCTGCTTTTGGCCACTCCTTCACTCATGAGCCCGTCAGACACCACGCCAATGCCCGATAATTCCCAAGTAATTTGCCTTCGAGCTGATTTTCTTCTTTTTCATTTAGAAACAAGAAACCAGAAACATGCATCAAATCCAATGACACTTTGTCTTCCTCCTTTTCTCCCGAAACCAATGCTGAATGTGATGACGCACGGTCACGATCAAGCAGGGTTGGACTACGTAATTGCAATTTCCATCTGCTTAATTAATTTCAATTTTTGAGCTAATTTCAATTATAGCTGAAGTAAGATGTAATTACTCGTATGTTTCAATTACCTTTCACATTTGTCCGACTCTTCTGTTCTTCTGTGAATGATCGGCTTCAAGAATTGCATTTCTTGCGATTAAGTGCAACTAAAAATATATAAAAATAGTGAAATCAATGGTAGCAAAGCAGCGATATTCTTAACGTTTTGCAAATTACATAATATGAATTGGTGATTCGATAGTTTTCAAGATGAGCTTAATTTACAGACTAAAGAAAAACGTCATTCTAATTAAAAAGACATTACTACTTGATTACAGCAACTATCTACAAACAATCGAATTAAATCTTAGAAGATTAAATGAAATCACATTGTCGTGGAACATAGGTCCACAAGTAGATGTCATCGTCAGCGTGGCGTAGTGAAGAATGTGCGAGCTTGTCACCACCGCGGATTTCGGTTCGATTCCTGAGTCGGGCGAGTGTGGTCGGGGACTGTGTTGGTGTCTTTTATTGACTTAACTTCATCTCTTTAACTGCACATTGATTCTATATCTGAAATGTCTGACAAAAAGGAAATTCCAAAGTCATATGGCTGGAACGACAAAACGCCACAATAAATAGTAACTAAACGATGAATCGTTGAGCTTTGAGGATCAAATATCGTCAAGCTTTAATGGTTGTCGTTATCGTTCTTCTGGGAATGCACTTCAAAATAATTAAGGAAAAATAGATTTTGTTTGAGACCACCAAGCTAAAGTATTGGATATATAAGATTTTCTACTCAATATGTCTGCTATATACAAGCTATTACAACGAAAAGCTAATATGCACTTTGATTCCTTACTTGATGCCTACAGAATACACTGGAGTTGGCAGTAGGTGACTGCGGATATATAAATGTGGATTTCGCATAACAGACAAATCTGGGATAGTGTATATGGCACTCGTGTTGCTTGTACTTGACATATACAAAACATACAGTATATACTTGATAGTGCCGCTGACGCCCAGAAAAACTTCCTGTGGAAAGTGTTCTGTAAGGTTTAGGGTCTGCATTTCAAAAGAATACAGAACAGAAGGCATGTCTCCTCACTTCGCTTCGCGGTTGTGTTGCTACAATTATGCGGCAAATAGGCTACACTGATGTACAGTAGGTGCATGTATTGTGCAAAACATGTAAGCGTATATTATACGCTTTAAAACCAAACATGTAGTAACGTTCAATTAAGTAGTGAGATCTACGCATGGTTTGGCCAAATCAAGAACTTTCTGAAAAGATATAACGTGTTATGTTCCTCGAAGTTAGGGAAATTTCAACTACTTCGTATGTTACATGCTTTTGGCCCTGTTAATGAATGAATCTGCAAAGTATAATTTCTAGCATTATTTTCATCATATCAATAAACATACCTGCCAAATCAAGTATTTTGCAGGTTCTTTTCTAGTTGTCAAGGTACAACGTACACATTTGGTTTAATTTGCAAACAGAGTACCAAAAATGATTGAATTATAGCAACAATAATAATAGTTAGACATTACAATTTTCATCTTTGTGTGCAACCTGATAACAAGCCTGATTCACTTGAAGGAAGAATTTTCTATGTCAATTATCAGTATTGTCCCTAATCCTGAAGCGTGTGGGCGATCACTGCCCGGCGTCCCATATTTAAACGCACGGGGCGGGCAACGTTGATCCTCACTGTAACTAAAAAAAAACCGTAAATAAATTAAAAAATCAGCTAAAATTAAATTTCACACGGTTTTTTTATATTAACTGTAAATATCCGTAAAACAAACGTTTTTTTTTCTGATATAACGGACTTACTGTGTTACGTCATCATTTTTTATTTTAGATTTTTTTTAAATTGCTGTGAAGTTTTTCTGTGAAGCTTAACGCTTATTTTAGCTGTTTCCAACGGTGCACAGTTTACAGTGCTTGTCAATTTTATGACAAACGAATTTATCTATTCATTCTTTCGTAATTGCATATTTCTGTCAAATGAAGATCAAATTACACACATTAAAGTCACAGTTGAAGTTAGAGAAAACAGAAGTAAATAGTTTAATACAGATTGTTTAGACCAATATTCAGCAGAGCCATACGAGCATGAAATAGACTCTCATCGAGATATCTTGAATTTAGGCGTAATAAGTCGATCAGATCAACTACTTCGACGTGATAGCTATTGGCACAAGCAGTGTGATGAGTCATTCGATTGGGACATTTCGAACAGCGATAAGGCAATGAATGTTCCCTTGTCTAACCTCTAATGCTGCATTTATTCAGCGAAGGTTATCATCGGTCGGTAATAGTGTGAAAATGAATCTATCATTTTCCTTGCTGCAGATGTCTTTGCAGTGGGCACATCTTTAATGTCTTTCAATTTTTCATTGGAATATGTTCACAATTTACAGACTTCTAGACAAAAAATGCTCTTTGACATCAAGATGATTAATGGACAAATTTGCCAGTAGTCCATTTCAAAAATGTCATCGTGCTCATATAAGACGTGTTCATTACTACTGTTATTTTGCATTGTAGCACAAGCAGACATAATACTTGTAGACATAGACATGTGACATAGTTAATCAAAACCCTCCTCACGAATACCATTGAACAGTAATGGTCCAAAAACAGAGCCTTGACCAATACCCGAGGCTACATTAACAGCTTTTCTAACAATTGCATCAACAGGAAGAGTTAGTGTGCGATCAAAGAAATGCAATAGCATCAAATTTGGAAAACACACACAGGAACCACACTCAATAGCACATTGAATCATTGTTTCCGGTTCAAGACTTACAAGCGTTTTCTTCAAATAGCATGCCACTATTTGAATTGGCGCAACACCACTTCAATCTAACAACTTTTGTGACTTGATCTCGAATTACGATGGACGCTGATGTTGTCGACGATACTCTTACTCTACCTTGTTGATGGATGCCGGTCGCATTAAGAGAATGATTTTCAGGTTCTTTGGCAAGTAGGCTTTTTAAGATTTTGCATGTAACTGATAGTAGAATGACAAGTCCAAGGTTCTTCTCTATCGGTTTAGAAGCCTTCGGTGCAGGTAGCACATCCAGCTGGCGGACTGTACTTCCAAATACAGGAAAGCACATCGCCTTCAACAGCGCTAAGACCTCAGCCGCTGCGTTGTATAGAGTTGATGGTAATGTATCTTGGCCACACGATTTCCATATTTCAAGATTAGCCAACTCAACTTCAATCGTATACTTCAATCGCATTTCAGAATTACTCAAGCGACAAACTGGATTGGCTGCAACTTTATATAGAGAGTTGTGTCGATGTTGAGAGATGTAAACTATGCCTGCTGATGATTCCTGATACTGGATAAAAAGGCAGCTATTGAGGTCTGTTTACATTTTTCAACTGAGGATGCAACTTAATATTTAATTATTCTATGTGTATTTACAAACTGAATATTTGTTTTTCCTATAAAATGATGCAAATCGTCATTGATGTCACTGAACACTTCATCGACAGATGGATAGAACTGGAAATAACACGATCAACGAAATTGTTTCCCTTCTGTGACAAGCATAATAACAACGTGCCAAAATTCACGTTTAGGAACTTTTGATTTTGAAGCCATTTTACTTTTTTCCTTTAGTTTTCTCTGAGATGACAATATAAATTCACCAGCTCTTGAATTCTGACGCTCGCAGTGTGTCAAACATGAGTGAAATGGAAATGTATTGCGTATCGGTAGATGAAGGAAAGAAAATGCAAAGTCCAGATCAGAATGTTGACTAATTAAGTGCACTTGTACTTCACTATGCTGTGCATCAATTGTTCTTCGCCAGGTGGAGGTTGACTTCAAGCAAAGTATTTTTCCGATTGTCTTATAATGACAGAAAGTCAGACTTTTCGTCTTCTACTTTGCTCTCCTCCTTGTATCTGATTAACCAAAAAATTTGTTCTACATCAACCTCATTCGTGCACTGTATGATTTTAGCAGAGATATTGCTGCATGAATTCTACCTTGAAATTTTCCTCTTTTGACCATTTTTTCTTTCATTTGTCGTATTTTTACTAAACCTGGAAAGTTGTCGGATATGCTAAATCAATTATTTGGTATTGTATCAATAATTGAAATGAAATGGTACTATCTCATCTTCGTGACTGACAAAAAGTTACTTGGATGAGCAGGAAAATGTACGTCGCAAAAACACTTTTTGATTTGCACTTTATCCACATGTTGTTAATCAATGATTAAAGGGTTTTTAGATTTCATAGTTACTTCATATCTTCAGTATTACTCAGGTAATCGACACTACGGCGCCAACCGATAAGGTACTACAAAGAAATTTACAATAGACTGAGCATCAATGAATGTTTTGTATGATAAAATACCAACCATTGGCATTACAAGATTATCCTTGTGACGCCGACGTGCTTCGAAATGGATTCAAAATGTTTTAGTTTGTGACAAACAGCCAAGCTTTCATATGAAATTGTTGACTATAAACGAAGGCTCTAACTTAAGGTTATGCCAGGTTATAAATAAGAGGTGAAGGGATCTTTTACACAACATACAAATGATGCACTTCAAAATAATGTACGACTTCTGAGCTGGATGTGGATGTGCAGAGGCTGCCAAAAGTTTAGAATCACCCATCTCGTATATAGTAGACTAGTTATTAATTAGCCCGAATGCTCACTTTGACAACCCATGTCTAGCGTATCCCAGAGTAGGTCCAAAATGAAGTTTTAGCGTCTCTACTCCCCTATGGAAGCTTGGAAGGTGCTGACATAATCATACTTTTGCGGAGCGCCGAGGTACTTTTAGTCCGGATGCCTTTCCTGCCACTTCCAACGACACTGTCGAGCCTCGACCTCTGGACCAAAAGATCGTTTGGACTAGCATTTTGCCAATGTGCTACGGAGACCACTTATTGATTACTTGCATGAATGAAAAGGCTCATCAATGCAGAGTACGATTTATAGAATTAGAAAATACAACAAATTATGAAAACACTGCGGCAATAATGTGAAACAATACATGTCTCAAGCAGTTTGCTTTGCTCAATGTTCTTGGGAATAACAAGGAAATTTTAAGAATTCGAAGAATTAATGTTCGATTCAAATTATTGCACTAAGAAACTGTGGATGTGTTTGCAAGGTGTTACCTTCATGAATAAGAATCACGAAGGTAAAGGCTGACGACAACGGTTTATTATGGATACAATCCAATTATCAAAAGTTATTTCTGGAGGAAAATCCAGTTTACTGATTAAACAACTCCACAAGCTTATGGACATATATGATATAAAAGCTGACCTAATCAGCAAACCAAATAAGTCTCTCTCCAGTGCCCTAACTAATAAAACCAAAAATGAGAAGCATGAAGACTGTCATCTCTGTAACGTGCCGAATGATAGCTATAGGTGTAATGACCGTTTTATTGTCTATAAATTTACGCCCTTTTTAATTGCGTTATGCTGATCATCGCAACAGTATTCACGCTGACAACAAAGTCAGTGCCCTTTCTGAACACTTGTTGCAGGAACATCAAAGTCACACCGGTTCTATCTATTATTTTGATGTACAAATTATTGACGAATGTAGAGATCCTGCTGATACTATTGTCCGAATCTCGACCTTTGGAACCCAAGCTTAATGGAAAGATCAAAATGACTGATTTCTAATCGTTTTGTGTCAACTGTATTGTAAAAATTTGTATATAAGCCTATTTTGTTCGTCTGCGCATGACCACACTGTTGTGAATTGCTCTTGTGCCTTGACAAGGACGAACGTCCGAAACGTCGGTAATAAACGTATAATTTCGAGAAATTTTGACCTTATAGTAATCTGGAGGTATCAACTTTATTTTCAAATTATGAATCCTAAGCACCTCCTGCTCACGGCTGTTTTGTATAAGTCAAAATCGTTTATTGGCCTCGGACAATACATGCGAAAGTACTAGGCCAATAAATCATTCATACACATTCGATATTTAAGTATATATGATCTGTTAATGATATCGGGCTTTACACGCTGTAGAAAGTCCGAGTCATGAATTTAATGTACGAGTCTCCGAAGGGGACATTTTCTAATTTTTCATCACCAATATTGAATTCAGTTTTCTTTCTAAGACTGTTACATGACAAAACTTTTGATTTATGCTCGTTGAATTCTAAAATCCATTTGTCAGCATATTGTTTGGCAAGATGCAATTGATTTTGTAATCCTGTGGGTGAGCCACTCATAATTGTGACATCGTCCGCATAAGAGAATGGACTGAATGAGACATCATAAAGTTTCAGGGAATTACCAGAAGATGAAATCATTCTTAAAATGTCGTCTGAAAACATCGAATAGAGCCAGGGCGACAGTATGCTTCCCTGCTGTACTCCTCTTTGAATAGGAATGAGGTTTGAAATTTTACCTTTCCAGGATATCTTGATGTTGAGAGAGTTACACCACCGTTTAAGTAAGACCCACAGTCCAACTTTTCTGTCATTCACTGTGCAATCAAATCCATTTATTCCCTTCCATAGCTTGTAAAACATTCCAGCATGTCATATTGAGTCAAAGCATTTTTCTGAATCTAGCGAAGCGAAGCGATGTAAAGTGGTGATTTTGAATGGTAGTGTTGTAAAATACTGTCGTTGATAGTTGCTGATAGCATGTCTGTTCCAATTGACTTCTGAAATCCATATTGAGTCGAGCATATTTGAATTTCTTTCCTAATTTCTTTCTAGACGATCGCTTCTAATATTTTCGAAAACGTAGAACTGGCTGTTATTCCCTTTGTATTAGCAAATTTGTTGGGGTCTTTTCCTGATTTAGGCGAAACATACATCACATCATTCCCAAATCAAAAGTGGAAGGAGTCAAATATAAGGATAGCATTTGATTGAAGATATCAGCTAAAATTTCGAGGAGGACATCACTTCTACCCATTTTGAGATGGTTTGCAGTTATCTCATCTGCGCCAGGACAAGATTTTAAATTCAACTTACTTATTGCATCATTTACGTCACAACTCGTAATGATTTTATGGTTGAAGTTATTGTTTTTGGACCTTTCTGAAAATATTTTATCTGTTATTGCTTCAATATTTAATTGAAAAGTATTCAGATTGACTGAGTTCTTCTCAAACAATTTTTGAAAATGAGTCACACGAGACGACATCGATAATGTTGATTCTTTGTCATTGCTGCTCTTTTTGCTTTTGATATATTTCCAAAATTGTCTTGAATTTCCATTAATTTGTAGGTTATGTATATATATATACATTTGTATTTCATTTTGACATTATAATTGATTACTTTTCTTATATAATGACGAAATTCTCTCTTCACATTCTTATAAATATCATGAATATACCCATTCTTTAGTTTGTCTTTTCCTTTCCATATATTCCACCACAACATTTTTCGTTTTTTAAGACGTCCAACTCATGATTCCACCATGGTTTTCTTTTCCATTTTGATTTATTTTAAATTTGCTTAGTAGATCTGGAATCAAGAGCAGCAGACTTTATGGTATTCGTAAGTATTGATATTTGTTTATCAAGAGTCTATTTAGCACTAGCAACATAGTTAATGGAAATGACGTATCTTATTTTTTCTGAACTTTGAATTCTGGCCGAAAGTGAATTTCTATAAGTCACGTGGTTACAATTTGCAACGAAGAAAAGGTTATTTAAATACTAGGTATAAACAATTAAACAATAGGTATTGTTAGTTAAATATCTTTAAGAAATAAGAGCTACCATTATAACCTAATGTTCGGTTAAGCAATGGATTGCTACTAAAAATTTTTATAGATTCAACAATGCTAATCTCAAAGTCCGAGTTTCCACAGTAAATGATTTTAAAGCAATCATTATAGTTACGAAAACAATGGTTACATTGTTCTATGTGTTTTGCAATGGCACTATTGCCACTTAAGTGTTCAAGTTTACGTTGATGCAGACATCTTTTGGTTTTGCCAATATATTGGCAATCAGGATCAACCTGACATTGAAAGCAATAGACAAGACGCGATTGCATGTCTGGACCTAACTTACTTTTAAGGGAGAAATATCTTCCAGTTTTGAACGAGGTCATAACAACCTTGCATTCCAAGTTAAGTTTACGAAATATTTTTACTAACTTATTACTAAATTTCTGTGATGCATAACCCACGAAGGGGATTTTGATTATTTTATTGAAGTCATTATCAATTGTAACGCGTGAAGAATTGTTTAATTTACGACCTATAAATTTGTTGATTGTTGATTGAATTAATTGCAATGGATAGCCATTTCTACTTAAGATATTGGTAATTTTACTACATTCATTATGGAATAGATTCCAATTGGTGGATACATTGTAAGCATGCCTAATACTAGTGTGTTTTTCCAATTGCGAGGACATAAAGCATTGAAATTCAGTAAAAGACCTGTAAAGGTAGGTTTACGATAAATCTCAGTAAGTATATTGTCCTCATCAATTTTCAGAAGGACATCCAGAAACGGTAATTCTTTATTGCCCACTTCTGATGTAAAGTGCAAGTTACTGTGTTGAATGTTTAGAAAATTATGGAATACATCTATGTGTTGTTCATTGTTAAATACAGCTATGATATCATCTACATAACGACGATACACAACAGGAGAGAAAGGTAGGTCCTGCCATTTATGTTCTAGATTAGCTAAGAAGACGTTAGCAAGGGTTGGACCCAACGGGCTACCCATACTTACACCATCCACCTGTTGGTATACAGTATCATTCATAAGAAAGCAACCAGACGTGGCAAATTTTAATAAGTCTTTAAATACTTTTTCTTCGTACTTCGGTTTATCGGCATTACTAGGTGAGTACACTAATTTAGTTGCAATGTTGATTGCTTCAGTTACGGGTACGTTGGTAAATAAGTTTTGGACGTCAAAGCTCACAAGGGTGCTATGACGGTTTATTTTATGTTTAACATCATCTAATACACTAATGAAATCATTAGTTGATTTCAACATAAGGTCATCATTGATATGTGGTTTAATTAAATTGTCTAAGTATTTAGCTAATTTATAATTAGCAGCACCAATAGTACTAACTATCGGTCGAACAGGGTAGTTGTTCTTATGTACTTTTACGGTACCATAGATACGTGCTATGTTACTACCAGAAGGCAGTATGTCCTTATAAACGCTGTCATCAACTTTATTTGTTACATATTTATTGAGGTAGCGAGATAATTTATTTTCCTCGATACAAACAGTATGCTTTTTAATATCAGTAGGTACAGGAATTATTTTAAATTTAGAAGAATCACTCAATATCCCATTAAGTTTATGATTATAGTCATCAGTATCTACAAGCACGATACCTTGACCTTTATCAAAAGAACAAATCTTTAAGTCTTTTGATAAAGGTCAAGGTATGCATCGTGCTTACAATGTATCCACCAATTGGAATCTATTCCATAATGAATGTAGTAAAATTACCAATATCTTAAGTAGAAATGGCTATCCATTGCAATTAATTCAATCAACAATCAACAAATTTATAGGTCGTAAATTAAACAATTCTTCACGCGTTACAATTGATAATGACTTCAATAAAATAATCAAAATCCCCTTCGTGGGTTATGCATCACAGAAATTTAGTAATAAGTTAGTAAAAATATTTCGTAAACTTAACTTGGAATGCAAGGTTGTTATGACCTCGTTCAAAACTGGAAGATATTTCTCCCTTAAAAGTAAGTTAGGTCCAGACATGCAATCGCGTCTTGTCTATTGCTTTCAATGTCAGGTTGATCCTGATTGCCAATATATTGGCAAAACCAAAAGATGTCTGCATCAACGTAAACTTGAACACTTAAGTGGCAATAGTGCCAATGCAAAACACATAGAACAATGTAACCATTGTTTTCGTAACTATAATGATTGCTTTAAAATCATTTACTGTGGAAACTCGGACTTTGAGATTAGCATTGTTGAATCTATAAAAATTTTTAGTAGCAATCCATTGCTTAACCGAACATTAGGTTATAATGGTAGCTCTTATTTCTTAAAGATATTTAACTGACAATACCTATTGTTTAATTGATTATACGTAGTATTTAAATAACCTTTTCTTCGTTGCAAATTGTAACCACGTGACTTATAGAACACATTGACTGAGTAGATCTCCACCGTCTAAACATTCTATATGATGCATTTTTATCTGTATCAGACCAGTCATAATAAGTTCTCATGACTTATTTCTTGTATATAAACTCATTTTCATTTGTTTTCTGCTCATATTGATGAGGAATTTTGAAAGATATAAATATCGTCGTGGAATATTTGACATTTGAAAATAAGCTCCTTCAGCTTATCGTTTACAAATAGCTTACAAACAGTCAATCAAGGAAAAACTTACATTACTTTAGTGACAATAAGTCTACTGAACGTCTTGTGGGGTTTCAATATTTGCTGCATATAAGTCATTTTCTATTACGAGTTCATGCAACATCAAATAATATGAATTTGTCTTATAGATGGGAAGTAATGATGCGTTAAAATCTCTTGTCAGACAAATGTATGATTCTCTAAAATGTTCAGCATAGATAGTTTCAATTTCGTCTATTGCTTTTTGTATGCTGCGATGCACTTTTTGTTTTCTACAGTTCTTGTGTCAAGATATGTTAAATAGGAGCCGATTAGAATCATGGGGTAGACATTTTTTCAATTTGATTTTCAGAGAAACAATTCGAGAAGACTTCGATTCTAATTCTTGAATATAATCAACTTTTAAATCTCCTATCAAAAGACTAAATCCACCGAATGGTCTTCCCCTATAGCCTGGTGATATTTCCGACATACCTGATTTATTATATACTCGGAACTTGGAAAATATATAATCGTTGATCAGAAATTCCTCATATGGTCGTAAGAGTCTCACACAAAAAAATGATATCCATATCTTTCGTCAAATTGTCATCTACATGTATAAATTTCTTGAAGCTGCCACACTTATGCGTCATCAACTTAATAACGCCTCCTCCCATTGACGTCGGTATGAGGTATCATAGTAATTTCTTCTATTGTTATTTTGTGATTGGAATCCGACTTTGTTATCAATGCTGTAGTATTGATATTCTTCATCATTTCTGTGGTAGTGATTTCCTTCAAAGTAACTGTTGATTCTTTCATTGGACTGCTGATTTAGTGACCACCAGTCATGGTGGTCATTTGAACGAAAGGGCAGTTGATTTTGAATGCGTGGCTGACGAAATAGTCGAACTTGAATGTTGCATCCCAAATTTTGCGTATTTTTAATGACATCAACTTTATCTTGAGAGTCAGTGACCTTGAAAGATTTACTTTGTCGCTGGTGGTTGGCATATTTCGTGGGGAAGAGTTCATAAAGTTCATAAATGTTATCAACACCAATCGACTGATGATGCTTTCTTATTTCTTCTTGCGAGTGTTGAAGTTGGATTCTACCAATATAAATTTGAACCTTTTTTTCATTGCCAGTTCCTTGGATGGAACAATTCACATTAGATCCAAAACCCATATCTCTTGATCCATTTCGTACTGCAGTGGCACATGACATTTTTGATTTGTTCGTCATATCACTGTTATGATAGTCATAAGATCGTGTTTTCTTCTTTTTTTCTTTTTTCGATTGTTGTCCAGTCACCTTTATTAGCTCTTTATTCTTTAGAATTTTCAGTTCATCTGTCATTTGTAATTGACAAAGAAAGAGTCTGTCTCAATCTCAGCAGATCATCCCGACAATGTTTGCACTATTTAAATTTTCAATTATATTGTTATTGTTGTTTTGACTGTGTACTTTCTCAAGCTTTGATATATACAGTGCAATAAATTGGTCTTTGTCATTTATTTTGACAATTTCATCAAAATTTATATCTTTTTCAATTCTAACGTTTGATTCACTAGCATTCATCATGCGTGTGCCATATATAAGACTTATACTTTACCTTCTTTTCATGGATACATTCTAATCAGCTAAGAACTGGCGATTTCTATGAAAATCTATATTTCTATAGCACTGATTTCATGTGCACAGTCCATTAAACGTTCAATGTACATTACTCATCATTGTTATTCATTTTGATGTATTGCTATGTTATGAATGTTTTCATTGCCCCAATGACAAAAGTGATCATAGCAATAGAGTGAATGGTCCATTACTGTCCAGCAATGGTCCAGTACTCTCCAGCAATGAACCATCACTATCCAACAATGAACCATAACTGTCCAGCAATAAAGATGTCATATCAAAGCAATATTTATAGGAATATTTCATTGCTGAATTGGATAAGAGAACAATTTTAAAAATGATACTTATAAGTCAATTTCCAATATGCCCCAAGACGTGATAAGTCTTGCTTTCTTTTTCTCACTTTCCCTCTGTTCTTCCTCTCCTTGATTTCTTGCTCCACTTCTGTTGACTATCAACGATTTGCTCTCATCCAGAGCCAATTTCAACATGGGGGTACATGCATCGTCGCTGTCATCAGTTTGCTGAAGAATGCGTTCATCACTTGATGTGCCTGGCAAGTCCAAGGCCGCGCAAAGAGCTCTTTTTCTTTGGTCCGATGGTCGATCATACTTTGGAATACTGCCTTCATTCTTATGCCCAGTTATAGTGCACACATCAGAGTTTGACAACCCTTTGGATTTCGCTGTTATAACAGTGGTGCACCGTATGCAGTGATTGGTGTATATTTTAGAAAGTCCCAAAGATTCTGACAATTTTTTCATAAAATTTCCAAGATAGTGTTCACCACGAACCTGAATATCACAATACATTTTTCTTGCTTTTTTCCCATGCATTGGTCTGGGAAATAGGACATCAGAATTTGGGCATTCTCTTCGCAGAATTGACAAGTACAGCTCAATGGCTTCAATGGCTCTTTTGTTGTAAATCCGACCTAAGGTTGGATGTGTAATCTTTTTCTGACATGCTTGGTTTGACATTTTTCCGAATGTTGTTGGGTGCACATGCAATCGAATCCCTTGTAGATGTACATGAAGTTGGTATGTAAGCGTATCTCTCAGTGTTTGAGTCAATATCAAATGCTATGTCATTTCTTCGAAGCTTCCGCAATTCTTCTCTGCCACGAGCTCCTAGGTAATACAAAAGAGAGAAGATAACTTCATTTTGTAGAACCTCTCCTGTTGATCGATCGAATGAACCGGTTATCTTGTTCAAGTCAGACTGTTCAATTGCATTATACTGTGTTGACTGGCCTCCATTTGACAGCCACAGCCCAGTCATAACTTTTAGCATGCGATTTGCAGAGGAAAACAGTTTCCCTTCAATTATATCAACCTCTGGTCTGTTCAAAACTTGCGTAATGTGCCTGTTAATGGCCGCTCTGATACATTTCAGGCTGGTTGGACTGAAAAATCCTCCGTCCTTCTTGCGCAATTCGTGGTAAAACCAACGAAGAACATCATTTAGTGACGATTCGCTTACAGTCATCAAATTGCAGTTCAAGCTCTTATCCTTTATGAACTTTTCCAATTTGGCAGTGTGCTGCTTCTGTTGATCAGCTGTACTTTTTGGCTTCATGCTACTTTCTGTCACATCAAGATCCTCAACAACATTTTTTGGAATAATAGCTGATTTTGCATTCTCTGTATTCACTTCATCACAGAGCAAGTCATCAACTAATTGCATATCAAAATTGCATTCAGCTTCTAGTCTGTTCATTTCTTCCAAAGACAGTAATGGCACATCAATTCTCGCATCCAGGTCTACCTCTGAGTATGCATGCTGCTTAATTTCATCAAGAATTAAGCCAGTGATCATATTGTTTTCAAATTTGGAGAGATCAATTAGCTTTAATGGCCACACGTCAGGATCACTGCTTGACATCATTGAAAATGAATGGTTCATAAATAAATTTGAATTGATCAATTACTGTCCAGCAATGAAAGCGATAGAAATCCTTACAGCATTTTTAAACTTAGCTTGATTGAAGCCATAGACTTTTGTGATTGAAGCATTGACCATAGAAGTCTATACATTGACCATTCACAGATGCCACATCATAGCAATGAATAACAATGGGTTGTTGTACTCAAAATTCTCACAGCAATCTCGTCCGCTGACGCGGACTCGATTGCTGTGCTCATTTTTCGTACAACAACTCTACATTGCTCGTGGGAAACTTATGTTGTTGCGGTTGGTTAATGGTGTTTGGAAATGAATGTTTACAAAAATGTCACGTCTTTTTCGAATGTTGAAATTGAGAAAAGTGATGGCCAAACCATCTCGAGTTTTTGCAAAAGTACAGACCAAGTTTATTAATGAACCTGCCAAATCCTTTGGAAACGAACGCACTTGAGATTGGAATGCTACACATAGAACTTGAAATGCATGCAAGTTGTAGGTTAGAAAATTCTTGATTTAAGAATATGTAATATCACAAAAATTTAACTGAGCCATGCACATCGTATTCACTTTACTAGCTTGCTAATAAACCAGTCTTGAAATTGAATATATTAATGTAGAGAAGATGAACGATTGAGTTGAATATAGCAGCTTTGAAATGACGAAAGGAAAGACAAAGTTTTTCATTATTCCGTTTGTAGGTGAAAAGGAACATCAATTTCCGACGTACAATTTTTTTATTCAATTTCTAATAGATTTTTAATTTCAATCTTTAATTGAGCATTAAACTAGACACATGTGAAACAAAGCAACACTTTATTCTTAAAGATAAAACTGTATTCAAACCTCAAGAACTTCATGGCAACTTTCTTTCCTAAAAGTATTTGAATAGCTGGTCTTGATGACTATTATTAATATTTGTTTCAACTTATGAACTTATGAGCTTTGAGAGACTGCTATTAACCGTAAATGTAGGTAATGGAGAGATCCCTTCATTGATAAGGAGGTAGAAATAGTCCCTCTTCAATGCTTTCATCTTACCTATCTTAACCAAAACTCTGTTCGACGCGATTTATACTGAAGCTGCTATGTCATTTCAAATTCTTCTACATTATGTAAATATTCAATGACTATGTCTTTTGACGGGCGCTGTTCAAGACATCAGGTGCCTCTGCAAGATGTGATGAAAGAAATTTGACATGAGTTGTTGTGACATGTCACTTATGACGGCAAATGTTATTCTCAATATCCCATTGAAACGAAGAACATAATTAGCGACTTATCAGTGGACATGAAAATTCAATTTTACATTGCCTCTTTTTTTAATTATCATCAACATTAATTTTGGTGATTCGCAATCCCAATAAATCGATTGTTTGCTTCTGAATTATTGTCATAAACACGATTCGTGTGTTATTCTTCCCTGCAGGATACGGAATAATTACATGACTTTTCAGCGAGTCGCTACAGTATTTGCCACAATAAATTGAATTTTTTAAACTTTCAGATCTAGCTGTTTTTTGAAAGAATGTGAGCAATTGTTAGATGAGGCATTTGTCAGTAAATGATGTCAGTAATGCTGATGTTTGTACCACTCTGTAGTTGGGAGTGAGTGACCAACTGATGAGGGAAACATTTGTTTTCAACATAATTCAGCATAATGGATAAAACTTGAAAGGTCATGTATCCGCACTTGTGCATGAAATGATAGCAAATATTGTTGGTGAAACAGCATATAAAGCTTGTTAAACAGTATGCTCCAAATTTGAAATGTTTTAAGTATTTTCCATTTCGAAAGCTATGAATGATTTCCGAATCAAACTGTTATAAATCTTAAACTTGAATAATAACGCGCGGAAGTATCTTCCACTTCACTGACTTTCCTTTACAGTTCGTATACAATAAATACACACTTATACAATGTATCCAAAGCAAATAGTTGAATTTAAAAGAGCAGTTGCAATTTGATAAATGACAACAAAAGTGATCTATTTTTGACCATTAATCAAATTTGATGACCCATGTGAACTATATGACGCAATATTAACTCGTCCTTGTGTTTTGTTCAAAGTTGAGACTTTTCGTCGACTACCGCATTTTCTCGAAATACAATTCCCGTGCGCTAAATACTTTTTTTGAAATTTTAGCGCAGTTTCTATTTGAAGGCGGTTTCCATTTGGAGGGGTATAAATAAATTTTCTAGTTTGTGATATAACTCTATATTTTTAGTGAATAAATATCATTAATATAATCATTGTGAACAGTCATTGTGAAGGGGAAAAATTTAAGAGAAAATGTGACGACAGTGACGACGAACTCCAGACACAAAAAGCAATTAGATTTGGAGAAGTGGATCCTAGAAGGTTCGAGTATCGATCCTTTATTGACCATTTTACTTTTATTGGTTGTAGGGTTATAATATCAATGTTTATGAGTATTAGTCGAGCATTTGTCGATTTTATCATTTCTTATTTTTTGATAATAACTATCATTGATGTCAAAGATGACAGTAAGAATATATTTCTTCATCAAACCATTATTTATATTTTCTTATGTCTGAAAGGAACAACGGCGGTAACGAAATAATCATGATATGCAATGTATGTTAATGCTTGTAGGTACTGCGTAGGCCAGCTGTTGAACAGTTATCATTAATGACAGTCATTATTCGACAACATAGAACGTCAGACACACTAGTAGTCATACTCCAAGTCCGGTTTTGTAAAGTCTGGCATTGGTTCTGTAATATAGCGATAAAAATCTCTGATATGAAATGGCTGATGGCGGGATGAATCAGTAAAAATATTCGTTGTTTTCTTCCGAGAGATTTTTGATGTCAGCAAGAAAAGCAGTTAAAAATATAAATATGTACACAGCCGACGTTTCGGGTCCAGACCATTTCTCGAGGCAGCAATATGTACATATTTTTATTTTTAGCTACTTTTCTTTCTGGCAATAAAAATCTCTTGTCCGATTAATTGAGGCGGATGCTTCATTTGAGAATACACGGTAAATGTTTTCCTTGGGAAAACTATACTCTAGCAAATAATCAAATCCACTACGCATTGCAAAACTTTGTCAAAATTTGAGCTGAAGATGATCTCGAATATGAATTGTAGCTTGAATAAACCATCCACTGAAAGCATGAGTCCTCTTTCCTCTCCATTTCCTCTCGAAACAAGCAACTGCATGAATGTGAGTCAAGTCTCAACATTTGGACCTCGAGAATGCGGAATAAGTGAAATGCTTCATCAACCACACTCAATTCAGGTTGAAGCCTTCACCGGACATAAAATATCAATATTCTTCATTATATGATACTTTGTTAGTCAGCAGAAGATTGATAAAGAATTGAAACAATCTTCCCATATGGACATTGCATTTATGTTTTTGTTGTCAATCTACACTGTGACGTAGTCGCATGACATGGTGATATGCTGTCTCGCTACAATATGAATGCTAGTCACGTTCTGTCAATAATAATAGGACAATATGCTGTCGATATCACTTAGAGATGACTTCTGCCTTCACTCGCATTCCTTTTGAGCCGTCAGCGTGGCCTAGCGAAGAAGGCGTGAGCTCGTCTCCACCGTGGACTTCGGTTCGATTCCTAGGTCGGGCGAGTGCGGTCGGGGAATCAAGGGTGTTGGTGTCTTGAAATGACTTAATAGCTATATGAAGCAACTTAGTTATGAAATCAATCATCATTCTTCAGATGATAAACACAAAATTTATGGGTACAGAGAAGAATTGAACAAAAGCCAAGTAAAACTATAAAACCTGAAATGCTCAACTCGTGTCAAATATTTCAATTTACCTTATGATTAGTCTAGTGCCGAAGGAAAGGTAAGATGCCAACACTTGACATTTGAATTCAACTTGCATTATGCCTGGTTGAGATTCGGGAAAGAGATTATGAGTACAAGTTCTTCGAATTCATGCACTTTCAAATTTGTTTTGAAAAATATGAAATTTGCTATAAAGCTCTGTAATTTTACTTTATAAGCTGTGTAGATAGCCTAGGATTCAATGGACTGTTCAATAATTGTTGGATTTGTAAGGATTTGTAAAAATCGCTTTTTCTGATTAGCTATATGAGATTTGGAGGTGTAAAATATTACATTTGGAATTATTTGATATGATCATCCATTCACCTCTCTTTAGCTGCAACTGTGACAGATTCATATTCAAAATCATTTATAAGTGCTTAAAGTTCGTTGCAGACAGACAATTCAAGGCATTAATTGAGTTAAGGCTGTATAGAAATATGATTCCACAATCCATATTATCGATCGATCAATTGGTTAATTCATCTCCAAATTTCATCGAATACACGTATGTAATGATGTTGTCACATTATCTGTACCTACGATTTAAACAGATTTATAACTGTGGGTTCTGGGAATGATCTGAATCCATTTCTGTACTGGATGAGAGTGAAGAATAACGCAAAAAGACGCAGATGAGCAACATACTGTATTGAATGATAGAAGTCGATGTACTTATAGTTGCCACAGTTAAATTCAGTAAGCGTGTGTAAGGAGTGGTAAATGATGAATTTTTTACACGATCTTTAAAATTGGCAGCCGAGTGCAATTTTGATGAATGTACGAAGAATTTATTCGGGATGGAATGGATATTTACTTTATGAATGATGAAGTGGCCGTCTGAGTATTGCTAATTTAATGCTCGATGAAGCAGTGACGCTGAGACGACAAAACTAATGAAGAAATGAACCAAAGGAATAATGTGATATTGTTCGTAGCTCCTGACAAACTTCGCTCAAAAACAGTTTAACAGACAACAATCAGCGAACAAAGATTGCTAGTTATGAATCGATGCAGTTATGCGACCTATTAGAAACTTTCCTCCTTTGCTCGCGGATTCAAACTCCACAAAAATTTGCAGAAATCTATACCTCTGCCAAAATTTGTTTTCAATATTTTCATTCCTGGTGAGGTTATGTCACAGAACTCACAGGATGCGCTTGTCACTGTTTCACAAAAAGTGACCGTGTAAAAAACTGATGAAGCTGAAAATTCAAATTCAACCTTAGAAATACTTTAAGAATTTAGTTCATAGTAATACTCTGTATTGAGGTTGTGCATACGGTTGTGCTTTTCAGATTATTATTGAAGGATGCAACTACACCTTAAAGAATGAAGCAATCGTTTTAAGCCTCTTTATTTTGATTATTTAGTCTGTATACTACGCTTTATCATTCAACCTTTGATTGACATCTTATCTGGATGATGAGTTAGATAGTGAATGTTGATTTGAAATGCGACTTCCCAATGGTCTTCGGATCTCTACCTGGAATTGGAAAATTAGAACCTTTATCAATCGTACCTTTACATAAACAGTCGGGAAAGCACAAATATTTATGTGTCAAAAATCTGTAGATTTCCGCCTTCAGAAACCAATAATAGAAATTTTAGAGCAAGTGAATAATGGTTGCGATTTCCCATGGTATCAGTTATTTGAATTTCAATCACTGTGCTTGAACATAATCACTCTCTTGATTACAAAAAGTAATTAATTTTATGATACGAAAAATTTTATTACACAACAGTATACATAACGCATTTGTTACTTTCTATCAACCGCCAGCAACCTTGACACTGTCCATAGGACAAAAAGCTTCGGGCATTTATCTTCTATCAGAAAGTAAATTGCCTTCCGTAATCGAGGGAGCAATTGCTTTCAATATTTTATGAAATTCACGTGGGTGGGAAGAACACCTTCATCCTCTGTCCACTGCTTGTAAACTGACACGCATATTGACTCGATTAGATAAACACTTGTAACAAATGTACATGTACATAAATGTTTCAATATTACTTTTTCATATCGTATTAAAGGAATATTTACAGGAGGTTTACAGTCTATCAACTATGATGCAAGCCTATGTCTATGCAAGCTTGATTTTAGACATTACTGTAGAGCAAGGATACTACAAAAATGTCAATTTTTGCCAAACTTTCGATTTCCACAAAGTCTGACCATTAAGTCATGTTGTAATCGTATCAACGCAGGGAAAGTTGAAAATACATTGTCCTCTCAAAACATGAATGATCAAGGCTAAGCTTGCATCAAAAAATTTGCGTGATGCCTATGCTTAATTTCATTCAACAAGTAGAGATGATGTATTGCACTATGGGTAGTTCATACGTGTATATGTTTATTTAATTAAAATGCATTCACATCATAAACAGTTTTCATCTTAATTCAATCGGGATAGAAATAACCCAATTCCCATTGACATAAACTGACCACGGATTCTTTTGTAATTTGAGAATTGCCTATATACTGTGATAGTGACCTATACACTGTACCTAGTAAACTCAATATCTGTTATTCTTGAAAATGATGATAATCACTATAATTCATGTGTTATTCTAAACATTGAAGTGAAAGATCAGAAAACCTTTACATAAAGGAATTGCGTTCACTCCTACATCAAAACGTAATTACAAGGAACAGAGGTAAGCATTTCTGAGATCTGCAGAAACTCAAGGCTTCATACATGCGGCATGGAGAATCTACGTTGAAGAGCAATTATGACTTTCTGAAAAATCTGAATTGGAATATTCCTCATAAAGCGGAAGCATGAGGATTTATCATAAAACGATTGATATGATGGAGGACAAAAAGAAATATAGAAAAATTATTATAATGAATTCAACTCGCTTTTTTATTAATACAAAGTCAAAGAAATTAGGCATTTTGTGTCAAAGCAAAATGTAACCAATACTAATTTTCAACAATTTTTGAACATTCACATTCATAGCTCAAATTGGAACCGAAGAACCGATAACCGCACATGTTAAGGTGTTTTTCAAAATTGCGCTAGGGGGAAGAGGGGCTCTCGAAATGATAACGGACGATTTCGAGAGGACAGGGGATCTAAGGCAGTGGTAACGTAATTTGTGAGAAAAAAATGATCATGTATTTGTTGCTAACTTTCTATTAACGACGGTTTAACATATTATAGTTCCAGCGCTACCTTTACTGCAAATAGTCTATTTCCCGCACGGTATTTTTTCTATATAGTAACTAGGGTCCACACGTTTCCCTAATGGGTACCAGACGACCACGAGTGTGTGAACAGCGTCGTATTTCAGAGACTTAGGCCTCCGGCGGGCTTGACGGACTTCGTTCGACTAGCTCACTTAGCTCCGAGCCTTCGGCTCGTCGCACGATCACGTCGCTTCTCTTCGCCGTCAACCATCAGGCTTCGCTCACTATGTTCACTTAACCTAGCCAAACGGTTGCCTTTCCCCCACGAGGTGGTTACATTGCCCTGTAGGAAATTGAAAACTAGGTAACCAAACTTCTATATCTACATTATAGAATCTAACTGACCCATTTCGAGAGGATTAAACATCTACAAATGTGACTCGGTAAATAAAAGTCATCATCATAAGTTATAGATTACAAATATATATTATTCATGTTTCAAGGGAGAAAATGCTCCGGAACGGAAAGATTCTAAGCAAATATTGGCTATTTAGCAAAACAAATGTTCTTCAAGTATTCCGACTGCACTCATTTATGACATATATTTGTATCTTTACGCTAATTCAAAAAGAAGCTGAAGAGATCAGATCTCATGTCAGATTCATTGACTATACGCGGTGTTGCTCTTCGAAAATTGCTTGATATGATAGATAGTGCATTTTTTGGTGGGCAAGAGGAAAATGAAAAAATGTAAAGCAAAGGAACCAACCAACATTTACAGTGGTCGTTTCAGATGCTGATGCGTTTTTCAACAAACGTTTGAATATTGACAACGACACAATACTGAAATCACGAAAGCTGATGCATCTAATAGAATGCACATAATGGATCCAAAAGATTTTATGCACAATAGCTTGATACTTTGTGAAGCAACATAGCGAGTGGATCAAGATTTGCTGACATCGCTTGGTGAAAAAGGAGGAATAACCATCGCCATCTTTGATGATGGGACCTACACGTGCAACTCATGGAACCTACAGGGCATTTTTGTCAACGTTAAGCAAAGTGAACTGGAAAATGAAATAAGGTATTGCTGTAGCTTTTGCCGCAACCGCACATCAAAGCCGTCGCATGCCGCTGCAATCATGTTCGTTCGAATCATGGCCTCAGAGCGGGAAGCGACGGGATAATTAATCGTCTGATAATTGCCATGAGCGGCGTTGGCACGGCCGTGTTTGATCCCACACCTACGATGGCGAAGTTCATGATTATGAAAGAAAGTCACTTGTAGAAAACCAAGTACTTCTATTCTTTCCCACTCACATTTTTGTTGTTGACAACTTCGAGTGTTGCATCGTCACTGATCTTCTCTTGCACCTAAGTGCAGTCTCACTACCGTCGCAAAAGCGTTGAGTGTGCAAAATTCCTCTGGTTTGTAGAAAATTCCTAACACTTGCTTTGCCTTTCACTGTACCTCAGTGTGTACAACAATTCCACGAAGTTCATGATCACAGCACAGCTGTATCTTCTATTCTAACTGAGTATCCAAGGGACCAATCCCACATCCCAGGGGTCAAGTAAGACTAATCAGTGGTGTTGTGCTATCCATCAGAGACAGATCAAGTCTATTCTAAATCCAATGTGACTAAGTTTGACGAAATTCGATGAAATTGGAAACATTGGAAAATGTGGGTGGGGGAAAGAATAGAAGTATCGAAAACCATCCTAAATGATTTACAAAGTTGAGCAGAGTTTGTGAAAAAAATTTTCTTTTGCAATACATCTTCCAACTTTTGACTTACGTGTATTTCATTCCGATTTTCCTGCATGAGATTAGCTTGCATGTACACTAAATACTTATCAAATTTAACCTTTTTAGAATTATTTATCTTCAATTTGATGAAGAACTACATATTGGATAATGCAAAAGTCTTAACAGTATAGGAGTATGAAAAATAGGTGCAATAATATAGATGTATCGTGTGGCTAATAAGTTCCCGGACTGTCGCAACATCTCAAGCAAAAGTAGCTAAAAGATAGAATAAAGTGTGTAGACACGAGAATTCATTCATAATAAGTAGCCTGAGCACGTAAAATGGAATTAACTATGTTCTACGCACAGAATTAGATTGCTTAATCGTATCACTTTGCTAGAAGTGCAAACTGATTCAAACAGATGGCACATGAAGGAATTTAATAAGTGGGCAAAAGGAAATTTTTAATACCTTACAGAGATAGGAAAAATAGTCGTGCGTCTCTTGCGGATTGCTCTGAATTCTTTTAATATGTTCCGATCGCCACGATTCCTTCAGATTCGAAGAATTCAGTTCACTGCGCAAAAGTTTTCTCGATAATGTTGGGCCCTCCGATCATTTCAAAAAAAGTTAGCAGATGCACGAAAAAAACGTTCACAAACGTCTCTGTAGAACTTGACATCGACTGTGTCACTTTGATGTGTGATCCGGTTGATAACAGTCACTGGAACTTCGCACAATTTAGCGTGTTTAATGCTGAACTGGCTGCTCATTGTTCGATTGCTATGGTATTATGTCAGCAGATTGTGCCATTTCATTTACGTTACATGTTCCAATGTTTCCCTTCTAGTCAAACGGAAGAACAGACGACCTGTCCAATTCTGTGGTTCTACGAGTTTAAGAACATGGCTTGCTTTTACTTATTGTTTCTATTTTAGCGGAGCAAAAACGCCAGAAATTATTTATCCCTATGCCATTCGATCTCTGTGCCGAATTAAAAATCTGTCGGCTATCGGCTATCGTTATTGGAGTACTTTTTAATTTTGAATTCTAAAAAACAGCCCATTGCGAACACGTAGGTAGTCACCGTTCAGGCGTCCGG
The DNA here is from genome assembly GCA_907163375.1 of Prostheceraeus crozeri. Taxonomy (NCBI): domain Eukaryota; kingdom Metazoa; phylum Platyhelminthes; order Polycladida; family Euryleptidae; genus Prostheceraeus; species Prostheceraeus crozeri. The sequence continues at coordinate 311,269 of CAJQUW010013011.1, forward strand.
TCTATGAAATTCAAAGTGCTACGTTTTCCTGCATTCATTTTTACTGGAAGCAGGAATAGAGCATCCTGATTCCACCATCTTAAGAGTGGTCAAACCGTTTCAAGGGAGGTTGACTGATGATCCTAGATGCGGTAGACCAATTTGTATGAACTTATTAGAATATTTGAACTGATTATTTATCGAAAAAATGTTTTCTTTAAAGATATTGTCAGATTATTGCAAGAGGATATGCAGCAAAATATTAGGGAAGCTATTACCGCATGTGAGCATAGCTGCTACTTTAATAAAAATATATCAGTCGGTGGGAATTACCACAGCGCACGATTGGAGAAACACAGCGCACTGATCATGTGGTAACTAAAGCCGTTGAGACAGACGAATTGCAGGCGTACCAACTGTTTTGCAGTTTGTGACAGCAGAAAAGGGAAAGGGTATAGGAACACGGTTGAATACAGACCCACGTTTGCCAGTTTACTTACAGCCAAATGTTTGCCGTAATTAATAGCAAAAAAATGACATGCATGCTTGATAATCAAGAATACAAGAGACTTGTAGACACACACTCTTGCTACACAATATTAACAAAATAATTATTTAGTTACTTAGCAGTTAGCACAGACTTAGCCTTAGACTGAAAAGATTTTAACCCTGTGCTGTTTGAGACGTACCCTGGGATGCATGGGATAGAGGTCATCAAAGTGAACATCCATGTGAGCGACAGTACTTTTAGAGAATTGCTGTCTTCAGCATATAGGGGAAGCCCATGCAAAACGGGTCACCTAGGCAAGAAGGGTCAGCTCGATTTGCCTCAGTTTTAATCTTTTCGCGACCATCATATCGCGTGTATAAATAGCGACAAATCATAGCAGTCTTCATACGGAACCTTGACAACGATAGCTACGTCCTGGCTGTGCCAGCTTAAACAATGTCATTTTCTTACTATCTTGAATAAGAAGAGAAGGTAGCTAATGAGAGAGTTCTCTGCAGTAATATCTGGAGTAGGATAGTAAACTTAACATGTCGCTGAAGTATTACATTCTAATTAAGTACTTATCATAGTGTAAGTATGATAGGATACCTCATTATATCGATAAAATGCGATTTCTTAAGACTATAGGAAATGGGCAAAACGGGTCATAGCGGTGCGGGCAAATGAGGACACTGACCCGTTTTGCCCTCTATTCGAAAAAAACAGTTTCTCAAATACTAGGAATAAATGTAAAATTGTTTTTGAGGTATGTTATCAATAGAGACGATATGAACGCATAATATACTTGAAATACACTCAAAAGGATATTCGATTTAGTTTTGAACACCTATTCAGCTTAGACCAACGGCACAGTCTCCTTGTACACTTATGTAACTCATCAAATTCACCAAGCTAGGTTTTGTAGATGAAAATATGTATTAATGAAGGACATCAGAATTGATAAGCATGATAAGAAAATGAAATGAGCATAGGCTACAGTAAATTAAATTGTACTTTTTGATAATTCGGACGATGGTTTACAACTACAAAAGAAAAAGTAAACGGTGTGAAGCATACACCAAAGAAGTATTGAATCAGGCTTTGCATGAGATAAATGATTGCGATTTTGATAACTACAAATCTAATTAATAGCAGTTAAACGAAAAGCAGTTTTCCGTGTGGTCGAAATACAATACTTTTTAAATAAAATTATCTGAGATGCCTATATGGAATAGCATAGACCACCTCACCGGTGTAGCATACAACATTTACATGTGCAATGTAAGCGTTCAAATGCGGTAATATAAAATGCAATTCCTATCCTATTCGTGTTGAATGATACAGTGCCGCATGCGTAAATATATAGAAGAAAACAGTCCTTCAAATACTGACCTGTTTTGCCTTGACAGTATGACCCGTCTTACCCACGGCTGTGGGCAAAATGGATCAAGTGGAATCACTTAGATCTTTTCAATGCAGTGCTTAACCTGTTGTATTTGCATGAATTTCAACCGTTTGCAACTAAATTACATACATTAACACAAGTTTTAATCATATTTATGATATTACAGTATTATAAGACAAAAAATTAATTAAGATAAAACGCTAGGTGATCCCCGTTTTTCCAGGGCTTCCCTTAGTCCTAAAGTGCCCTCTCGAGTGAATGGCTACCCACTAGAAATGCCTTAAAGATACCATGCATTTCCGATACATAGCACCATTACACTGTAGATAGTTTTAGGACTCGTAGAACTTTGCTTTCACTTCCAATTGTTTGTTGTCTCACCAAAATCATTTTTAGTGACATATGAAATTTTCAACTATAAATTAGTGTTACACGAATTCTTCGCATATATCCACACGATTGAATCTAAATTTATTTGTGCACAGCATTCGTAAGAGACCAAGCGGTACGTAAACCTCAACTATGGCCTGCACACATCAGTCTTTCAGATAAATAAGAGACCTAAGTACACGCCTAGAGATTACGATCGCAACTGAAACATCGAAAAACTGGATCCTCTATGAATGGGAGGCTTGGACTGACAATTATGTAATCGGTGTCTCTTGGGGGTCACCGAACGGCGATACGGAACCGATGATTGTAGTCAAAATCTCGAAAAAATGCGATTGCAATATTTTTGAACGACCCCTTACATTACAGCATCCTCTTAAAACTTGACAAGCTCATTGTTCCGCTTTCTTAAATACAGCAACAGCAGAGCACACATGATCATAGACCTCTAATATAAGTTAACGATTTATATAATTAACGATTTCCAATGTAAGCCTTTACTTTTCGCTTCCCGCAAGACTGTTTTGCATATTTTTGGGGTCGATTCTGGACATTTTTGCCGATACATGCCGCTACTAGCAGTTCTTAATTCGTAATCATATCAAAATAGAATGGAAATTAATTAATTGCGCTGGTGCAGCCCGGCGTGAACCGTCACATGTAACTTAACGTGTAGAACGAAGAGATATCTAAGCTGACCGATAGTTATTTTGAGACAGATTGTGTGTGTCTGTGGTATGACTAGTTGTGTTAAGTTCAGTGAAAGTTCACCAAGTTAGCCCGTGTAAATGCACCTTAATGCCCAATTCATTTAATCATTAAATACGTTGTCCAACATTCAATCTTTAATAAGCACTATGTTAAGTATACATGTGAATTCATGGACAAAATTACTGACTTCCTGAACGCGAATTAATCGTTTCCATGGATGTGAGAGTGAATCAGTCAAAGTATAACTTAAATTCCATGTCTCGTATTTATCATTTAATTCCACAAAGGATACATTGCTGCAGCAAGACTTGCCATCGACAAAATTTAAGATGTCGATAAGTTTCAATAATTTCTAAATTCTCATCCTCTCAGTTCAAACTCAAAATATCACTTCAAAAGAAGTAGAGAGATAAAGTTTCATTATTGGATGTGAAAATAGGAAATAGTAGCCAAACATTCTAGCGTCTAAATTATTTCGTAACAGGACTTTTGATGAATTTCACTCATTCAATTGATTCAAATTCTTTTGCTGAGAATACTGTATTATGTGGAGGGTTAAAAAGAACACATGTAGAGTGTTTCAAAACCATGTTTTATTAGGCATGTTTCTTGCTTTAAAAAAAGTTAAGTTTATTTTTTTGATTTTCTAGAATACTTCAAATAGTGACCTTTGCTACATAGATTTCCTAATGCAAAACATAAACAGTGGCTTGAATAACATATTCCAGCCTCTATGAGTGCATTTGATTGTACATTTATGATGCGTTTATACGATAGTGCTCAGTACATAATATGCACATTAGCTCAAGGCAATATAACTACAGGCTGTATTTTACTAAATCATGAGGACTAAAATAACAGTTTTAACGCAATATGTTGTTTAAAACAATAATAGATAACTGCCTTAGTTTTCAGAAATCTAAGTATGAATTTAGAACAGTAATAGATACTGCTTTCTAGTCTGGCTTTAAACCTTTTTTTATCCACTTTTGAAGCTGCATTTTATACCCATGTTACAAGCATTGTTGCAAACTTAGCGTTTAAGCATGTTTTTGAACCGTGATTTCAACGCGTTTTTTAAATTGTAGCTTCAAGCATGCTTTTTTAAAACAATGATTCAAAATTGCTTTTAAGTCAGGATCTGAAGGATGATTTGAAAACCGTGATTCGTGCATAGTAAAATTCAAAGCATTTTAATTTATGCTTTTGAACACGAGTTTTATTCTGTTATAAATATTGTTGCAAAACCCTTTTTAAGAAACCTAAATCTCTGAATGCATGTTTTATGTAACCGTGGTTTGAAACACGATTTTTTGCTGAATCAGTGTTTATAATATGCTTTTAGTAACGTTCTTAAACTATGATTGAGTTCCCAATAATTGTTAAGACATATTGATTGGCACCCTGCATTCAACGCGCGGGCAAATTAAGTAAAACAATAATCATAATGTGCTTTTCCATGCCTTGTTAGCATGTTAAGGCGAATGCAAAGGACACTTTTAAGAAAATGAGTCTGTCAGTTAATAAACTTACGATATATTATCGACTTTACAGGTGTAGGTTATGGTCGCCAACAGGAGGTTTTGCAGTTCAACGCTTTCATCAAGAAAAAGTAAATATGATTACTCCTCCTTTATATTGACCAAAAGTCGAAGTTAAGTAAAACAAAAATATACAAATTCGGAACGTTTCGGGAATTCTCCCATCGTCAGCGGCGTAAAGTCAATCGGCAGTCTTCTGTAAGGTACTCAAGTAAAATTCATGCTATCAGAGGCAGAGAGCAGCAATCAGATTCAGAACTCTACAAGTTCGCGTTTGCGAGTTATCTGCGGTGAATTGTATCTGATGTATCGCATAACAGAAGCTCGCTACATCAAATACAATTAAAATAAAGAAAAAATGAAATAATCGAAAGCAAAAGATACATTTTCCTGCTCTATGTTGGGAAATTTTGTTCATGATATTTGATGATTATTGTAATTACTCAAACAATCACAAGACTTTTGACAACTGTAATAAATCATCCGTTACTGTGGTAATGCTTCTAAATTTATTTTGTGTTCAGTCACACCTTATATTTCTTAGCGTTGACATTGACAAATAGATTTTGTTAATCATCCATCATTTGTGAAATTTGCGTGGAATTAACCAAGAGATGGGTCTTTTAATTGCGAAATAAACATCATTACGACGTCAACGGACAAAATACCTTTATTTATTTATTTTGATCAACAAATTAATGCCATTCATCAACAATAACATCTTTAGAAATCAGACACGTTCATTGTTGACAGAAAATAATACTTCACAGTTGGATCACTGCTGCTGACGCAAATCTAAAGTTTTGCAATCGTTTGTCATTGAAATTTAGATATTTTGATTGAAGAGACTCCAAGGGCAAAACTTTTCTTTCGATAAAATGTCTGCTTTCCTTTGAACACGAAAATTACAGGTGATTATTTTCTCACACAAAGGCCAGAAATCCTAGTCTTTATCTTCAGATAGCTAGAAGTTAGTCGCAAGCATGAACTTAATGAAAATGTCATCGACTGAAGTCGATATATGTGCAACATTTAAACATTGAATTTAGTATTTTTTTGATTTCGACCGTGTGAACATGATAAAACTTTTAAACCTCAGCGGATATGAGATTCTCACGTTGATGGTAATTGTCTATTAGTTGAAACACTTTCCGCCCGCAGTAATTGATTAATTTAAATGAATATTTAATGCCTGCATTATCCAATGAGACTCTCTTTAATCTCAATATTTCAGTGACAGGTTGAGAAACATCGCAGACAAACATAGAGACAAAAAAACTTAGTGTTGTTTATGATACACTCTCATAGACAGGTAAAATCGATCTGCTCATGAATCCTCAAAGCGAAGTTATATTTTAATGAAGTACTTAAACCAGCAATAATTGCGTAAATGCAGTGGACTAAAGGAAAGGTACAGTAATTTTGCACTATGTAGACAATTACTTGTCTTTAAGGTGGTCAAGCACGGGTAAAGGTACATGTGTATAAAAATAAAATATTCGTGTGTCTGTAATTTTCATAAATTTTTCCTTATTTCTAATAATTCAAATTTTCATGTCTACTATGACAGAAGCTGTGGGTCATTTCGGCAACTTGATGGCGATAAAATGGCAGTTCTTGACAAAAACCAGCCAATTAAACGCACTGTTGACTTTCTCAGGGTAATCGACTCGCTACTTTTGCATTTACTTGCCTCATTCAAGTATTTGCATGACTTAAGATAGATAATAGAAATATGACAAATAACTTGCGTAATACAACAAGTGATTTCAATGCCAATTTCTATGGTTTCAATAACATTCTTTCGAAACGTTTTGAATGGCAGATTTTCATTCATTCCAGCACAATGCATTGCAAAATACTATATATCACTCAGAGCGCTTATTCCACGCATTGATATAAGCATAGAAATCAGCAAAATCACTCATCAACAAACAGCTATTGTCCATTCTAGTCCCACTAACTTGCGGAAAGCATAGACAACAATAACAATGAAACCTCTAGAATGGAAGTAAAGCTTCATGCAATACACAATAGTGGCACAAAAATCACACGCATTTTCACTTAGATACCCTTGCTAACAAATCATTGGGCTAGAATCAGTCACATGTGTAACTCTAAGCTTTTCATTGGTTTTTCATGCCCCAACTTAGTTCCCCACGATGTGCCGCGACCTTGAGTCAATTTCCATTCTTGCAAACTTCAGACAGACAAACCATTTCAATGGTACAAAGCGATAAGTCGGATTTCTATGGAAAAATCTGACAGTTGAAATAGACACTGAACAAAAATACTTTTGTTTAATATTGAAACGATTCATGACAGCTCATAATCAGCGTTGATCTGACGTGTGAAATAGTGCGTTAGAAACTAAATCAATCAGCAAGAATGACCGAAATGCATCATTCACTAATTGTTAATTGTCAATGCTAATTGATATTCATCTACCGTGGTGAAGCCATCTCCTTTCTAGCATGTACAGTCCGTTTCATAAAAAGTGGATCATCCTAAAATTTGACTAAATAAAACATAAGTATGATACAGAAAGCATTGTTCAAGTTATTTCATGTCCCTAATATATTTAAATGTCCTTATATAATCTGATAAGCTATGATACAGTAACGGTTCTTAAGAAGCTAATATTTTGTGGCCCTACCCTTATTGTCAATGACATTACCAATTCGTCTAGACATCGATTCGATGATATCGTTGATTTTTGACTGATCCAACTTTCTGCACTCTCTTTTTAGCAGTGACGTAAGTCGTGATACGCCATCTGTAGGTAGCAGTGAACGACGAACGTTACGTTTTAGAATACTCCATACATTTTCTATGGGATTCAGATCAGGAGAACGAGCTGGCCAAGATGATGTCCTAAGCCCTAATTGAGACTTGCATAAGTTGACTCTACTACTCCTGTGACACGTAGCATTATCATCCATAAATAACCAAGTCGATGGATCACCAAGTTGATCTGTCATTTGGCCAATGTTCATTCGTAAAACATTCATATAGCGTTCAGAATTCATGGTTCCTTGCTGTATGTGAAGTTCAGAGCGGCTGTTGGTCCAAATGCCAGCCCAAATCAGTAGAGTCGCACCACCTTGTACCCGGGGACGATGTAAATGTCTCGGAATTTCCTGATCAGATTTTATCCATAATCTCAATCGATCATCACTATCCTTCAGACGGACTGATGCCTCATCAGACCAGATCAGTAGATCCCATTGATTTCGCCAGTGACAATGACTCATTGCCCATCTGAGACGTCTTTTTGTATGCTGATCTGATAATTCGATCTGAGAGGGCCTCTTACAGCTCTTGAAATTCGACTCAATAAGTCTTCTACGAATAGTGGACTTAGAAATAGACGAGACTAGTGCAGCCATCTCAGTTAACGAGAGACTTGGATCAACTTTAACAAATCTCAAAATTAGGCGGTCTCTACGTTTGGATGTTTTTTGCGTGGACGGCCAGAGCCCTCTTTACGACAGAGTCGAAAATCATCATTATGCCATCGATGCACATTTGTGTAAGGGACATTTAGTCGCTTGCTTGTAGCTCGCAAAGAAAACCCTAGTTCTAAGAAGGCTGACACTTTGCCTTTTGTGAATGCGATCTCGTTATTGTTCATTTGTGCTTTGCACTGTTTTCAACCGGTAAGAGATAGATTTCTAGCTGAAAGCAATCAGGAGTGCTGCCAACACCACCGCAACGAAGTCAGGAAGCTATGGAACATGAAGTCCAGTTAATCTTATGTAGCAGTTACATTATTGTTGATGAATAATGGTGCTATACTGGCTCTGATTGACCGATTTTCTTTATTTTTGTTTTGCTTGATAGCTTTTGGCTTGTAGAACAACATATTACATAACAAAGGAAACAAATGTAATTTTGTAAGAGTGAGGTATGATTTTGTGTAACATTGCTAAATGAAGATCAAATTATCTACTACTTTTTTATCTATAACAGGAAAACAACTCAATATTCATGCTTGAAATTTCCAACAATGATATTAGTAAGCACAACTGACATATCTTCCAAATTTCAGAGAAATTCGTTCAAGTTTGGCGGAGTTAGACAAAGTTGAAGTTAAGGCGATGTTTAAGGGTGATCCATTTTTTATGAAACAATCTGTAGATACCGTCTTCACTTGTTGGAATACAATTGAAGTAACAGGTCGAATTGAAGAAGAAATAAGAATTGCTATAAGAACAAAAAAATGCAATAATAATCATAAAAATAACAAATATCTTTTAGAGTGATTATATGAATGCTAGATCATTGCGCTATTAGTAGGAACCTGTGAAGTTTCGAGATTCAATTCGATTCGATATTCTGATTCGAGGAAAATTCGAATCGGTTCGCTTCGGCTGGGCTGACATTATTCCAAATGCTTTCTTTTGATTTATACGTGAAGTTTCAATAATCTTGTGATGTTGGATTCTCACTGATAGCAGTTTAAGACGTCGAATACTAAGCAAGTGTTAGTCGGCAACATGCTACAAAATACGTAGGCTACTACATGTTCAGACGAATTGTAGCTGCAAGCTCGGGATCCTGAAAGCTTACTAAAATCAAGCAGTGATCATGAGCCCAAGCTTCCATGATATTCAATTGTCAAACATAGGTTAGTCCAAGCTTATACAAGGATCGACCTACATAAGAGTGCTCAAAGTTTTCTTTAATCGTAAAGTGGAAACGATTTTCGGCAGCGATAATTGCTACTGCCATCTGTAATCCGATGTGCTTGTGCAAGGATGACTTTGAGTGACGAATTTGGAAGTCAATTTTCAGCCTATACTACAAAATTATTTTCGTGAATTCAGTCTGAATAAAATACTTAGAGTAGAGATAATAGTTACGGATAGTGATAACATGAGAAGTTACAAGAATTACTAGAGCGATAAAATATTTTTAGAACCTGTTGTAAAAATCATATATTATTGCTTTCTGAAAATTATGATAGAACAGAAAGAATCTACTGATTTTCAGCTCATGAAAATTGCTACTCTCCTGGATTCAAGATCTAGGTGTATGAGCGACTGTTGACAGTCACAAATGATATTCAAAGGACTACTACTGGCCTGAGGCCACAAACATAATTTCCATCATCAAATTATATTTCTGGCAAAATATGCACACGTGAAGCCGCATGTTAAATCAACATCCACTATCTAACTCACAGCTAGCGTCAATATGTCATTCGAAATAGGTCGAGTTACAAAGCGGCATAGATAGTAACTATCACAGAAAACCACAGACGGTTTAATTTGACTGCCTATTTCAATGATTGCCATGGTATCATCATTGTATCTTTAAGTATCCATCCAAAAACGTCTTTGGTATGCTATGTGCTTTTTCATTGGTTAACAGCAACAGTGTTGGAACAGGCCGGTGGCCGGCGTGACCACTGCGTGTAGCATACGGTATATACAGTATAGCAGCACTCCGAATAAGCAAGAGTTCCCGATGAAGCGCAACGACGCTGATTTTTATCAATTTCTATCCAAATTGATTCTCTATCAGATAATTCGACAAATATTTGTACCTAGATAATATATTTTGTATTCATATGAAAAATATTGAGCAGCAATACGCGTAATAACTCGCTCAAGATATGGAATAATTTTGCGATAGATGATTCTTACAAAATTCATTTATGCTGAGTATGCGATTCCGGAAACTCTATTTGAAATCGAGTGCGACTTAAAACAAGAACCAAAATTACGTAAGTAAATAATTGTCTATTGCTTAATACTCAGTCAGAATTTTCGAACAGGAACAGCCGTGAATTCAGCTATGAATTAACTTATTACCAAAGCGTATTAATGTACTTCGAAATAGCTGTCTTTGAACATGATTCCCTACAAAGCAGATAAAGAACAAAGATTAATGTGTTTCCTCATGCGTTGCAACGGTTATTCCTAATACCTAAACATCTATATCATCGCCAACTTTCAGTGATGCTTTATAGTTCTGTCATTCGCTTTGAATAATGATTTTTTGTTGTTGTTGTTGTTTATAAGTTGAAATTATTGAAATAATGTTATTTCTCAGTCTTTCTACGCACCGTCTTTCAGCGCGTAGAAAGACTGAGAAATAACATTATTTCAATAATTTCAACTTATAAACAACAACAAAAAAATGATATCAAAGTTTTTCTTTATCAAATCAATAGAAGTAACAAAAAACTTTGAATAATGATTTGAAGAATAATTTTCAAGAAACGGTTCGCAATGTTTGCGTAATAAAAGTTGTGTTATGATACTCCTACAATGTTGCAGTTCAATCTTGAATGACTAGACAACGAATTCTAGAATGAATTTATTTATTTATTCACAGAACAATATTATAGTGGCACATTATAGTATGAGCGGATCGAGGGCTGCTCCTGCAAGGGATGCTGCGGACCGGTGTGAGTTCCTCAGCAAGATAGACTGCTCCAATACCGTGGAGGCAACGGAACACCAAGACAGCTAGTAGGTAGTCAATTCTCTGAGGGAAGCGAAGCCAGTGCAAGTCTCGCAGAAGAGGAGTGATACGATCACTTGTCCTTCTATTACAGACAAGTCTGGCGGCAGCATTCAGTACGGACTGAAGTCGTCGTTGGGCGCAGATGGGGAGGCCAAACAGGATCGATGAGCAGTAGTCAAGTCGGGAATGAACCAAGGAGGTAATCAGAGATCGTATTGCAGGTCTCGTGATCAGACGTTCGATGAATGGTATCTGCCGTAGTGCTGCAAAACAGTTTGTCAGATGTTTGGAGATTTCATATGTCATTGTCAGGTTTTAGTCGAGATGAACACCGAGACAAAGGAGACGAGGCAAGATGCAGACCGAATCAATTAATATTGGAGTGGTGGGAATTAGATGTCATTTTCGCGTTGATGAGCACCACATCACTTCTGTCCTTGCAATATTGAGTTGCAGGTTGTTGGAATTCAGCCAGGAGCGCACCTTGTTGCCACAGTGAGACAGTCAATGTTCAAGATCGGGAAAAGAGCATGGTGAGCATGCGTAGATGTGAACATTTAGATCGTTGTTTAAGATCAGACAGGGAATGTCAGTCATGTAGAGAGTGAATAGGAGCGGTCCGATCACGGAGCCCTGCTGAACTCCACAGATAATGTCGTCGATGGAGAACGATCGCTCGTTGAAGAACACAGTGTTTTCAGCCTGTTAGATAGGGTCAGATCCAATGCAGGACGGAACCACCTATTCCGAATGTTGCATTTAAACGGCGAAGAAGTATGGTGTGATTAACGGTGTCGAAAGCAGACGTTAGGTCTAGAAGAACAAGGAAGCTCAAATGTCCCTGATCGATAAAGGAGAGGACATCTGAGGTGATCCTGAGAATAGCAGTTTCCGTGGAATCTTTTGGACGGTAAGCTGATTGAAAGCATGGCAGTAGGTCGAACTTACTCAAATGATCATTAAGTTGACGGACGATCAGTCGTTCAAGTAGTATGGAAAGCACCGGCAAATGCGAAATTGGTCGATACGAGTGAAATGAATGTCGTCTATCGTCGATATAAGCCTTATTACGCATAGAATGACCAGCTGATCGGACGTTCTTCAATATTTTTGACCGTGGTTGGGCAGGCGGCCGGTTCTAACCCTGGTTAACAGTATAACTGGCTACTTTTTGGCCCATATTGCATCGGAGCGCGAGGATCATGTCATGGTCAGCTCTCTTCATCAATCTCTACATTTCGTTGTATAGGATGACGTAAATGGGTGATATATTCCACTCTTTTGATGTCGTATTCACAAATGGCACATGCAATTTTAGCTTGCCTATCACTCGTTTACCGTCCACCATTCCGGTGGCTGCAAGGTTTTCTATCCCATTTTCTCTCAAAACAAGCATGAAAAATTTCATGGAAAACTTGTTCGCTGCTTATGTTATTAAGAATCCAGGAGATTTACAATGTCCCTCGACTAAGCAAAAAAACTAAAGCAAAAAACTAAGATAGGTCTATGCAAATTTTCAATGATTCGATTCGAGATTCGTTTCGACTCAAAATTTGCCGATTTCCAGTGTACTAAACTTGGAAGCATAGGGCATAAAGTAGGTACATTAGGTAGAGTGGCAACTCAACATTTATTAAATTCCCAATGCGTGGACAGTTTCGATTTCATTAAATGAACATTAGTCGAGACCCAGTACCATCCTGGGAGATATGCAAATTTTACACTTTTGGAGAAATGTACTCGAATTTGACTGATCATGATAGCAATACGGAAGAAAGAATAGTATTTAACAAATCCTCCATGTCATGACAACTGGGAGAGGTAATGTAATTGTTAATTTAGCAATTCGACGGGTTACCATTACTAAAAGCTCAGCTTTATTATAATAATATTATCATCTTAAGGGTGACCATATAGCAAACTGCCACTGAAAGAGCAAAACATCATCTTCAAGGAAACTGATCATAGTTAACTTTGAAAGATGTAAGTGGGTCCATGTTACCATTCAGATTCAAGAAACGACACGTTGTGAATCACAAAAATCATACCGCTGAAAATTGAACTAAAAACATTGCATCTCAGCAAAGAAGCTCTCATAAAATCTCAACGTACGCTTCCTTGAAAACTTGCAGGGACTTGCATTATAATGCAGTTCATGAAAATTCCTAGATCATCAGCCTAATTTCCGCTTAATTAAGATAGTTCTTAGCAAATATTCATTCCTTTTGATATCTAACTTGTTTCATACTACCTATAAAGTGCACTTCATGTCGGTAGTATATAAATTTGCAAACATTTAGCTTTTTCAAAACTGCTCAAATAATTTTTAGGACCATAGGAACGCAATGTCCGTAAAAATTGAATCTTTTGATATAAAAATTTTCACCAGATACAGACACTTTTATATTATAGCGAGTTATATCATCAAATTAAATCCGGGCGTCGTAAACTGGACACGTTATACATGGATCTACATAAATAAATGAGATTTTGCGCGGTGCTTGACGCTCATAAACATGCAAGACGACTGGAACTATATAACCTAAGAATTGTTATTGATGTTTAAGAATTGTAACTGATGTTAGTTGACAAATTACAATTAATCCACAAATTATAAATGATAAGTGGCTCGTGCGCGAATTAGTCATATCGCTGTGGCAAAATCTGAGACATTAGTCAATAAGAAAATAATTTTCACATGTAGACATCGAAGAAAATTTCTACTCTATGAGCTATGATACAGCTATGCTTTTTGAATTACACATCATTTATAATATGATTTCTACATTGAAATTCTTTCTATATTTTTGATAATTGGTTGTAAACTTATTACAGTCCGTCAGACGACTTCGAGTTACATACGATACATATTGTTCCGATATTTATATATATTATATATATATAAATTGCTATATAATATAAAATATGTGAATATAAATATGTATATAATATATATATATATAGATATATATATATATATATATATATATATATATATATATATATATATATGTAATTTGTTAATAATGGCAAATGTTATCCTAGTCACAGAAATCCAACAATCTATTACATCAAGGGACTGGAGTGGATATGCATATTGAAAACTATGTCATACGTTGTACTATGTCACTGTACTTTCTAAAGGTTCACTATAGATATAATTCTCTTTATATTTCACAGTGCTATAATCTCTATGATTATTGCTTCCATAATATAGTTTGTGCTTTCCAAAGTGTGCATAAATTTCAAAGAGTGCAATAAACAGTCTTTATTGCACTCCTTCATTGAAATACATTAGTACATAGAAAGTTTTTCATCCTCTACAACGAAAATCATGCATAGAATTTGTGCGAAATATCGCGGATGCATAATTATTCATAATTATATGCATGTTACTTCACAATACGAGGTATAGGTATTTTTTGCTTTGACTTCTTTTCAGATGCGATATTATTTAACTAATAAACGACAATTTGGTTATCTCGTGTTACTGTCCAGCGTCGAAAACTATAATTTTAATGACAAAGTAATAACTATATTGATTGAATAATTACAAGGAAATCACCATTAAGTCATTGAAAAACAGTTACAAGTTGATAACAATGTTTGAGCAGTTTTGGATGTGCACCTGTTTTGAATGCGCTTGAGACGTTGAGCTGATGTTTTGACTGTTTGATATGTTCTTATTGATTGTTAATGTTTGGGCAACTTCCAATTTGTGTTTTTTGCTTTGTTCAATGTAACCCATCGCCACCGCGTCACTTTTCCATCGAAATTGACGCTTCAATGAAGGGAGTTAAGCCCCTGAATCAGCTAAAGCTGTGGCTGATGATCGACGAAAACAGTAACTGGTATATTCAGTTGAATTGTCTAATTTCAAAAATTCCGCAATATACGATGGCACATTTGCTACGGCATTACGACCCATTGGTTGAGATGTGAATTTTTTTGATTTGTAATTGAAATTTCTGAAAAATCTCCCATTTTTGTCATCAACTTTGTTGTGATACTCAGACACCATTTCATAAGGACCTTGTCCATCATCCTGGAATTTAGGGATAATGAAAAAAATGAAGATTTTCCAGTTGGATCAGTTTTGCTGGATCTTACATGTATTGTTATCTCATTTGCAGAAACCTTTACTTCAGAAAACAGTAAGTCAGTAAGTTGACTAGCTCAACACATCGTAAGCCACCGTAATATCCTATAAGAGCTACAACCTTTTTCGCAAGAAGCTGCGGCTGCTCGTTATGATCAGCATCGAAAAATTTGGATAGATCTTCTTTCGATATTACCTTTAGACTGCTTTTTCGGCTGGCCTTTCTTTTCAATCGCTTTTATGAAGCTTTTTAAAATTGGTACTTCATTAAACGATTTCCAATTTTTATAGGTCGTATAGTACTTATTTAGGCAGCTGTACGCTTGCCAAAGAGTTGAAGGCGCGTACTTTCCCGAAAGATTTTTCATAAATATCAAAACGTTTTCTAAACTCTCTTTACGTTCTTCTTTTTCTAAGAATTCTGATAATCGGTTCTTCTACGTAGTGTAAATGGCGACAGACTTACAATTAAATACTTCGTCTTGAATAGCCTGTATGGAGCCATTGCTCTCGCTGTTTTGATCAATTTTCGGACATTTGTTCTTAAAATCCTTGCAATCGCAGTCTAGATGTACATTTGTTGAAAAATTGCAGTCTTGTTTTATGCTAAAATTACTGATCATAGTGGAATAATATAATGACTAGTTGTTGATGAGATAAATCTGCATGTACAATGGACAGAAAAGCAGGCTATCTGATTTCAAAATTGCTTTGGTTTGATTTTCAAATCATGTTAAGGATCATGATCAAAGATTCTGGTAGTTCTGTGAAATATAAAATTACTTACAGAACTCGTGCAAAGATATCCAGCTTAATTGCATTTTTCTCGATCAACAAACTATGCCCTCGCCCTTCGGGCTCGTGCATAGACATGTTGATCTCAAAAAATGCAATAAAGCTGGATACTTTGCACTTGTTGTGTAAATAACTATTAAATGCTGTCATTTTGAAAAAAAATTGTGCAATGCACCATTTTTAGGCAAGAATCTACAAGCGTTGCGTTTCACAAGTTTGATTCTTCTGAAATTCTGGCCGCATTGAAGTAGATCAGTGCTAAGCCAAGTAGCTGATATTATGCCATCAGCAACTAATGCAGATATACTTGAGACCTTGCCACTGATATAATTTCAGATTTTGCTGAGAATTCTTCGTCTTTTTTAAAATGATGAACAGCAATTGACAAGTCAAAGAGAAATTGAATCGCTAAATATCTAATTTTGGATGTCACTGATGTGATACTCAAATCCTCAGGTTGAAGTCTACCGGTAGAGACGGCAGCAATTACGGAGTTGAAATCTCATCTTATGGGTTTCACACATTAGCCCTCTCAAATTTGGGATGCTCATCTTCAGCATCTTCAAAACGGTTTTGCTTTTGTTCCTGCTTCCAAAAGGAATTTAATTTTCCATAACAACAACATATTTCTTGCCTCTTTTGATTTCATACGCAGTTTATCTTGCGATAGTCTAGCATCTTGTGACTTGGACAAACTTCTTCTCTTCCACTTATAAAGAATACTTTTGTTGTGAATGATTGCGGGAGCGTTACCAGAACTTGTTCCACTCTTTTAGGGTATTCCTTAGCTCCCTTGGCCCGCGCAGATAAAGTTTTATTCGTGATTCTAAGCATATCATATCCCTCCTTCATGATTTAGATGTTAAGGCTGAAATTGTTTTGGTGACATTGGACATAAGTTCGCATTACACTATTCCGACCGAAGAAGGAGTGGCTGCTGTGTGCGAGCTTTTCTCAAATTTCCAGACTGTAAAAGACCGGATCTAACGCCTCTCAGACTTCTCAAAATTATTCTGAACAGCAGTACCTTCGTTTTTTGGGATGAGAAATCTTTACAAGTTCAAGGTACAGCGATGTGATGTCCCTGTGGTCCATCCAACGCAAACATATTTTTTTGAATTGGAGGAACACTGTTATATGTTATATGAAGCACATCCATCATTTTGGATACGTTATATCGATGTTGTCTCCTTGACTTGGGACTTTTCGCAGAGCGATCCGTTTATTTTTTATGAGTTTGCAGATAATGTGTTTCCTACTTTCAAGGTTGAGATGTACATATTTTGATCTAGCAAAACGCGTTTTTTGATCTGCTCCTGTACATGTATAAAATTATATTCGAGTGGATTTTAAGTCCACTAATACGCATTGTATTCTGTAACAATCTTCGTTCCACTCACCTCATTCGGTCAACATCATTTAGTCAAGTTTATAGGTGAGCATCACATTGTGCAACATAATCAGATTTTAGGCATGTTAAAAACATCGGTCAGTCGAAATGGAGATCACAAGATTATTCAAGAAGCTCCATCAAAAAGCTGTAAGGAAGTTTTCAAGTTGACATTTCAAACTCCTAACGCTTGGCAAGCTGGTTTCGCTCCCTCATTGTGCCGCTTGCTCTTTTGGGCTGTGTACGAAATCTGCTGTGAATACTGTAAATAAGAACAAGTTTTTTTATTTTACATAGTACATTTTACATTTTTATTTTACCTGTAAATCTGAAAATGTTATTTATTTGATTTTATGTAAACACTGTAAAGCGCAGTACGTCGGCCAGACCTCGAGACCAGTTGCAGTAGGAATAATCTAGGGTAAGCCCCGCCCCGAAGGCCGCCCCGCGTCCCGCACTCTAAAACCCACCCCGCAACCATGGCCCTCGGGGTCGTTGGAGCTGTGATGCGGTTATGGTAGGCTACCATGTTTAGACTGAGAAATTAGACAGTTTCACGGAGATCAGATCTATATTATTGCAAAAGTCTAGACAGGACAAAAGATGACTAGGATGACACCAGTTTGGACTCTGACAGTGGCTCTAGTTCAGGACGTCTTTACCTATACATGCGGATTTTGAGATATCTTCTGATGTTAATGCCGTATAGCCTCATTATTTCACGTCGAAGAAGATCTACTTGAACATGAATAAAGTGGGACTGCTAACAAAGCCTGTAGCCGCATAAAAGAAAATGATAAAAGTTGATATTGTGACCACAGATTTACGATTCTCGTTCACATTTTATGGATGATTGATCTTTATAATCCATTACAAACAATCTTCATCAGAGTGATATTCCAGTATGTGCTTAAACAATTCTACAAGCGATCTTGTGATCTCATCTTTAATGGTTGGCCATGTCATAGATTTTCAAAAGTGACCATCGTTGTGAATGATTCATCTTTCACGTTCAAAGAAGACACTGACATCACGCTATAAAACAACATATATTGCTTCTTTATTAAGAATATTCTGTTCTATTACTTAGACTTTTCATGACTAATCGTCCACTATTAATTGATGCGATGTGATAACGTCAGTGACAGATGTCGTTGCATATTGTTGATGGGGATGTTCATCCGAAGTAAGTATAAAGTATTGAAGGTTTTCTCTAATGAGTCCTCAAACAGACTTGCAAACTATGCAATATTGAATGACACATACAGATGCTTTGAATTAATACTGTTTCCGTTATAGATGCATGTTGGATATATTTCATGTACACTGTAGCTAACGCAGGTATCTGACAATCCGACACTATGGGCAGTTTGATCGGCGTAAATTTTGATACAGCAAATGGACTATCGATATCT
Source organism: Prostheceraeus crozeri (assembly GCA_907163375.1). Lineage (NCBI taxonomy): Eukaryota > Metazoa > Platyhelminthes > Polycladida > Euryleptidae > Prostheceraeus > Prostheceraeus crozeri. The sequence goes on from CAJQUW010013011.1 coordinate 329,961, forward strand.
TAAAGAAGCTATGCTATTTTGATTTGTTAGGCCTACTACTGACTGAGTGAACTAATAATATTAGTTACTATTCCTGAGTACAAAGGTCTATTTTTTCTATCACATCAACATAGCTGCACTGCAATGCGAATAAGTGACGTGGGATTGATTCAATTCAAAAATTCCTACCCATCAGACTCGACCATCAAAAATTGTGATAAACAATTATTTTCTAAAGTATATTTAAAACTAATTTAGGTACATTCAATTGCTAAATAGAATTTTTCGGAAGTTAAGAAAGGCCCGCAGACCCGCCCCGCGCCCGCAGCCTGGACGTGGAGGCCCGCCCCGATGCGGCCTAATAATCAAAAGCTTTTTACGTAATATAAAAACGTTTCATTGTACACATTTTATGGAATCTTGTACGATTTCCGACTTTGCATATGTTATGTTGGAACATTGTCCAAGTGTTAAGAAGATGCTGAAAAAGAGAACAATTGGATCACAAAATTAGATGCTTTGTAACCACATGGACTTAATCAGTAATTGAATAAATAGTCTGATCTTCATCTCAATGCAGTAATTGTAGTTGTCGCATCATCCGTTATTGTGTCTGTTAATATCTGATAATGCATCCGAATTTTTGTTATTCTCTAAATTACGATTATGTTTCTTGTGTAGGGGCATGAATGAGAAAGTCAACAACAAGTACAACATCTATTGAAATTTTTATCCATTTCGGAAAATAATGCAGACCCCACAATATTTGAGAGGCAGTGGGTTCTAGACTACAACTCTACCACGACGAGGACGATTCCCAGCAAACAATGGGATAGTTCGTAAAATATAAAACACCTGAATATTCTGATGGAGATATTTCACATTCCATTCCCATGCAACGTAGACTAACAAGCCCTTCAAGCCTAATACAGGCACAGTAATGGCAATCTGTGTTATGTATGTACATGTACGTATACATGTCTTCATAGACTCACAGTCTCCCACTGGATTGGTGAAATGTGAACTCTTATATTGGGCAAATATCAGACTCGTGTTGTGATTGTAATTGCGATTACAATTACTGTAATTAGTAATTGTAATCAAATACATTTTCTGATGAATAATTTGTAATCGTACTCAATTACATTTTTAGTCATGTAATTGAGATGCAATTGCAATTACTTTACAGTCATCTCTGTTCATTAGCAAGCAGTTTAAATGACCATACTCCCCTTGTCGGTAATGCATCAAAATACTTAGATGTGCACCGGGTCTACGACCATCAGAAATTTTTTCAAGGAAATTTATTACGAAACTTTTTGTCAAAATTTAACGGAGGTGCCGGTCTGAAGATAATCTTTCCCCCTTTAATTGCTGATCGAAAAAAGTAAATCAAAAAACTACTATTAATTTCCCCTCAGAAATTGACAGGCACATAAACTCTTCTAGAAGCCACAGTTTAAAACTTTAAATCAATTTTTATCTTAGCGGAGATGCAATTGCAAGAGTAATAAAGTCTCCTTGCAGCCGGAAGTCTTGATACCACAGAACTTCATCTTCAGTTTGAATGTAGTAGAGATGTGAGGTGAAAATACTTGGCGGGGAGAATACAAAGGTGAAAATTTAATATCAGTACTACAAAGCTGGTCTGCTTTCCGTGGTGTAATTGTAATTGACTTTTGTACATCCGTCCAGAAAAGGAAATGGTAGGAGAACGAATGGTGTAATGACGGCAATTATCTAAAGTAATTGAATAGTAATTAAAGTGCAATTGAAGAAAGACGGAGTAGTTTGCAATTGTAATCAATTACATTGAAAAAAATGTAAATAGCAATTGTAATCAATTGCAATTTTAGGTAGATAATTTGTAATTGTAATCAATTACGTTTCATGAGTAATTGACACAAGTCTGGCAAATATACAACGCAAAAGCATGCATGCGTTTTTCAACAATTGTAGTTTTAAATTTAGCGAAGGGCATTTGTTATAGCCTATTTATCACATGGAATGCGAGATAATTGTGTATCTCCAATCATGCGTCAAAGTTCAAAAAAGATGATATAGAATCTCTCAAATCTTTCGAATATATGGTCTTAGAATAGCCAACTGAATGAAAATACGCGAGTACATACTGTATATTTGCATGCATGTTTTAAGGCAACAAATATGACCATTGTAGAAGCATCTTTGATAACATTTTCGATATTGGGGATCTCGTTTGGATTGGGTTGTGTTTGGACCCAAATGGAAATTTCCATTGTGATTGGGCTGGACTACTATATTAACGGCAAGCCTGTTTATCACCCATTGTACCATACCAATAAATTTTTCATCGTTTTTTGCTATGTCGCCGCTTAACTTTTTGTGTACCGCTATTACATTTGATGAAACCTAGTCTGATTTTCCAGTCACTGCAAGTCGAGAGAACTCTCTCTTATCAAAGCATCCTAATAATTGTAGTTCTCTATGTTCATGGATACTTATTGTTCACATGCTCATCACACGACGACCATTTCATTGCTGCAGTGTTCATAAAGAAGGAATGTCGAATCCCGAAATCTGTTGGGTTTAAATTATTCAATGAATTTCCGCGTTGATAGACTTGGGAATTTGTCCCTTTCATATTTCAAAGAAATAGATAGAATTTGATTTAATTTTCTCAGCAACTTCATCTTCGCAGCCATTTAGATTTCCTATGAGGCCACATAGTATAGCACAATTGTACAAAGTTTAATGGTGATCTGCTGACATAAACACAATTTATACGAATTTGATAAACAAATTTAACTTGGGTAAGCTTAGTTATAAGGAACGCAAAAATGTAAATAATCTTACTCCTATTATTCTGTTAGGTAATCACAGAATGTCAGAAAGCAGTTCTGGAGTGATAAAAGTATGTACAGAAGCAATAAATAGCAATAAAAATGCAGTTTCATTCGGTGACAAGCTTTTTTCTGTTATTTCGAATAAAATTCCCAGTCCTTCCTTCATTGATACTGCATTATATTCAAATGTATTTGTAGCAGATCTGTTATGGGAATCTATTTATGTGTTATCAATTCTATTTCACACATTGACGTTGGGCATCATAGTTGTGATACTGGGAACGTAATTTAAAAGTAACTAATACTATATGTAAGCAATACAGTCAATCCCTCTTAATTGGGGCACTCTCGTTATGGGGGGAATGAAGTTTAGCAAAAGCATATATATCATATATACATCATATATTATCATACATTGGTCGATACTCCTCATGCAAACAGTACGTATACGCTTCATAATAATGATAGGTAGGCTAACCATCATCTGATTGTTCGCACAATACGCGACAAGTTTTACGATCAATTACCAAGAATTCGAGAATGAAAAGTAAATCTATCGTCTCTCAACTTGAAACTTTGTTTGTCAAACTTTGTTTTCAGCTGCTTTCAACAAGAACAAAACATATACTTATGTGTACTATAAAAACAGATACAAGATATTTCGTTCTTGTTATAGACAGATCAAACACTGAACGAGAAATAAGTAATTGATTCTGAAATAAATCGAGGTCAGACTCTTCATTCTCTGAGTATAAGTTATCTTACTGATTATCTCAAAAGGAATCAGGCAAGTTCAAATAGCATAGAATTAATCTGATTTCTCGATGCATTATCCTTCAATTGGCGCCAATGAACTCCATTAACGCAACATCCTCTAATTCTATGAATGTTTTGAAATACCTCATTATTAAAAGAAATAGCTTAGAATTCAGTGACATAATATATGCCCGAATTCTGCTAAACAGGATCTTCTGCTAGCATTTTTGTGAAAGTACGCATAGCAAAAGATTTATTTTTTAAAGGGATTGTGTTCCTGAGGTCTAAAAAATGCTTGATCGATTCTCAAAAAGGTATGTCGTTAAAAAGTATTCCGTGCTTGCATATTATCTGAGCGATACTTCAGATCTTGATGCCTAAGTATAGTCTGAAACTCATCAGATGTCAAATTGAAATTAGTATTTCTGAAAAGAATATTAATTCATTCAATTTATAAGGAAATAAAATTGATTACCTCGGAAATTTCATGCCTGACATTATGATTTAATGTCTTCGTGCGAAATATTAAGAGCTTTTCCTGCTACCTGGCTCAATTTTCGAATTGGTCAGCTTAGCGAATATAGTTAATAGCTAAAGTGGTATATAGATCTGTTATGTTTACAATTGTCTAAATTATTTACTAACAGAAGGCATATATTTTCAATACAAATCATTGGATATAATTGAGTTGCAAATGGCTAGAATCACAACTTGTAACTAATAATAAACACGGATTAAATTCGCATGATTTCATGATATCTCAATAAATGTAGTTTTGTTTTTATCTGAATTGCAGACACATTTCTATCTTAAGGTACGTTCAGACATGAGAGATGATAGCTGATAGTTGAGCAAATGGTCAATCAAATGGCGACTTCAAACGTCAATCAAGTTACAATAACGAGCACAACTACCAAGTGTGACCAACCCTCAGAGTAACTATCAACTTCGATGGTCTTCGTTGCGGGGCGGCGAAAAATTTCTGGTGGGCTAATGTACACATACATTAGGTGCTAGCTGAGAGATAGTGTGACCGGCTCAATATAGTGACTTCGATGAACGCCCTGATAGTTGCACATTACAGTAACTTCTATATAGTGTGACCACCCCTGGGAGCTCAACTATCAGCTTCGAACGTCTATCAGCGAAAGTATAATGCATTTCAACTTTTCTGATGGCTCAGAATAAAAGAAGCTCAATATGTTTGGAGGCTCATAGACTTCTCCGTCTTTTTGTACAATTAAGCCATATGAAACACCTTATTCTGAATGAAGGGGAATCAATAAAGGGTCATTTCATCAGCAACCTTCTTTGATAGGTTTAACAGCCCTTCGCTGTTAGTTGAAGGATGAGCTTGATGAATTGATGTTTGTGTGGTATTAGCTAATGTTATAATAATTTTTTAATCTGATTTATCTAAGATTGCAAGTTATTATCATTCCTCAGTTGTAAATTAAGCTGCGTACAATTTTCATATGACCATTGCTCCATTGTTGAAAGTCATGTAATAAATCAATGGCCTATCAAAAGGCAGACCAAGTTTCAAGTACCATTTTTTGAGGTAGGTCTAATATGCGAGTAAATATCCAGATATTATAATAATACAATTGAAAAATGTGGAGATTTATCAGATTGATCGTTCCTGTTGTCAACAACTCCTGACGTTTCAAGATCATGTCATTCTGTGGTAAAGTATAGTCTCAGCGCAAATTGTATCAGTGGTCTATAGATCAAAATCTGTCTATCCATCATTATTCGAATTTCTCCACTCCGGTAGGCCGAATTATCAATCTACACTAGAATTTGCGGCAGCTTCTGGCTTGTCATTCAGATATTCGAATTAACTGACATTCTTATCTCACTGTATGAAAACCATCAATGCTTGTGGGACGCATCGAACGGAGAATACCGGGATAGACTCAATGGGGCGACGCAACCACTTACCTGTCTTTCCGACAATCTCAACTGCGGTGAACAGCGATGTTGAAGAAATACAGCGCTAGCTTCATAGCCTGCGAAACCAGTTCAATGAAGATCAAAGGAAAGAGAAAGCGTCGACATCAGGTATAGGCTGAAATGAAAAGTGGCCATACTTTTCTGCGCTGAAATTTATAGATAATGGAGTGTTGCTGCGACTGTTCGACTGTTCTACATCGCGATCACTGATCAAATGTCTGATAGTCTGCTCTTAAGGTGAACACACTTCGAAGCGCTAGCACAATTATGAGCCAAATAGAATCAATAAATAGACGATGGTAGTATGACCGGGTTCTGAGAGTAGCTATATTTGAAACTTTCAACCAGTAAAGAATCTACAGGGGTGTATCGCAAAACCCAATTCCAACCCCGAAAACCCAATTCTCCCCAGACAAGACTAACTTATTTTTTCCGTGTTCGTTCTAGCAAGCCATTCGAATTCTTCATTTCCTTGTTATCCTAGCATATTTTATATCGAGTCATGGTAGTTGGCATTATCAGGCAACTAATTATGGTTTATAACAAAATTGCATCATGCATTTAAATTAGCTTGCTAAAAATCAATTTGCTTGAATTAATAGTCACAGTTGGTTATAGTCATGTACTTTAAACACAGAAGTTATGCTAGAGAACTTAAAAAATTAAATAAATCATATATACCTATACATTAATTGCATGGGATATACTTATGGGTTCCTAATTATATCTTTGTACTTCATACTATATGTGCTCATTACTTCTTTCATTACTGGTTGGGGGAATTAACTAACATCCGTTCTTAATAGAAAAATGTGAGAATATTATTCGATTTTGCTCAATATCATTACTATCTTTTTTCAAGAATTTTTTCTTTTTATGAAAGATGGGCTACGATGTAGGTTCAGTGTACACTTAAAAAATATACGTAGATAACCTGATCAAAATGCTACAGTTCTGTATGTGCCACACTCTCCTTTTGGCCATATATTATCGATGGAATTACATAGATTTAGTTGTCCCCCTGAAATTTCTGGATCCCCCCGAAATTCCAATCCTAGATTCAACATTGCTCTCAACAGCTATCAGGTAACTTCTGCCTGCACCGGTTAATTTTAGGAGTGGCATATGCTTCAGTTAACACTTTACTCCAATGAAATTCCAGATACAGAGCGCAACAGCCAATCAAAATGATGCGCTCCATCTTTGTGTCACTTGCTGAATTCATCAATGTCAGCTATGTTTTCTGAATTACATCCTTTCCAAGTAGCTCGATTTCTCAGTCACTAGTTCAAAAACAAGTGCTTGCAAATTTAAGTGAAGTAGACTTCTACAAATTAAGGTACAAGTCTGCAAGTTTTGCCATCAATAAACGATTATTTTTCACAGCTATTGTCTGATGGAAACGCCTGGGTGTTCAAGCCGCCAGATCGAACACCTAAATTTGCACCCTTTCCTTGCAAATAACTTTCTCAGGTAAGCCTACCTGTATGGTACACTTAATGAAGATTTGTATAATTTAGGACACAAAGTTTTATGATTTTTACTTTTCATCAATAAACGAAGCCTTTTTGCAAGTACTCGTTTGTGAATATGCGTAGAAATTCAAGCATCTATGAATCAAGAACACGCTTACGCACTTTTATCTTCTAATACACATTCCATGGTAAATGTAGATCTAAATTGATGCAGATTTGCTTATGGAAGGGGATAAATCTTCGTTTGTTTCTATTGAAAAAAAGTTAAAACGAAGTTTCAATGAGCACATGCAGTAGCAGTAACCTACTCACTGTAAACCGTAGGTTACCAAACCGATGAAATGCTTGCTACCAAATGCTTTATTTCTTTTCATTTGGTAGCGCTTTTTCTGTCTGTCATCGGCTACCAGACATGGATGGTACCTACCAGATGCTTCTCATTCTTCGAGTCGCATAACTATGTCAGTGTAGAAGCATACTTATGCTTACCTACTTATTAGAATTACTTAAATGTAGATCAAATAATTTTCATACTATTTTACAAATTTCACGTGTACAAGAGTTCAAATCAATGCTATCGATAATTATTTATTCGATTGTCATCTGCATTCTCCATGATCGATTTCAATTTTGCCTCATTTCAAGTTTTGCTTTGTTGATACCGTGTAATTGATAATGCGATTGTGTTCAGGATGTGTGGTAGATTCCTCTCTAACCGAGAAAAAGGGTATTGTTTTCTTTTGAAATTGTCTTAAAATACATTAACTTTGGCAATTTTCAATGCTTTATCATGATGTACATGGTGATTTTCAAAGTTTGCATTGGAATGATTAATGGATATATTTCAAATTTAGACTTTATTTTCCAGTAACGTTTTTAAGATAATTTTTTGACAGTTTGACAGCCTTGCAGCAAACGACTTTTAAAGTTTAAAGTTTTTCATGCTATAAATTCGTGCACATTTTTTGAAGCACCGTCTCTGTTACTTCTTGAATGATGCACATGGCAATACAAAGCATATACTGCGAAATATTTGAGGTACTTTTTGCAGGTTATAGACACCTTCATTCCATGAATTATATAATCAAAAATGATGTTTCCTAGCCGCAAAGGCCTGATATCATAGACAAATAGGCATTTCAAAAGAAAAGGTTGCAAACGGAAATTGTGTAATAACTTTATCAATATATGAGTGGTTACTCTATAACACTCCATTTTAATTTCATAGATTTTAAATCTGCTTTTGATACAGTTTGGAGGAATGCGCTGTGCAAAATTATGAAAGTAATTGGCATAGATCGAAGATTGTGTGAATTTTGGAAACTCTGTATTGTGAATCTGAATGTGCTGTTATAATAGATGGACAATTGACGGACTGGTTCGATGTAAGAGTTAGCGTACGACAAGAGTGTCTACTTTCTCCGACGCTATTCATCATTTTCCTGGAAAATGTGATGGCAAACGTAAAGTCGCTTGATCAGGTTTTTGGAATGAATGATCAATTTTCCATTGATATACGATACGCAGATGATACCACGCTGCTGTCCACGATCTTAGACAAAACAAAGATGTCAACCCATGAATTGGAAAACGCCTGTAAAAAAGTGGGGAATGAAGATCAACAGTTCCAAATGCCGAATTATTTCACCCGATACAGATGACGTAGCCATTGATGGAACGGAGATAGACAAAGTGGACGAATTTGTGCTTTTAGGTGGCATTGTCCCTGATACCTCATCTGACGTTAAGAGAAGTATCTCCCTAGCATCATCTTTGGTCTTTTTAGAAAGTCAATATGATCGGAACGACGCATCAATCGATCGCTTAAGATCAGATTATATAAGGCCCTGATTTTGCCAATCGCCATCTATGCATCCGAAACATGGACGCTAAAGGCTGAGGATGTGAGATGCCTAGAAGTCTTCGAAATGTGATGCCCGCGTTCTATCCTAGGAGTCAGCATACGTGATAGAATGAGAAATGTGGAAATAAGAAAATGTCTCTCTGTGAACACCTCCATTTCGTCGGAAATTCAGAAGAAAAGGCTGCACTGTTTTGGACACGTAGTGAGATGACGAGTCGAAAACTGCGTGTACAAGGCATGCCACTAAGATTTCTCAAATCGTAGGATGCGGGGGAGACCCAAGAAACGTTGGACCGACCAAATCAAGTTGGATAGAGGTCTTTATTTACGGCAGAGCGTCGAGCAAGAGACCCAGAAGGTTGGCGCAAAGAATGCAGAAAGGTGGGAGCAAGGAGCGATCCTCTCCTATGCCCATAAGTCAAGTCAACTCTAAAACAGCCTTTTAAGATATATACCTTGAATGAGGAAAAACTTCATTATTTTAAAAATGTCACTCAAATTATTCGGTAGGCCTACAGAATTGTAAGTTCATTTTTCTGCGGCTAATCAAATCTGTCACCCTATTTGACAGATCAACTCCCATGCATGGCAAGCTTTTTAGGGGAAACTTGTAATTCATCTTGCAATTTCATCGAAAAAACATTGCTACTTGCTAAAATTTGATGTTTTTATTCACAGGTATAATGGAACTTGGACAGTAAACTGAAATTATAACTTTTATTTAATTGAAATCAAATGACATGAAAATATGGATAAATAACTAAATTTTCAGAGATGTTATCAATAATTTGAAGGAGAATGTTTTTTTTGTCCATTGAAAGAATCATAAAATCTTTGCATTATGAAAAATATGTCGGGAAATTCATACTGTCAGCCAATTTTCATCAAAAACTTCTATCGTATCTATCTTGAAACGATGCGTCAGGGATCACGTTCAATTGGTTCGTGAGTACTGGCGAAAACTAATACCGCATAGAAAAGTGACATGTATGCCAATCTACTCTATTCCAATGTAATCAGGTTTCTCATGGTGTAATGTTCATAAGAATTGAATTACAACTCCAACGCGAATTTTTCAATATTAAATATGGTGATTAGAGGCATTTTGTCAATATACATGTACATCACTCTTACGTTGCATGGTACTCATTGCTGCGTTATAAGTAGTAAGCTATTGACATTTAAGCGTCAGACTTACAATATTGAATTCAATTATATTAAACGGAAGTCTACAAGATTTTATTAATAATCAATAAGTTTACAACTATGAACAATATGTATTATATAAATTTCAAATTAAGCTAACTATCAATCCGAAATAATAATAAGCTTATAATTCGTAAAATAACAAATAAGATTATGTTTGAGATATATAAATGAATGTGGTTGCAATGAAGTATCGTCTAATCCTTCTGAATTTAGGAATGTCAGTAAATGGGTTGAGCTTTCACGGACTAAGGTAGGAGGTGATGAGATCTGATTCAAATCCACGCGGCTGTCATGTTTAAAATAATACAATGTACTAATGCTGCTTAAAGATAATTAGCAAATCAACTACTGTTAATTTATAAGTAGTCAATATAAGCTAAATATGAGATGATATGGTGGCGAATTATCTTTGCTACGAAATGATGGCAAAAGAAATAAGATAGTAACCAATAAAATTCTGTGTGATTTTGCAACAGCATTTAGGTTCGGTAGCAAATAACCTGCCAGACCGTCGGATTTCACCTTGGCGGCTGCTACCAGATGAGCACGATCTGGTAGACAAGGAGGCCAAACCGTCTTCATTTAGGAATAAATGTTAGTTTTTTTAATGAGTTGATTTCGCAGCGAAATTGATTTCATTTAGTGGCTGACGGTTTACAGAGTTCAGTTTGGCATTAATACAAAAAGAACTCATTTAAAGGGAACGAAGCTCCTAACACATTGGCAATGCAATTAATTCAGAATTGGCACTCCACCCAATATATCTACTCTATGTGCTACTATCCTAATAATACACACGCCTATACGTGGATATTGTTCGCTCCTCCAGTAGGCCTACCAAAGAATTGTAAAAAATGTTTCGTTTGATGCTATAAGTAAGATGAGTAGCAACTCACTGAGTAGCTCTCATTATCATCGTCAATTTCCAATTCATTTCAACACAGAAAACGCCCTTTTACGCAATAGAAACGAAGACAATTTTACGTTGAACATGCGCATTCATAACTTGTGATATTGAAGAATACCAAACTAGGTGAGTCATACGCCGACTTAATTAAATACAGATCGCAACATAAAGAATTGAAATGAACATACGTAAATTACATACATAAGACAGCAAATCATTTTCTAATGCAGCAAAGTTTATCGGCAATAATATGCACAGAGCAAATATTTCGTCACAATTGTGATTGCATTAGTGTAACACGATATGGATATAGTTCGATCTGCCTTCAGATAGCCTTTCCAGTCAAGTTAGTGCAAAGTGCAGTCAATTTAGCCCGATGCTCAGTTAATTTAGTCCAACATGCAGTGAATTTGGTTCTAAGCGAAGCTACATTTACTCTAGTCCCGCAAGCAGTCAGATTAATCAGTTTTTCATAATCATGTTTCACTAAACAAATGATTAAAATATGAGTTTAAGAGTGACTTACTAGGCATTTGCGCTAACTGATAGTTTCCAAACCCTCTCAGATGTGAGCTAAACAATCTCTTATCCATGTTTACTAAATATAAGTGTAGTTCTTCCAAAGGACAATCTTTGGCTTTCTCTCGAATGATAGAGTTCAAAATAAGCAACCACTCATTCTAAAACTATTCAGGAGTTTTAGGAATGTCCGACAGAGTCTTCTTCTCATTCATTAAGGCAACATTATTTCTATTCGTCATATTTGACATGGATTTGGTACTAGGCAGTGTTTACCAATGAACGAACTACAGCGATGTGTAGAAATCGACCTAAGACCAAGACAGAGAGTTTTTTTAAAAATTCCTGCATTAGATATTGACGACAGAAACAGTTCGTCAATCAGTGCGCGATCGAACGCCGCATGGCTGGCGTCAGATGGATCGACTGAATCAGCAACGAGCGGTTGTGGAACTGGATGAGACTTGCTGTGGATAGACAATCCTGGACAGTTCTTTGTGGTCTGCGCCGACCGGAACCCGGTCGGCGATGACAGACTGATTTCTGATATTATAAATGACATTATTTTGGATTTTTTGGTTGTCAGATGACCAGTTCTTCACTCCCATTTTTATTGCCGGTAAAAATAACTAAATCAAATTACTCCACCCAACGTTTAGAGCTTCAAGCTCATCGACTGGCGCTACAAGCTAAACTTTCAACCTCCGCAAACGAGGTGTTTATAGCAAATGCTTTTGTCGAGCGCCTTTTTTATGAGTTCATGTTAACGATTGATTTTTGTTAATGTAATCTGCTTCAGATGCTCTGCTTCTCAGGGCATTACTTTTCTCGTCTACAATTTCAATACTGAATAGATCGATACTGGTATTGTTTCAATCAGCGTGATTATGACGTATGTGATTTGAGAGAGCACTTTTGTCATCTTTCTTAGTGACACTGGATCGGTGTTTGTTATAGCGGACGTGAAAAGACCGATTGGTAGATTCTATTCACATGATCACTTAACTTGCAAGTAAGCTTGCAAACCCCATGTTTACTTTTGCAGTTGATACTTGGGTTCAAACTTAAAATAGTACATTTACACTTTTCCTTTATATTTTTGTTGATATCGTGTTTTAGTTGTTTGCCTAGCATGAGAATGATATTTACTGGTAATTCAAATCTTTTAGCTAGATTCTTTACTTTTATACAGCCGCTGTCGTTATTCATGTATAAGTTACAGGAGTTTTGTATTGGTCATTTTAGTTTTACTTATAATTTCTCTTTCTTTCACAGTAAGGATTCACTCGAAGAGAGCTTTTGGTGCACTCTACATGCTTAGATCGGTATTCTTTGTTTGAGCATGTGTCTCTCACATATTTGAAATTATTCTTGATGGTTATATTTTACTGAATGAGGCACCCGGCTACGTTTGTCAACCATTATACCAGAGTGAGAAGGTTTTTTGTATAACTCGTAATTCATGGTATCCGATGTGGATGCAGTGATTATCTTATTTTTATTTTAGTATTATTTATTTAATTTATTATCTTTCGGAATTCAACAGTTAATTGAATGATGTTGTTTATAGATTTGAAAACATCCAGAATAATATCAAACATGTTAGTATCATTGACGACAGGTCCCATAATTATGTCAGAAACGTACCTACAATACTTTATTCGTTATATTCTACATGTATATTGGTCCTGCAGAATTTTTTGAGCTTTCCGTTCTACATTCTCTGCATATATAATAGCAAATGGAGGTTCAAAGTGTGAGCCCATCGGGCATACTCTTATTTGTCGATAACAGTGGTCTCTGTATGATATCTCATAATTGAACGCCGCAAACTTTAGAAAATTATCTAGATCGTCAATTCTGAAATCGTGATTATTAATGCTATTCCAATGCTGTTCACCGAAATTTTTGGTAACTTCTATAACATCCACCAGTGGTTTACTCAGACATTTGATATCTAAAGAAATGAACGTCATTTCCTTATCGCTGGACTGCATCCTAATCGACCTTCAACTAGGTCACTCATATGAGCTCTCCTCTCAAGATGGTGATACCAAGATACAGTGATTATCATAAAAAGTGGACCACCTAAATTTTGTCTGACTTTAAAAAAGTTTCGTCAAATACAGGCACAAATTTGGCAGACTAATTAAATAAAGGTTGAAATAAAATCTTCTTTATTGTTCAGTGACTCTGTAGAGCCGTATAGCCCTTAAAAGGCTTTTTTATGATCAATCTCATCTGCGAAGAAAGAAAGGAGAAGTTTGTGAATCCATGAGAACTCTGTGCATATGAGTGCCTTACAGTTACGAGAAGAATTGATGGCGAATCAGCAGAACAATTTCTGTCAAAGATAGAGGAAGCAGCGAGACGTGAAGAAACGGTGTTGTACAACAGACGTTTGAAAAAATGGAAAAATCTGACAAAAAAGTGCTTGAAAAGTACTGTATTGAGTTTAAACCACTGTTTCATTTCAATCATCATGACAATTTTTGGTTTAGCAATACTTCTGTTCAGCGCAGTGTACAGTACCTGAACCATAACAGCAATTGCATCAACAATGAAACTGAGATCGATGTTCCGGTTCCAGTCTTAACGGTATTAAGTCGAACAGAGAGAACAGAAAGTTTTGTACTGATAACAGCATTCTCTAAAACCAATAGCCTCAGGTGGAAAATACTATCGCCGAGACTAACAGTGATAATAATACAGTAAAGATCCCATTCCAAAAAAAACAACTAGCGCCCCAACAGAATATTGAAGAGAAATATTTTTTTTTGAATTCGAAGCGATGAAAATAATCGATGTAGAAACTAGCTATTGCAAAAACAATAAAAAATATAAGGAAGACCCGAAGAAAGTAAAATTGACTCAAAAAATTTTATCACTCAATAATCTTCTAGCTATTTCGTCTGCCAAAACGAATCGATCAGTTATTTGCGAAGAACAAAAAAATGAAACCCAGGTATCCAACTTTCTGAAAGACACTTCTCCGAGCCAGTGTCCTCATTCGCTCTACGTGTTAGAACAAACCTAGTATAAGCACAGAAAACTGATAGTGACTCGCAACCAGCTGCGTTCAGTGCTCCTATAAAGGATCACAAACCAAAAACACAGACACCAAGATGTCTTCAACTCTTCATAATTCCTTCATTAAAGTCCTTTCCTCTGATGGAGGCCCAAACAGCTAACACTATTGTGCTGCTCCATCTGTCAAAAGAAGCTGCTTCGGAGGTTCTCAAATCTGCTGCATTCGTCGATTAATGACTTATCACTTATCATTTGGACGCTCCGCTCCATTTGTATAAAGCAGCAGTTCTGGAAGCTCTTCAATCCGCAACATATGTCAATTATGAGCGCTCCATTTGTCTATTGGAGCTGTTCTGGAGGCTCACCAATCCGCTGCATCTGTCGATTGAAGGCGTTCCCCTCCATACCGCATGCCTTAGGGTATCTCTTTATAGTGGATCCGAACTAATGGAGTAGTTCTGGAGGCTCACCAAGTCTCTACGTCTGCTGGTTTAAAGCGCTGCACTCCATTTGTCAAAAGGAACTGTTTTGGAGACTCACCAATTTGTCTATTTTGTCTATATACTGGATCCGAACTAATAGAGCAATTTTTTGATTATGCTAATAAGAACTACAAAGGTATGATGAATTTATCACATTTGATTTTGACTTCTGTACCAGCTTTCAAGAATTTTAATTCTGCTAGTGTTCAAACAGAAGGTGACGTATCATTTTCTTAATCAACTGATGTCAGATATAAGTTGATTCACTTTAATAAGCTTAATATCAATCATTTCCTCGGTCATCCACGTGCATCATGACACAAAAACGACATGCAGCAGTTAGTCAGAGGCTTGGCAATGGGGTACGTTATTGCTCGATTTGAATGACCTGACGGCTTGCTTGCCCTGGTCATCTCCCTCATGGAACAATTTAGTTGTCGACTGCGAGCACAAACTCCAAAAGCTACAGCGGCAGGTGACGGCAAAGAAAGTACATAATATGTCAGTATATGTCAATAATACATTTATATGCATATATTATACAGTATATTATATATATACATTTATAATACATATATACATGCTATTATATGCATTATAATAATGAATTTTCCGCGATACTGAAAATCTGTTCAGAAGTTGCAATTAACTAAAATTTAATTAAATTAAATTTAGAATTTTAATTATATTATTAGACCTATTACAATTGAAATTTGAAAGAAGAAATGGTTCAACTGCAAGGACTCAACTTGCGGCAACCATGTAGCTCACGCTATCTGTGAAAACTGTGTTGAAAATAGGATTGTTGAAAGTTTCAACTTGAAACTATAGTATGATTGAATTACATTTTGCAATTTCTTTGATGCATTTTGAAAATGTGTGCAATGGTATAAAATATAATTTGGCTAATGCATGATTCAAATTGAAACAAAGAATGTTTCTATAATAAAAATCTGCATGAAAGGACAAAATTGATAAATAGTGAAAATGAAGACTCCTATTAGAGGTGATAAATTCATCATTAGTTCTAAGTTGCGCCAGACTGGTATTCCGAGGGTTCAATACTCTAGGCCCTGCCGATTCACCATTATACATAGACCTTCACTTATAAATTCAT
This sequence comes from Prostheceraeus crozeri, assembly GCA_907163375.1. Taxonomy (NCBI): domain Eukaryota; kingdom Metazoa; phylum Platyhelminthes; order Polycladida; family Euryleptidae; genus Prostheceraeus; species Prostheceraeus crozeri. The sequence goes on from CAJQUW010013011.1 coordinate 346,080, forward strand.
GCAGTGTCGCTTTACAGACAGCGCAATGCGTGTACACACTGCAACGTATCAGGCGCCGCCCATGATTTTGATGACTTTGGAAAATGGAACATTGGCGCATAACTTTCTTGATTTCAGAGAATCTCAATTTAAAGATTCTTAGCGGCAATCTCCTATAATTTTCTTTCAAACGCTAGTTCGGGCGTAATGAGAGGGCGCCTATCTCCTGTAATACATCACATAGCATTAGCTCTTATGTGAATTGGGGTCCCACCTGAATTTAGATGCTTCTACTAGATGATTATACTCGCGGTATAAATATTGTGCAAGACGGAATTGCTTTTACTTCAATATATTGACATCACTTCATTGCTGATCTCATCAAATGCTCTGTCTCTTGTATAAGACGAATCAACTCAAATGTTAGACTTCACGGAAGATATGCGTATTGTATACAGTATATATTCACAGAAAACACGATGATTGTTCCATAATGAGTCAACAAGTTAAAATTTTGAATGGCACAATTTCAGCTGATTATCATGAAAGATCACTTGGGTATTGAATCTAGATTTGAAATATCTCTATGAATATGGACAATTTTGCACTTAATTCTTGGTTGCGGCAAACATGTAAGTTCCGCTTTGCAGTTATTTTCATATTCCATTATTCTTCAAACCTAATTTCACTTTCTTTGTCATCTTAATTGTCAGAGGTAAATGCTGTCCTTGCAATGTTTGATCTTATGATTAGCATATCTTTATGTCGAACTTGACTGCGGTGTTTGATCAGGAATACTAAAAATGAATGATATTTTGACAAATTGATCATTGTGATGTCTTCATTGAAATAAGCAGTACGTAAATTCGACACCGCAGTTAGGTGAGACATAAAATTATGGTAATTACTATAAAGTAGAGATTATTAAGTTAGAGTTTCGTCTTCGCCAAAATTCTGCGTGCAATTCAGTTTTGTGGGATTCATTTCTGACAATCAACATATACTCTGTAGACCATCAAACTAAGGTTTTCAATCCCGGGATACCGAGATTCCTGAGTTATCGTATTTTAAGGGATTCAGAATCACGGGATAAGGTAACCGGTATCCCAGGATTCATTAACATCATTTTTTAGGCAGTTAGGCTTTATGAAGATGGTGTAACAAGGAAGTCACAATGAAGATAAACATATTTCATCGTTTCAAATTGTAATATATTGCTACATTTAAAACTTTTCCTTTTTCATTATCAATATTAGACCTAAACTGTCAAGAATACATCAGACACGGTAGTCTTATAATTGCATGCAGGTGTTTATTACTTATTCATACATTTTCATCATATGCTAGAATTAACTTTAGCGTATCTTCGTCACAGTATGCCAAAAATTGTTTACTTTTTTATATCAACAAATAAAACTATGTTCAGGCAGTCGAGAGAAGGAAAGAGAGAGCGTTATGCATACAAGCGCACTAATATGTAATGAATTTTTGAAGCAATTATTATACAATATCGGTCTTTTACCGGACGCTACAAAAGTCACGGGATTTGCATTTTGATTTGAAAATCACATACCAGGTTTAAATACGACTACGTATATTGTGAACGATAACCAGATCTACTTATTGTTACAGTTTAATAATAACAAGAAGAAGAAGAAGCTCTTTGCTGTTTGTCTGTTGAACTCTGAGAGTACATTACAAAATAACAAAATATCGATGTCTGTAGGATGCGGGAAGCAGCAACGGAGAAGACTGATAAAGGTAGCATAAAAATGCTATTTTTAAAATTTAATGAAAGAGTTCTTGAAACGAACTGTTCGTGCAGAAGGCGCATGAAGACTAGATGCCCGGCGAGTAGATGTGTTGACTGTCATAAACAATGGTCGAAGAAGATGATCGTCGTTTTTAGAAATATCACAGAATAGTCTTTCACCGAATGTAGTCAAAAAACTCGAGAAGGTCATCATCCGGTATATCAGCACCAATTATCCGAAACACTCGTTGCTCAACTCGCATCAATGCATTTAATAGATAGGGATATTGCAGAAAGAAGGAAAGGCGTATGTTAAGACGGAGAGGATGAAAGCAATATATGAAGTGATCATTGCATTAACTGGACATCCTGACCGGCGTAAATTTCTAATAATGAAAATTCGCATCATTTTGGAGAAAGTGATTCCCAGAAATTTAATATGCTCAACTTTCAGGAGAAGGCGGTTATCAGAGATCTGAATATCTGATGTTGTTAAATCAGACTTAGCTCTTACGTCCATGACGACACTTTTGGATTCATTTATGGGAAGTTGACACGATCTGGACCAGAGTTTAAGATTGTCTCATTCCAACCGAAGATTGTCTAGCGAAGAAGACCTCAGGAAATGTAGGAACATTATGTCGTCAGCATACTTAATGACTGTAGTATTGCAGCACACAGGACTAAGGTCGTCATCGGCGAGAACAAAGAGCACTGGTTCGAGGACATTGCCTTGTGGAACTCCACTGGGAATGCTCCTCCATTTTGAATCAAGCCCATTGACAATGACACGTTGAAATCTGCCACATAAGAAAGACGATGTCCAATTGACCAAATTCTGAGGAAGACCGAAGTTGCTACAAGCATTCAAAATAACACTGTGTGGAAGCTTGTCAAAGGCCTTGATATGTCGACAGAGATGGCTCTCACATATCCAGGACTGGATTCCAAAAACCGAAGGAATTCATGCTGTGCTAGGACAAGAATAGAAGTTGTTCCGCAGCCTGGTCCAGGAATATACTCAAACTTCGACTTGCTCAAGATGTTCTTCACACGAGGAATGATAAATTTTTGAGAACTTACGCGGTCTAGAATTTTGGACAATACCGGTAGTAAGGAGATACTCGGAAAGTCCAGTAGGATTAGAGCATTTGGGTATCGGACGTATGTTTGCAAGTTTAAAGCAAAGATGAATGCATTGAAATTCAGCACTCCAATTGAAGAGATATGTAGTAGCTGAGCCCAGTAGGTCGGCATTTTGACGGAAAATCCAGGGGGTAGGCCAACCGGTTCACATGAAGTACCGGAGGTGCTCCGCAGTTGTGAATAGACATCAGATTCCGTAATCAGCATAGAGAATGTGCTTTTTGAGTCACAAACAGGAGGCTGTGGAACGATAGAAATTTGTGAAGTTTATGTCTGCATGTGAAAAGAGAATTGTCTATCTGATATCATAAATTGTATTGTACTGTCTACCGTTAAAAAATTCGTCTAACAATTTAAAACAACGCCTAATGCTGTTCAGCCTACGCTTGCCTAAGTATACTATCAGTAGATGCATTTGGCTTGCTAATACAGCGGGGTCAATCCTGGGTTCGGAAAAAGTCGAAATTTTGAAAACCCTACATCAACCCTTTTGAAATTTGAGCTACAGCATGAAATCTTAAGGCATTATATCTACGGTTTTGTGACAACTGTGTGATACCACCATTTCTTTCATATAAGTTAACCGATTTCGATGAGCATTATACATTGTAATAAGAAGGCTCACAAAATGCAGGTTCGCCTCTTGCGCGATTCACTGTCATACTCAAATGTCTTTATATAGAAAAATTCGATTCGTGAATTGAACGACTTTTATATTTTGACCACTGACCAACAAACACGACAACGGATGCAAGCTTATTATATCTTAATTGAAAGTTGAGAATGCAAGTTCCCGAACGATGTATGGCACGTTAACGCGCGACAAGATTGGAAGGGGATGAGAATCAATTGAATTTTTACACCATTTAGGTGGTCCATCTTTTATTATCAACTATATTCTTAAGCAGAGTAAGCAAAAGTTGGACCGCAATTTCGGTGGGAAATGCCTTGAATTTCATTCGGCATTAGGCTATCAAATAAAACCTTGTCAGTGTTTTTTGTAGAACATTTTGCCAATCTGCATGTAAAATAAATATTTCTCTAATATATATCTCAACCAAAAAAATCCAAGTGACCTATGTGACTGAAAGCACTTATTTCCTATGCAAACGTTTTTAATAAATTGCATTTGCTTCATGTGAATGTATATGCAACACTGTAAACTGTAAACCGTAAATATCCGTTAAATTAACAGCTAAAATTATTTTCATTGGTTTTTACAGTCTGAACTGTAAATATCCGTAAGTACATCGTCTTATCGCATTTTGCTTACTGTTTCTGCCGACTTTGTCGTAAAAAACAATTTCTTCGTGTTTGCACGCGTAATTTGTTAAATTTATTCACGATCTATGTATCAATCACGAAGGGGCAGTGGAGCATACATAGAGGTGTGTTATGCCTCTATGTAAACAGTGACGGTATAATGTGCATGTGCTGCAACCACACAATTAGACTGTTTAAGCGCATCACTTTGCTAGAAGTACAAACTGATTCAAAACAATGGCACATGATGGAACTTATTAAGTGGGCAAAAGGAAATTTTTAATACTTTGAAGAGATAGGAAAATAGTCGTGCGCCGCTTGCGAATGGCTGTGAATTCCTTCAAAATGCTCCGATCGCCACGATTCCTTCAGATTCGAAGAATTCGGATCATTGAGCAAAAGTTTTCTCAATAATGTTGGTCTTTCCGATCATCATTAAAAAATACGCCCTTATCACTATTACTTTTTTTACTTATTAACATTATTATTATTCAGAACTTAATTCATGGCTTTACGCTGTGTTGTTCTGTCCAATATCGTCACAGTATTGGTTAAACCAGATAGTGTCCCAAGGGTCTCTGTTGCTGTTGTTGTTCGCTGTATTCGTGGATTATTTTCAAGTGAGTAGCACAAATAGTGCCGAATTACATAGTGTGAAATGAGTGAACGACTTGGGTGTTATTGAGATATTGTCGATAGAGTACTTTTCATCCACTTACTTGAGTGATGCTGTAAATTAAATTTAAGAGCTACAATCTTGTTTTGAAAGCATCAAAATGTGCTCAGCTGTGCATTAGAAAATCAAGTAAATCTCTAAAAATCTTAACAGAGTTTCACGTGTCACGTCAGCTAAAATCCTTGGTGTCACTTCTACGGAACGATTTAAGTGGAATCAATAAGGATAAACAATTGCTTCTCATAGATTCCGCATTATCCGTAGTCTCAAGCATGTACTGAACACAAATGACCTTCTATCATTCGTCTATCATTCGCTGATCACTTCAAGCTTCATGCATGCATCACCAGTTTATGGACGTCTGCCAACTACCCTGTTGATAAATTGCAGCAATATCATATTCGCTTTATTTGCGGCCCTACACATGCTTGTAGGAGCTTGCCACTGAAGTCCGGCAGCCAGAACTAGTTTCTGCAGAGAACGAGGTTGAAAGTGAGACTTTCACAGAATGATGTACAACCCATGCCTACTGCGAGTCTGCACGTCTGCCAAGTTCTAGTGAGTTCCTCTTCTTGTCAGACAGGATCAAAGAAAAACACATGTAAATCCAATGGGACGCAGATTGCATTTTATGGCTAAAATGAAATTTATCTCTGATTAAACGGAAAGTACTAAGCCCAGAGTCATAATTTTTTTCACATGGAATGTCTTCAGGTGCATGTGCTGTAATCATGCTTCTGATCGACAATGTATGTGAGAATATGGTTGAATGTGGATAAAGTTGCTCAAAATATTTGTGCTTGCTCACATTGAGAGGATCGCAAATCTAAGTGTGTTTAGCTTTATAGACAGGGGTGCGTGAACATGAAAGGGAATGACCTGAAGACATTCCATAAACATTTCAAAATTTTGGCAAAATTTCATTTTAACCAAAAACTGCAGTCTGCGTCCCATTGGATTTACATGTGTTTTTCACTGATCCTGTCTGACAAGAAGAGGAACTCACTAGAACTTAGCAGACGTGCAGATTCGTAGTAGGCATGGGTTGTACATCATTCTGTGAAAGTCTCACTTTCGGCCTCGTTCCCTGCAGAAACTGGTTCTGGCTGCCGGACTACTACCTGAAGAACGATTTCGAGGTGAAGCATTAAATTTGTTCGCAAAGAGAGCGATCATCAACAGAACTCATGTTTGCTGTGTTTTCGGATTCCAAAGTAGAAGATCGAACTCGTTCATTCCTTGGACTAGCTTGTTCACAACTGTAGAATAGCTCAATTCGGTGATATTGTTTCTACTTTATAATTGCCCTCAGTTTTATCTATATACATACGTATACGTATTTATGTAACATAGAGATTGCAGAGTGCCAGTTCGCTTGGGCTTTGAATAGAAAAGATGTCCTCAGACTTGAACAATTTAAGCACGAAAATTCCTTGGCAGCCGTAGAATATGCGCTTCGCCCTACAAGAGAACGTCAGTGCGGCTCAAAATGGCCCAAACAAGCATAAAATATCTATAATGGCTGAACAAGCTTAGGGACTACGCAACAGGCCAGGATAAAAAAGCTCAGAGCAGCCTGTTGTATAGCCTGCTCTAGATACCTATATGATTTTCCTGTGATCTACTCTGTGATTTGCTCTGATCATCATTTTTAACAGTATCCTAAACACACCACCACCGAAGCCTTAAGGGCGTAATATATGGTGCTTACAAAGTGCTCAACGTTTCCTGATTTTGATTTCAAGTGTAAGGCGAGTGGCACGCGGGGTTCTTTCAGAGATCCTTGCTTTACCTATTAAGCTGCTAATATGTTATTCAACTCATTATACTACTTTCTACTAGGGAATGCAGGGATTAATTTTGTTGTCACTATGATAATATTTTAGGGATATTTAATGCCTTGTTAGTGAAGATTGAATAGATTATCGAACACCTGTCGATATCGTTCTTTGAATTTCTATTCACAACTGAGGAGATTATGCATTCTTAGACTTTACCATTCTTAAATAGCCCTAGATGCAATGAAATAATAGACATACGGATTCAGAAAATTTCAGAAAACAACAGAAAGCAGTAGGAACTGCAGAATTTCGTCGCAACCTAGTAGATTTTCCTGTTTATATTCTGTCCTGCAGAGCATCACTGGTATAGGGCAGGGGCAATGAATAATGTAGTCTACAAATTGCTTGTTGCAATGTGTGTGGCGCGGTAGCCTGCATGTTTGTGATATTAGACTCTGAAGTAGCATGCTGGTCAACACTTTCCTGCAGCCAACAATTTGGAGAGTTGGCTCTTATATTTCAAGTTTGCGAGAGCTCTATAGCCCTCGCTCTATAGCCCTCGTAGCTAATTTTCAGTAAGGACGCCTAACTAAGTAAATCTCTATTATATGCTAATAACAGGTATCAGCTAAGAATCGACATTCGTTAATTACTTTGGTTTGACAGGCCTAATGCCATCTTAAAGGTTTAGTGAAGCTGGAATACAACATAAACGCATTTTTTGATGTCACCAACGAATTTAAAATGACATCAATAAAATGATTTGCTTGTTAAGTTGTACTGTGCGGTTTCAAGATATGAAATGTAATGACCTCTTGATAAACATTCTTTCATCTCCAACAGTATAGATTAGGCATTTCCGATAGCAAATATTTTGAGAATGACTAAATATTTATTAAGCAACTGAAATATTGATTGAGAAATTCTAGCGGCCTATCATTTCAGACAATATTCAAATATTGGCTATTTAGAAATTATCAAATGCAGTTTTTATGTGTCGAAGCTCCTTTCAGATATTGAATTAAATCTGCTAAACATTTTAATAAATGAACAGCAAAAGGACTGAGATGAAATTCTTGCTTGAAGTTGTATTATCATTTTCTGTTGACTCGACTAAATTGATGTTCACTGTACAATATCTATAAAGAATTGCGTTTTATCTGCCGAACAAGTGACAATATTTACCATCTGTGCTTGATTTTATGTTAAAAATTGCCACTCGTCTTACTTAGCTGAAAGCGAGCATCATACCAGTTTCGAATGATCAACATTGGAAAATGATCAATGGTGTATATAGAAAAACAGTGAATTTTCCAGCTGCTATCTCTTCAAGCGTGATGAAAGAAGCCATGCTTCTAGTTCGCGGCATTGTCTCTATAACTGTTGGAAATATTCTCTTTGGTAGCTAACATTCCGCCGCAAAGAGCACATGTAATCAGTCTCACTTTGAGTGCAATAGATTTTAGTTTTCTTCTTCCGAACTCAGGGAATGTGCACCGATGCTTGGACTAATGTGATTCTGTCTAGGTAAATACATGCTCTCAAAGCTTAATAAGGACAACTGTGATGTTCGATAGCTCTTCATTGTGCACTGCACAACTGTAAAACTTGAGAGATTTTTGGAAAATTACATTGTCTAGGAATAAGAGATAGAAATACAGGTATTAAGATTGTATGAAAGGGTTCGGGTAAATTATCTGTCTGAATTGCGCACATAATGTAAGAGAAGAGCATAAGTTCTCAAGAATTATTAAATATTTTCGAATGAAATGATCAGTTTCATAAACCTTGAACTCATCGGTGTAAAGTTTCCATTTCAAATCCAATTTCTCGAGAGACTTTGTCTCACTATTTTCTCATCATTGTGTATAGCATATATTGGATTTGATTGTTGTCTTGAATACCGACACGACGCATAGATATAATGTAAATTCAATCGAGGCTCTATTTCGAAAATCATCGCTTATCAAGCGTATGATTTCGATCAAACTTATTCTGCAGTTTACTCAGCTTTAATTTACTTGCCGCATTGTTTTACTTTACATATTTCTAATGAACATATCTGATATTAATGAAAGGATGGTTGAAATTTGAAATTGACTGTCTATGGATGACTATCAGCTATATTCATCGCTTCAAATTTGGAACGAACTGAATTGCTGACGGATGTGACAATTTTGGGATAGTTTCAAGAATACAAAGAAGCAAATAAATTATGAATGTAGATCAACCAATACGAAAGGATCAAAAAATGTATAGGATGCTTGCGTTATCATTTTGCATTGCTTAGATTTCATTGATATGCCGTCCGCAGTGTTGACACCAAGAACGACTGGTTAAGGAAATGTGATTTCTAACATCGATTCAAGAAACTGCAAATGGTCAGCAAAAAAGAAGGAATGAGATTCCTCGTGGATTCAAAGACTTGATTTTGATGATACTTGTAAAAGTTGATCCCATTCTGCTGTGTAGGGATGACAATCCCGGTATTAAGGCATTTTTTGGGGCAGTCGGGATCCCAGGATTGGGGCTCTGGGATCCCGGGATTGATGTGAGAGAATATTCTATATTAATTATAGAGCAAATTAAAGAGTGTGTTCCGTGTTGCCGTCAAGCTCGTAATACTAGAGTAACACCGCAAAACGTGAAAATTACAAAACATTATAGTAGCTCTCATTTGAGTATATCATCAACATGTACTGTACCCATGAAAAAACCCAGAGCTACGCATTATTTGATCACAAAAGTTGAATAAGATAGTAGTAAAACCCCATCACTTATCTTTGTGTCAATAATTCATCTTCCTTATATCTACATGTTACGTAAGTCTGCATCAAGTACGCCAACTTACTGTCATTTTCTGATGAGACCTTATCATTATCTAAAGAATAGGGTCATCCAATGTCTTGTTGAAGTCCTAAAACATAAAAGCGTGTGAATGCATTGAACTCAGGCACACTATCATCGTAGGAAAGCTCACACATTCGATAAAATAGTATTTTCTCTTGATAATACTTCATGTAGACCTACGAGAACAAATATTCAAATCACATTTTCTTTATTTATTCTGTATTCACGTCATTAATATTTTCAATCGATTCATTTAACTTGTTTTGCTAAAGATGTGCATGCACATGTACATCGTACTGTTAAGTATGAAATACATGTACATTTGTAATTAATGATCCATAGCGACAATTAATCATCAATTTACGTACACCTTGTATCTCATGTTTTCTGGATAAGAATGAATTCACATTAAATCATTGTCACTTTCATTTTGTGAATTCATTCAATGTGGTCAATTAGAATTTGTTGAGTGTTATAGCAGACTTATGTCGACATAATACAAAGGCAATAAATCAGAAATATATCGACATAGGGAGCATGAAATAAGCTCCTACACGCACATGTACGGTATGTGCAACACTGATATGCATGACATGTGGTTTGCAATGATACCCTGAACCCCTAGACATTTCGGGATCCCGGGATTCACCCCCTAATCCCGGTTGGGATCCCGGGATTTGTAACCCCAGTCTGCTGTGGCTCTTGATTCATCAATATTTAAGTTAACGATTCGACAAAGGCTGATTGAATCAGGATTTAATGGCGGCCATCTCAAGTTGAATTATCCGATCAACATTGAGGATCGATTAAGATGGGCTGTGAGTCATTGCCGTAGACGACATTAATAGAATCACATTGTTTGGTCAGATTCAACCTCAGTTAGTCTGAAAAAGTAGGAAGTAGGAATCCCTCCGCAAGAAGGAATTCATTTCTATGGTCTGAAAGATAGTGACAGCCGATTGAAACTTTGGGTTGGATCTGACAAGCAAATTCCACAATATTTGTATTGTATTGCATCTTATCGGTAATTCAGACAAAAGTGATTTTCACTAGGCTATTAAATTGCTTTGGCAATTATTTTTTTCATCAATATATTTCATGATGCAACTATACAAAGTAGTAATCGTATGAAGCTATTTGATACAATGACTAATAGGCAGATAGACAACCACATGCCTAAACACCCATAAACTGATACTGATTAACTGATGCCATTTTCACCTAATCAAAATAAAAAATGCATCAGTTCATAACAAACAGTTCTGTAAACAATTAACCCTGTAAAAAGAACAAGCGCTCTGTAGTTATGTAAGCCTTTCGATGGTCTTCAATGATGAATCATCAAATTTACAGGCTCATTATTGAAATAATGGGGGAGTCAGCACCTCTATATTTTGAAGCGATCGGGATTCGCAGCTCTGCTTTCAATGATGTTGAGTAGTTATTGTAGGAAAAACATGAAGCTCCTGTGAATGTACACATGTGTTGGTGAAGGACAATCTGAAACGTCAAAGTCGTTTTATAGTATCTGTTATTAATGAAAGGCATTCCAGCAGAAAACTACGCTTCTTATCGTGACTTTCTGAACCGTGTTATTTTGAACTTCCGAATATCATATAGACAAGTTGCTATTCAATGACAGTCAAGCAATATCTTGTCAGGCATCGACCGCGAAAGTTGATGATGTTTTACCAAACAATGTACGTTAGTGATATGCTTGATCTTGGGTACTAACTTGTTGTTAAATATTCTGGATGACAAGAAAGCTTCCTCTCAATTATCGTGAATCGATTCATAGCTGAATTGTTCCAATGGAGCAATACAGATCAAAATGGGAATGTTCGATAAAATCGCTCAATATTTTTCAGATGTAACATCATAGTGCCTATAGCGAAAAATATCAGCTTATGCATCAGCTTTTGTATGTTAAAACGCAACAAAGTATTAATGATCTTAGAAAACTTCGAAATAATCGGTCTGTCGAAGCTATTGCTATTGTCAACAGTAGACGAACTCGCCCTCTGTATGGGGTGAGTTTGTCCATACCCAATGCGCTTGTTATTCATTCAAAGTTGGTCTAGGCACATTGCACTTAGGCTGCGTATGCAACTATTTCAAATCTCTATCGAAATCATATGGGAAATAGATGCACAATTATTAGGAAAAATGCTGAAAAGTGGGCGAATTCATCCCCCGTGCGGTACTCAAACTATTGAAAAAATTAATGCACCCTACTTCCCCCATCCATAATTTATTTATACTCGATAATTATGCAATTATTATATTTAACTAATCACATTCACTATGATTATAACTTGAAAATGAAGATGTTGCACCTGAATATAATTATTGAACTCATCATAGATTTTCAGAAAAAATACAGGGTTTCAAATATTAATATCATTATATATTATATGATATTATATTATTAACAATGCAGAATATAAAATGAACAAGAGTTGGCTATGTTTCAGTCAAATACAAGTCAACAAAATGCTTATTCCTTTTTTGCAGAGTTTATGGAGAATATGCTTCGAGCTGAGAAACTTCTGATCTGATGCTGTCGATGGATGAAAAACGGAATAAATTTGTAGCAGCTGCATCCTGAGCCGTAGATACTGTAAATGTCAGCATCGATGCACTTTGCCTATTTTCTGGTATTCGCTTCTTTCAGTCCAAGAAACAAAGGTGCATTATGCATCGAGATCCTAAGAACATGTGCGTAGTAAACTTGAATCATATCGGCTTTCTTTAATGACGCAAAGTTGATTAACATCAAGCAACCTAATGAAAATACGCCATTTCCTTAAGCAAAACACAAATTTCTGACAAATAATTGGAGCTGTCAGTGTTCTTCGACAGAAATGATTTTTAAATGCCAGTATACTATTTTATATTTTCATCTACATTTTATCAGTATCTTGTATTTTCTGAAGAACGTGCTTATCTACAATGTTGAATACGGAGTGTGAACCATGAGTGTGTGAGCCACATACAAGGTTAAATTGCATTTTGAAAAGGGAATCACTAAGCGTTGGAGTTTGCTTTACTTGGAGTTGCAGACTCGTACATAACGCGACTGCAACAATGTGTTTTTTAATTTATTAATAGATTACACACATTAGATCATGACATAGCATTCGCCAAGAGAAAAATGGTCAGAATTCTTTCATTGTCCTGCTCTCTTCCGAGCTAATTAAAATATTTAAAAGTATTAACTGGTGATTTAGGCAAATTATACCGTAGCTCTTTCATTTGTGTCGTCCAAAATATTACAAGAATGGTGCAACAATTTGAAACAACGTCTCAAAAAGTTTTTGGATAAAAAGCATACATAGTTTTATCTAAATAACATTCCTTGCTTTGCCTTTTTTCAAGTAGTAATATGTGCCATCTTGATTTGTGCAAAATGATGCATTCTGATTTCACAACATATTTCCAGCTCTCTTAAGTGTCTATTGCGTTTGCTTAGATGGACTTGATAATCATTAGCTGCACATTTACGCAATAAAATTCATTACCTGATAAATAGACATTAATGTAGAGCACAGTCATCACATGTTGCATTTTCCAAATAAATATGTGGTTTCCAATATCAATCTAATACCTGTATGAGTATTGACGTACAAAAGTTGCAGTCTTTAGTAATGCTCTAAGCCTGAATTTTAAAACTTGGTTTTTAAGTGTGATTTCATTATAGCGAATAATTTCATCGTATTTCACTGTTTCTAGATATAACTTCCTTTCAAAGATTGATTCAAAATTGCGCGTTTAAAGATGAGTTTTATGTTAGGATATAGCACATCATTGTAAGACCTTTTTTCAAACCAGACTCAATAAATAAAATTGTGCGTTGAAAATATGCGCTAAGCTTTTAAACCTTAATTTAGATTCCAGGTGGCAATTATGATGTAGACTTGCTGATTGACTCTTCTGATAGATGCTTCATCACAGCGTGAATACCTGTAGATTAAGATACGTGAGCCAATAATCTTGCCTAATCTATGGCCTGTTGGAGCAGTCATCTTGTCTCTGCTAGAACATAAGCGTCAGAGAGCACTCCGGATGCCGAGGGGTGCATGATAAGATCAAGGGTCGAAAATTCTTGCCATTTCGTCGATGTCTGTTAAGAGAATTTCTTGTGGAAGCTACAAAAAAGTATCCAATTCCCTAAATTGTCAGGATCAAAAAAAATATGCGCAAAGAGCAAGCAACGATTGACATCGAACACCTCATATTTTCTGGAGGACATTTAAAAGTCTACAATAGCAGTTAATTAAGTGTCATGTCATGCCGTGCCGAAATAAGTGACAACATAGCGGTTCAGCATAAAAGTCCACAACTTGCGTTATGATAAATGAAATAATCGATTATATAAATTATTGTTGCTAGATCATGTAAATGAACGAGAAAATGTCCTTTAATCCATTATTATTCTGAAATATAGCCTTCAATCAGTGATCTTCAAAAGCTCATTAAAAAATGAAAAATTCACATAGTGACATGATTTCATGATCACATGAAAAACAGACATTGTCATATGATCTCCTGATAATGACTACAGAGATAAACCAGCGTCGCTCTCAGTTTTTTCTTCACATATTTATTTTTCCTTCATCTCATTCTGTAAAATTGTGAAGAATCATCATTCGAATGTCTCATCCAATGTCATCAACTTGTATTTTGTATGATAGAAAATATACGCTATTGACTTTTGACTTAAGAGAGTATACTGTATCAGAACTCAATCGATAACTTGTTATCTTTTTCGTATATTTGATACCCAAGCAATCTTATTCTCACCTTTTAGGAAAACAGCTTCAGGATGCAATGATAAAAAATTAATTGGATGGCATACCGACTGCCAGGTGGGATGTTAGAAATGAAAGTGATCTTTTTGGAATCAATTATTTTCGAACCTACAATTAAATTTATACCGATATGACATAGCTTATTTAATTTTCGAGGCAGAAATAACCTTCATAGTTTCGAAATATAAAGTAAAATAGGCTTATATAATTAAATTGCATAGTTTTCTGGAACTTTTAGTTAATAAGACCAATGGAAATCGATCGACTGATATTAGTAAAATCGGCATTCTGCGGAAAGTGCCAAGAAGATTGGTACACTTGATGAATTGGCCTGAAGCGAAAACTTTTTTTAGTACTTCATGCATGGAAAACGTGAATTCAGAGGTAGGACCTGATGGCAGGCAGTGTCTTTGCAGCCAATTTTGTGAGCGAGCTGGTTTGATGATTAGCGGTAAATCTCTACGTCCAAGTAGCGGATAGACGCCTGATGATGTTGCAGGTCAACTTAAATGTGACTGTCGATGGAGTTAAGGTGAAGGAGGAAGGCTTGAACAGGTTCCAATCCATGATCCCAAATGGCAGAAACATCATCCTAGAATCGGACCCATAAACTTGGCTAAAACTGGAATGAGGAGAGAGAGCAGACAGTTCTCATTCGCCGAGATAAATGTTGGCAAAGGAGCCACCGAATGCTTCCCCCTAGCGACACCAGATACTTATAGATATCTCTCTCCTTGAAAAATAAAGTCATTCCTTTCTAGAGAAAGACGGAGGAGGTATAAGATGGCATCGGTTGGTTTTCGGGAATCAGGATAACGTTGAAAGGCTCTGGAGACACGCTGAATGCATTCGTTTTTGGGAAACCTTGTCGCATTTTTGAGGCAGCACTTTTAAGACGAAGCCAACCTGTGCTTTCGGGACTTTTTGTTTTTGCGTATTTTCAATTTTTTCACCAAAAATCGTTGGATTTGGTGCACTGCAAAGTCAAATTTATTACCTATTTTGAAAAGTACCTTTCTAAAGTCTTTTCCAAATTTTTTGTGATATCTTTCCACAAAGCGCATTGATTTTCAATAACTACAGAATTTAGGCAATATGAGTCTATGTATCACTCCATGATCATCAATATACCATGAACAAGTATTAGAACTTCAAATACTACTACTTAATATTTTTAGTAGTGCTGGACAATTAAATAGTCATTTGTGTTCTTTCGCCATCATTTGAATTATTTAGGTATCTACAAGTCGTCCGTCTTCTTTGTATTCACATTTGAATTTCCTTGGAAGTACAGAATACCGCCTCACAGGCTACTTTTCGGAGGAAAGTTTTTCATATTTCATAAGCATGTACATATAGATCTGTGTTGTATTCCATGCACAATTCAATCTCATCAATCTCTTATTGTTCTCATAAAGGTAATTTCATTCAATCAGTGCGGCACTGTAAGCATAAATTATTAAAGCAATGCATAGCCAAATTCCAAAGCAGTTCAAAAATATCAAAAAATTGTGATTTTGAATTGCTACCTTTAGTACAAAGATGAGGGAGTTAGAGCATCATTAATAAGTTCGCATACAAAATATATCACACAGTGAATTTATGTGTTTGGGAACAATACTTAGAAAGTTAAGGGGGATTAATCGGGGTCCTTTGGGATATCGATGCGCTTAAAGGCCTGGTATGGATAAAGTTGTAAATTCAGAGTACCAAAAAACAAACTTTGGAAGAATTTTCATAACGCATTTTGAAATTCATTGCCAGCATAATACTTGACCTGCGTTTGTAAGTAGAATCATTTCCAATGGTCACAAAATTCCTCACTAGAAAAAGGCAATACCTCTCTAACTTTCGTACTTCGCTTTGTTCACTTTCTTTTCAATTTTTCGTGGGGCATTCGTCGCAACTTTTTTGAACAGGCATTTGAAGTATAATCTATCGCTATATGAACTAAGCTACATAAACAACTTACAAATTGTATTAAAATGACAAAAATAAGATGACAAGGATATAGCATGCATCCATAGAGTAAGTATATCAGGTAGAATGGTAACTCCGCATTTATTAAATCCCCAATGTGTATACACTTTTATTAAATGATTTCATTAAATGAACTCGAGGTGAATACAATTGGGTATTGTTACCAAATGTGAGATATGCACATTTTTGCAGTTTTGAAGAAAATACCACGGCATTGAATGATCATGATAGTAATGCAGAAGGAATGATAGTATTCTACAGATTCTCAGTGTCATGACAGCCTTGGAGAGTTAATGTTTGCTAAACTAGCAATTCGATAGGTTCTTATTACTTTCATGCTCAACCTCAAGAGTATTTTCTTAAGCGTGATCATATCACAGGCAACTTGCCACTTGCAGAGCAATGACATAATCAAAGACAATGATTTCAATTAACTTTGAAAGATGTAAATGGGTTCACATCACTATTCAGATTCAAGAAATGAAACATCGAATTTAGTGAATCATAAAATCATGCCGGTGAAGATTGAATTAAAATGTTGAAATTTCGGCCGAGAAAGCAAAATCAGATCTTGACTTTTTCATGAAGACTTCCATTATAATGCAGCTCATGAAATTTCCTTATTATCAACTTAATTTCCGCTTAATTATGATGCTTGTTAGCAAATATTCATTCCTTTGATATCCAATTTGTTTCACGCTACTTATAAAGAGGACGTCATCTCGCTAGTATATAAATACGGGAATAATTTGAAAAATTTTAGCTTTTTAAAAACTGCTCAAATAATATTTTGGTTAGCAGGAACGCAATCTCCGCAAAAAACTGAATCTTTTGATTTTTTGAGTCGACACGCTACCTTTACTCTATGCATGCATCTCTCTCTAAGGCACGTGAAAGTGACATAATGTTTTTGTATGATATCACCAAGTCACTGATAATTCGAAATATAAGTCGCTGTGTTAAAGAAACAGAGATAATTTTCAAAATCAAATTCGAAATGCGGAAAACTGGACTACCCGGTATCACGTCTATAATTGACTTCGCACTTAAAACATCCTAAAAGCAGCTATATCCTTTGATCATTTGTCCATTTGATGAATCCGCATGTATTTGCGTCCGATGTAACAAATCAGGACCTGCAACCGCGGAATTATATAGTCTACTCCATCAGTCTTTGTCTTCTGAGGATGGAAAACTCGCATCTTGTACGCATACGAAATTGCAAGCTCTCTGTTCGCATTCGAACAAAATGACATGAATATACAGTTAGCTTTAGACAAGTTTCTGGATAGACAACTGTGGCATGTGCGAGATGACGGCAAATTTTTCGAAGAAGTCAATGAGCATCTTTCCGTGCGAAAACAATATTTTAAACAAATAATTTGAGGGGCCAGCATTAACGACAACTCTTGTGCACGATGATCTGAATTCTTCAAATTTGAAGGAATAGTGGATATCGGGGTATTTTGAATGAATATACAACACAAAGTAAGTATAATTTAAGCACTTTGATGCAACATGACAATATCGCCATGTCTACCTTTGCAATTTCTAATGCCATCGATTTGTATTAGTTAGCAATCTCTTCAAATATCAAATCCTGTGTCTCCAACAGATGTTACAGGACCGTTGTTATGTCTCCGCTACCAGCACACAGTTGGAACCCGTCTTCCTTATCTGGTCTGACGAACTTCTAAACCGAGTTTGTTTTGATGCGTCATAATGTACGTCAAGCCTAGTAGATAGAATATCAAACTTTTCCTTTTATATCTTCCTGTGTATCAAAGCACATGCATGATCTTCCTCCAACATTTAGGCGTATTTCTAAATAATTCTTAAGCTACATTTTCATGCACAATTCACAAAGTTTAAGACTGATTTACAAACGAATTTAAATCAAGACAATGTGATAGTAAATTTGCAAATTGCTACAATAAAACAAATATCGTTACCTTCGTTAAGACGGGATTTTATTCATTTAAAATATATGTACAAGCACAACGCGCTTCGTCTCCTGATCATGAAAGGTCGTTTTGCCCTTCAGAACGTCTGAGTACGAAACTCGTCGGACTTGTATATATATTTTAAATCAATAAAATCCGTCCTAACAAAGGAAGCGATGTTTTTTCAGTGGAACAGTGCACTTCCCGTATAATGGGCGCTTCGGTATAACGGGGAAATTAATGAGAAGATAGTCGACATTTCATTTCAAGTGCATTGGCATTGGTAGCTCACAGACAGTTTCTGCTCGTTCCTTTTTTCACAATAGGTGAACCTGTGATTGTAATAAACGTATGTGATATAAAACTTGTATAGTCGATATTACAGAGCGAGATTTAATTCCCAAACCTTTTTGGTTAATGAAATTTACTGAAACTATGAATGGATCCAACATTGTGTGAGCTGGGCGTGTGTTTCTGAATACTTGAAGAGCTTGAATTATGTTAAATTACTGATTTAAACAGTTTTTGTCCTTTTCCCAGTTATTTCATTGCAGAAAATTTACATTGAAAATCAACAGCGGAAAGATATCTCGAAATCGAAATTTTAATACAACTTCCCCAATGATTGACTTATAAATCTTCAATCCATAATAGCATTCAGCCTAACTCATCTATCAGAAAATTTATTCTGCAACCCCTCAGCACATACAAGATCATACTGGATCATTAATTTGTTGGACAGAAAAGAATGCTAAATGGAATTCGCTTCACTCTTGAGGATTGGGGAAATAGCTGAGTGAATATTAAACAGTAGCTATCGGTGTCGTCCTTTATGCAATTACTTATTAATTAATTTAAAATCCCGCTCAAACTGTCACTTGTCCAATATTGCTCGACGATAATTACTTTTCAGTCGGTTAAGTCCATGCATTGCGCAATAATCACTCTACGGATAATTGGATAACTGTTCATTGATGCAAAATATTTAGCGTGTGAAACATTACAGCCAATTCCGAATTCCTTATTTATAAAAACAATGTATCACACATATAAATCACCAAAAATGAATTTTCTTATAGCACAAACTGAATGATGCACTGATTCAATACAATCAGTGATGTTTGGTTTGAGAGCAATATCACTCACGTAACTTTGTCAACATAAGAGGATGAAGACCTAGTATGTTTTCGCTAAGTTGGAATGGGAAAGTCTGTCAGCAACATAAGCGTGCATCTGAATGCTTTAAGCCATAATCTCTCTTCAACCACGACTCAACATACTCGTAATCCTGCCATTTCTGCTGCAATGTCAAATATTTCGAATAAAATGTTTGAGAAATATAGATATAAAGAGATACTTGATAGAGAATGCTGCTAGGTATTCTCAATGTAGCTGAATTACAGCTGTACAATCGCAATGGAAAAATGTTACATTTTCGATAAACAATGGCAAGTGATTTGATATGAATCTTGAAGATATTTCAGCCTAAATTGACAATTGATATTTGTTTTCATATATTTTAGCATTAAGTTGACTTTACATGATATTGTATTGGAATGCTCTCACACATGTACAACAAACTATCCTAAAAGACTATGGCTTTCCTTGACAGGGAATTTACTGTATTGACTTTCAATATTTAACTAGATTTTGGAGCAAAAGCTCGAGTTGCATGTAGCAACTAACTGTTTTAGATAGAAGAAAGCACAGATCGTCCTTATTATAAGAACGCATCTCCATACAAAGGTGATTGAAGAGTGATTAAATGGAATGATGTTAACTGATGCTACAACATTATAACTAATGTGAAAATTTTGAAACCGATGAGAAATAAGGCTTTTCCAACTAATTTGCTCAAACAAGCACCTGTAATTCATTCAAACTTGCACTCTGCATGAAACAGCATGCTTTGAATTCTTATGTAAAAATAATTTCAGTCACATTGAAAAATGATGAGAATGATGAAAAATCTGACAAATGATTATGCAGATGAATTAGGCAAACTTAGTTATAAATTTTCATGGTATGATTGACACATTTTTCTGTGCTGTATAGATATGAGTATTTGAAACAGCGATAGCATCACGAAAAGCAGCTATTGTTAAAAAATACTTGCTTGATTGAGTTTCATTCATTTTTTATGAAGTCATTTATTTTGAGTTTCAAGGACGTATTCAAGACGATAATTTTGGAACAAAGTCGAATTAATCGAACGCGTATTTTGAATACATTACCATCAAATACTTGAATAAAAAGTAAAACTATCAACTTTATATACAGCATGCCTGATAGAACATGAAGCAAAATTGAACACTAGTGTTCTGTTATGCTTCGATTAAATTTCAGTGCTTTCCGGTTTTGATCAATTCATTGAGCTATTTAAAAAATATTGATCAAAATTAGCCAGATATTTTATTGAATAAACTTGCGTACGGCTTCATGTTCAGCCGTATTTTCACTATGCAAACCTCAGTATTAAAATCAAGGATTTTGCTCTTTACGGACTTTTTACGGATCTACCCCCAAGTATCTGGGGTCTGTGATAGATAAAGACAGCACCATCGACAAAGAAGTCAATAGAAGGATCCAAGCGGCTTGGGGAAGTTGGAGAAGATTAAAAGGGATACTGTATGACAAGAAAATGCCGACAAAATTAAAAGCAAAGGTCTACACAACCATGGTGCGACCAGTGATGATGTATGGAAGCGAGTGCTAGGCAGTCAACGAGAAAAATCGCCACAACAAAGATATGCATGTTGCGAAGCATCCTCGGGTGACAAGAAAAGATAGGATAAGAAATGGAGACATTCGCGGAGAACTCGGGATTCATCCGATTGATGGGATCATGCGGTGGCACAGACTGTGGTGGTACGGGCACGTGGTACGCAGACCTCGCGCACACCAGACCCGGCTAGTGTTGGGAATGCCCAAGAAACAGAGGGCGACCAAAGAAGACATGGGAGGCCCAGATGAGGGAGGACATAAAGATCATTGGAGCCTCAGCCGTGGATACATTAGACCGTTCGAGACGGAAGAGGAAAATTAGGCCGCCCCCTTCACTGGGACAATGCCTTTCAATGTGAGCAGGGTGAACGTTGCTCTTTACGGATGTGAAGCTTTGACACTGAGGAAAGGATTATCAATGTTTTTGAGATGTTGCTGTGATGGAGAGTTTTGAGAGTTAGTTGGACGGAAAGGTGAAAGAACGAATGGGTCAGGAGAAAGGTTGGAATTGAGGCAGACGAAGGAATGTTGAAACATGCCAAAGAAAGAAAGCTTCGCACGTATAGGCCCACAGGAAAAGTAGAAGAGACAGGATCGTGCTGGCAACTATCGAATGAGAAAGATGTGAGAAAGCAGACCTGGAAGAAGAACGACAGATTGAATCTCCAACATTCTCGACTGGAGAGGAGGAATCGACCGAGTGACAGGACTGCGTTGGAGAGAAATGACCGCGCAACATGCGGTCCTCGTTTCTTGCTTCCCTTGGAAAACAAGACATTTTTGTGACAAATTTTCGAAGGTACTTTAGTAAAATTCATTTTTCAAGTTTTTTGAAACATTAAAAGTGGAAGCTAGCCCAAAAATTTCCTCGACAAAGGATTATTGAGACACGTTTTACAGATTCCTTGCTATAAAAAAACTTCTGAAAAGTTTGTTAGAATTCAATTTATTTAAATTTTCGAGATAAAGAAAGAATAGCAGTTGACTCAAAAATCTCACGACAAAAATACCCACTTAATTTAGATTCTTTTCTGTTGAAAACATATGAAACCTTTGAGAAAATGCATGGGATATTTCATTTTCACCTTCCAGTTAAGACGATGTAAAAAAAGAGATGCTTTCGGTATTTTGCCTAAACGAATGTAGAGTTAGAAACAATAGAAATTATATAAAATCAAAAATTTCGATATGCATTCTTTCAAACTCTACATATATTTTGAAACACATTGCGATCATATTACATATAAAAATTAGTAGAGGTAGTTCAGTAATTAATCTTGATTCAATGATAATAACCAACTAATTCCGACCACTGAACTCAGCTGTCTTCAAAAAAAATGTGACACTCTTGACACGCGTGACGTGAAGAGCTGATATGATTGAAAATAACAAATAAATTAATGATGATATATATTTCCGATTGCCTATCGTAAACGATCGCTGTAGCTGTAAAATAGATAGTTGAATTACAAAATATAATCTACCAGCAGTATTAATAATAGAGTTGAGAAAAACATAAGTGAATTTGATTAGCAATTAATAGGGAGCAAATTTAATAGAGCACGCACCTCATTTTTCACTAACTATCATGCTTTATGTTTGCTTCATTAAAACAGTATCACTGTGTTCGGTGCCGTCAAACTGTATTTATAAAAAAGGCTGAGCTCTGATTTAGAATCATGTAAAAAATAAGAGTTAAATTTTCGTGTGGCCTCTCATTGATTTGAAAGGGACGGCTACTCGCTTGGGCATGTCATCTACAAGTCTCTTACAGATTTCAGCAATTTGCTCTTGGTCATTGTGTAAGAACATGTGAATGGAAACTAAACTCAAGTGTCGAGATTAATTTCTCGATGTTTCGTAGCGCGTCAATATGCTTGTTCTCGATGTTGTGAAGATGAATATAGCTTGATAACAGGAACACAAACAAACGTGCTGTAGGCAGCAAGTACGATTGCATTGGAAGCATCGGGATCGGAGCATTCATGTCGGCTTCTAGCAAACTGTTCAACACATGAGACACAACAATTGCAGAAGCAAAGGTAATCGCACATCTTAAACCTAGAATCAATAGAAAGTTCGAACTCAAACAAGAAAATTTTCACAAACTGATAAATAGACGTCAATGCAGCCAGCGCTTTTCTTAATATCACCTTGTTATTTATACAAAGCTTCACACGTTGAGGACCTGTGAAAGCGCGGGGCAGCCGAAGTACTGCCTCATTTATTTTTGTAAAATATTTTATAATAATTCTGAGTAATTCAAATTCGACCATAATAGAGTGGATAATATTTTGATTTTTACTTTGCATACTTTGAAACTTTTTTGATAACTTTAATAATGGATAGACATGCACTTTAATTTTTGTATCAATCGACCAGCCTATAGAGGCAGTATCCCGCCAATGTGCAAAATTTATGAAATATCAATATACACAAGGGTCATTTCAATTACGAAATCATATATCTTATGAAATGGAAGGGATTTAATTAAGTATTTACGTGCTGTTATATGACTGGAAGTAACAAAGGGGAATTGAGAACGCAAGCACGTAAGAAGAGAACCTCAGCCCAACACTAATGAGAGCGAGAACAGTAACAAGGATAATTGAGAAATCACAGACGATGTTTCTTTCTTCGTTTGGTCTACTAATGAAATTACGAAAGTGAATCATTACCTGCCTCAGGCAAAATATGGCACGGAAAGGAATCGATTTCGCTGTAGACTGAACGTTCACATTTTCTCCAACTGTGAGGTCAATGAACTGATAGGAGGGCGACACTTAAGCAGATGTGTGATATAATTTTTCATCTCTTTGGCAGATATTAGCGGAAAATCAGTAAAGGAGGAAAATGTCAAATTCAAAAGAAGCCGATTACCACAGGGGGATTTCAAAGCGACGTAAAGACGATCACGAGGCCTGACTTACGTTTCAAGTCATTTACCTATCGTCTTGAAACAAAGCAGATGAAGGGAAGAAGCTTCGCGACGTTGTTGTAAGGAGTATGCAGTTCATCAGTAAGTCGAGACTTCTATTTTCTGATGACGACTTTCACTCCGTTGACAGTTGACAGCGCAGTTAAAAGCTAATCTTAACAAATGATATCGAACTTTTTGACTCAAACATAATTGAAATGGAGCATTACAGTTCAACACTCAATGTTAAAATACTTCTTTAACAATTTTAAGAAACTGTGACATTACTACTCTATATTTATCACCTCAAGCAACATTGTCCTGATTATCAGAGGTTATTAGAGTGCAAAATGATGATTTTTAATTAATTTCAAAGGAATTTTAAAAAGTTTGAGATTTGAGATGATAAAACATTCACGGCTCACATACATAAGAAACCTGGATTCATACGTGGTGTGTTTCAGCGATTGAGGATAAAGCTTTTCATGTTCGTTGGGCGTTAAAAAATCACGGTAGTCCTAAAGAGATTTATACCGTTTTTTTACTTGCGATGAGTGTGGAGTTCCATAAGTCAATGTCCTTTAAAAGAACATACCATCTCATACTGTTTTCTGCATAATGATGTTGTCTAAACTGTAGATGTTCTACTCACAGAAAAAAGGTGAAGAAGGGTGAAGAAGAGACCACCGAATAGTTTCAGATGATGTGCTACATCTAGCAGAGATCGGATTGATCTAAGCATTCTCATAAATTAAAACAAAATTCTGAAAATCGTCATAATCATTGCGGAGAACTAATTTCAATTTCACACATGGTCAATCACAAATACAAAATATATAGTGTGCAAATTTGTAGCATAGTTTCAACATTAGGGAAAACCTATCAGCCAAGGTCGATGATTGACAAGAGCGCAGATTTTATAATTGTCTTGTCAGTGGTGGTGGTCGCCCTTCGTCTTAATCATCAGGAGATAATGCGGACCACATAAAGGATTTGATCAAAGAACATCTTCATCTTCCATCTCATGATCTGAGCCTCATAACTGGAATTTCCACACGATCAGTAAACCGAATATTCACAGAAAGCCTTGGTAAGGCCGCTGTCACACAGGAATAGGCGTCTTCCATCTTCCATCTGAGATTTCCCTTTATTGCATGTAGAAAAGAATACAGCCTATCACACAGAAAACTCATCAGCCACCTTCGATCTTCCATCGTCCGTCACGCTGTCACACAGGAAAAGTCATCAGCCGTCGTCCATCGGACATAAGGCATGAAATTATGCGCCTGATGAAATTCATTTCCATAAGCCGTCAGACGTCAGCCGCGAGACTGTTCTGAAAATAAAACAACGTGAAGTGACGTCTAAGGGAAGATATAGAAACTGTGATTTGCAAAGAGAAGCAATCAGAAAACAGCCTTTGTTCACAATGTCCAACGAGGATAAGGATCAAGACAGTAGTCATAGCACCGTTAAATAGTGAAAAATAGCGCTGACTGTGTCGGAAATGGATTTCCCTGGTGTGACTGCGGTAGGCACAGATCTAGAAAGGGATAGATGGACTACTCCCCAATTTGCGTGAAGCCTGCTTTCCCTGCCACGCGCGCGCGCACAATCCCGGTATGTAGACAAGAAACAAATGTTGGCATGCACGTGTCTGTGAGAATGTAATGATAATAAGCGCATTAACTTTCAACGACGATAATAATTGATAACGAATCATAGAAATGTTGACAATTCCTGATGACCTGCAATGTCATACTTTCTCACTCATCATGATTGCTTACATAAATGTAGCTTAAATAGAAAATTAGGTGCATGCGAAGTAACGTTTTATTCAAAAGAAAACTCGGTAAATCAAAATTTATTTGCCTCTAAAGAGAATCAGCTTCATTGCCTACTGACGTGATAGGACTTTTGAATTAAAGATATTACGTTCAAAATATATCTTTCCGTACCGAAAGAGGCGAATTTTAACATAATTCGACGTGATCAGCCTGATAAGTTTTGTTAGATGATCAGAGTCTTGATGAAAGTCATGGTCATAAAAGAGGTCTGCAGAAGGGTAGGAAATAAAGTTTTTACATCAACTTTCTGCAAGACAAAATGCAGAAATTTCAAGAAATTGTAAAAAATTCATGTTTATAGAAATTTGGCCAGGGGGACGGGTAAGGGCCGAGCCCGGAGTGTTAGTTAGCTGCAATTATAGAATAATTGTATGAGCATACACGAAAATTTCATAAGTGTATTTTGATTTATATATTATATTTATTGTTATATATTATTTTTTTAGCTTTATATACATTGTGGTCCGCTAATCGACTGATTATCTTGCTTACCGACCAACTTGATTAGCCTGATCCATGTGTTTTGGAATTGCGCGGATATCTGAGTCTTGATCCACATCCATGGGTTCCGATGATGGCCCTGGTGACTGAGACTCGGCAGAAGTTGCATCAAAAGACTGCTCAAAAAGATTGCGCTGCTTTGGGGATCGACGCTTTTTGGAAGGTGTTTGCAGATAAAGGGGGAACGCTTCAAAAACAGTAGGCACTGCGTCATCCTTCAGCTTCCTTCGAGTTCTGGGGCGAGTTCCATACTGTCCCTTTGCATGAATAACACTTACGCCCTTTTTATAGTCATCATCGGTGAAATGAACACTGCATACGCGTGATGAATTCTTAGAGGGAGTAAAGTTCTTACGTCGAATGTTATGAAGCCACTTCTTCAACAATTCGAGGTTTGAGAACGGAAAGGCGTGAAAAGAAATGTTAGAGTTTTTCGAAGCACGGTTCTGGCATCGCGGAACACAACACGAGGTAACCATTTCTCAAGAAATGAAATTTCTGTAAACAGTTTTGCAAACCTTTTCGAAAATTTTATCTGTCTTATGCCTTTTGAACACATGTTTCGGATTAAGAGTAGGAGAATTGATAGCAATTGCCTAGGGCGTGAGGATTTTATTTAATGATAAAATCGCCATTTAGTGTCGGCAGAATGCATGTCAAATTCAATTTTATCTTGTTGAAGTATTGCGACATCGCCACACTGTGTTATGACACTCATCCCAGCTTCGTTAAGTACACAAATTTTGTCACCCTTATCAAATAAATCATCATCAATTGAAAACAACACCACAGGTGTCAATTGCGATCAGCTCAGCGGCCGTCATTTCTTGCCTACATATCGGGAGCAGGCGTGGCGGCGATGGGAAGTTTTCAGGCTTCACGGCTGAAATAGGGAAACGCGGAAAGCAGTCCATCTATCCCTTTCTAGATCTGTGGCGGTAGGTGGAAGATGGAAGGTGGAAGACGGCAGATGAAAATCGTCTCATAACTCCTTATGGAAGACGACTTATGAAGAATGTGCAAAAAGGCGAGTGACATGGAAGATGGAAGACGCCTTTTCCTGTGTGACAGCGGCCTAAGAAGTCTGTATTTGTTCGATGAGTGCCTCACGCTCTAAACGATGAACATAGAGCGAAGAGAGAATTGAGTCCGAGAATGGACAACGACATCTTGAATTTCTCAAGAAAGCAACTGAATCGTTTTCTCGACAAATTCATGTTGACTTTTCTCAGCTTTGTGTGATGCACGACAACGCCAGGCCCCATGTGGCTCAAATTATCAACAAATGGATGAGTGATGACAAAGGAATATCTTTGGTGAAGCAGCCACCCTATTCACCTGATTTTTGATCTTATGGATCGGTTCATTTTTCATAAATTGAAACTTCTAGATTCAAAGGATTGTGATGGCGTTGCAGATCTTATCTCTTCATTTCTACGAAGTGTTTCTTCTGTGATGATAGAAGAGGAATTTCAAAACTTTCGCAGGCATACTGTATATTTATCGTGTCGAGCAGTAATGGTGACTGTGTTTAGTGGTTGAATTTTCTTTGCTTATTGATTTCTGTAATACAGTCTGTATTAGAAAAATGCTGTTTTTATTTGGCAATCCCTAAATATCAAAATAGGACAACATAATGGTGGTGCATCGGTTGAAATATTATATGATGCTACAGAATTGGGGTCTTTGAATAAAGAAAATATCAGCTGAAATGTGAAGTGTATGTCAAAAAATTGTGTTACATAGAGAATTTCTCTACTTCACGTGTGTGTCCATCTGGGGACGTTTTACGAGTATATGGCATCAGAAGTTGGTTTTGTGATCGGAAAATTGCACAATCAATTGCTATGTGTATTTAGACAAAAATTTTCAATTCATGTACAAAACGTTCGATTGACTTCATTTCTGATATGCTTATAATCCAGCCAGAGCATGAAAATTATTTAATATTTCGACGTAGCCGATCAAACCTCAAAAGCAAAAGAAGTAACAAGCGTGAGAAAAGCAGAGCACCCTCGAAACTGTGAGTTCACCAATGTCTCAAACCAAAACGATATAATATCAAAACTATGTATTTAATTTGTTCTGAATAATTGTTTTTATATTACTGCTCATCGGCTATAGAATGAAGTCCATGAGCACTATTTTAAAAATGTTTTAGGATAAGTGGGCAGTGTGAAAAATCGAAAATGTTCCGCTTTTTATAACTGAATATTTTTCCACCACTATGTTTAAAACGCAATAAGCTTATGATGTAATCCATGAAGTGCTTCAAGCGCAAAATTCTTTATTGCAAGAAAAATTAAAATAATTATTGTACATGTAGACTACACGGACCGTGGTTAGCGCATGTCCATAGAATTTCGGCTTCTACTTTCTATCAATGTTAGGCATTGCACTGTAGGTTCTCATCGCATCATGGACATGACGATGGACACAAAACATGCCTATTGTGTGAAGTCTTCAAATGACAGATTTAATCCAATTAAACTTAAATGTAGGATGAGCCATTGCTGGAAATAGAGAAATTCCTTAGACCCGAGACGAACCAATGAACTTTCAAATTCTGGGATTCATCGAAAAGACCCAGAACCTTCAGAGAATTCATATTTTTTAAAAATTTACCAAGGTTACATGAAATTCCATTATCATTATCCCATGCAGTTCCTGCTCATGCTATAAACATAATGAACAAAGATGATGATATTTTGGCATCAAGATGTCATTATGTGGTTATGATTTTATATCCGGAGAAAATAACCCGCTTGAAACTTGTAAGCTACAGAGTTATAAAAACTTTCAAA
This sequence comes from Prostheceraeus crozeri, assembly GCA_907163375.1. Taxonomy (NCBI): domain Eukaryota; kingdom Metazoa; phylum Platyhelminthes; order Polycladida; family Euryleptidae; genus Prostheceraeus; species Prostheceraeus crozeri. Next base: position 375,055 of record CAJQUW010013011.1, read on the forward strand.
TTCCCCATTACTTTGTTGGATTTATCAGTTGTAATATGTATTAAACCTACGAGTACAAAGCTTTCCGCTTCTTTTCAGCATAAATGAGAAAGACAAATGAAACTAATTGAGACATGCCTCAAGTTTCAGCAGGAAACAAAGTAATCCGCGTAATAATGCTTTCTGATTATGATATTTATTGATGTATTTGTTATATTTGATGTATTTAAAATGTGCATCCTAAAAATGTTCAGAGTGATTTGAGTTGAATGCTTTACTCCGAGCTTTACTCAAAAACTGTCGTTAATTTTGACAAATAATATCTTTCCAGAAGTAACTGAAGTAACTTAAGAAGTTTCCTTAGTCTGTGCATTCAAAAGAAGTGCATGCAACAATAGTAAAGTCCGTATGTTGAGCTATATCTAAAAGCGCATTTACTTAATTCTGATCTTAAATACTTAAGTATTTGCTCATATACCACAATGATTGCTGAACAGGTACGTATACATACTATATGCTTTGCAAAAATACTATAAGACAATTTAAATATCTATAGCTGTTGGAAATTTAGCAAATGCCCGGACATTTTTGCAAATTGCAAATTGTGATATTCATTACCATTAAAAAACTATCAGCGAGGAACTGAAGAATAATGAGAGAAGAAGCTTCACCTAGTATATCTAGCACGTGCTCTTTTACTGTCCTAACGATTATGCCGTTAGCGGAGTGAATATAGTAAAGTCTATAATATTTATATATAGCGGAGAGAATATAGTAAAGAATATAATAGAGTCCTGATGCAGTGAAAGGGCTCAAACAGCCAGTAAATGTAGGGGTGCTAGGCTAATTTTAGAATGCCAAGAGCACAGAATAAGATTCATCTGCGCGCGCTTCGGTTCGAAGCAGATAAACAAAATATTTATTTCTGTGACCAAGAGTAAATTTCGTGGTTGCTGGAAATGATTGCAAAATTTCGTACAGTTGCGAGTCAGTTGCCTACTAAGCCTACAGTGCATCCGTGCATGTGATAGAGGCTCATCATTTCTACAAGCCATGAGGCAGAACTGCACGTTTCCTACCTCACTTTGCTTAACCATTCTTTAGTAGACCATAGCGTTCACTGTTCATGCTCCCGCGACTTTTTAGTGGAGCTTGAGATGGCTATGCCGGTCGTGTATTAGTAAATTCATTTAAAATTAAATGAATGTCATCGCTACATATTCAGAAATATGTGCGCGACCGCTGCATATTACTTGCCAGTAGCAATATGTTAAACTTATTACTTTTTCAAAATTTCCCGACTCCGGAAATTTTGAACACAGCAAGTGGGTATCAATTATAAAATTCTAATTCTGTGTATAGTCTTCATTCTTCCTCATCCACCTTCGACTTGTAGGTCTGAAGGCATCCGCAAAGTCAATGCAACTCATCAGCCATCGATTGTTATCATTCAGAAATCCACAAAGCAATCTTACACTCTCTTTGCAGACATTTACAGCAGTTACAGCAGTTACAGCAGTTACAAACGACAAGGAGATTCATAAATAAGTGATCGACCGATGAATTTGGAAAATACCTACCAAAATAATATAACTATAAATGCAAACTGCAAAAAATTGAATATCAGTTATAAATAATTCACTTTGTTCCGAGTTGACTACAGGTAGAAGGCGATTTAATGAGAACAGATCGTTTATAGAATGAGGATAGATAGTAGCAATCATTGCTTAGTCGAATCTCTGTATATTTTCCAATTTTGTAAATAATTGGTCATGCATGGAATTTGACTCTTCAAACTGATTCTCATTTATGTTGTGCGGCTAGCAAACAAACACAGCAATAAAAAACATGCCAAATTCATTTTCAGATTTAATGAGAAAATTACTTTAACCTTTTTTTATGTCGTCGAAAAATGAAAATCACAAGAAGAGAAAGAATTCCCAGAGATGTCCTTCAGATTGACTGAAATATGATACTTTTGATGAACAATCAAATGCTGAGTATTAGTCCGGCAGCCAGAACGAGTTTCTGCAGGGAACGCGGCCGAAAGTGCGACTTTCACAGAATGATGTACACCCTATGCCTACTACGAATCGGCACGTCTGCCGAGTTCTAGTGAGTTGCTCTTCTTGTCAAACAGGATCAAAGAAAAACACATGCTAATCCAATGGGAAGCAGATTGCAGTTTTTTGGCTAAAATGAAATTTTGTATGTTTTCTATGATTAAACGAGAAGTACTAAGCCCAGAGTCATAGTTCTTGGCATGGAATGTCTTCAGATCATTTCATATGATGTGCATGTGCTATTATCATGCATCTAATCAGCAATGCATGTGAGAATGTGGTTGAATGTGGATAAAGTTGCTCAAAATGTTTTTGCTTGCCGACATTTAGAGGCTCGCCAAATCTAAATGCGTTTAGCTATATAGACAGGGGTACATGAAATTGAAAGGAAATGACCTGAAGACATTCTTCCATGTCAAAAATTATGACTCTGGGCTTAGTACTTTTCGTTTAATCAGAGAAAACACTCACTAGAACTCGGCAGACGTGCCGATTCGTAATAGGCATAGGGTGTACATCATTCTGTGAAAGTCTCAATTTCGGCCTCGTTCTCTGCAGAAACTCGTTCTGGCTGCCGGACTATATGGGCAAACATATAACAAAAGTGTGCGCATGGTTGTAGCCCAAATTGTTAATATATATTCAAATTAAAGGGTCCGTGTGTGGTATGTATAAAGCATGTCATGTGGTAGAACATGTATCTATGCATATGAGCGATGCGATCGTATTTGTACCATGTTCCCGCCATGCATCTCGCATTCATGTATATTCTTAGCTATAAAAGACAGAAACTCGTATTTGTATTAATGCGATAAGCTTAATGAAAAACATCTTACCGTTCTCAACAGGATTCTGGATTATACTATTGAAAGTTTGCCTACTGCTGTCGCATCAGAGGAAGAAAGGGAGATAAGCTTATAATGAGCCATTGAATATAAAAGATAGATATGCGACTATTACGACAGATATCAAAGTATACCGACATTGTGCTGTTATGATAAAGACATAAAATAAAACGAAATACTAAATATAAAGGTAAATGTACTGCAAATATTAAAAATGCATAGTTAACCTGGCACTTTACAATTTTTTATGACAAAAGTAATAAAATGACAGACATCAAATTTTGCTATATCTTACATATATAAACTTATCTGATATTAACTAGAATGGAAATCGACTCACTGTCGCGGCACAGCCTGGGGAACTAAATTGAGGCGTGAAGAACCAATAAAAAGCTTATCGTTGCATATGACTGACTTTAACCCAATGATACAGCGGTGGCAAGTCTTTTTAAGTGAAAATGTGCCTCTATTGTGAATTGTGCGTGTTGCATTTCCGTTCTTGAGGCTTTATTGTTGTAGAAATAATAAGTAGGTCAACTTTTAACATCATAGAATCCATGAATTCATTAGGTTCACATTCCTGTCTCCTGAACTCCCTACTCGGCTGCGCTTGCAGGTCGTGCCCATGTATACTACCACTAATACAGGGTGCTCACGCTGTTCCCGCCGATTTTTAATTTAGATACTTAAAATGACACAATCGCAAGCACATAACCTCACTGATTCGATTTCTCTGTGAATTATTCACGTTCCTAGCTCTCGCTAATAGAAATATAAACTGATTATGACCTATTCAACTTTTTGAATTAATGAAATAGCCTATTGATTCTCTCAGCATTTAATTCATTGTCAGTTTCACCATTGTTCTGTAGCTATCATAGAGTACAAAGATTTGACAACTGCTGAGTTAGCTATCGTAGTGTCTATTTCCTTCACTTCCAACAGTGAAGGAGTTTGACGATTGTCTATGTCCGTTGCAATATACAAGTATGCACATGGGAACTATGATTCAATAAAAATACAATATGCTCACTTAAAAACGTAACACCAACACCGACGGAAGAAACCAACACCAAAATTGCAACCTTACATACGAAAGCGAACCGAAGCCAAACCATGACACTCAATGGAACGAAACACAACATAAGCACGGAAGGACACGATACCTCTCAGCAACCTCCTCATCTATCACCGAGAAATCACATATGACCGAAACCACAAGCTAATCTAGCGCACCTAAAACTGCGATCCACCACTAATCCATTTAAACAAAAATAACACCGCACAAGGTTGCTATAGGGCTTGGATTGGGTCACCCCAAGCAAGAATGTTGAAGACCCAAGCCTAACCATATGCAAAATTCTACTACCATAGAATTGCATCATAGGTCCCCCTAGAGGACTTGGGCTCCACACCCAAACCTATCATGATGCAAAATTCTAGATACCATAGGCCCCATACCATTATTATAGGCCTATGCCATACATAAATTATGCTATATAGGCGTACGGCTTAACCTGGCTGTATAGTAACTGGATCATGCACTGGCACTGTGTCAAAGTCATGTGTTTTTTGGCCATTCTGTGTCTAGGCTAAAGGTAACCGAGTAGCCGATGCATGGGCTTGCTAGTGAGGCCTAGGTTCTGTGTCACCCCATCAAGCCAAGCGAAATGGAGTTTTGGTCCATATAGTCGGGCCTAACGAATCTAATCTAATTGGTATATAGGATAAATCGCTGGCTATAGCAATAGATGACCGTCATGATGTTGCATTTTCTAAGTCTAGCCTACCTTCCCGATAGCAAGCCTAGGCCTGCATTATAGGCTATGACTTACTTATTCATTGATTCTTGATAAGCTTATGAATAAATGCCGTGGGATGGGCGTATTAAGCATAGACATTATCCACGAAAAAGCTGAAGCTTGTACCAGTACAGTGTATATGTGCATGTAGGTAGATAGCCTAGCAATTCCCTCTTATTAGTTCTCTTTTGTTGTATACCTGTATTTAGCTAACTGATAAATCGGAACCCAGGCTCTTTAGGCCATGGCTATAGTTTAATTAGATCTGGTCTGCTGCGCAAAATATAGGCTTACGTGTACCGACAGTTATTTTATATGCTTGCTTAATAAGTTATTTAGGCCACTATTGTATGATTAGTTAAGCTTCAACGCACAAATGTACAACATGGGCTATACAGTACACTGTAGAACATGATGACCCTAGCCTACATGCTAGATACTACCACAAAACAAAGCCTTTCAATTATGTGCTAAATTGTTTTCTTTTCATGATTAGGCCTACAATGTCAATGACAAATAATTACAGTAGCCATAGACTAACTCAAAGGTCTAACTGCTGCCGTGGCCATTAGTATTTAGACAACTAAATTTTGTAGAGTTACATTCAGCTGATTTATAAACAGCATGATTTGTAAATATCAAAGAATTTGTGGAGAGTACGTACCCTGTAGTACTTTAATTACTCTGAAAATTACGACAGCCCATTGTAATACCAAAAGATAGCTGACAAAAAATAATTGATTGATATTTTTTATATTTGATACTTCGTCTTTTAGGTTTTTGATTGGGTTGGGCTTCGGTTTGACACCCAAGCCTTGGGTCCAAAAACCCAAGCAAACCCAAACAACCCAAGCACCAACCTTGCACCGCACAGTTTATTTTAAAAAATCAAAAAAGAAACACCACCAACTTTAACTTTATGAGACTAAAGCTCTCGATTCCTGGATACTCTATCTATTCTTTTGCGATCTAATGTATGCGATCAATCTATCTGGAGTCTGTCTGATCCGAAGAAAAAGAGAATGAGGCAAACGAGCCATTTGAGTACGAACTGTGTGCCTGCTTCACGGAATTGCGGTGCATTTCAAGGCAACCGTACGAGTATGAGTTCACCATGATTCAAGAGCTATAGGCAGATGCCCGGCTGAGAAGACTTGAATTCTGGCGAGCTACTCTTCAGCGATTGCATCCTCATTTTTCAACGACTCATCAGCGAAACGTCACAACAGTTTCACCAGCTCGAATGAAGTCTGTTTGTAAAGCTCACTATGAGGCACATCAACTGAAATCATTAATAGGCTTTCTACTCATTTTTCAAACGCTGCAACTTGACTATAGCCTCTTAAAGTGTGTATTTTGAGCAGATACTTTAAATTCCTTTGTTGTAGTTGACACATAATGTTCAACGTCGGCAATGCTTAGTTAAACTCTTCAGTATTTAGGTAAAAATCATAATTTCGATTCTTAAATAGTAATTGGCGGGATCAACGTAAGCACCCTGCATAACCTTAACCGAGTGCTAGGAGACTGTACATCTAGTTTCTCTAGTCTCCAATCGCATCATAGAATTGCAAGATATGCAGCATGATAATGAGCTCAAGCCAGCGCACTGTGCATTTTGGTATATTTTTTGTTGATGAACACTATTTGTGATTATATATTTCCTTTGTGTGTCTATTGCATGTACATATACATGTCCTTCGTGTATTAGAGACCCTACGTATAGGCCTAGACCTTTCATGGAAGCAGATGTCTCATCAAGCACACTTAAATTTAAGTCTTTATTGATTCTTTATCATCACATTATTAAAAAGATTGTGAGCCATTTTGTCGGCAGAGCTTTGATAAGTTTAAAACGTTGAATGCTCTGTAAGCTCATCAGCCGAAGACTACTGTCTCTCACATCTGACGGCTCTGCCTTGTAAAGCAATCACACTAAAAACGATCTATGAGACATATTAATACAAACACCGAACAAAACTTAAAATCCAACCATAAAGCAACCGAAAATATATCATAAACCAACCCTAAAATAATTCTATAGACAAATAACCCAAAACGCATTTTCATTCTAAACTAATTTTCGCGTAAACCGCATGATGATAAAAAGGTAGCAATTCGAAGTCGATTGGAATTGATCCCTAAATGGATCCTACCTGTGTCCTAGTCATAGCACTTATTCCTGGATGTCCAATAGTCATCCTAAACTAATTCGCATACCTAAAACTCTAAAATTTAAACTTTCGAAATATAACTGTCAAATTAATCTCATATAACCTCCTACAACTTCCGTGAATCCTTTAACTTGATAAGTCAATAAAATTGATTGGATATGCGCCATAAATTCATTACCGAGCATAAGTACATACATGCAAATCATCATAAATCCACGTAAAGAATGAAGCCAGTGGCAACAGTTGTGTCCCCTCTATTCAACATTCACTGCAAGCCAATAAATGTTTCAGTCATTCAATTACATGCATGTCCCCACAACCTACGCAACAGATAAAGATTTAGCATTCTACGTAGAGATGCCGAAAGTAATTGATGTAATATCCCATGGAGAGATTCTGTTCTTTATAGGTGACTGAACTACGAAGGTAGGATGCTTTGAAGTACCTGTCGCAAACGAGACATTTGGTCTGTATTCAATGTACAGATGATGATAGTACCGTATAGATGATAATAGTACCGGGTGTCCGTAATTCACGCAAGTGAGATCAATAATTTAGCATTTTGCTTTCGTGAGTGACTTTACGGACGCCGGTTTAATGAATGATGACAATACAATTATAATATGACGTGATTGTGATGATTATGGTAGTCATGCACATGATTCACAATACAAATGATATCATCATATCATACTGCATCATTCGATATACTACAATGTTCATGTGAACGTTTGTTCATCAGTTCTTTAAGCAATCTGAGCTTGCTGATATAATGCACAACGTTTCGCATTATTCTTTGCTCAACATTTCAAGTATATCAGTAAATGGTATTATGTTGAAAATGAGATGTTTATTATTTTGAGATGTGAGGATTCGAGTGAATTTGAATCCCTCAATTTTGGCTTTGCGCTCATTCCCTGCACTAGACTTGTGAGTAAATGTGAGTATTTAAACGATGTGTTGTTTTAATAAGGCTTCTACGAAAGCTTCAACATTTTTGTCCTTTCTTAAAGCACTTAGTAAGATTAGACTGGGTTTCGTGCGATTCTGATTGAATGTTTCTGATATTAAAAGTCGTATCTCTTAATTCACATTTCCGAAATGCACTTTTCTTTGATATGATAAAAGTTCACGATTCTTTTTATCTATTTTTAATGCGGTCTGAATAGAATGAGAAGAATGCGGAAGTTAACGAGGGAAATCTACATGTTATATACTAAGATTTTTCACTAAACTTACTGCTAGCGATGCTGCTTAAGCGGAGCCACATCTCGTGTACATATAAATTTGTACAACATTATGTGCATTTGTATGATGTTTATACTTCATCCACATAATACGAGCAAGCAGTGATGCGCGATGACCGGAGCGGCCAGATAGTATAGACGCCACTGCGAACATGTTTAGGCTTCAACAAATTATTTATAGCTTGAATGAAAGTGAAGCCACATCAAGTAGATTTAAAAGCAACTTAATTGTTTACTGTTACTTTGAAATCCCTCAAAATTCTAGGGAGAGCCAGCGACGAGTTGACGACAATATTAATTTCAAAGCGTTAAATTTTTGTCCTGCTGTGTATGCACAGGTAGAAAACTTGCTTTAAAAGACATGACTCTCGCGAATTTCTTTACCAAACATTAAAATGTTTTAAAGAGGTATTGGTAAAAAATCGATCATTGATACACAAACATGTAGATACTGTCAGAATATCTATTTCGAAATGTACGCATTTTAGAAGATCTGAATAAAAAGTAACTATATGATTAATGCAGACATCGAATGTATTATTTCGTGACTGCTTTGCAACAGAATTGTTCATATGTTTGCTACTTGAGGACCAATACCGTCACTAAAACCCATTAGTGTCCATAGTCATTTTTTAAGGACGGTTCCTAACACCGGTCATTTGACAGGTTATCACTTACCAGTAACTATCATAGCGATTGATGGTCTTTCATTGATTTTCAGATCGTCATCATATTTTGCCTCCTTATTCCATGGTGTAAAGAATACATATTCTGATTTATCGTCGTTGATGCGCATTCTCCATTTTTTAGTCCATTTCTGAATGGCATCGAGAGCGTTTTACATTGTCCTTCTGCATTTTTCGGTGTAACAATCTTGCACTCACAGAGCTAGATCATTGGCATCTGATGTGCACGCCTAGAGGTAAATATTTATCGATATCATTTATGAAGAGGATGAATAGAGTTGGTGACAACACTCCTCCTTGAGGGACTCCTTCGTTCATAGTCCTCTTCTTGTTGAGAATGCCATTCATTTTGACTTTTGCAGAACGATCGGTAATGAAGTTGTTGATCCATCTTGTCATGCACATGGGTCGGTTATTGTCAATTAGCTTTCGGATAAGACCTTTCCGCCATACAGTATCGAAAGCTTACGAGAAGTCTATTAGTGTCATCAGGGTTCGTTTTCTTGACTCACTTCATGATGTAATCTGAGAATTTGATCTTCTGCACACCTGTTCGTCCTGAATCCGGCCTGCTCTGGTCTGAGTATCTTTTTCTCTTCTATTATATGATTCAGTCTCCTGAGAACCAGTCTCTCGGCCAGTTTACAAACGCAGCTGGTGAGGTCAATCGGTCGATAGCTGCTTGACTGATCGGTCGGTTTTCCTTTTTTCAAGATGAGCATACTGACTGTTTTCTTCCACTCAGTGGGTAGTTGACCATCTGTCCAAGAATCATTGATCAACTCTAGAAGTCTGTTAATGCCACTCTCCGGTAGGTTCTTAATTATTCCATTTCATATGCAGTCGCTTCATTCCGTTTTACCTGTTGGGAGTATTTTCATGGCATAGTTGAGTTCTTCTTGCGTAAAATGGGAGCATGGTCCTGTTTTCATTTCGTCACAATAGTTGCATTTCTGTTTTAGATCCACATATGTGCAAGGTTTATTCTTTTTGCCTCATTGTGGTTGGAGTTATCTTTCAATCTGCTTTCCTTGGCATAGTGTTGAATTAGTAGTATATTGGCTTTTTTCGGTCTTGGTGAATCATTGTATAATGCTAAGTCATCATTACTGGGTTCTCTTTAGTGCACATCTTACCTTGCAAGCCGTCGATGACTCTCCAGACATGAGTTGGGTTTGTTCTTAGACTGATATGCGACACTGCTTCTTGACATGTCTTTTATTTCTCTTCATTTATGGTCATACGAGTATCTTTCGCGACCTTGTTCCACTCTGCCTTCCTGCTTGGATCTTTTTCTGCTTCCTTCCAAATATTCTGTCTGGCTTTGACTGCTACAGCACACTTCCACCAGATTTCACCTGGTCCACTTCTTTTGTAGGGGATGTTCTTGTTTACGGCTTTGTTGATTATAATTGCTAGCAATTTGCTCTTTAGTTGGAGTAAAAACGTTTGATGTGCAAGAGAAGCACAGCATGAGTGAGATGTCACTCTTTTGATTGCACTCTATTGTCACTCTATTGATTGATGTCACTCTATTGCAGATCATGCTGAAGACAAAATTGACATTTCATTGATGAACAAATAAATTTCATTTAGTGTCGGGAGCGAATAAACAATCAATCTGTATTGACAAATTTGCTCAATCAATTGATTGATGTGATTCGACCATTTAATTCTAAAAGCATTTGTATTTTAGGATTATTATTTTTATAAATTTGCTTCATATATTTTACAAGAGATAAAAGACTCAAAATCTGCGAGCATCCTTGGGGAAATCCCTATCTGCACTGTGAGGGAGGCTGTCGCATTTTTGCTGTGGTCTTCGTAATGCTAGCCCGGCCGATACGCTTTTGCAACTATTAGTTTCATCGCCTCTTTCAACTTTTCACAAAAATCCTTCGATTTGGTCTATTAGAAAGTCAACTTAATAACCTTTTTTGAAAAGTACCGTTCTGTTCCTGAAAGTCTGAAATTTGCCACTAATTGCAAACAATTTGTGTGATAACCAATGTCTGGATGAGGGGGTCCTTGAATAATTGAGTATCTAGTGGATTCTATGATTCAGCAATTCCGTTTTGAGATGGAGAGAGACAAAGCTGCCCTTGCAACAGTTGCGAACACACGATCGATAAGGAAGATTCAAGCTTGTGTGAGAGGACAATAATGATCAATCCGATGACGCGAGTTGATTAAGTCGATTAGTTTCAGTACAATATTCAGAAGGATTTCTGTAGCACAGATTTGAGGCTTAAATATCAACAAAATCATCCAAACTCTTAAGCTTCGCAATCTTGGTTCTCCGGAAAGCTGGAGTATATTCTGTCAAATGATACAAAGTCTGCCTCAAATACATAGATTACGCAGGACTACAACAGAAAGTGAGTCAAACACCTGAGGGAAGCAATACAAGATAGGCCTACTATGTCTATTGCCAATTATGATAATTCTTTAACCAACATGATCTACACTAATTCTGACTTTCTATGCTGCTCCAAAATTACACTCTACATCTTACAAACGTGCTCCACTAGTTACAGTGGATGTCAAAGACTCATTCTCGCAGTAGACGTATAAGCATGCCCTGCATTCAAATTGACAACCTTTCGTGAACACAACTTGCAAAAATACGTGATCGTGCAATTTAATTGAAACCTTGTTCGTCTGTCAGAAAAAGTCTGATACTTGGTTTCGAAATAAATGGATTACAAAATAAATGCATATTTTTCATTTTTCCTGCTATTCCATCGATTTTTAGTGCATATAATTTTGCAGTCTGGTGATAACATTCAAGGAAACACATCGACTTTCAATTGAGTGCATTGTTTCATAAATGCAAGTCTATTAATCTCGTCATGATTATCTATAGTACCATAGACATCGAATGGAGCATTGAAAATTCAAGCGTCATGTAAATGCTACTTATTTAGTCTACAAGTAGTTAAGCTTGTGAATTTTCCAAACCATTTGACTTTTTAGGCAAGTCTTAATTCTTCTTTATAATATTTGACACGACAATGCATGACCACGACTATGTATGTATTGATTAGGATTATGCATTGAGATATATCAAACTTGCATAACCACGATCATACTTGAGCACCACGATGTGTGAATACGATTATACATAAACACGACAGCAAAGACGTTTAGTGTCGTGAGAAAAATACAACATGACCAGGAACTGAAGTTGCTGACATCTATTCGAAAATGGAATGATTCTACTCCTGTCGCTCGGAGGGAAAGTCGATCGAATACGTTCGAAGAGCTAGTACACATACAGAATTACAAAATAATTGACTACACAATTGTTGAACACACCATCATGACTACAGTCAAATGTAAATAGGCCTATATCGAGTCAAAATTGATTGTTCATGTGAAACAGGTGCCTACACATGAATCATTTGTTGAAGTTGGTAAATTAGAAATTGCTGGCATGTCGCTGCGGAAAAGTTAACTTGCTTTTATCAGAAGAACCAGGTCTGAGATACGAATAGAATTCTATGTGAAGACTTAAAATTTCTAGTCATTGACTAGAGCATTTCTGACTTGTTTATTCTAACCATTGATTTCCCCTAAAATTTTGCGATGTTGCAGGGAAGCCGATTTCTTCATACTCGTATGTAAATTCATAATTTACATAAAACAGCGTCTGAAACAGTTCATTAGTACTCTGAGAAATTTCAGGCGTTCACATGAAATTCATCCTCAGTATATCTGAGATTCTTGTCCTCAATATGCTCGCATGGAAAGAACTTTTAAAGAAAGCCAGTCAATAAATAGAGTCATGGATGGAGTTACAAAAATGACAGGATTTGACAAAAGTCAATTATTGAGATTTCCAATTAGGAAATCTACGCTTACTTGCCTATTAAGTACTAGAGCCTCAATTATAGTGTAACCTGTTGTGCATTATGCTAATTTTCAACATTTTGATAGAGTACATCATTCAAATATTGTTGCGTAACAATACATCTAATTCCCAACAATACATCATTCTCCAGATGAGGCGATTCTGAGGATCATGGAAAAAAGCTACTTTTCTCCTATATAACTGTATTCGACGTACAGTCAATGTCGTTTTTCTTTATCATCATCATGCATGCAACAAGAAAGAAGTTGATTACAAAAACAGAAGCAACAGATGGGCGTTTTTCGACATTGAACTACTCCTTTATCCATTTTGACTTTTATCCACCGACATGACTTGTTTCAAGAGTCTCAAAAATAAATGTCGATGCCTCACTAGGCATGAATGATATCTAATTGACTCGATTCTTTCTGAATTAACAGAGGGATGGCCTCAGACTTGAAGATTTTAAACACAAAAATGCACTTCGCCCTTCAAGGGCTCGTCTGTGCTTTTTGGATGCACCAAAGCTAACAATTAACAATAATTCTGATAAGTAATAATTGGAATGGCTTAACAAGCTGGAAGACTGCATAACAAGCTACACGTATATGACTTTAATTTACTCATATTGAAGGCTTGTGGCATGATAGTCCGGCAGCCAGAACGAGTTTCTGCAGGGAACGAGGCCGAAAGTGAGACTTTCACAGAATGATGTGCACCCTATGCCTATTACGAATCGGTGTGTCTGCCGAGTTCTAGTGAGTTCCTCTTCTTGTCAGACAGGATCAAAGAAAAACACATGTAAATCCAAAAGGACGCAGATTGCAGTTTTTGGCTAAAATGAAATTTTGTATGTTTTCTCTGATTAAGCGAAAAGTATTAAGCCCAGAGTCATAACTTTTGACATGGAATGTCTTCAGGTCATTTCCTTTCATTTTCATGCACCCCTGTCTATAAAGCTGAACACATTTATATTTGGCGAGCCTCTAAATGTCGGTAAACACAAACATTTTGAGCAACTTTATCCACATTCAACCACATTCTTACATACAATGCCGATTAGATGCATGATAATAGCACATGCACATCATAGGAAATGACCTGAAGACATTCCATGTCAAAAGTTATGACTCTGGGCTTAATACTTTTCGCTTAATCAGAGAAAACATACAAAATTTCATTTTAGCCAACAACTGCAATCTGCGTCCTTTTGGATTTACATGTGTTTTTCTTTGATCCTGTCTGACAAGAAGAGGAACTCACTAGAACTCGGCAGACGTGCCGATTCGTAGTAGGCATAGGGTGCACATCATTCTGTGAAAGTCTCACTTTCGGCCTCGTTCCCTGCAGAAACTCGTTCTGGCTGCCGGACTATGAGTGTTCGCCTGTGTTTCCCAGTGTCTTCATACGTGTGCATTAGATACACAACCACTAGCATCTAATAGTTCAGAAGTCGGCGGCTATCTACAACCTTTTTCGGAATCCCAGGTTGTTGGAATACTATTTGAACCACAAAATTAGACAAATTGCACGTTCAGTCTTCGTTGCCTAGAAGGGAAAAGTCTGTTGCATGGTATTGGAAATAGTCACATACAAACAAGAACCTGTCAGCCGGCTTTTGGACACTAGCAGCGGCATGCGTCTTGTAATAGCATTTCGGTTACATATTGCTGTCTATAGTTGCATTCAGTGAGGAATGCTGAGAGGAGAGTGATGAAGTCCGCATGTGAACCAATTTTCGTGCCCCTGCTATCTTTTTTAGTAATGATCAGGAGGACTAGCTTTTTACTGAGAAAACTTGCACGCAATGATCTGAATTCTTCGAATTTATCGTGACAGACAGACGGACGACTTCTTCCTATCTCTGTAAAGCATTAGGAATTCCTTTTTGTTCACTCACAAAGTTTCAGCATGTGTCATCGTCTTGAATGAGTCGGCACTTCTAGTAAACTGAAAGAGTTGAACAATCTAATTTGTGACTTGAACATAATCATGTGTTGAAAATGCATTATCAACGCCGGACTTGCAGCATGTCCACGTGTCGACGAGTACAACAAGGCCGAAATGGCTTCGTGAATTTAACACGAAAGAAGAAGGCCTTCTCAAATCTCTGCCGAACCAAAAGACAATTTACTGCAAGGCCTGTGAGAGCACTTTTACCGCTGTTCAAAAGACTCAACTTCAGCAGCATGCCTGTAGCAAAGCTCATTCGAAATTGAAGCTGAAGAAGAGTGCCCAGGAGTAGGAAAAAATTAACTGTAATGCAATTGGTCTCATGTTTTGCTAGCAATCGATTGATTTAATTGGATCACAATAGCAATCAATCAGGCTTAGCCAATTGCAATTAATTGACAATTAATTGCACTTATTTCAATCACTGCCTTCCTGCCATTATGCTTTGTCCACATGCAAAATGATTGCATGATTGACGTATGATTGATAAATACTTAGAAATTCATAATACAGTGCGTACATATGTAACGCATCACTCCACGAAAATGCATTAGAACAATTACAGAACGTGAATTTATCTACAATAACAAACATACATCTTCTGCATCACTATGCTCGTTGAGCTAATTTACATAAAAAAACCGGCAAATGCACTGTCGCCATATCGTGCAATAACTAAGGTAATTTTTATTAGCATCATTTTCTATTTTACGAGTGCAACATTTTCTAGCTAAGTGAAACATAACCACCCTCCGACCATCGTGATGATATGCTTTCCATTAGGATTAACAAAATTAACAAAATTATGATCTAAAATTATCCACGAATATGAAGCGCGTATTCGAATAATTCTGAGTTAAAATTTGAATGAATGCTGTCGTCAAAATTTTCTTCCATTCGAAAAGGGTAAAAATATCATATCATATCATCCAGTGTGAATTGTAATTTATATGTAATAATCGCTTTTTTGACTTGTGAATAATTGCAAACAATTGGAATAATTAATTGACACATTCATAATAAAATTCATAATAAAATCACATTCATTGCAATTAATTTTCAATCAATTTTTTCCAGCACCTGGGTGCCACTCAAACTGCGACAAGAATACCAAGAAAACGAAGTCAATTAATGAGCGAAGACCATTGTGAAGTTATGCTATCGGCTAATATTACATGGCGTAAACTGAAGAACAAAATTTTCAAAGGATTTGGCAAATATTGCCATTTACATATCGAACGAGAAAACTAAATTCACAGAATGTGACGATAACGTGTTGCCTCTGTGGTGAACTGCGAGATTCTCCTACATTGTGAGGTGTAGGTGAAACTGCTGACAGTGCTGGACGCTACGTGGCCAATATTTTGATAGGCAAACTTGATTGTGATTGCTACCATTGTCCTTACGTCGTTCGGTGTGCATCTCTTGAAAAAAAAATTAATTCAAGCACTATAGTTCACTATTGATCAGTACACTTTACTTTCTATGGTCAACGTTTAATGTCGACAATTTGAAGTTGTTGGTAACAGATGGGGCCCCTTACATGCTCAAGTACGGTCGTTCTCTAGCAGTGCTCTTTCCCTCAATGTTGCTTTTGACATGTTTGACATATGGTCTTCATCGTAATTGCAAAACAATTTGTGCCATGTTGAGAATGTCAATATTTTGATCTCAGTGGTTAAGAAAATATTCTTGAATTTTTCATCCAGAATTTCTGTGTGGAAAGACTGTAATCCAATTTTCCCTTTACCTCCATCTCCAATCGTGACCATATGAGGCACGTGGATCGAAGCAAGTATTTTCTATGACAAAATTTTGATGGAAATTCGAGATGTTATTGAGAAACTTGATCCCACATTACATTTCAGAGCCGGAATTTCGGCTTTATGAAAGAAAATGGAGCGGTTCACAGACATTCCATAAATGCAGAATCATCTGCGTATGCAAATGCCAATGCTGCAGGATAGCGGTATTTGCTAGATTTTTGGTGCTAATTTAAAACAAGTTTGTGTGCTTTCATCTAAACATGACGGATTATAACGGTTAAAAATAAAGCTCAATGACAGTTAAATGAGGCGTCATTAGACTTTCATTTAATCAGTGACTTGTTATAGGACAAGCCCAATAACTCTGACTGCTTGGAATACCGGCATTTACTAAGCTTCGAGTATCATTTGGTCATACTGACTCTTTTTCATTTTATACTTGAACGATGACATGAATATATTGATAATTGGTCCTTATTCCCAGAATAGCAGCACATCATAAGGAGGGGTCTGCAGGGTGCACCGGTTCTTTTGCTTGCACTGGTTCTCGGGCCGGTGACCGAAATGTGGAATTTCTATGAAATTTATGCGTTGCTGTGAAGTTTCATTTATAATTAGCTCATCTTAAACTGTTATCTTAGTCACACCAAATTGGAGAGAAGAATTTAGAGCATGTTGTATCCAAATAGAAGAACACATCAATACAATTCAAGCTTTAAATTCATATTTTAATTTTAATTCCACATCGTAAAAATAAAACCTTTTGAATATCACGGGCACCGTGAATAAGTAAGGATGCACTTCGTGATGCTGAGAGAAAATGTGAAAAAAGTGATGAAAAGTAGGTAATTGAAGCTCATGATCTGTTGCCTCAGGTCACGAAATCTCAATTCCCACCACCTCAGAATTTTGAAGTCTCATAGTGAATACTGCTTACCCTGCTGGTGCTCCTCTTGATAAATATAGGCTATCTTAGCATTCCAGCGGTCAGAGATCCGTCCAAAAGATTTTCTTTTTGGCTGCTTGAGGAGATTGCTAAAAACCGAGTAATGTCGAGATCTTGACCTTCCTGCTCGCGTGTGACACCAGAGGTCTGGTATAGACCGCTGATGCCATTGTGAAGCAGTATCCAAGCTTCACTTTGTATGAAATACACTTTGAACTACGAATAGCTCTTCCAACAAGCGCCAGATCTACCAAACTAAGAGAAAGTCAAACAAAAGCTAAAGAAAAACTGCAAGTGATGGACATATGTCTTAAAGATGAAGCTCATTGAGATGTATATACTGTATATTATAGAAGTAAGGGATCAGCATCACTAGTAAGCGCCTCAAGAAATAAAAACCACTCTACGCCAACTGGCGGAGCAGTGTGTCGGTCATTATTCCTGAGTATGTGATAATCACTTCAGATACTCACAGTGGCATTTGCCAGATTGTTCCTTCAAACAGGACATTTTGATTTCCATGATACTGTAGTTCTTCCGATTAATATAACACTAGTTATAGTTTTATGCAACATTAGGCATTAAATTCGCAATCGATGCGTCCCATTAAATTCACATTTGTTCTGACATGTTACAAAGCGATTGTCTGGTGCTAGGTTTGATTTGACTAGGAGTTATGCTTGATCGGGAAAACCTATAAAGATTCATGCTTAAGCATGAATAATTATATTGTTTTCTCTTTCATATCTTTTATGTTGCAAACATTCACCGATATGACATTTAATTAGTGTTTGAGACTGAGGAGGTAGTTGCATTCCTTCTAGCATATTAGGTCAATACATTTTAGCTATATTTACATTATTATTATCATTATTACATTTGATATCAACCTAAGTGACATTTGATTTGACAAGTTATTCTTGATAACTGTCTAATGTCATCGTGTTACATTTGCTTCTATCTATGTTGCATTTGATTATAACAAATGTTGTATTTTATCGGGAAAGCCTATAATAGTAATTCGCAGATAACATAAAATTGCGTCGAATCTGTCTACATTTCCTGATGTGTTCAGGTATTTTGAAAGAATAATAAAAAATAAACTCTCCTTTGTATCATTTTATCATTTTATAATAATCAATAAAAAAGCCCAACATTCGTCCTCAAGTCAAAAACGAGTACCTCAAGTCCAAAAACAACGTTTTCACGTTGCAATAATGTATCTGCAATGTCTAATATGTCAATAAATTCTGCCTCGCGTAAGGTATTGCTACTGAGACTAGTTATAAAACAGCGTCCGGATGCATGTTTAGTTGCTCCCTAATTAGTGACAGTGATAAGGTGATCTGTTTGAACTTCATTCCGTTCCGTTGCACCCCGGCTATTCTCTATGGTCCCACTCCGCACCAATTTATCGACTCCGTTCCACTCAGTGTTAAATTTGCAAATGAAACGTTTGAGACATCATTACGACATATATGTCTGCAATTTGAAATTACTACATGGCGACAGCTACAAAAGCTTGTTGCTTTTAAAAACGACCTCATTGACGGCATGTTGCGGCTAGGGACTCGCAGAGCACTGTACATAAAAATGATCATGTAAAGGAATTTACAGAAATCGATGTATTTTGTTACATTTGTCTTACAAAATATGAGTGGTTGTTGCTGATGAGTTTCAATGTTTTCTACAAATATCTCAATATTTCTCTACCTATTCGTTTGGTTGTTATTTTGTTTAAGAGGGAAGGGATTCATAACTAATCGCACGATTGGGAGCCTCTTCCCAGCTTATTGAATGATGATATCAAGTAAAGTACTATCGAAAAATAGTTTGGCATCAAATTTCTAGCAAATTGCGAAGTACAACTTGAAAGCATGCGTACTTATAGAATATAGATCACATTTAAACAATGAACTGTGCGTATAATGTAAGAAAGCTTATTTTCGAACCAGTTATCAATGGTAAGATAAGATAGATTTATTGAGACAATAGAAATCATATGGTACAGATGTTTACAGATAGATAGATGAATAGAAGGAATGTTCGACATGCATTTGCAAATAGAGAAGTTTAAGCAATATTCTGTATATAAGACAATATTCGGAAAAAGAAGCTTGCAAAAGTAAATGTCTGCGTATAATTGAAAATATGCCATATTCAAGGACAACATGGAATAAAAGTAAATAACAGTTCTTGAAAGAAAGCTAAGATAACATGAACTTGTATCAACGACAATACAGGTGTCTGCAGCATGCTCAGTACAGCATCAGCAGTGAGAAGATTTGTTGCTAAAGTGCAAGTCCGAAAAATGCAATTAACAACTTAAAGTAATCAATTTTTGCTCAAAAGACACGACATAAGTACTTTGAGTACAAGAACACGGCTTGATTGTATCAAAACACTACCATGAAAAGATAAATGTTCACTGACTTGATTGATTTAAGAACGAAATTTCTTGGTCCGTAGATGATGTGTATCATTTTGGATTTATCTGGTTTTGTAGTGAGGCGTTTTCCGTTAATCTTTCATTCTGGGATGATTTTATAAATCTCGTATTTTACTTCTTATTCGAATATTGTTTTGATAATCAAGATCAATGAATGTGTTTGTTAATAAATATCTGCTAATATTACATCTAGGAGGGACACATATAGGAGGGAGGCAGCAACCTAGGTGTCTATATTATGAAATGTGTAAGGAATCTTATCAAAAAAGCGACTTTAATGAGTCAGTCATCAATAACAAGACAAGTTGTTTTGCTGCTGCTCAAAACAAATTCGTTGATGGAGCTCTATTTTTCAAACGCTAGTCGACTGTTTAGCTTAAAAAACGATGCTGAAGATTCATGAAGGATGTTTATTTGGCATCTATTAATGAAAGCGTTATCTGTAGCTAGATGAATATCACTAATGCATAAGAGGAATAACGCAGTTCAAGGATTGAACTCTGAGGGAAATCCAAACTATCCAAACTGACGGTAATAATGCCCGTAATATATGCATGTATATACTGTACACATAGGCCTATCTGTCTGTACATGAATTAATTTAAAAGTATATTATACATATAAAAAGTTAATTAAAAAGTATGATATAAATCATTAATTTCTTAAATTCATAAACTTTATATAAAACCATGTCAAAAAGTATATATTTATAAAACAGGATTTAGATATTTTTGAAGATCCAGGTATGTATTTTTAAAAAATCTCAGTTATTGTCTAAAATATAAAATAATGCTATGTTCATATCATTTAATGCTTTGTAAAAATCAAGTAATCCAAAAACTCAGTGCGAATTAAATAAACGTTAGTATCTGCTTGAACATTATTAATAATCTAGGCAGTATTGGCACAGCCAGTCGAATCCATTATCCGAGCTCGCACAATAGCTGAGTGAACCGGCTACCGAATTTCTCCTTCGCTTTAAATGCATATACTGCACTTTGAAGACATTGCCTGAGCCTCATATGTGCATTAATGAAGATTGCCTCATGATTCATATATCATATGCTATTAAAGGGATCCGCTCCATTCTTCTAAGTAGACAGAAAATTAAGCCGTTGAGCTGAGCATTCGATTTATTAAATCCTATTTACTAAAATTTAATCCGCTGTTTCTTCTATTTCATGAATCATCATTTTTTAATATTTTGTGCTTTGAATCACTGCTCTACTGTTCTCCTACTATTTCCGACATTGGTTGACGTATCCGTGAACGGACATTTAATGAACGGGAGATGACACGGCTGTGAAAGTGTCTGTCTATTGATGTTATTCGTGGAAGTGGTGTCATGGCCACCAGATACTAATTTCTTCTTCTACACTTTATTTGCTGACTGACTTTGATCACCAGTCATATCGTTTGAAAATACAATATACCTTTTAATCAAACAAATAATTGACTAAAGAAGCCAGTCCAAAAATAATATTGATCAAACAATCGGTCACAGTGACCTTCAACAGGTTTTTTTGTTGCGCATACAGTGAATATATAATAAGCAGGGAAGACTTGTTACTCCATAGAAAATTGATGCCTTTATATGTGCCTAAAGTGCTACCTTTCACGCCATGTATGACGTGGGTAAAGGAAAATTTGTGTTAAAGACAGGTGTGACATCTGAAAACTATATTTGATATGAAAACACAATAAATATCTTGATGCATAAAGGTATGCAGAACAAGTGTGATGATTTGATAGGTTGCATAACAAAACTTGAGGTGGGATCATTTAAACTTTTCATTACCTGATGTTTACTTCAAATTCATCTCGTCAAGAATCTTCTCAACTCTACTTGATTCCGTCGTCATTAAATTTTCTTCTCACTCAGTATAGCGTTTTAGCACGCAATTAAATATGCAATGCATGACATGAAGCTCGTGATCAATTTGAAAATTTTTAGCAATTATGGAGATACATACGTTCCGTGAAATTTAAGTTACTCAGTGTGATGCTTGAAATACTGATAACAAAAATCAATTCTCATTTCTTAAAAATTGTTGTTATATGCATTTACAATTACATCTTAATTAGTGATTAATTTCATTAAATCATTGATTGATCATGAGCAAACAATTAATTATGTTCATTTGATTGAGAAACCAAAACCCAAATACCAAAAACAAATTCGCACTTGTGATATGGCTTGACTGAGAGGCGACTGAGGATCTTTCCTTAATTGATTTGGTGCCGTAAGAAGTACAATCTTTGGAAACCACTTTAATCTCCATGTTTCTTCATGTACACAGCAGAGCAGAAGCTAAAGGTATATTTTATGTATCATTTTCACATAGTATATTCATTAATATCATGGCCAAAAGTAGAGACGTCCACCAACTAAAGCCGAATCAGATGGTTCTATCAGTGAAATCATTATGAAGCCTGAGGGCGAGTTCCGAGACAAGATATGGAAGGAAAAGTTATCAAGAATCGCAAAAGGTAAGCTAAAACCAATGCTTAACAAGACTTGATAACGAACTTCGGCTGCTTTCGGCAGCCTGGGCTCCAAATTTTTGAATTCTGTGTCACAGATGGATGGCTCTGTGTGTGTAGCAGTGTGCATCTACTGTCCGGTCACTGCGAATCCGTGCAAATGCGCCTTGAGGAGTGAGCACCGATACCGCACTGATTCATGAATGCAATTATCTAATAAATGAGACTCGTGTTTTTGGACCCGATTGCTAAATCACCGACAAAATGAATCGCATAATCCGAGTTCCGTGATGTAAAAGTGACTTGCATGAATCCTCGAAGCACATCTCCCTAATTTTTCACAATAACGGTTTCTTGGTGAATTATTTATCTTTCTAAAAGAAAGATAAGAAACAGTATATCTTTTCATTTTCCTCCGACCGCACTGTCATATTTATCTCGAAAATTTAATGCATATGTTATCAAATGTCAAGACATTTATTTCCAATTAATGAGTTTATTACCAAGAAAACGGAATACAAATATTACATTAATGTGATGAGTGATAAAATGATTAAATGGACATATGCAATGAGCGACAGATGGAGGATGAGATGTGCAAGTAAGTGACATGATAGTACGGTTCATAAATCATTGCATGCATCATAAATAATCAAAGAGAAAAATTATCATGAAGAATCTGGAATTGAAATGCATGTGCAATATATGAACATGCCCCTGTATGTTCAATAATATCAATATTATTTCGAGAAGTTACGTCTTTATGTTTACGTCTTGGTATTCTTGTGAATAAATGTGTGCTAGTTATGATTTTTTGCGTCTTTTACTGGATTAATTTCTTGTTTAACAATCACAATTCATTTATAAGTTATATTATTTGTTATTATTTTCTCATTGTTATATCAATAGATTCTTCATGCATCAAGTGACTAACAAAATGACAGTAGACTGCATACACATCCGATTTATCACTTTGAATACTCAGTAACTTGACTTTGCGTCTCAGGAACAGGAGGTTGCGTGACACGAGAATCTGTACAACCTGTCATACCTACGATCATCTCATCACCGATTTGAAGCCAAAGCTATTTTCTGGAAGATCAGATTTTTTTGGAAATTCTCTCATGACACTAAAATTTCATTGATTATTAATATTGAAATGACGTGGTCGACAATCTCTGCCTAATTATAATCAATTAAATACTAAAGGGGCATCTTTGACTTGTTGAAATTAGTTGATTAAGTGAATTAATGCTTACTTCCAATGACATCTCAACACATAATTACACATACACATCATGTAAAAATCATGACTCAAAGTATTCAGGAAAGAGCATGCGGTCACCCTCATTTCGGAGTACATATCAGTTTGGGAAGGATGGCATAATTTAGACTCTACTTTTAAATCATCACACAGCTCACATGGTTTTTCTGCACATCGCAATCGATTTCCATAACTAGCGATCACAAAATCTTTTGCATATGCGTAATATGTACAGGATGTCCAAAAGGTCTCTATGAATTTGAATTTAGTTTGCGAAAAACCAAGAGTAATAGAATTATCAATAAGACTTTATTTAAACAAGTAGATATTTGAGTTTTTCTACAAGCAATTTGCTAGCCAATCTCAGCTGTTGCAGACTGGCGAGCAAGGAATCGATAGTTGCATCAGCTCATCTTGATTGATTATTGAGCTCACATTAGTGATTCTTGCATTCATGTCAATCAAATTTGACATCTTGAATTTGCATGCTTGAACATAACATAGCCCTGAAACCAAATATGCAGTAGCCTTTCGTCAAGTGACGGGTCTGGTCAGTGAAGATGAAAATGACGACTTACATTACAACTCTTTCATTCTTGAAATTCTTTTGAAAAAAGCAATTTCACATCTTTTCCAATGTGTGGTGGCACACAATCTTGTTAATGACTTCATCACAAAAATAGTCAAAAGTAAAGTGTTTGATCCTATTTGTCTAATTAACCGATTAAAGTACAATCTTTGTAGATCACTTTGGCATCTGTACCAGCAGAAGCGTAAGGTATTTTTTACCTAGTACCGGGTATGTTCTTTAAGATAAATTCAATAGATTTTCAATTATCTCATACTTGAAATATTAACAGCTGTAAAATCATAATTCTCTTCAGCGTCACTACTTCATAGCCCATAATGAAATGACTTTACCACTGAAATTCATGACTATGCATCTGTTTTGGTGAAGCGCGATGTTAAAGGAGCATATACATGAGCTAACTTAGCGAACATCTTCTAAATCTCGCTCGACTTGCCATCCCACACTTACTATCTTCTTTGAAGCATGCGTCGGTCAAGCAAGCTAGTACTTCTTCATTTACAACTTCAACTTATCTGTGACTAGCAGACTGCATACATATAAGGGATGGCAGCAAACGGGAAGAACATGATTATGATGAAATGGCTGCACTCGTATTCAAGAAACACAACCCTTTGATTTTCTGCAAAACCTTGATTTCAATTAAAGGAAAAACGAGTTTCAATAATGTGTCAAACTTTTTGACTATCCTAGGACTACTTTAGAGCCAAACTTGACGGGATCTGTGTGGGAGGACCTTCCCTACTAGTGCATTAATTGACGCGCTTCGTAGGTGGGACTGGACGAATTGGACCCCTATTGGTCCATCATGCATATGATTCTCTTCAAATGTTGAGCACTAGGGCTTTGTAGCACGGGCGCACAGCATACGGCACGTGGGCCATAGCCAGCCCGTGAAGGATTTTTGTGGCCCGCGAGGGTGATAAGGAACCTTTTCTAAATTGTTGGCAGATAAAACAATTAAGTATAGTTCAGGAAAAATGCAAAATCCTAGTATCGATGTGTTGTTACATGTATAACGGTAACAGTGGCTGCTGAAGTCTAAACGACTCCACCTGGTTCTGATAGCTTACATCCATGTCTCTGCATGCATTCTTTATTATTTACTAGGCATTATAGAAATGCCATACCACACTGAAATTCGTTGGCTCAGTCGTGTCACTGGATTAAGCAGGTTCGATAAGTTGCTAGATGAAGAATATTCATTTTTAGGAAATGTAATATTGAGATCCGAGAATTACGTGATGAGAATTGGGTGACAGACTTGGCCTTTCTTGCAGATATCGCAGCGTATCTTCATCATTTTAATTTGCAAATACAAGGGAAGAATCAATCATTAAAAGATTTTTTATGTCATATCCAAGCATTGTAGTTGAAATTGCAATAGTTTGAATCACAAGTAACGGCTTCAGATTTGACACATTTTCCATTATGTAAGACCTATGTTACTGCAGAAGGTATTGATGATGTATGTACCCGGTTTGTTCAAGACATAAAGCGACTGTGTCAGGAAATGGATAGGCGTTTCCAGATCAGATGACTTTGAATTTCAACTATTCACAGATCCTTCTACAGTTGAAATTGAAACTGCTCCATCTGATTTGCAGTAGGAGCTCATTGACCTTAAGTCAGCAAACTCGTGTAGGTGAAGATCAAAATGAAAGTATCATCGATTTCTATAGAAGACTAAACGAATCGAAATGCACAAAAGTCAAAGACAACGGTAAAAAAATTTGCCTCCATGTTTCGTAGTGTATTTATTTGAAAATAGAAATTTCCTTTGATAAAACTGACGGAATCACGGTTGCGATCGCGTATCTCAGGTCAAAGTTTCAGAGGCATTCTGAGAATTTATGCATCAAAGATTGCCGGCGATGTGTCTTTCATTGAATGCGCATACACAAATTTTAATGATATCTCTGGTACTTGCGTCGCCTGCGAATTTTGAAAACTTCCATTGAACAGCAAATTATTTTTATATAAAAACAGCATGGGCAATGAGGATGCATAATTATACAAAGATTCCGTACAACTGATTGTGATATGTGTTGTGGATAGACCTGAATGCAAGCTTGCATTCTTCAGTTGGCACTTTGTGTCCTAAATTTAAATCATTCGCAAATAATTTATGACTGAAATTGAAGTTAAGATTACGACAATTGCTCTGTAAAGTAACTAACATTATACACAAAAAATTTGCCCCTGATGTAAACAAGTTGTGAACCCCAGCTTTATAGCATCTTATGCGTGACGGGAAGATCATCCCGGGGTCCATAACACTGCGCTGTGCGAGCTGGACTTCACCCTATAGGTAGCACAATCTTTAACTAACATTGTAGATAATGTGCATTAATGCACCATTGATGCTTATGCGCAAAATAATTCAAGTACTATGTGATGATTAATGTTTTTAACATCATGCGATATGCGAATCGATAGAACTCGCAACATGTATTCAATTGGAAAAAATCTTTTCAAAATAGACAAAATGCATTTCCATAAAAAACTTCGAAACTGGGTCTTTTGACAAGAAACAGAGAGGATATTTGACATGCTGTGGCTGTATACATTTAAGCGTCTAGATTGACATTTAGTCAAATGTGTAATGAATCATTGATATTGTACAAGACATGCGAGATAACTATAGTTATAGATGCTCCTTCTTCAGAGTATGATGCAAGCAAACGCAAAATAGTGGTTTAACTAGTAGGCCTGATAGACAATCTATTTTTGATCTAAATATCAGTAAAGCGATTCTTAACAGTTAAATTGATATGCTTTCAGGAAAATATCTCGGTCTGTATGTCGCTTGAAAACATCATAATAATATGTGAATTTCAATTCGGTGCTTATTTGATAAATGTATGGAACTTGTGATATTATAACAGGAGAGGACTTTGACAAGACAAACAAAAACACCAAATTCATCAACGAGCGCTTTCGTCCGTTCTATTTCATGTTGAACACGAAAGTGAATAACAAATTAGCGGCATGACAATGTTAGTACAAAAGATCAATAGTCAGTTAGTCACCAAAGCAGACGTAGAGTGAACAAGTGAAAACAAAGTCGGGTGCGAACCTTTTTAATGCACAATGCCTTGCAATGCTCCAATCGGCCAGCATCCAGTGCCATCACCCGTCATCTTCAATTATGTTTTTGTTATGTTGATGACGCATTGGATCGCTTTAAGATCGTTTTCCGTCCTCGCAATTTCCAGCTATTGTCTATCTATGAGGCACTGTGCCTTAAACGGTTCGCACTAAAGTGGTTCGCACGCGACCTTCGTGTTCAGAAAGATATCTTGTTGATAAGTTTATTTGATAAGACTTCATTTCAGAATATCGGGAACTGGCATGTATTCGATAACAATTTCTCAACAATGGTGATGCTTACTTGAGTTCAAATGTAACCCATGAGTGCAATAGTCTATTAAATTGTAAAAGCATCTCATTCGCAGTTGATCGCTGACATAGCATGCTTATGTTAATGCTAAAGACAACTAATCGTATTTAATGTTCAACGAATTGCCAGGCGTTGAATAAGTGCAATTGAAAGATTGCTGAAAATAGCCATTGCAAATAATCAATCGTTTCCTCTTTGCAAGTAAGATCAACTAATTGTATAGTCTCATTCATTTATCAGTAGTAATCATAAATATTCTTTTTATTAGGCCCAAGCAGTGTAATGCTAATTCATATAGATTAGATATGATTGGATATGATTAGATATGATAGAGGATTAGATATGATCATAACTATTCGTCCGACTTCAATGATGATTTTACTTACGAAGAGAATTATACGAGTACACGTGAAATTGTATCAAAGGACACTTTTCTTCTGGTAATGGTGCAATTACCAGAAGTATTACTGACTATAAATTAGAGTCTTTCTTTTACGAAAATGAAAAACTACAAGAATAGCAATGCATATATATATATATATATATATATAGAACTTCGGTAGAACTAAATTTCCTAAAATTCTAGAAACGATATTGATCAAAAGCAACTTTGACACACTTGCTAACGAGAGGAGTGGATCTCACCCAATCAGACTTCAATTGTAAATTTCACCATAGTTTTTCATTTTTGTATATAAGCCATTTCGTATCTGCTTTTACCATTTGATTGTAACAAATTAAAAAAAAAAAAGTACGATGGTTTTGAAAGATATTACCCTGGGCGATCTTTCATTGATATATATATATATTTCGGAAATAGCCCAAAGTTATTGGAATTGAAAACAAGATTGTTAGGAGCGCACAACATGTTTCAGCAAATCATTTGCCATCCTCAGGTGAAATCAAGAAAACAAAGTTAAAACAATCTTTAAATACAAAATTACAAGTCATTAGGTCACCGAGATAAAATCACTGAAGTCACAAAATGAAGTCAATTCTGAAGGTCACTTGCATTGGAAATAGCTACGAAATAAAATACACAATAGAGCCATGAATTACAAATCTAACAACGTATTAATGGAGCTTGCCCTTTCATTCATGAGAGTGCTTAAGTCAGACTTCTTTATTATAATTGATTCCAGAAATCTAGGGTATTCAGGGCATTCGATCACCTGGCGTACTGGCAGACGGTCGGATTGCTTGCGACCACATGAGAGCGATAATCTTGGTCGTTGCTGTCTATTCTTCTCTATCTTCACATATGCAATACAATGGATGCTTCTAACTACCAATACAACGTATCTGAACTGAAAGAACTTGGTCAATTAAAATGTGTATGTGTTCCCCGCATGGTCGGGAGACGTTTAATATATCATGGTATTTATGCTCGGCATATCCCAACGCGCGTGTCCGCTCCTATGAGATCTGAATGTGCCAATTATGATGTTAAATGCTTGTCTCGTCGTAGTTTCTTGGTGCCAATAAGACGCGAACATTATTTCTCAAAACATCGTCTTCGTCGTAGCATTGATATGCCTAACATTATGCTTACTAATGCTAGATCTTTGTGTAACAAATTCGATGAGCTTCAACTCCTTTTATCTCAGCGGGTTCCTCATCTGTGTGTCATCACAGAAACTTGGCTTGATAACAGTGTTCCTGATTCATCAATAACTGTGGATAACTATTCAGTATATCGACATGACAGATCAACTGGTACAGGAGGAGGAATTTTGGCTTATGTGAAATACTCATATAATGTTTCTTTGGTTGACTGTGAATCAATTCTAGCATCCTCACAAACTCTGACTGAAATTCTGCCTCTTTTTATTAGTGATCTGAAGCATGTGGTGATAATCATTTATCATCCACATTGGAATGATCAAGCTGCACACGAAGATGCTATTTCGGTTGTAACTTCTATTATCGATTTGGTTCATATTCGACATGGTGCGAATCTCCGTTTGTGTCTACTCGGAGACTTTAATGACCTCAGAAAGCAGTTTGGTACAATCAGCAATTTGACAAGTCGTTTCCCTATTGTGAATTTCAATACAAGAGGAGAAAATATTCTTGATCAAATATTTGTTAATTTTGCAATTGACCAGGCTCCGTGCTGTCTTCCCCCGCTTGCCAGATCGGATCATTGCATTATTTTTTGGCAATCAGCTCCTTCACCTCCACCGAAAGTGGCAAAGAAAAGAGTGCGAAAGTTCACTAAAGCCAACGTTGCTAGATTTGCAAATGCTATATGTACTACCGATTGGATGGAAATAGTTAGCTCTTATGACCTGCTTTATGAAGCGGCAAGTTCGTTTTTGTGCTTACTTTACGCATTCTTTGATGACTATTTCCCTCTTCGGACAGTGAGGTTGAGATCGAGCGATCCCGAATGGATGCGGTACTCTCTGAAGATTCTGATAGACGAACGCGACCGAGCGTATACTGCTAAACAGATGGCAAAATATAATCGTTTGCGCAAGGAGGTGTGCGAGCATGTCAAGTTCCTAAAGAAATCCCTCATACAACAAGCTGCATCTTTCAATGATACTAAGAAGGTTTGGAAAGCCATTCGTATGACAGCTAGGTATCAAAAGCAATCAAGTGTCATTAAGTTTCATGTCGACGATTTCAGTTCTTATTTTGCGTCGAATTATCAAGACTTTGATTCTGTTGACTTAACGGGAGTGTTTGAGGATGCTTCATTGCCTTCTCTGAGCATTGATGAGGTGACCAATACTCTTCGGAAACTTTCCAACTCAAGCAGTGGCCCGGACTATCTCCCTTCGTGGAATTTTCGTTCATATGCGGACTTTTTATCTCCAGCCATAACGCTTATATTCAACAAAAGTCTTCAACTCCGGAAATTCCCTCAATGCTTCAAACTGGCGAATATAACCCCGGTTCCTAAGTGTGAACGTCCAAAATCAGTGTCAGACTTCAGACCGATTTCTCTGCTTTCAATCGTTTCGAAAGTATTTGAACGTGTGGTTTCTCGGCGATATAGCCTATTCTTCCTTACATAATTGGTGCAATCGATAAATCCCAATTTGCTTTTATCCCCCTGAGTGGATGTGGCACTTCTTCTGCGGTGGTTTTAATAGTTTATTGATAGTCTTCGTGCTGTGTGCCTCAATACGACACTGATCAAGTATGCTGACGACTTGCTCTATTTGCACAGTGTAAGAAATTCAACGGAAGACAAGCTTCAAGAAGAATGGGACCACCTATCTCGTTGGGCGATCTCGAACAGCCTACCCATTAATGTCTCTAAGTGCTGTGTGATGAACATAATCACTAAGAAAAATATGGTTTTAGAACCTGTGAAGGCTGACTCCTCTTCTCTTGTGCCAATGGTGAACTCTTTCAAGTTTTTGGGTGTTATATTTTCGCAAGATATGGAATGGAATCTCCATATTGATTACGCTATGAAGAAGGCATCAAAACGTTTTTTTATCATACGAAATTTAAGAAGATCGAATTGTCCTAAAGATTTGATGCTCAAGTCCTACATGGCTTTTATACGCTCGGTGATGATGCACTGTTTTCCTGGGTTCTGCAATGCAACTGCTTATCTTTTGAAAAGATTGCTATCTGTTGAGCGTCGTGTGTACCGCATTATGAACATTCCCCATGAATCTTCGATCTCTCTTTTGACTGTGGCTCATCGTACTTGTGAAAAGCTCTTCTATGATATTGTGAAATGTGATAATCATCCGCTGCGGGAAATGTTCGATACAAATACCTCGAGGATTACTCGACACAGTTCTACCTTTCGTCGACCATCATCCAAAACTGTGCGCTTCAGCGAATCTTTTATTAAATTTTGTAAATAATTTTGTTTTTCTGCTATTTCACACATCTATATCCATTGTATATCTGCATTCAAATTTGCTTTTTTCTTTTCTATATTGTCATCGAATCTCTGTAATGTGCTCTCCGAATTCAAATTATGTGAGGCAATAAAGATTATCTTATCTTATCAGTACAAGCAATGATATCGAAATTTTCTTTCTTTGGTGGATGTACATGCATGCTTATTTCGGTTAGTGTTGGGTACGCTTTCAAATGTTCGTTGATTCTGGTAGCAAGATGGCGGATAGAGCTACCCACGTAACACTTTTCAGAGAATACACAACTTATTAGCTACGATGTGAAAAATCTTTTCACGAGTATTCCTATTGAGGATACAATTGTTCATGTCCTTTACACCATCAATGAGGATCAGCTCCCTATCAGAAAGCAGGCCCTTCGTGAACTTTTGAGGCTAGCCTGCACGAACATCCTCTTCTCATTCGATGACAAGCTATTTGTGCAGACCGATGGAATGTCTATGGGATCGTGTCTTGCCCCAACTATGGCCTCTTTTGCCATGGACATGATAGAAACTCGCATGAAAAACTTCAACGATTCTCTCCCTGTCTATTATAAACGTTATGTTGATGACATATTTTGCATTTTTGACAAAAGCTCCGATGCTTCCGCCTTTCATGACTTTCTGAATACCCTTCATCCTGATATCAAATTCACGATGGAGCGAGAAGTCAATGAAAGTCTTGTATTTTTAGATACCAAAGTTACCAAAAGTGAGAATGCCTTCGATATCGCTTGGCACTTCAAAGAAACAAAAACTGGCATTTACATCCCCAATTCTGCTTATGCTCCCAAACGTTATCGCTTGGCTGCTATGAATTCACTCTTTTATCGTGCCTTGAAATTGAATTCCAATCCTAATAATTATCAAAAATCCGTTTCTGCTATTCAAGCTCTTTTTCAAAAAAACGGATTTTCTGAAAGAACTATTTTGCGCATGCGAGAAAAAGTTGAGGCGAGACACAAAGCCAACGTTGCTCGACCAAACGCTCATGACGACTTTAAATTTATAACATGGAGCTTCACCTACATTTCGGAGAGTGAACAAAATATTCATTCTCGTGTCAAAGACATCAATAAGCTTTTACCGCCTGACATGAAAGTTCGCCCCGTTTTTAAAACCTTGAAAACTGGCAATTTTTTCTCTAATAAGGATAAAGTTGTGCCCGAGTTAAAATCTAATGTTGTGTACAAATACACATGTGATCACTGTGAAAAGTGTTACGTGGGCAGCTCTATCCGCCATTTTGATACCAGAATCAACGAACATTTGAAAGCGTATCCAACACCAACCGAAATAAGCATGCATGTACATTAGGGTGGTTCGATTTTCTAAAAGTTCGAATTTCGACCAGAATGTATGATGCCCTTGCTTTCTAGCTGCATAATTATTCACATTTGAAATTTGAGCTCATTTGGACTAGATTTAGAGGTTCCGCAAAATAGCAGCTTTATTTCAATAATATCAAAAATAGCCATTTTTAGCATAATCGATTTTTAAGTTGCCGGTGTATTACCATATAGAACAAAAATGAAGAAGTGGAAGCACAAAAATCCTTGCTTGAGCAGCTCTTATGAAATAAAAGCCTTTTTGCTTTCCTGTTTTCTGTGTTTTGTGCGATGGCTCATCGTTGATTTAACGACGAAGTTTCTAGTATCTGAGCCGACAACTGTACAGCTTGCTTTAGTTACTTCTTGCACCATCCTCTCTACCATCTGCGAATGGCAGGGAAACACGGAACCTTGCCCGCGGTATTGAACTCCCTGAAAAACTTTCAGGTCATCGTTGCTAAGGCTTCGTGTAAGTGGAGGCTCGTACAGATCTGTCAATTCCCAGTCAATCATATTGACCCATGACTTGGCTTTAAAATTCAATTGTGGCACTTGAAACTTCCTCACTTCACCTTGTGGATACTTCTGATAATGTTTCCAGGAACTGCGGATTGTTTCAACTGCATCTCTTCTTATTCCTCTATCAGAATCGGACAACATTGCAAGGAGGATGTTTTCTGTATGACTTATCTATTACGATAGGGGATCCAACCGTTCGAAGAGTTGCATTTACGATGGCGGCAGTTGCACGATCGGATACCCTGTTTCTCACTTATGCTTCAATTATTTCGGATACATCTAGGCCTGTTGAGTAATTGCCAGTTATTTTCGAAGGATGTTTTTTCGTTGTTGTGACTTCACCATCAGATTGCACTTCATCGGAATAGTCATCGTGGCCATCCTCAATGTAGCATCCATCTATCTCCGTGATACTTCTTGACTGATCATCTCTTGACAGCATTATCTGAGCATACCTAGCTTTCGCATTTTCTCGTTTTCTAGCACGCTCTTCTTTTTCAGCAAGGTTTTTATCAACACCACCAAAACTTGAGCTCTGTAGATCTTCTCTTTGGAACATCAAAAACTCTTTGTCTTCTTCATTCGATATTATGGAATCAGCTTTGGAATGAGCGATGTCAAATAATTCGTCCAAGTCAGTTGAAAACACACTTGTTTTCATGTTCTGTGTCTCTGATTCTCGATTCCTACTCTTCTTTAGATTTTGGTACTCTGTGTACAATTTCTGTAACTTCTTCATGGCATAATACAGTGGGGTAGCAGGTATTCTTGCTTTATTCCAATATTCACATGTAGCCAACATACAGTAGTAACCCTGGAACTTTCATGGACGGTCAGTTTGTCGACCTTGTGATGGTAGAGAAATTTCAACAGAATTTGTCGGTTTGACGGGAGCCTGGAGCAGATTAGAGCCTTTTGTGGATGTCCTACTAGCCATTCTTCAGTTTCTTGACGACTTGATATACGGGCTGCCATAAACTTATCGACGCTTCCGTGCAGATACAAAGTAAACAATATGCGCACTTCTAAATGACAAACTCTTTTCTAATCGCATCAGTACTAAAAATAACTCTGCATACCATTGGTATATCTGTGCCATTGGTTCGAAGGCAGCTGCATGCAGCACAGAACTAGAAAGGTTCCCCTTCTATTTCTGTGTGCAACTGCAATCATTCCGTCTTAATTACGTACACGCCGAAAAACAAGCAATTAATTGGCACACAGAATCGACTTCAACTTCATCTTAAACGGTTATACATGGAAAAACATGAACTCATGATCTAATGCAGGTTCAATGTATTCGTGCAATATTTCAAATAACCTCCTTTTACACCAAATGTATCATTTAAACATGCATTATAAGCGACGTTTCCTGGTAAGTCAATATAGCACGAAACTGGCTATAAGTTCAATAATAACCAGTCATCATGATGCCTTGTAATAACCGAGTCAAATTATTCAAGGAAACTTGAATTAGCCAATTAAAAGATACACTTTTATATTTATTAAGAATTATAGCCTATTACCAAGCGAATTAGCCTCTATGGAACGTTTTGTTTTCGAATTATTGAATCAACATCTTACTTCCGAAGAAATAAAGGCGGATGATGTCAAAACAGTCTTGTAGGTCTACAACAAGTAGAAAAATCAATCATTTTGCGGAACCTCTTAATATAATTCAAATTTCATGAAATTTCGCATGGAAGTTTCTTTTCATGCACAAAGCAGGGGCGAATGTCATTCAAGTCGAAATTCAGACTTTTATTCTTTCCTATAGTAAATCGAACCACCCTAATGTACATCCACCAAAGAAAGAAAATTTCGATACCATTACCTGTACTGAATACCCTAGATTTCTGGAATCAATTATAATAAAGAAGTCTGACTTAAGCACTCTCATGAATGAAAGGGCAAGCTCCATTAATACGTTGTTAGATTTGTAATTCATGGCTCTATTGTGTATTTTATTGCGTAGCTATTTCCAATGCAAGTGACCTTCAGAATTGACTTCATTTTGTGACTTCAGTGATTTTATCTCGGTGACCTAATGACTTGTAATTTTGTATTTAAAGATTGTTTTAACTTTGTTTTCTTGATTTCACCTGAGGATGGCAAATGATTTGCTGAAACATGTTGTGCGCTCCTAACAATCTTGTTTTCAATTCCAATATATATATGTATATTATGCATATATATTATATTATTATATATTATATATTATATTATATATATATATATATATATATATATATATATATATATATATATATATATATATACCAGCATGTAAACACACCCAGATGTTATAAACAAAAATCTAAGCAAATAAATAAGACAGCCCGACCGGTTTCTGCCTGTTGCAGGCTTCTCAAGGGCATAGAATGATTTACTATAAAATTCGTATATCATCAAACACAATTAAATTCACAGCATT
Source organism: Prostheceraeus crozeri (assembly GCA_907163375.1). Taxonomy (NCBI): domain Eukaryota; kingdom Metazoa; phylum Platyhelminthes; order Polycladida; family Euryleptidae; genus Prostheceraeus; species Prostheceraeus crozeri. Next base: position 410,716 of record CAJQUW010013011.1, read on the forward strand.
AAAAATTGTGTTAGTATGATATCGAGATAAATATGATATCTCTATCACCTCTAAGCTGAAGAAGGAATAATTATAACAAATTAAATTTCCCTATTTAAGGAGGCATCATTCCCTCTGATACAGAACTTTTCCTACTCTTCCCTATACAATTTTGTGCAGGTAGGTGGCAGTTTTAAAATGGGCATGACATAGAGTAATGGGTTGGAGTTGCGTGCACATTTGAATATACAGGATAAACCAATAAGTTTTGTCCGGTAATTGCACGCAGCTATCTTCTAATGTATTTAATGTATTGCTTTGAAATTTTGTATGACTATAGAATACTTATTTGCTAACTTTAACTGGAAAATTAATTTACTAAGGCTAAACCGTATGTGAAAACAATTACTTTTTAGAAAAAAACGTTTTTTTACTAGCATAGAAGGAGTGATAGTTCTCATCCCTTATTTGTTGACGGTGCACTCGACTTATTCGAGTGCATCATTCGAATAATCTTCGAGTTTCAGTCGAGTTTCAGTTTTTTCTTCTTTTGCTCTGCTTGATCTATTTTCCATATCGTTCTTTACTCGTGAAATTGTGCGTTCATCATAGCCATTATTTTTAAAAATGTCAATTTTCTTATCAACCGCTTTTTGGTAATTACAACAGTTGGAGCAAATTTTAAAAGCTCGAAAAAAAATCTCATAGCTGCAATTTTGCACAAGATCGACGCATAAGAACTCGAAGGAATATGGATTCCAATGTTTTCATCTTTCAAATGAAGCGAGATATCAAAGACACCAACCAGTACTTATACTCAAAGTGGTATCCAGAAATTTATTGTACCATTGGAACTGCATTCCATTATGAAATGCTGTTCATCAACCATAGAATTCAGAACTTCTAAGAACCGCTTGCCATCCGGCTCGGTCTTGAAGATGGCAACGCAGTCGTCCACGTACCTGAAGCATAACTCAGGCAGTTGAATATCTACATCATGAAAACGACTCTCAACAAGATCCATGGCAAAGGCTGCCATACTAGGGTATAATTTTGAGCCCATCAGCATGCAATCAATCGCAATTACAATCTTTGAAATCAAAGAAAATCATCAATGATGCAACATTGGATCAAATCAAAGCCAGTGACTCTCAGCCAGCTCGTTTATAAGGCCTGCTAAAAGTGCAAAAAAGTCAGACTGACCGTCCCATTCTGAAAATGCGCAACCTGTACTTGTCTAATTTATCTGGCTGGCTTGACGACATCCTGAAATCTCACATTCTTAAAAAATTCAGTTTGAAAGACACTTTTCACTTTGTTGAGCTGCTTAGTAGTTCTCACATCCCTGATCTTCAACATTGCAAGCTCTTTAGCCATGATGTGACGAGCCTCTTTACTTCCATTTTGGTGATCACAACGATAAAGCATTCATTTTCCATGATTACAACAAATAATCTCCAAGACCCATGGAATACAGATGTCAGCATCGCCTACCAAGACGTTTGTGCCATGATGATAAATGCTGCCAAGAAGACCAGTCCTCGAGGATACCGTAAACACTATGTCCCTGGTTGGGATCATATCTGTGATAAACTTTTGAACAATCACGAACATGCAATTTCAAAAACTATCCTCTGATACCGATGCATCGTATTCATGATATTAACAAAAAAGTTGTCTGAAAGAGCTAAAATAGTCCCTGTTTTTTAGAACCAACAAAATCCAAAATCATTTCAATTACAAAGATCCGATTGCGAACGCAGTTAAATCAAATGCTGTTTGTGATCGCTGTCCTATGCGATAGGCTGGTGCCACGTACACCTTTTCCATTCTAATTAAAAGTTGTTCCGTTCTATTTAAAACATGTTCCATTCAATTTAAAAATTTTCTATTCATATCGAATCAACGAATACTCTATTAGCAATATAGTATTTAGTTACATTGGTGACTGTCACACTGTTTTTGAAGTAGAATAGAGCTTGTTCTGAACTGAATGTTTTAAATTGAATGGAATAGGTTTTAAATTGAATGGGACAGGTTTTAAACTGAATAGAACATCTTTAAATTGAATGGGACAGGCTTCAAATTGAATAGAATATTATTGTATTGAAGGAGGAATGTTAGTGTTATATTTTAAGACTTTTTTGAGCATTCTGTTATTATGAAAATATGGTAAAAGGGATGAAGATACGTATGTCCTATGTTTGACAAATTTGATAATTTTAATGCATGGTGGGTGCTTGGTATTAACTTGATAGTTCTCATTATGAAGAAGACATGATAATCCGAATGTGTACATTTATTGAATATGCGTGTAATTTCAATACATAGTTCTTGAATCCGTTGCAGATTATCTTTGCCGCAGACTGTAGGCCTACATACAGCAGCAACAGTATATTGTAGTCATTCGCTCTGGCTCCTGCAACGCACTATGTTTGTCGATTTTGCTATGCCTTCCACAAACAGATTCATTGCATTTGGTGCAGAAATTCGAAGTTGGAGTGCAGTTTCGAGTCGACCTCCCTGCATTTCATACAGCGTCGCATTCTATTGACTTTGATTTGCTCCCGCTCCAGCCTACAAATATTCTGCTGTTCTGTCAGCCTTACCAAAGCAAAGTATACTAGTAAATGTGACCGTTGAAAAGCCAGTTGGATCCCTCAGACACTTTTCCATTTAAATGAGTAAGAGTCTAGAACTGTCTTTCAATTTGTGAACATGATACAAATAATCGCCCTTGGCAATTACACTGCAAAATGTTCAACTTCAACACAGTCGATTGTATTTTTTGAAAAATTGCGTCATACAAGCAAGACGCCAATAACGGAAAAGCAATAACCGTGCACTAGCACTAGCAAAAAAGTCAGGTGATTTGAAAACGTACTTTTCCGCAGAATGCTGTGTTTGATTTTTAGTATTTTTATCGAGTTGATTGAAATAATCACCCTTGATCTTCTGAGGGTTAAGAAAACGAATACCGGCATCTATATGCCACATAGTTCCTATGCTCCCAGAGCATACAAGTCAGCAACCATGTGCTCTCTGTTTCATAGAGCAAATAAAATTTATTCTACTAAAATCTCTTATGATAATACAGTTGCAAAGATAAAAGCCATTTTCATCGACAATGGGCTTCCTGTGAAACTTATTGAAGAGATGAAAAAAAGTACATTGGACATTGGTAAAAAAGTACATTGGTAAAAAAATTGGTACATTGTCTAGTAACACCTAGACACTCGCGTAAATGAGCATCTGAAAGATAATCCAGTTCAAACTGAGATACCTATGAACTAAGTATTTAACAAAGCATGAAAATTTCAGAATTATCGGTCAATACAAATGTCCTTTCATTCTGGAAACTATTTTATTGAAAGCAGATGGCTATGCCCTGTCAAATGAACGGAATGATTTTCACGCACAGAATTAAATATTTTGTTTATCTGCTTCGAAGCGCGCGCAGATGAATCTAATTCTGTGTTCTCACAAGTTACTTTTGAACTTGTAGCCAGAGACACGTGCTTGATTGACATTTGTGAAATCCATTTACTTTTGCCCACAGGTTCCTTTTACGTATATAAAGATTGATATGTAACCGTATTGTTTCTCTCCACTGAAGATGTTGCCTTGGAAGCAATGAAACTAAGTTTGGCAGAATTGTCATTTTTATTCGAAATGAAAAGTCTGGTTGCATTATACTACAAATACATATATATGAAAAGAAAAAACAGTTCGGACTAGTTTCGATTCAATCATTTTGAATCATTCTCAGCGGTTACAAGTCATAAAATCGCATAAAAGTCACAGTATATACAAATTTACATGTGTTCACAAGCGAATCAAGGTCATCGCATGGTTCTACTTTGCGCCATTGATGTTACAAGTTCAGAAGAAGAACATGTGATCCATTCCGCTCATTCGATAATAGATTATTGTTTTGCTTTATCATGGATTCAAGAATTATTGGCTGTCTGAAACGACCAACAATGGTAAAGTTTTCAGCCTTGGGCTATGCTCGTGCATAGATATCTCTGTAGCATAGGGATATCCACGAAAATGTAGGGTGCGGCGATTTAAATCGATCGGGGAAAAAATCGATCGGAATTGAAAAATCGAAAATCGATCGGTAATCAAAAGAGATCGCGATTTTCAGTTCGATTTTTTCGTTTTGATAAATAAATGCTACATTTCCCAATTCAGGTCAATACAGGTATGGGAAGTGGTTAAACCCAATTCATTTCATTTACAATACACGAGAACGATTTCTTAATTGAAATTATCTGTGATTCCTCCCAGCTAGCTACATGTAGGATGGCTACTTGATCATCAAACAAGTTGCTGTGCTAGACTGCTACTGCTATCAGCCAGAATCGGCTCAGGCAGTCTATTGTGTGACTGATCTGTGATGTCAGTTCTGTGAAGTCAATTCTGTGGTTGAAGCTAGAGTCAGCGACGTTGGCATTGTCCTTGACTCCGTGCACTATTTCTTAGTTGATAGATCACTATAAAAATAGTTGATTTAAGATGAGCAGCAGGTGACGAAACTCGTTGGGACGCTGATTGGTTTAAAGTTAGACATTGTTATCATGATCGCCTTCGATCGAGAGGGATATGCTGTAGTCAATTTCGGCATTCTACGCTCCCCCTACCGTCGTTATGTCCACGAAACAGAAATCACAAATACATCGTTACTTTACTTTAGACAATTGCAAGACGTCAGCGAAATGTCTCACAGGTGGCTGTAGGAATCCGAGTGTAAAGGTGAAGGATGGATCGACTACCAATATGTTCAGACATTTGAAAGACAATCATCCGAAAATCTACTCCGATCAGAGGAGAAAGCAAAGAAGGCGGTGAAAAGAAAGCCATCTCCAGTTCGTCAATCAACCATCGACACTTCCTTTGTTGTTCATCATAAGTATCCACATGGTAGTGCCAAAGCTCTAAAGCTCGATCGTCTACTTGCTCAAACTATATCGCTGAGGGATGTCTATATATTCGTTTCGTCGAAAATGAACATTTTCGCAAGTTTGTCGAATGCTTGAACGACAGATATGACATTCCTAGTGAGACCAAAATGCGGCGCACTGTGCCTCCGACGTTGGAACGAGAAATCGATGTGAAAATGCAGAACTTTTTCCAAGAGAATGATTTCCCGTCATACGCAATAACTCGATTTCTACGACGCTAAGAATCATGAGAATTTCTTAGAACTGACTGCATCTTCTATTGACGCCGACTACCGGCTACATTCCTATTGCATCGGAGTTGAACCTTTCAATTCGTCGGATAGAGACCATGCTGGAGAAACGATATCACATTGTCTGCGTGGATTAATGGAAGAAATGTCCATCGATGTTAATGATCAGATATTCGAAGCTGGAGTGACCGACAACGCTGGCAATGTTCGACGAGGTAGTGAATTGACTGGAATTCCTTGGATGCCTTGCATGGCTCACACACTACAATTGTGTACTGAAGACTCCTTCACAGCCTGTGAGGCAGCTAATGATCTTCGGAAATCTTGACGAGCGATAGCTGGCTTCTTCCATCGTAGCAATCCTGGAGTTCGACTTCTAAATAATCTGCAGCAAGAATCTGGAAAATCGGTTCAAATAATTCCGCAAGATGTTCCAACACGATGGAACTCATCTTTCTATACTTGGTCAGTGATGATAGAAAATCGTCAAGAAATCAATCGCTCATTGCTCGAAATTCGGAATTCACGCAATCCTCCACCGATTCTCCAAAACAATGAGTGGGAATTACTCGAAACCCTGACATCATTGTTGGCACCATTCGAGGACGTTACTCGTGACTTGTGTTGTGAACTGTCTCCTTCGATCAATCTTATCCTGCCTCTACTGTCATCCCTGACTGAACTCATTGGATCTATCGACGTCCCCACCGCCTTGACTTCATTCAAAGTCACAATATTGAACTAGATGAAATCCAGAATTGAACAAGTGACACCTGGTACTGAACAACCAATTCTGTTGGTCGCTTCTGCGATCGATCCACGATTTCTACGTATTCTCTCTTCCACACAAGTTGATGTTGCGAAGAACATTATCGTCGCGCGCATTGTCGACTTAATGCAGAAATAATCTCACACAGAAGAGAAGGTGATTACTGCAGGAGTGAGCCAAGAAAAGTTTGATGAGAAATGACAACGTTTTTCCTTGTGGTCGCAGATGAAAATTAGATCTCCGGTGGAATCAGATTGCAAAAACATCAAAGACCGAGCTATGATGGAGTGGCAGCGATATTTCGAATTGGTGGAGTAAACAAATCCTGCACCCGACCACAAGAAATTTGACGTTCTTGCCTTCTGGAAGAATCAACTGCAGAATCTTCCAAATTTGGCCAGGATTGCCCGACAATTCTTGTGTATTCCAGCAACAAACACGGCTTCGGAAAGACTAGGAAGTGTAACGGGCAATACCATAACGCCCAGTCGTGCAAATTTGAGTGGCTTGCGCGCACGGCAACTGATCAAAATCAGACGCAACAGTAAACTTTTGAATGAGTAGGGGGTAATGCGTTTTTCTAATTAGACTTCACAATATGCTTTCATATGATTCAGTATTGTTTTGAGACGTCTGTCATACATGTATCGCCCACTTACACGTTATTAGAAAATAAAGCTCAGACTGTTTTGAAATGATTTCTTTTTTGGTTTACAAAAAAATCGAAATCGGAAAAAAAATCGAAATTTTTCTGAAAAATCGAAATTAAATCGATCGTTGGGGAAAATAAAACATCGCCGCACCCTACGAAAATGCTCACTGATATGAGTATTGAAGTGTCTCTTAGTCGCACCGACGTACCGCATAGAACACCGGTCACAACTATATTGATAAGAACTGTTCGATTTAACGCCACAAGGGACAGGATATTTGTTATGAAAGAAATCCTTTAATTTTAAAGTTCTATAGGCAACTTTTATTTCAGAATTATGAAGATGACGGTTTTAATTTCTCAATTTTAGACTGTATCTCTTTTGAGCCTTCCTGAATGAACGGAATGGACCAATGGACTTGAATTTTATCTTCTTTTTAGATCTGCATGCATTTCGAACACCCCGTTTAACTTTCTTTTAGATACGGTCAATCAGGTCGTCCGTAGTCGATCAGTCGTGGGTAGGTTTGAATCAGCGACGTTGAAGCTAGAGGACGTGCAAGCATACCCTCTAACCACAAGGCCACAGGACCATCTGTTGAGAGCGTGAATCAGTCAGGAAGGCACTGCTTTAACGCAGGCACGTGGAGGGCGGAATGCATTCTGCAATCACTTAATGCCGTATCCGAGATTGAGGAATATATATTGTTATATTGAGGACATATATTTTGTTTTGTATATAAGCACTTAAAATTTAATTTCATTATTTAATTTAATTGCGAATCCTCAGTCATGCTATTGAAATATATGATTTTCTGTCTTCATAGATGAAAGATAATCGCAACAAAAAATCTATTATTTATGAATTATCATTATCATAAACGAACGTTTCATTCATCGACATAGATAAAAATCAAAACAATTATATTTGAGAGGAAGAGAATAGACAATTGTTACATTCAACTGTATCACTGTATCAGTGCGGCTATTGAAGACAAGCAATTATTTTGATCTCCAGGAAGATTCACTGCAATCACGATGTAACTTTTACATCTGTTCGTGCAATTGAAACTTTGTCTAAGAACAAGAATAGCATATTGTATTCAAATCCATGTTTTGCAAGAATTGGGCACATATTATTGCTCTCTTGTCGCCGGTTGCTCATTGATGAACACAGTCCATCACATGATTAAAATATTATGTGACGGAAATTAGTCTTATTCAGTGACTGAATAAATAACCCGATAGATTTTTACACCCAAATGAACGAGTTGCTTTTTACTGATTCTTGTCAGCCAGCTATTCATTTCTTTTTTTCTAAATCAGTTCTCAATGTGATGTCCGAAAATGAGAACAACAAGAAAAATACGTAACAAATAAAGCATGCAGATTGGAACTTGAAAAATAATATTCATCGATGGAGGTTTTATCTTCTCAACCGGATTTTGCTTTGCAAGTTTTGATTGGTAAATAATATACAAATATACTTGTGCATCGGCATAAGCAGATAGTGCGAGCCTATCTACGGTAATCGATGCTAATTCATTTGCACCCACAGTTATTGCGACTGAGAAGCATGACAAATTCTTTACAAGTGTGATGCATGAGATTTATCACCGCACTTTGTCGATTTCTACGTAATTACATGTACTTATCTGAGAGGTGAGTAAATCGGAAGTATCTGACTCGAAGTTAACTTTATTGATCTCACAAGAAAAAGGTAAAAGGTTGGAATAAATTCGCCATCGGCTTCCAGAGCCTTTGAAGGTCGTCTTAGGTTTCCCGATCAATTATTACTCTTATTACAATCAAATGTAACATATTTAAAAGCAAATGTAGAAGGGCAAGGGTAATTTCTTTACCCTGCAGGCCACATTATGTGCATTTGTCAACATGATCGATAGATCATAGTCGAGATGGTAGACAAGACCTTCCGGTAAGTGGGTTGAAGCTCAATCAGTTACTATTTCCATCAGAGTTGGAGCCTTTCGATGGCTGGGTCGGTTCTAGCAACGCCAGCTTACTAAATTTTGATGAATTTTGAAGACACGCTGGTATGTTAGCCGACTACTTAATGTGTCATCGTTGACGACATTCATTCTATTGCCTAGTCAATAAAAAAAAAGAATTACGACATTGGAAGAGCATTTGAATGCAGCATAAGAATATCTGTATGTGTATACGCATGTTATGTGATACAAATATTGTGAACAGTTTTTAAATTTTAAAGGTTAAAATTCCTGACTATAGCATGCAGCTTCAAACCCTGCATGCTCTTTATCTCGAAGTTTCCAGATTCGCATATTCTAGCCTATGAACTTTGTAAGAATTATGCTCTTCATAGCCCATCAATCTCAAATTTATTCCATGTCTTAAATGATTTCATTACATGGGGGTACTATACACGTGGGTTATATGCGTAACACTTGGAGCTTAGGACATGCAATGAATGATTGGATTTCAAGGGGTTGGGCCTAATGCCTGAACATCTGACAGTGGATCGTGGATGATTGCTTGATAAGTCAACGCTTTGATAAACTTTGCACAGGTACCGCAAAAAGTCTGGCAATACTTACTAAAAGGAAAAATTGATGACATATTAGTAAGCTGCTTGTTCCAGCTTCTTGAAAATCAGCTGGCGTTCATTAATATAAATTAAAAAAGATCTGACCAACAAATAAAATGTGATTCTGATGTCAATGGAACATATAAAATGCGAAAATCATGTTGAATAAAAGGAAAACCAAGCGGTGATGAATGATGACTTTCCGCGATTTTGAGCTCCTGTCATATTGCGCTATTCAGCAACATTGATAAGGATTTCAGTTGATTGCGAAATCCGCATAAATTTCTTCGGTGAATATGAAAACATTCGCGCATCATTGTGACAAAAATGACTATCAATTTTCGTTCAATGAAAGTTGAATAATTCAAGGTCGGGAATTGCTCCTGAATTCTTGAATAAAATCCAGTGGTCCAAATGACATGCACCAGAGGCAAGAAAATCGCAGAAATCCTCCCCCTTTTCGCAGCCTCTGATTTCTACATTTTCTTACCCTTCTGTCTTCATAGAATTCCTAATATCAAAGTGCGAATAATTGTATTGTAATTGGGAACTCTTGCTTCTCCACAATGCCAGTAGGCCTCGGCCACATGTAGAAAACTGCTTATATGTTACCTACATGTTTAGAACCACATGCAAAATAAATTCAAAAGGTCGGGTCTGGTCATACATATTATCCTATGATCGCAGCAGGATTCTAAGTTCGAATGACCTTTTTCAATCATCCTTGTCACTTGGTCAGAAAATTTGAACAGAATGAAATGTGTCTATATTTTCAAGTAATTATCATTGTCATGGAATGATCATTCAAGCAACAATTGAAATTCTAAAGCTACTTCAGCTAATTTAGAAAATTATGAATTTATTTCATTTAAATCAGTGTCAGCAAATGTGATGAGTGGCAACCGAATCAATCGCAAAAAAGGTTCATAGCCTACCTGTGACCTCCTAGTTTTGAATAAATTCTGCTGATTAATTCTACAGAATTCAAGTTGTAGCCTTCTTGTGGAGTCTCGTTAATTAAATAATAATGAAGAGCAAGTTATTAAAGTCGTTTTTACAATTACAATCGATATTAATGAATTCAGCGTGATAGTCTGCAGTTTTTTCGCAGAGTCTCAACATGAGAGGATAAAATTAGCTATCATGCTAGACCTAGAACAGCCGATATAGCTAACTTGTCATCAGAATATATTCAGATAAGCGGTCACAGGTACACCGACAGATGATATTATTGGCTACCAAATTTGATGACTTGGTTTAATTTAATAAAAAATGTCATTTTGAAAATAAGTTGAGTGAGCTTTAGAATTACGATTGAAATGATGAGCAATCCATTTTAAAATCCCAAAGAATCTTTACATCAATATTTCATCACAAGCATTTGCTTTAAAAGCAGTATATGATTATAAATGCATGTGTAAAGATGCAAATCAGCAATTGAATTTATAAAGTTTGAAAAGCTACTCTTTTCTCTTCATAATTCATAATATTCTAATCGACAGATTGCTGATAAATATTAAACCTCTAACGGCATGATCTTTTACAGTTATGTTAAAGTTCTTGAATTAGATTCTGCGGCCAGATTTATCCCTTTTTCATCAGCGAATCAATCAAGGACGACTCTCATTCGTGAAAAAAATCATTGATAAAATTACCTACAAGCTGTACTCATGGGTTAAGTTTTCTTGATTACACTACCATGTCAAAACGTTGGTATACACAGATATTTATTTGACTTTGATTAACTTCTGGTGTGAATGCGAGATGTCAATACAACATGTGAAACAATATGTCTGAAACCACAGTCTGCATTGCTGATTCCGTCAATCTAAATGACATTCCATTAAATTGCTGTTCTTGTTTTTTTAAAAAAACATGATAACTCAATGGGATAGATGACAATCGCACTTTCCTTTGAATTTCTTCGTGCATTGCAAGATGAAAACAGAGTGCAAAAATTTGTAAATTCATATGATATTAGAAAACAAAAATTTGAATTTCAAAATCCCTCAAACTCCATCTAATCAGCGCAAAATTTTCTTCATAAATCTCATTTGACTGAACCTTGGCCAAATGCTTATATGAAGCACTACCTCATATCAGGGATGCGAAGTCGGTTCAATTGGATGCGACTCTGACCCCGGAATTTGATAGGACTTCGACCTCGACTCCACGAGTAGGCTTAGTAGTAGGCAGAAGAAAAACACGAAAATTATGCCGTACGACTTATTCTATACGCGCTAGGCAACATCAATTCACCATCGCATCAATCACTGTGTTTCATATATGCGCATGGATGGTTAAGTAAGTTAAATCATATTAGATTACTCATTGAATGCAAACTGGCGTAAGTAACCAATTACAGGAATACTTTTGGCCCTCGTAGGCCGAACCATGGGCATACTCACTCTAAGCGAATCCGCTCCAACAAATTGATATTTTACTTACTCGCATTGTCTCAAGATGTGTGACTATTCAAAATTTGAGCTTATCGAGATGATGTTCACCGGGGTCTGGATTCCTATGAATTGATGGCACTTCGACCTCGACCAAAATGATGAACATAGATATTGCAGACTGTCAGCTCTCCTGGTGCATATAGTCCGACAGTAATAGCGAGTTTCTGTAGAGAATGAGGCCGAAAATAAGACTTTCACAGAATGATGCACACCTTATGCCTACTGCGAATCTGCGCGTCTGCTGAATTCCATTTTCATGTCAGTCAGGATCAAAAATAACTCATGTTGATCCAATGAGACTCAGATTGCAGTTTTTGGTGAAAATGAAATTTTCTATGCTTTGTCTGATAAAGCGAAAAGTTCTAAGTCTAGAGCCATAATTTTTGAAATGGAATGTTTCCAAGTCACTTCTTGTTATGTTCTTGAACATTTGTCTATGAAGCTAGACTTATTCAGATTTAGCAGTCCTCCTAATGTCGGTAAACACCAGCGTTTTGAGCAATTTAGTCCCTATATAACCACGTTCTCGTATACAGCGACGATCAGAAGCATGATAATAACACACACATGATAAGAAATGACCTCAAGATATACCATGCCAAAAATTATGGCCATAGATTTAGTACTTTTCAGTTAATAAGAGAACACATAGAAAATTTCATTATTGCCAAAAGCAGAGATTTGCGTCCCATTGGATTAACACGTGTGTTTCTTTGATCCTGTCTGACAAGAAGAAGAACCAGTTAGAACTTGGCAGACGCGCAGATTCGCAACAGGCAAAAGTGCACATCAATATGTGAAAGTCTCATTTTCAGCCTCGCTCACTGCAGATACTCGCTATAGTTGCCGTACTAATAATAGAAAGATGTCATCACAGACTTGTACAACAGAAGTTCCTTATCAGCCGTAGACGCTGCGTTCCTCCCTACAAGGGCTCGTCAGTGCGGCTCGGAATCACCCAAACTACCTACATGTATATATATATAGAATGGCTGAACAAGCTGGATGACTGCACAAAAGGCTGTCCTACGTTATTTTATTCTACCTTTTCCATGCATCCATTCCGTCTATAGCTGCCAAGGAATTTTTGCGCTTCAATTGTTGAAGTCTGAAGATATCTTTCAATTCTATAGAATGATGGGATTCTGGGACTACGACTCCGCATCTCTGTTTGCAAAGCTTGTAATATTATGAAGACTGGCACATTGAGCAGCTGAAATGACTTTTATAGTCCGTGGGCCGATTGATTCCCATGACTCGATATTTAGTTAGTCCCGTTGGATGGGTTGGGCCTTTGAAAAGAAAACCAACCCCATGGACTAAGAAATCAAGGATTTGACAGCTGATGATCTGAGACGATATTTGACTTTCATTTGTTGCAAAGTAAGAGATACAACTGCTTAGTATATCTGTGTAGGTCAAGGAATGCCTCTGACTTTTGCGACTACTAGTACTTAGAGCAAATTTGGATTCATGCAATGGCGACCTGTGACTCTTGACTCAGGTGGATAACAAGATACCTACTCTTTTTATTGCAGTATTTTATTGGAATATTGTAATATAATGGTATACTACAACAAAACCAAGCGAATAGCTAGTCAATCAGTGCAATTGCTTTATGATCGCGCGAGTTGGGTATGCAATCCCAAGTATCATATGCGTAGACGTCAGCTATGAAAACTAGAAGCACAGCGTCCAAGGAAGCGGAGAACAGAAAGGGCACAAAACTTCACGTCATCTCCAAATATGCAGCACCTACAGGCCAAAAAGAAAGTAGCTATATATCGTCTACCACTAGATCTTCGTACAGTGAAGAAGACCAAGTCAGTCCCAAGAGACGATTCAGAAATCAGAATGCGTATGCATTGTATGCAACGAAATGTATTCGAATAGCCGACCACATGAAAAGTGGATACAGTTGGTGTATACAATGCAGTCAGTAGGCGCATTAGGAATGTACTGCCGGCAATCTGCCAAGTTATATTTGTGAATTATGTTTTTCACTGATAAGGCCAGTGTTTCGGCCTAATCTTGTTCTATAGGCCCCTGTATGTTACAGAATAAATAGCTAGAGGACAAGTTGTTTTGGCTTTACTAGATGATTATATCACGTTGGCCCAATAGTCAAGCTTTTCGCAAGATATTTCATAATTTTAAAAACTGGAAGTTTTTTGAAAGTCGAAAAATATAGGATGTTCTCTGAATTTCCAGCTGTAGTCCTTGTCCATGTAACTAGTGCATACACTGAAATAATTGATAATGGCAAGATCTGGCAGAAAGAAGCGCAAAAGTTTGCCCGACTCTACCCTAACTTCTTAATTTCGATTGACTAAGACCTAAAGCGTACCCATGTTTCATTCATATTAAGTCAATTCATGATCGACTTCTCGATTATATCTCTGTGTCTAGATACAAATAGCTTTATTTGCAGGAATTATTAATTCCCTGCATTGTAATCGGGTATTTTTGGATTTACATGAAGCAGCAAACTATGCAAGCGGTGGCCTATCATCAAATTTTTCAATAAAGTGAGATAACGGAGTCCATTACAACTAACAAATAACGGCAGATCAAAATGATATTTTGTTCTCAGAAATTTGAATCCATGTAGCAAGAAACTGAGCAATGTAGGTAAGCCTTTTATCACATGGTAGTAGCAAATGTCGTCTCTAGGGTATCCTCATATCCCGCAATGTATTAAGGTATCTTTCCCTATGTGTCTATTGGTGAAACGAAATCAAGATTGAACAATCAGAGACGTTGAGGCCTCCTTTGACACACCCATTTGATCACGTATTCCTGTAGTGCTGAATCTGACCAATTCTCTGTCACGTGAGACGTCATTGGATAATGCAATGTCAATGCCAATGAAAGGGCAATTCCCCTCCTTTCAGATTTTACGTGTAATTCCATCAATGTCAAGTATGCAACTGAAGGTTCGATTTCTTACTTGACTTACGGTAACAATTTTCAGATTAGATCATTCGAAATGAGGATTGGTAGGTTTATGCTGGCATTATTCAATATTCTACTGTAGGGCGGTGCCTCGCCTGTCCAGATGGACCAGCTGCCACTGATTTCGGGCTTAAAATATACTGTCGCAGTGATTTGGTTTACAGTGCTACACCTACGAATGTTACATTGACGAACATTGTAATTGAACATTACATTTTGATCGATCCGATTGAAAGAGACAAAAAGATGTTTCAGAATGCTCTGCGGATTATCTATGCCATCAGTGATAGCATTTAATTTACCTTCAGAATATCATAACAGGGTGCGGGCCAAAGCTCCCTTGACCTGCAGATAAACGTGATGGAAATGAAAATATTTATGAATGACATTCCGAACTGAGATAACATTTATACGATTAGGATAAAGATTAAGTGTATTATTTCTTAGTGCCCACCCAATTATTTTGATATTTACAGAAAAAGATTTTAATTTCAAGGTATTTCTTCAAAAAGAAACTTAATGTAGCTAAAGTAGACGGCTTCTTTCAAACGGAGTCACACGAATCTCATATACCAATGAAATTCAGTGTACTTACTCATTCAAGAAAAATTACTATTAAAGTAAATAGTGGCAATAAAAAATTATAATTGCCGTCATTCTTATAGCGAAATCAAAACAGGACATGTAAGCATTAAGAGCAGAGAACATTCACAAAATAGCAAAAATGTTATATCAAAATACTCATATATCATGCTGATAAGCTTGGTCCATCTGTCAAAAATTATGAAAGCAATTTTATTTCTAAGCGTTTGATATATGAAAATGGCGGAGTTAATCATTTATTTGATAAACTGCCGTTTATTTGCATTGATCGATTAATATTTACTTATAGTAATTTCTTTCGTCTTAACAAGACATAAATCTCAGTTTTATTATCAAGTGCGATTTTATGATAAAAATTCAGCTATGGATTGTCAGATGCATTTTTCCTATGCATGTGTGACTTCTTTAAAAGTATGGATCTGATTCCTTTTAAACATCATGGAGCATTAGGGTTGGAATATACTCAGTCCGTAGAGCGTGTTTTCTTCACTGCGTAAATGAGATGATTCTCCCCGCAGCGCACTGCGTAGAGAATCCGCACTGAGTATATTCCAGCCTTTATGTAGTAGTTTTCCATGTGTTTTGCGCATGGAATACCCGCACTGTAAGTACACATGTATATGATGCATCACTGCTGTATAGCACAGCTTTATATCTCGCAGTCAATCAATGCATTTATCAAATGTCACGAACACGGCTTTTATATGCACTGTCAGCTTTTTTACAGTGTTAGTGGCTCCAGTAGAATGATGTAAAGGAATTATCTTTGCGAGGTGCTTTTCTTGAAGCAAGATTCAGCGAATTTTGATAGCTTTCATAATTTATCAACGTTTCTATCTATAAAAGTCTGAAAGTTTATTTCGATAATTGACTAGCAGCTGCACGTAAAGATACGAAATCATTTGCGCCTGATTTCGGTGTTACAAGTCATAACATATCTAGTAGGAAACTCATCAAACAACGAAAAATCACATGTAAGGATTGTCGACTAAAATTAAATACGAGCTTTGTGTCTTCACTTAAATTTTGTTTTTTCACAACTTAATACACATCAACATCTTACAAACTCTAATTTCCTAGTATTTTACAATCGACCGTGCATTCAACCTCTCAGATACTACATTTCGTTTCCAAATAAGATTTAGTTTCGATTAAACTTCACTTACTATAGCTTACATGAAAGCTTTACTTGCCGAACTCTCTCCTTCTTTCAAATGCAAGAGGTACATTTCAGTTCATAGCTACTCTAATATTTTTTTCAATAGATGCTAGTTTTTCTTTACTATAAATTTCATTTTTGAAGCTGTGAATCTTACATGCACAGACCTGTGCTTGGTTGGGTTTGAACTATAGGATTTAGCTGTTGAAGCTAATCGAAGATTTAGCGAAGATTTATCGTCCTAACTAAGTTCCTGTTGATGACCTCATTGCATCAGTCAGATAATTTGTATGCATATATTGTAATATTTCATTTCTCGTTCTAGCTTAAGGAACTAATACTAATTATCTCACACAGCTAATAGATTTTAGAGAACGTAATCCTGTTGTGCTAGCTAGATCAGATCTCATTATTGGAAACAGATGTGTCCTCTTATCATCTGAATGGGCAGACTGCTAAATACGATCCTTTCAATAAGCCGTTGTTTGTCCTTCTAGTGAGTATATTAATTTCTTGAACTTTTCATGATATAATAATTTTCTTTTAAATAATCTCTTCCGCTTTCTAAAAATTAACTAGTCGTTTTCTTGTTTATTTTTTTAATTTAGTTACCTTGACGCACTTAGTTATACATTCAATGACTTAAATTAAATCTTCAATTCATTTCAAATTCCAGTATATATACATATACAAATATGCAGCACGAATGATTGAAACACTCCTAGTTCTTTACATGGTTAGATATAGCAGGATTTCTCATCGCTGAAATATATTGCAACAATAAAGATTTGCCCTGTGGCGTTTATTTTGTGATTGTTCATATAAAAAAATGATAAGTGAGAACCATTAGTTGAACACCTTTGGAGTAAAATTCCTTTATGCACTCATCATTCGTAAAGGTCATTTCGTAAAAGTTTTTAAATGATTTTCAACTTTTGAAAATCGTTATAGCTTTCTTATCTTAGCAACCTAAATGCTGCTAATTGTGTTCACATGTTTTTATTTTTGCTCGATCATTCATTTCAGAGGATTTCTGCTATTCGCTTTCACACGCATACGTGTGCATATTGAATATTGAGTTATTCCATATTTGTATGATTCTAGTTCTAGATATTACTCTAAATTCTAGTGGCAACTAATTCTAAATTCAAGCAGCTTTGAAATATTAATAACTGGTACACTGAATCCGAGCTATTTCCATGATATCAATGATTTCATTTATCATACATGATGTCAAGATTTCCGAGTTATCACACTTCAGTGGCATTAAGTGTCCACCTACATATTGTGAGTGTACACAACAATTAAATGGCTATTTGACTATTTGTTGTAATTGATTAAATGCAAATGGATAAAATATAGCAATAATCTCAAAATCTTGGGTTCTGATCTTGGGTATTTGATTTTAGGTCTTGGGAACCTACCCAATATTTTACCCGAGATCTTAAGTAGGTCCATCAAACCCACAATTTTGCCCAACCTTGATGCTACAGTAAAATTTACAGTATATTCGAGTTGCAATGAAAAGAAGCATTCATAGATTTTAATATTTTCTCAAATCATTTCTATGAGGAACCCCATTGTGTTGCAAAAGCGCATGCTATAAATGTGACCTTGACTTTGTTTTCCTTCACATGCGCAGAAGTGACTGTCTTCAAACATAGATGTGCAGCGTTTGAAGTCCAGTCATCTAATAATCAATATTTTAATAAGATAATTGAAAAAAGAAAACGAGAGAAAAGTAATAGACATCTTTAGTGTTGGCAACATAACATGTATTAATTATGATAAGCATTTAAATATTAATTATTATGTTAATTAGGATTCATATTAATTAAGATAGCAATCAAATCTAGTTCAGCAGCACATGCTTTTACATATAATAATAACATAATAAAAATAAGTGGCATTTATTCAAATATAGACAGCTGCAGATGACCACAATACATACAAGAAGATAAAATCATGCAAAAGACATTAATTAAGTCACACATTATATACATAATGTGTGCATACATAGAGTGCCTAGGAGAGCTGGCACTCTGCAATCTTTAGGATGATCAGCCAGCCGCACGGCAAAGGCAGGATAAACAAGCGTATATCAGACTGCTGTGCAGTCCTTCATCTTGTTCAACCATTATAGATATTTTAATCTAGTGTGGGCCATTCCGAGTCATGCTGACGAGCCCTTGTGTAGGCAAAACGCAGCCTCTATTGTTCATGTTCGATTAGTCCTGTTCATTCATTGTTCATGTGTCAGCCGTCTGCTCATTAATTTCATATATAGTATTTTTCAAATCAGATGTCGTAGTAATTTATTTTGCACGGAGGTTAATTTATTGTATTCTGCGGAATGCACATAGGCCTGCGTTCACTGTTTCAATGCCTACCTCAATATTCTATAAACTTTTAGGATGAGAGAATCAAAATTATGAGTTATTATAACTATTGTCATAAAAGTAATTATTTAACTTGCTATCTCATAATAAAACTGATGTAATTATATCATATTACACATACTTTATTGTACTAATTGATTGACTGATAATTGCATGTACATTCAAGCTGACGGAAATTTCTTTGTTAATGTTTCATAAATACAAGTTTACTTCAAATACACCGGCATATCTCGACACTGAAAAACGATGATTTTAGATTTTGCTATCTTCATCGTCTGTTATAATTCACCGACTGAAAATTATAATGTGTGGCACTTGAGTTCTCTTATAAACTTTCCACAATCGTTATCAGCTAAGCACTTTGATCAGCTACTTCATTATATGTCATAAAAGATAAGAAAGGTGCCTTCAGATACTGGCTTCAGATACTGGAGAGGTGCTTTCAGGTAAAATGCAAGTTGCTAGAACGTGCATTTCGATCTCAAAGCTAATTGTATCCCTTAAGCCAAAGTTTGCCTTAAGCATACGAGTATAATGTAATTTGATATTTTTCTATCATCAGTTGATTTCACGCGTTCAAGGCATTCGAAATGTAGTGACTGCAATAACATCTTTATACCTTTATGAAGCGTCTTTAATATCATTTGAAAAATACTGAGGGAAAAAATAAATGGGCAAACAATTGAATTACAAGTACGAGTACAATGAGCATATCATCTGCAAAGAAAAGTAATACATTGTAAGAAGTATAGAAAATACATGCACTTTGATTATCTTGTGATATTAAAGTTTACATTTCTACGCAATCTTTCTGTCTATTTCAACAACTAAGGGTCGAAATTGTTGTAGGTCCACATATTATAATAACAAAACATTAAAAGGCTGTGTTGAACATTTTTCTTGTGAGCTTTGTGAGTGGATCTCCCCTATATGTTTTTGCTTCGTTAATTGACCTTCTCATTGGACATTTAACTTTGATATTGTTGCATGTTTACTTACTTACTGTCTCCGTATTTTGTTTTCGGTACATTCTTTAAAAATATTGTGGTTTTGTAAACGGTGCTTTGATGTCAGTTTTATCAAATAATCATTAAAAATTATTCTTTAATTTTGATGAATATTATGATTATTTGCTAAAATATTTCAATTTATTTATAATAAGACTGTAAAAGTATTTTTGATGATGCTAATGTCGTGTTGCTGTTGCATGTATTATAATCAAAGTCCTTTGAAAGAGAATATCTCATCCCTGCTGCGCCGTTTTTAGTCTATTACCAGAAACATCTGTCTGTTAATTGAATGTTGCAGATTATATTTCATGATTTTATGGAGTACATATAAGCTTTAGCCATGCTGTAAAGTTGGAGATCTGCGCGATCACGCGCAACAAATGCTTGCGAAGAGTCAATCCCTCTAAAAGAATTTCATATTCTTATGTGACCTTATGTGAAGTTGATCAAACACTGTAGCTGACAGACATAATACTTTAAAGCATAATGTTCACTGCAATAACGGTAAAGCAAAGCAATATCAAATAAGATGCATGTAAAAATTGCTATAAAATCTCGAAAATTTAATGCAGCTAATTAGTTTAATTATTGTTAGTGTTAATCGCAAAAGTTCTATTTTGAAATCGTTTTGTTTTCCGAATTTTCATTTACATCTTATTATAGCATTCTCACTGATTTATTGATAATTAAGAGATCAAGCAAATTTATGTCGATAAAAAACAGTTTTGATAAATTAAAGACATTTCGTTGAATGATCAAAGTCGTTGTAAGTTTTATTTACTATATATAAGCAAAACAGTGACATACATGTAGAGTGACTTTTTCTGTGCCAATAATTGCTGCCTTAATTATTATCAAGATTATATAGAATAATTATTATATAATAATTATCATCATTCCCCATCCTCAAAAGCACACTGCATATAGAATTCTTTTAAAGTCTTTTTATATTTTCATTACTGAGTAGGTATGGTTTAGGGGCAAAGCACAGACTTGTTGAGCACAAGCTATTTTGCAGTACTGGATAGTATAGGCTAGTAGATCAGTTGGCTTTTTCTATTTTATTGTAGACACATTATTTGTGACAGTTGCAGTACATTCTAGCATTCTTGTTTCTAAAATACATTTGTTTATTTATAAAAATATTGTTGTCTTAACAACAAGTACAGACTTATCAAATGTACATTAAAAGACATTTTTCATCACGTTTTTCACACAATATAATGATGAACAAGACAATTTGGTAAAATGAAATTATATTTATTTATATAATTTACATTTTCAAGCAATTAGGTTTTTATTTGAACGAAGTTGTCATGTTTACATGCTTGCTAGCAAACTGGTCCTTCACAAATTGTTGGCGGTACACTGAAATCTGTGGCCACCATGTTCATAGTCCATGTTGAAGCATTTTTTATTACATCAGGTTACTGCAATCATTTACGCTCATTTGCGACCGGTTTCTTAAATCAGAACATGTTCTCGTGTACTCCATTGGATATCTGCAATGTTTTTGCCTTTAAAGATAGATTTATTAATCCTTCATTTTTTATGCAAAAAATAATCCTCCTCCCATCAATCCTAATGTCCAAGCAACACGTCGTATCAATAAGTCAATACTATTATCATCAGATGATAGCTTCTTAGGAAGACAAAATGTTGAACAGTGCACAACAATTGAAAGATGTAATTTGATATATCTTATCAGAAAATCTGGTTGTCGGACACATGTCCTCAGCCAACCCCTCCCACTTCTTTCATGTCATTTCTTGAGTGTGATATTTTAATTTTCTACCTAAATAACTCCATTTATATCAACATGATAAAACCAGGAAAACTTACATCAAAATATATCTCATTCGAAGGAAAGTTCAAGTTAAGATGGAATCAGCATCCTCAACACAAATTCAACCATCAGTCAATCGTCTGCAGCTATGAAAATACAGCCTGGACTACAAAAAAAGTTTTGAGTCAGTTTTCAGTCTTCTCGTTTTCCAAATCTTGGGATGAATCCTCGCTTTCCGAATCTTGGAATAAATCCTCGTTTTCCGAATCTTGGAATAAACCCTCGTTTTCCGAATCTTGGAATAAACCCTCGCTTTCCGAATCTGGGAATAAACCCTCGTTTTCCAAATCGGGGAATAAAGCCTCGTTTTCCGAATCGGGGGATAAAGCCTCGTTTTCCGAATCGGGGGATAAAACCTCTTTTTCCAAATCGGGGGATAAATCCACGCTTTCCAAATCTGGGAATAAACCCTCTCTTGTCCATCTCCTCGATTTCACTGGAGTCATGTTGCCATTCATCTGGTAGATACGTCATGTCGTCCGCCGTCAACGGCTCAGGCTGGTCGGAAAGTCGTGCATTGCTTGAGTCAGAAAATGATTCATCAAGTTTTTTGTCTTTTGAACTTTCGCTGATATCGGATAGTGTCCACGTTTGAGGAATAAGAGTCAATCCTAGGGAGCAAGTCAGAGTCTGTGCGCTCCAAGCGTGAGCATTTACGATGAAGAGACAGCCGATGAGCCAAAGCTGTATCAGTCGAGGGTTGCAAAGATGGCCAGAAAACATGACGGGGACGAATGCGAGACTAGGCCTCAAAGATCCTCAGTATAGATATTTATCATTTATTCACAACCAATAAGAAGGACTGATAAGTCTGAGCATCGGAGACATTTGATTGGACTTTTATTCAGCGTATCGTTGAATTCTTTCTCCCGCTGAGAATGCGTAGACAGAGTAGGAAAATTTTGAGTTTTATTCACTAGCAGTTCATTTGAAATCTGATTCTCATACGATGATGAAAATCATCCCAGCAGCCATTTATAATAGAATATAATGCTTACTAATTCAAATTATTAATTATCAAATATCACACGGAAATTTGCATAGATTCTTAAATGACTAAGTGTATGATAAAGCATATTACTTTACACGTTTAGAAAGTCCGAGTCATAGATTTAATGTACGAGTTGTAATTTTACGAATACCCTATATTCCTTACCCTTTATTCGTACCCAAACTGTACGAATTGTAATTTTACGAAGAGGCGTAAAACTCTTACGCCTCTTCGTCAGCATAAAAATGAGAACTTTGTAATAATTCTCTATTTTACAAACAGACGTATAACTTATACGCCCATTCGTAGAATATAATTTCCTTTCTTTAACAGTATAACTGGAATTTATATGGGCATATCTTTACATCAAAGACAATTTTTTTGCTTTGTTTAGCGCAATTGAAAAAACGTTTGAAGCGGCTTTAATGGGTTGGTCATTTAAGTTTTATTTGTAGGAACCTAACCGCTTCAACTCAATTCGTGTTTTCGACTCAAGTACTTTCGCGATTCGTCGTATTGTATTTTCATGGGTGTGAAATACGATGCCCAAGCAATACCCAAATTTGATATCGGCCTCGAGTCCGATTCAGTGCGTCAGAATCGGTAGTGCTGTTCATTGCTTCGAAAGTAGGTAGTCTAGGTGTTAGGATTTCGTAATTCATTGTTGATGGCTGCATACGTTAATTAAGGTGAGTTTTCTAGTTTGGGCTACGCTTAGGATCAAAAGTTCATGTTGACTTCCTAGCATATATTCGTTCATATGTAGGCGAATACAAGCCAAAAACCTAAGTCAGTGTACACTGCTTATGTAGCTAATTAGCATGTAGAAATGATAGAGGTATGTATTCGCTCTTCAGTATATTCGTTAACTCATCATGATAAGTAGGGAAGTTAAGAGTGACTTAAGTCTGACTTATGCATGCATGCTGTACTTAAGCTCGAAAAGTAATTAAAGCGTCCCTATGTTTCAATAGACAATACCTCCAGACTTCGGATAAGGTAGAGTCTGGTCTTCCAAAATAGTTTAGATATCAAAATATTACTGAAGTAGTCTTTCGCCAAACCGTGGCTTTGATTCAAGTGTTTGATGCATCATTTTGAAAAGTTACTGCTGATAGGCCAACTACACATGCAAGCCGCTTAGACCTGTGTTAAATTTCAAATTTTCTCTCGGCACTACGCAGGCCGAATATTACATGCCATATCGACATTTGCCATTGTATCGTCATCTAGGCCTACTTTATATCGTCATTCTATGCAATACGCTGTACAGCAAAAGATGATTTAAACTGAGTGCACATTCTGAAAATTTCATAAAATTGCTGAACTTATTAGATGAGGCAGAATAGTCTAAAAGTAAATCTATTTGAAAGCTCATTGGTACTATGGCCCATGATGTGTGGTATTTGCAGTATTGAATCTGTGAAATTGTTGTAGACTAATATGCAGACTCTTCCGCTTTTTGGATTTCATCCGGTGTTACAAATATATTTTCTAGGCCTGCTATCATGGTTAAAGCATTCATTTCCGCAGTATGTGTTTTAGAAGTGTCTAAAGTTTCTGACAAAGGTTAAGACAAAATAAAATATTTAGCATTTTAAATTTTGACGCATATGATCTATTGTACAAGAATGCACACATAGAGGTATGGACCTGTAATACTGAAGGGGGATTCTAATTTACAAATAGAGGAAAATAAGAATTTTCTGTTGTCGAGTTCGCCTCTAGATTATGAGAATAACTAGAAGAATTACTGGACTGTTTCTTACCCCCAACAAGAGACTAGAAAATGTGATCCCACCAGAAACCAAAAGCGCTTGCGAATCCAGCAGAACTCAGGCGAGTCATATTTAACTGGAAAACAGTTAAACAAATAGTCTACCGCTTAGTTCGATGATGTTACACAAATTATCATTGTTGCTTAATTTATCATTATTTATCTCTGCTTATTATTCTCTCTAGTCGTTGTGGTTCGCAGTTTTGGAGCTAGTTCAGATTAACAGCATCAATTTTGCTTTCTTGAAAATTAATAAAATAGGTGTGCTTCTGGATTATGTATTCTTGATTTTAGCAAATATCTTGGTGTTGATGACATAAAGTACGTTTTATCACATACTTAAATTTCTGGTTCGCAGATCTGAGGCTAGATAGTCAAAGATATGGCTGGTTCTGAGTTTTGGCTAGCACTTATTTTATAATTTAGCAATCCTTGACTAATCAGATGTTGTACGTGTGGGCATGAACATTCTTCTTGAATACAAAGGAGTTTTTAGAAAATGGAAGTAGAATTTCAAGTTTGCGTGAGCCTTACCACAAGATAAAGGAAGTGGTCACAAAATACATTCATGTTCGTATGTTTCCACTCACTGAATCACATTATTGCCGGAAGAAAACAACACGAGAGTACTTTAAATCAAATTCAATAAAAAAATTCCATGTACATAAATGATACTGCAACTTTCCGCAGTATTCCTGTACCAGCCTTTGCATTTTCTCAAAGATGTCAGTAAACCTTTCTGTCAACAGACAAAATAAGGACTTTTTTGAATTAGTGATACTTATCATTGAAAATCAGAGGATTCAAAACTGACAAATTTCTTCAATTGAATAATGATCATGTAGAACAACCAAATTCCAGGTCTAAAAATCGAAAAATAGCTCCAATGTACTTATAGGTAGCTCCAATGTATTAATCCTAATCGCCACTTCTGATTTGGTGACATGTACATCGGGATGCAGCATGATCCGCTATACGATATTTCATTTCGCAAAAATCTCTCGCCTCATGAAAAAATATAAATCGTTATTTTGAGCCTCATCATTTGGCAGAACGTGGGAGCTTCATCCAGTGTTGCAAAAGCTCTTACCAGACATATTGAGAGCACCATCTGAGTTGATGGCCATCATCTATGACTGTCGAACATCAACAAACATTTCATTAAATAGGGGCAGAACCAGAGACTTAATTTGTTAAACTTGCGGCAAGCCCGAAAACGAGAGGTGTACGCGATTGCTACTTCATTACCAAGGCCTTCCAGGTAATAGCCTACAGGAGGCTATTTTATATGCGAAATATTTATCGAGTCTCTCGTCTTCGGACTTTCATCAAGTTTGATAATCAGCACATATTGCCAATATGTGCAGTATGTGCATTGATGGCATGCGACTGGAAAATCTCGGTATGTCGAAAATATAATGAGTGATCACAGGGACGGTGGAAGACAATGAAAGGGGCAGGGCACCAAAATCAAAAGGGCACTTTTTATGCGTGAGTTTTTCGACCATATATGTAACTATGGAATATATTATAAAATGCTGCTGACATTGAAAATAAAATTTAGGTGTGCGTAAATACATGTATGTCAAATGCGATATCAGGCGCGCATCTGTTGAATACGCTTTCAGAAAAGGGAAAATTTTCCGGTCATTTCCATTCAACTTTTAGTTTATTCATTAATCATATTAATCTGAAACTTTATACGTATATTCAAGTATGCAATATGCATCCATTTAAATGTTCCGCACCTTTAAATCAATTACACTTTCTTGAAAATGAATGAGATTTCAATTATCAAACATGTACATGTAGATCTGTGAAACATCTGTCACTCGATTTGATGTGTATATTGTATATAATTCAATCGGCCATTTAGAGGCAAAATAGGCCTCTTGTGGAATAAATAGCAATGACTAACATAGGGCTCCTTACATTCTTATGTTTAAGAAGGGACCCTCCGTACTGGTGAAAAATAGAAAAACGAATTCCACTCCAAATTTGCGAATAGTTGGATACCAGCTCATATCAAAATCAATTTTCTTATAACAGCTTTAACTGTGTTGCTGATAGATGCACTGATAAGACAGAAATAATTCAAAATGAAGAAATACTTGCCAATGGTTTAAAAAGTCAGGATTCTCTTCAGTCGAAATAAACAAAGCCAAACGTCAAAAAAAAGAATGCTATAAAAGTACATAACTGATATAAGCAATACTGCTATGCTGAATTTAGATTTTGTCAGTGATAGCTAATCAAGAAATTGTGTTTAACATATATAAATGGAAAATGATAACTTGGCAGCTCATCGGCAATCTTTGGCTCTGTCAAATCAGAGAGATGTCTGAAAATTTTGACCATGAATTAAATTATGGGAGAAGGGCATGAAATGTTGTTAATTTTGATGGGGGTAGCCGGTGCCCCCCCTGGTTCCGCCGTGCCTGAGTGATCATGATATGCAAATTATTAATTGGAAAAAGGTGAAAATCCTGGAGTTGGAGTGAATGAGCCTTTACAGCTAGGTTTCAAAATGTCGCGAAGCGATGCAGTGTATTCAGTTCAAAAATTTGCCAATCAAGGTCATAAAGTAATAGTTGTCAAACCTGCTTGTGTTTACAGATCCATATCAAGAATATCATCAAAATATGACGACTTGATGTCGCAAGTTTCAGGTTCGGTGCCTGTTAATCAGGAATCAGGATTATAAGAAGTTTATATAAGTCAATACCACATTAATGACGCAAGATGTTTGGTCCATATTTGACTTGATTGGTGATATCCAACTAATTTTCCAACTTACATTTGGTGTTTTGCATACATGTGTACGTGACAATCAGTGAAATTTGCAATGGATGTAGGCCTACATGTACAATTGTACATGTATTACTTAACGTCCATAATTATCATCTTTTCACTGATTTCCATGTGCTGACTTATTCTGATGTATAAGAATTGTCATGAAAAATTTTGATATACGCCCCATAAAAAACACCAAATAATATTTTACAAAGAGATGTATGATGGGCGTATGTACTATTTCGCTCATATTCTATGCTCACAAAAGGGCGCATACAATATAGTTTTAAAATCGGTATTACGTGTAATTAATGATTTCGTATGCAAAAATAAAGTAGATCAATCGATTTGAAATACCCGAAATTACTTATATATCGAAAATCAAAACAAAAGGATGAATAATGGTTTAGATATTGTACAACGAAATTACCCAAAACTTTAAAGCCGATTATCTCAAAACCATCTTTTTGTCATACGCCCCTTCGTCAACATGGCGACGATATATTTGATTGTGAGTTGTCATCTATAGATCCGTCGATAGGCCAGCTTTCCAACTGAAACCGCTTTGCTTCCGTGTCATCAGAGCAATTAGAAGACTTATTGAACAATCGTATTCCTGAAACTACCCAAGCAAAAGTTAACTGGGCGATTAAAATATTCAACGACTGGATGATAACTTGGAAGACAAATCTAAATGATGGATGTTTGAAGGTGTACAAAGAAGTGGACGAAATGAATAATTGAATAAATAATAATAATTGACTTGAATCATTGTTTGAAGTATTTCTTACCCAGCATTCGAAAGGTAAACGGTGAAGATTATCCGCCCAGGACATTAAAAGAAATAGTATATCCCTGGCATGTGTACAGCATCACTTAAATTACAAGTTGAAGAAACCGTGGAGCAAATTCAAAGATGAAGCTTTTATGGAGGCCAGGGAAACACTTGATGCTGCGAGGAAAGAAAGTGCGAAAAAAGGCAATGTCAAGCAAAGAAAAAGAGCAGCTCCAATTACATTGAAAACCGAAAGCGATCTATGGAATAAGGGAGTATTCGGAAATGGTAGTCCAAGACAGTTGATTGACACATTGATCTATCATTTTGGATTACATTTTGCCTTACATTTTGTCAGGAACATCGTAATCACGTGAGCAACTTCTTAAACTTGTAAACTTGTAAATCTGTAAACTTCAAAAATCAGCCAATCACCGTTCACGAATATCAGCCAATCATTGTGACATTCAACATTTCGGAATAATTTGACGATTATTTCAATAACTAATTTTGTTAGTCGTGACAATTGAACTAAGGAAAAAGAACTTGAAAAAAGAGAATATAATAGTTTCTCTTTTGTTATTTTCTTAAAATGAACAATTTAAATTACATTATTTTAAGTCATATGACTGTATATATTATTATCACAATTGAATGAGAAGATATTTCTGCTATCTGATTTATTTTATCTTAAATAAGTCAGTTCAAGTGTAGAATCTAGGAACATAGCACAGGATTAGAATTTTATGCAAACAATTGATGCTGAAAAATAAACAATCCCTTTATTATAACGCTTATCTCACGATGACTGAAACCAATCGTGTCAGTTTATCAATATAAGCTGGGGTGGGGCCATTTCCGTGTCCGCACCATAGCGGACATATTCGAATGATTACCCGTGTCCGCACTGTCGCCCGCAGTTCAGTTATTGCTCCTGAGCTCAGTATGTCAAGTTTCTAAGTAATATTCTTTTATTCCGAGAAAGTAGAAGCTGGCGATACAGGATCGAAACATAAGGTACCATCAGACGTTGCACATCCAACACGCCCTTTGTATCACATCCAAACAAACCAGAGAACATCAAAATCAATGTGAGAAGTCAAATCTTTTCCATTGTGTGAATATGCCTAATGTGTTTGCTATATAGGCTTATTCTTTGCAGAGGAAACTTCTAAGAAAGGCATCGTTCACAACCGGGCAATAAAGCCAAGGTGTAGCTTTCAAGAATAGTGACTAAAGAATACAGATAATGAATACCTTGCTGCGTGTGGAAGGCCTACTCAGACTGCGTCGAATGAACAAGCCATGTAAGATAGCACCGACCATAGAGTACTCCATGGCTCGGACGAAGTGCATAACCTTCAAAAACTTTCATCATTGCTGAAGGTACTTCATTCTGCCTTGAAGCATCACCTACTCCATACAAAAGCATTGAAACCAGGTCAGTAACTGCATCTATCAGGCTTCCTCAAACACAGAAAGAGAAGAATCGAACTTCATATGCACAAAACTGACCATGTCTCATAAACGTGATACGAACATAATAGACACAAAGACTACTGCTGCTGTTCAGTGTCTTTCACCTCTGTAGGACACCTGTGAATGATTTCATGACCATTTTGATTTCATGGACGTTGAGTGTACAAAAATTTAGAAAACCTGTAAGAAATAGGCCATTTTCCATGAAAACTAGAGATCTACAACCTAGAGAAATCATAGACGAAGTTTGTAAAACGTTTACTGCTACCCATTTCCTCTGTAGGACACCTGTGAAGGATTTCATGACCATTTTGTGTAGGTACCTGGTCGTTGAGTGTGCATAAATTTAGTAAACCTGTAAGAAATAGGCCATTTTCCATGAAAACTAGAGATTTACAACCTAGAGTAATCATAGACTAAGTTTGTAAAACATTTACTGCTACCCATTTCCTCTGTAGGACACCTGTGAAGGATTCCATGACCATTTTGCTCAGGTTCCATGTCGTTGAGTGTGCATAAATTTAGTAAACCTGTAAGAAATAGGCCATTTTCCATGAAAACTAGAGATTTACAACCTAGAGTAATCATAGACAAAGTTTTTAAAACGTTTACTGCTACCCATTTCATCTGTAGGACACTTGTGAAGGATTCCATGACCATTTTGCTCAGGTTCCATGTCGTTGAGTGTGCATAAATTTAGTAAACCTGTAAGAAATAGGCCATTTTCCATGAAAACTAGAGATTTACAACCTAGAGTAATCATAGACAAAGTTTGTAAAACGTTTACTGCTACCCATTTCATCTGTAGGACACCTGTGAAGGATTCCATGACCATTTTGTGTAGGTGCCTGGTCGTTGAGTGTGCATAAATTTAGTAAACTTGTAAGAAATAGGCCATTTTCTATGAAAACGAGATTTACAACCTAGTTTGATCATAGACTAACCCAAGAAATTGAATTTGAGAAGGATGACGGAGAGTTACCGATGAAGCGAAAAGCAGTACGAAGTTCGAGTCGGTTGAGTCGTCCGAAGGACTGGGTCGTGTCATGTGACGTGGCTGGCGGCTTCAAATTTCCGGCGGAGGTGGTAGTAGTGACACAACTACGTCTAGATCTGATCGTGTATTCAACAGTGAGACTGAACGCCATTCAATTGAACTGCTTCATGAACAAATGCCGTTCAAATGAACTTGTCATTCACTGGTGGTCGATATCGCAGAGTGTACATGTTTTAGGAGCTGACAGTGCCGTGGGAGGATCGACTAGAGGAGGCGCATGAGAGAAAGACGAATAGATATGAAAAGCTGGTGGAAGTGTAGAAGGAAAGGATGGACGATCAATATATGGCCGGTATATCGACCGGCAGCCAGAACGAGTTTCTGCAGGGAAAGAGGCCGAAAGTGAGACTTTCACAGAATGATGTACACCTTATGCCTACTACGAATCTGAACGTCTGCCGAGTTCTAGAGAGTTCCTCTTCTTTCCAGAGAGGATCAAAGAAAAACACATGTAAATCCAATGGGACTCAGATTGCAGTTTTTCGTTAAAATGAAATTTCCTATGTTTTCTATTATTAGACGAAAAGCACTGAGCCCATGGTCATATTTTTTGGTATGTAACGTCTTCAGGTCATTTCCTATGATGTGCATGTGCTATTATCATGCATCTGATCGGCAATGTATGTGAGAATGTGGTTCAATGTGGATGAAGTGGGCCAACATGTTGGTATTTGCCGACACTAAGAGGTTCGCCAAATCTAAATGTGTTTCGCTTTATAGACAGGGGTCCGTGAACATGAAAGAAAATGACCTGAAGACATTGCATGCCAAAAAATGTGACTATGGGCTTAGTACTTTTCGTTTAATCAGAGAAAGCATAGAAAACTTCATTTTAACGAAAAACTGCAATCTGCGTCCCATTGAATTTACATGTGTTTTTCTTTGATCTTCTCTGGAAAGAAGAGGAACTCTCTAGAACTCGGCAGACGCTCAGATTCGTAGTAGGCATAAGGTGTACATCATTCTGTGAAGGTCTCACTTTCGGCCTCTTTCCCTGTAGAAACGTGTTCTGGCTGCTAAACTAGTAGATGGCGGTTGCTGCAGCTTTGTCGGACACTCGATGGTACGTTTTTTGAAGAGCTTAGGATTAGAGAGATGGCCTATTTCTTACAGGTTTACTAAATTTATGCACACTCAACGACATGGAACCTGAGCAAAATGGTCATGGAATCCTTCACAGGTGTCCTACAGATGAAATGGGTAGCAGTAAACGTTTTAAAAACTTTGTCTATGATTACTCTAGGTTGTAAATCTCTAGTTTTCATGGAAAATGGCCTATTTCTTACAAGTTTACTAAATTTATGCACACTCAACGACATGGAACCTGAGCAAAATGGTCATGGAATCCTTCACAGGTGTCCTACAGAGGAAATGGGTAGCAGTAAATGTTTTACAAACTTAGTCTATGATTACTCTACGTTGTAAATCTCTAGTTTTCATGGAAAATGGCCTATTTCTTACAAGCTTACTAAATTTATGCACACTCAACGACCAGGTACCTACACAAAATGGTCATGAAATCCTTCACAGGTGTCCTACAGAGGTAATGGGTAGCAGTAAACGTTTTAGAAAATTAGTCTATGAATATACCAAATTAGAGTGCTTTTTATATTGCTATGACTTCCTTAATATTTCACTCCATTACTGACGGTCCTCGAAAACTGATGCTGCATTGACGTGTAAGCTGTTGTTGAATTTATTCGTGGTTTAAGGAGTCCTTCCTTCCTAACTATTTTTGTTTGGTTGAAAAAATCGTCCTTCTATCTGTTCACTTGGCTGATGAGGTGTTAGACCAGATAAAATGATGTGGATCAAGTTGTCTTTCAATCATGAGTCACAAAATCACAGAGTATGACAAAACAGCTGTTCGAAACATCGGAAATTATGAAATAAAGGTTGAACTTGTAGGAATTGCTCACAAAAAATTGCTTCACTTTGATTGGTTCTAGGAATTTTCGGATTTACAAATTCACAAGTTTATGAAGTTTAAAAAGTTGCACACATTAATCTCAGATGCGGTAATGATTCACAAATAACCTTGTATCGAGATGAAAACGGTGTTGAAAAGTTGAAGTACGTAGAAAACTTTTCAAAAAACAAGAATTACGGTATCAAGAGCAGCAGACAAGAACCAAAAGTGACGTATAGTTTCCCTCATGAAGATCGAAACAAATGCATAATTGAGCTCTATAAATGCTATTTATCCCATCGACCTGAATCCAATGGACTGCTTGGGAATGACGCTTTTTATTTAACACCTATTGATAAACCAAAGAATAACGTATGGTACAAAAACTTGCCAATGGGCATTCATACCATATCTGGCACTTTGTCACGACTAATGAGAGGCGTGCCATCCGAGGATGAGAAATTCTACTCGAATATATCGCTGCGAAGAACTGAGAAAACTCAACTAGTGATAGCAGGAATTTCAAAGGAAATATCTGCTCGGAAGACAGGCCACACATCTAACGCAGATCTGACGTATGTTGATGCAAGCGAATGTGAGGCAGTCATGACCAAAGCTTTGTTTGGTACAAATTCCACCAATTTGATCTGTCCTCAAACAAGTTCCACAAATCAGAACTGTCCACAAACAAGCTCCAAAAACTCATCAGAATGCAGCCAGACCCATTAACACACATCATGATTTCCTGTGGAAGCTTCAATTATGAAGCAACATTTTGACTTTTTCATGACTTAATTTGTTTCTATATATATCCTATGTTATGATCATTGTTTATGTTCAGAAATATTTAGTGATTAAATCAGCTATAGAAATATACATAGATTTTCATAGAAATCGCAAGTTCTTTAGCTACCTAAAATGTATCCAGGAAAAGAAGATAAAGTACAGGGATGAGTGAAATAAATATCACATATACACAGTTTGAAGAACTGGTATTCAACGGAAAAGATTTGCTAGTGTGTCGCTATAAGCACATAAAAGAATTATTTCAAAATTTTGCGAAATAGAAGTTTGTTTCTTCTTGGGTCCATCGACGAATTCCATCTTAATTGAGCGCATATTGTAATCTGTCATTGTCCATTGGTGTTGATACCTGCGGACTTTGTTTGGTGGTATGTTATCCTCCATAAACTACGACAGCAACATTTCACGATTTCTGTCTTGCGTATTGATAAAATGGCGCAGAATTCTCTTCAATTATTGAGCAGCCCCGAAGGCCATGTTTGATTCTTGATGCTGCTATAAGTTCACACATTCTTCTTCAGAGAGGAAGTCATAAATAAATGCACAATTTTTAGTTGACAAATTTTGAATGCCATCAGAATTAGACGGATCATTGAACCATTTATGCATTTTATCAAGCTTGAGTCATGCTATATTGAATATTATAATATGTCATTCTATTTTTCAAGAATGTCGAGATTCAAGATTTTCTTGCTTTCCATGCATGTTATTGGGATCTGAATAGTAAGTTGAAAAACAACAATTTGACACCACTAATGTAGTGGTATAAACAGCATTGATAGAAATTCACGCGGTCTACATGCGCTAAATGACATGAATGGAAATGAATGGATTTGGATATTTTGATGGACTTCTACATGGATTTCTATAGCAGAAATCCATGACTATTGCTTAATGCATTCCGTGTATTATGTACATAACAAACGGAAACCATCAGATATCACACTCCGAATTATAGGTAAAACCAAGAAGGTCTAGATATCTATAATTGTACAATTATATCTACAACTGTATTAACTGTATATCTACAATTATAGATATCTAGGCCTCCTTGGGTAAAACTATGCGCTATGATAGATATCATACGATTTTTCAAGCATTATCCAATAACAAAATTCGGCCCGCTGCCGTCGCTTGTTATGTTGATAATGCTTTCAAATATCGTTTGATATTCTATACTTACCATTCAAGCCTGAGTATGAGCTACATTATTAGCCTTCATTAATAATCACTTTAATACACATGTACAGGCATATGTATAGACATGCATTAATAATCACTATGACATAAATCAGGTACTTATGGGTTATCTCCCCACCCGCTCCACGTTTTCAAATTTGTCTAAAATCCGTAGAATCGTCACAAAACTCAATGTACGCGTCGGTGAGGATATATTCTACCTACATACCAAAATTTGTGCAAATCGGACAAGCACTTTTTGAATAAAGGGCGATAACTTCAAGTGCAGTGATGTCTGCAACTTGATTTGACTTCTTCTGACCTCATCGTCAGAGCAGAAAGCACTTGAGGTCAACAAATTCATTTCGCGACAACTCGTGAAGTGATGATGACCAGGCCACCGCTCTTAAACAAACATTTTTAACTTAAAAAGGTGTGGCAAGGTAATGGTCGTAGGAAGATTTCAAATAGCAGTGGATGAGACGAAGAAGGAAAGAGAACAATGCATACACGAGTAACAATAACACGTCGAACAGATGAAGTCAGATCAAGCTGCTGACATCGCTACTCTTCACGTTATCGTCTCTATTGCAAAAAGTACTTGTTCGATCAGCATAAATTTTTGTATGTGGATAGAAAATATACACGTCTACCCGAAGTTTGGTGATAATTGATTCATATTTGCAGATTTTAGACAAATTTGAAAACCTGGGGGGAGATAACCCATAAGTACCCATAAATCATCATGTCATAGTGGCTATCATTGAGCAAATAAATTGATTTCTCACCAACAGTGTCTGATTCACCCCAGTTTACCGTATGTCAAAAACTAGGTTTTATTTGGGACCATGGTGAGTCATCTCTCAGTGACTTTCTACAGGTTCTTAACCGTCTTGACAATCGCATACGGGCTGACTTGACATTTCACAATGAGCGTGTCAACTTCCTAGACTTAGAGGTTTACCGCTCCGATCATGGAGAAATTGATCACCGCATAGCCACAAAAAGCACTGATTGTTTTCTCACCATCCACCTCTTGTTCACCGTGGCGTTTATATTCTCCTTCTTATATATTCTTATGTGTTGAGGTAGGCAACCAGATGCTCCTCCTATGAAGATTTCGACGAGATTTGTCAGCGTGTGTTTCCTCAATGACGCGCTCAGGGAGTTACTCGTTCTTTAATTAGGAGGACTGTAGCTCGGGTTTACCGACTGACTGGACTTCGGCCTCGTTGGACTCCAGGCTTTTCCAGATGCAGTGGCCTTCGTTGTCGAGCGTGTGCGTTCGCTCATGACACAACCATTTTCTATGAAAGCTCAAGAACACGTGTGTTTCCTATCCTGTACCGTCTGTCGTGTTCTTCCACTCAAGGGAAGCGGAATCCTACCATTTTGATAGGACTCCGACTCCGGAGGTTGGTAGGGGTGATTTTTTAATCGCAATCGCATCGATACGATTAAGCGATTGATCACGAGATTAATTTCTTATATAATTTCAATATTTGCTGTTAATTTATTAGATAACAGTATTGCTGTTATTATGTAAACTATTACTGTTTCTCAACGTATTGTTAAGTTTTTTTCCCATGCACAATTGTATTGATGTAACTTATATTAAAAGTATAGGCCTAGAGCATAGAGGTTGTATAATCAACATTTATTGTATGTAGGTCTACATGTTGATTATGAAAAGGTATTTTACTCTAATAAAAGAAATGTACCTTTGTGACTAAATTGTAGCAGGTATAAAGCCCGAGTAATTATGACCCCATTATTTAATGCAAAATGAAATCAAAACAATGAATCTCAAGGAAACTATAATGAAACAACAAAGTTGAGCAATGAATGATTATTGAAGTCGTTTGTCTCACAGAAATTTCCTCAACAAAAGTATATGGATATAATTACAAAATTGTCACTCTTCACAAAGCAATTTAAAAGATATGCACAACCATGCGATTCGTCAGGAAGGATGATAAAACTACTGATACCTAAGAATTCCCTGAAGTGAATAAAATAATTAATGTCAAACAGTTCTACTCAACGAAGTACACAACGAAGATCGAATTTTGTAAGCACTATTCAGTCTAAAAAATAATAATCTTAACTTTTTCTGTGGAAGGTCATGTAAGTCTTCAAGAAAATCAACTTGTCTATCGTGCCATTGCTCAAAGATGATCTCAGTTTGCTTACAAATAATCTGGCTGCACTAAAGCAGCGCTCAGCTTCAACAGATGTCGGTGGCATAGTAATCAATGCTTGGTAGATTTTTTTTAATGATGCCGGACGATTTCCTGTGGTTTCGAATACAGCCATTTGAAGCTTCAAATCCCGTAGAACATCTACCTTTGGTCTTGGCAGTCGAGTTTTCTTTCCAGACATACTTTCGCCAGAAATCAATATTCAGATTCTTTTAACTGTCGTTTGCTTGGAGGCTCCGATTCACTTTCACTATTGGCACTGCTGTTTTCGTCAACTTCAAGAACATCGACCGTTGGATCCCTTGCTTTAAACAATCTCAGAAACAGATGCTTACACGCCTTTGCAATCTTGCTTTTCTTTTCTCGTGGAAGAGCTGAATCTTCGTCAAATAGAATAGAAATGCAAAAAAACGATTAATCGCAGGCCTGCGATTAAATGCATTTCGTAAGTATTTGAAGAGATTAAACGATTAATCACTTAATCGTTTTGCACCCCTAGTTGATAGGACTCCGGCTTTTGATAGGACTCCGACTCCGGGTGGCAAGTATATATAGCCTATTTTTTTGAAAAAAAACTGGTAACATGCATCATAGATCTTTGAACCTATCTTTAGTGATCATTGCTGCATCAATTACCAATCATTTTCGATGAAAGTTTATCAAATGTCGCTTCAAGTTGGATGCATGCGAATCGGCTCCTCCGATCTTGTTGATGTGTGCTTCACAAAGTTTTCTCCAGTCTCTACCAGACAGGAAAATCCCCATCCTTCTTCAAAAAATATGAGTACTTTTTCGATTTTAATATGCGCTTTGGAGGAGACAGCACACATGATTAACGTGAGGGCAAGAGATAATGTTATCAAACAAACTAGTATTTCATTTGTGTCTCTGATATGACCTTTGGTGCGTAGATGTGATCGAGGCTAGGAAGGCTTGTCTTCTCTACTAAATCACCGAGTGAAAAGACAATCCTTTTTTTACTATCACGGTTCATTTCCTCAACTATTACAAGCTTTGTATGCACTGTTGTCTCTGTACTTTTGTTTGATGGAGAAAGTTGACATCAAGACAGTGACACGAGAATAAATAATTTGTTTGTGTTATATTTCGGGTCTAGTTCTAAGCCGCAGTCAGGCTCCAACAAAAATGATAGGACTCCGGGACTCCGACTCCGCATCCCTGTTCCACTCACTGTGTTTATGTGATCTCGTGTAGGAA
This sequence comes from Prostheceraeus crozeri, assembly GCA_907163375.1. NCBI lineage: Eukaryota > Metazoa > Platyhelminthes > Polycladida > Euryleptidae > Prostheceraeus > Prostheceraeus crozeri. Next base: position 448,493 of record CAJQUW010013011.1, read on the forward strand.
TTCTTTCAAACTATATGTTGGCCAAACTTGTAGGCCATTACAGATTCGTGTCAGTGAGCATTTACGTGATATAAGGACTTCTGTTGAGACATCTCTTGTCGCTGGCCATTTCTCTGACTCTGTTTGTGGCATTTCAAATTTTTCATTTTTTGCCATTGACAGAACTTTTTCTGAGACGTGTCTGCTTTATAAAGAAGCTAAGTGGATTGGTCGTCTGCGAACATTAATTCCTACTGGTCTGAATCGCAACGGCGGCAAACCGCAGCAATTTATTAATTTTCTTACGTACAAATCCGATTGTACTGATCGCCTCAATTCTGCGGTGCGCAGCCTCATTTCGCGTGTGCCCTACTTGCCTCAATTACGCCTTTCGTTCAGGACAGATTCGAATCTTTCTTCTGTTCTGCGTTAATGCTACAACATCTTTTTGATTTTTGTCTGTCTTTATTACTCACCTTGGTTTACCGTCAGTATTGTTCTCTTTTTACTCCATGGTCTTTTACGCAGACATTTTACGCAACTTACCTTGTTTTTGACATGATTCTTGCGTTGTCGCTCGAAATTGTCACATCTCTTTCTTGCCATGTATTTTTAAGCATTTGCAGGCTACTGTAAACCGCTAATAGTACCATGCATTATCTCACCAACTTTAACTGCGCTGCCTTATTGAATCTATGTTGTTAAGATAGCATGCATTGTAAAGTTATTGTGTCCGATATCTTTGTCAACATGTATAGATCTTTTAATTTGCGTACGTGATACATTTAGCAATGAAATTTTACTTCATTTCCTGTTCTGTCATCTTCATGTCGCCATTGACAAAGTGAATAAACGAAATCCGATCTGGCGCACTCTGATCGTTCTGGTCTTTGCATGGGTGGAGATGGGGGCGACGTCTGAATCGACGCTTTACCTACGAAAATACTATTCCATGTAGTAAAATTATTCAAGATCTGGAAAAAGTTTGGAAGAGATAAACTGAGTAATACACATTGCTTCCAAAATTCATGCTGGCTAGAATATAGGATTCTGGAACTTTATTTGAGATAAAGTATGGCTTGAACTGAGTGTACATGCAGTATACTCGTGAGCTGCCAATAATAATTCTTTAGTTGTTTAAAGAACAGTTCACAATATGATGTTGTAATGATTGACTAAGCAATTTATTCTAGACTGAATGTTGTCAACGATCGACATGGGTCTAATTAACAACTATGGCAGACCTATTGTCGCCGACGTACAGACTGACACTAGTGCTCGAATCGTGGACTTTTATCTTCAGCCTGTGGTCTCCTCTTTACGCAGCTATCTAGTGGACTAGCAACATCTCATCGGCATTTTGCGCACTACGACGATTTCTGGCTGCCGAACGTTAGTGATTGAAAGCGCCTGATATCCTCTTATCGCTCGTTTGCCAACCGTTCTCTGACAACTTCTGCGGATATTTCAGAAGCTGGTAGTATGTATCAATCATGTGGACTCCAGGAACCGGTTTGTGACTCTATCCAGATCCTTTAAGAGTCTCTTGAGCAAATGCCATGTGTTATTTCCCAACAGCGTTATTTTCGTAATGCTTCCAGGTTTTCCTGGTTCTTTAACTGTGTCTGAACAAAGAAATCTTCAAGAGTTTTCTGCTTTTCTTAGAACCAAGCGTCCTTCCGGTTGTGTGGTTCTTTAAGCACCTCATCCTTTTGTTTGCGAAAACAGGAATAGGTCTACTTCTACAAAGGCTAGCGTGTTTGCTTTGATTGCGCGTCATTTAAACTGACGTTTCTGACGCTTCCTGCGCATGTGATGGACAGTGTTTTCGTGCTTTCTCCGGATATTACATTTTCTGCGGAACTCTTAACTCTCTTCTCGAAACCTCCATTATTTTTTTCCTGTCTCGGATCATTGTCTACACCTCCGCATATTTGCTTACTTAGTGGATTTTGTATCGAAAGTTATAGTGGAGTGCATAGTCTGTTGTATTTGGTGGATCCAACGAAGTATCAAATCGTTTTGGCTTTAAATCATCCACTGTTTGGCCACCGTCTGGTATTGTCTCAGCTGCAGTTCGTCAGGTATCAAAGCGGATTCTTAGCACTGGAAGATCAATTCTTTTCTCTGAACACGAATGTTATTCGATGAGGTCTAACATTTCAGCTGGTGAATACAGAGAATTGAACTCTTTAATCCGTGATCCCTATGTAACCGTCAGACCTGCAGATAAGGGAGGCAGATGGGTAGTTTTGAATACATCTGATTATTCTGCCGAGTGCCTACGTCAACTGAGTGATACGAACTTCTATCAGTCTTTGGCCTCTACCATCACCGATGATGCAACAGCTGAGGTTGAGAATATTCTCTCGCGTTTGTTGCAGTCTTCATTCATCAATAGAAAAGAATGCAAGTTCCTCATGCCACCGTTGGATCCAAAACCTCGACATTTTCACATCCTTCCAAAGATTCATAAAAAACGAATGGATCAACCCGTTTTGTCCTCCTGGCAGACCTATTGTCGCCGACGTCTTCATGTCGCCATTGACAAAGTGAATAAACGAAATATGGATCTGGCGCACCGTAATCTAGCAGCTCTCTTGAGTTGATTGATAAATTTATACTTTTTATTCATCATTTATCATAATTGTCATTTTTCACGTATTAATTTTTCATTTAACATACTCAATTGTACATGCACATTCATTTTATCAAATTTTATGAATTCTTGAAGCTCTTATACATTGTATATATATCAGCATTAAATGTATCTTTGTATGTTTATTCATGTTATCGAATGTTTTCTTGTACTATTGTTCTATCTTCGCGCTTTTAACGATGAACAATGACGCTGCAGATATCATGTTTCTGCTTTTCATTTCATGGCATCCAGAACATAAAGTGTCCGCTATGTTAAATCGATATTGTGTATCTCTTGCGTGCATCAGCTTTGTACATTCACTTCAACTCTTGACGCCATTGATAAAGCTTACAAGACGAAATCGCGATCTGGCGCATAACTCTCGTTTTCTTTCGAGTAGGGTTGGATCGGGGAATAGAGCGCGAGGCCCGTCTCGACTTCATCGTCGCGGCTTCTCATATTTCAATACTACTACTATTCCGTGTAGTAAATTATTCAAGATCTGGAAAAATTTTGGAAGAGATAAGCTGAGGAATACACATTGCTTCCAAAAATTCATGCTGGCTACCCTGTGAAAAAAAAGTTGTCAGGCCAGGAACGTTGCTCGACATTGGGCCGAAGCAGTTATGGTTACTGATTCTTTGATGTCGGGCCAATGACGTTGCATCGACAAAGCACCATCAAACTGCCACCCTAAATGCCATTAAAATGCCAACGACAAATCCTGCATGAAAACCTGTCCCTGCAGCATTGACACAACTCAATAATATCCATGTTATAATATTTGCATATTGCACATAATAATTATTTCTAGGATTCTGGAAATTTATTTGAGATAAAGTATGTTTTGAACTGAATGTACATGCATTATACTAGTGAGTTGCCAATAGTTCTTTAGCTGTTTGAAGAACAGTTCACAACATGATGTTGTAATGATTGACTAAGCAATTTATTCTAGACTGAATGCTGTCAACGGTCGACATGGATCTAATTAACTACTATGGGAATTACTTCGATTTGCGGCCGGTTCTAGCCCTGACATGTCCCTCAGTGCCTATTATTTGTATAGCCTTTTTTGACTGAAATGGTAATTGCGCATACCGGTTTTAGTTGTGTAAGTTGCTGCAATAAAACACTTGTCATTATTTGATTCATCTTGATATTGTAGAATTAATAGTAGGCATAAAACTTAATTGTGAAGATAGGATCATGAGCAATTAAGACATGGAAACTTCTTAAATCGCAATTTCCTATATAGATGCATCACTATTGGACTTATATTCAATTTATTCAAAAGTAGCCAAACTGTAAATATGAAAATCGTGAACTACCGCAATAATGCTTATGAAGCACTACTGAGGGTGACCTATAGAGATGCTTTGATTATGCTAAACGGTTTCGTGAAGCGGTCAAAGCTAGTCAATCTCGCATCACTAAAGACGTGCTCACTTTGCGAGTCTAACGCTTGTATCAATAGAACTTTGGTTGCGACTCGGCATAGAATCGGGTACAACTTTTAGTTGACCTTCTAAAACAACAAGGGATTTTCATCCCTCAAGACGAAATCTTCGTTATCACTTCCCTGAAAATATATATGCCACTCCTCCTCCTCCTCCCAATCAAGCTTACCTGATTTGGATACTGATTTAGTGATTCTAGATTTACGAAAATGAGGAAACTGATCGTTCTTTGCCCTCTTAACTTGCGGTTCAATTTCCACTTGCACATCGCCTTCATTACTTGAAGTAGGACGCTCTTTATCTTAATTTTTCGAATAGATAGGAAGCAATTTTCGCATCTTCAAAATTTATTTTGTGTTGGAGTTATACATAATTGTATTTGAAAACTTTGCTATTTAAATTAGCCAAGATTGGCTCAGATCCTTTAATCTGAAATCCTGACTTATCTTTACATAAATAATGATGAAAAGCTATTGACTTAAATAAGTAATTTTATTTTGCACATCAGCATATCAACGAATCGGAAAAACTTTTAAAGCGTCCGCTAAAAAGTAATAAAAATGAACTTATATGGCAGTATGCTATCCTATTGACAATATGGCATAACTGAATGATTTTCTTTTGGTAAATCATCCGTATATACACTTCTCACAACGTTTTCACATACAGTATACTCAAACAACAAAACAACCATAGAGTAAGCATTTAGTATTGAGTTTTAGTGTCGACTCAAGAAATGTGAGCATACATTGAAAATATCAGAAGATTCAGTTTTTTGCGCAGATTGCGTTCCTGTGGTCCAAAAATATTTGATAGATTTTTAAGAAGCTGATAAGTTTCTGCAAACTATTCCTGTGTTTATATACAGAGATTAGGCACCTCCATATAAGTAATATGAAGCTTATTGGATATTAAAATGAACGAAAATTGACTAGCGTGTCTCAATTAGACGGAAATTTAGCTGATTATGAAGGACATTTCATGAACCGCATTACAATGCTTTTCTTCTTGGAAAAGTTGAGATCTTGTTGTGCTTATTGGTAAAATTCCTAACTTTTAATTCAGTTTTCATGGCATGATTTCATGATTCACTAAATTTATGTTTTATTTCTTTAATCTGAACAGCAATGTCGACCCATTTACATCTTTTAAAGTTAATTCTGATCATCGTCTTTGATTATGATATTTTGCTCTTTCAGTGGCAGGTAGTTTCGTGATATGATCACGCTTAAGAAAACGCTCTTATTAATAGGCCTAAGGCTGAGCATTAAAACAATACATGCTATAGCCCATCGAATTGCTAATTTAGCAAACATTACCTCTGCAAGATTTTCAGAGCACGGAGGATTTGTAGAACACTATTATTCTTTCAGTGTTGCTATCATGATAAGTCAATTCCGTGGTAGCTCTTCGAAACTGCAAAAATTTGTTTATCTCGAACATTTGGTAGTGAGTTTCAACTCGAGTTCATTCAATAAAATCGAAACTGTGTGCACATTAGGGACTTAATTAATACTGATTTTCAACTCTACGCAATATGCTTATAGTGTGAAAACAAATCTCATGTCATTTTGGCCATGAAAGATATATATTTTCATGGCATCAAAGCCAGTGGAACAAGAAAAACGGGAGGATATCGTGAATCTGGATTCATCATATGGCATAATTATATAACTTTCTTTCAAGCTGACTAGTTCTTTATACAACGATTTCACCTAAATTCAAGCCTGCAATCAGCACTGAAGCAGCATTTTGCTACATCTCATCAACTGCTTCGGCCTATTGGGCCTCATTAGTCGTGGAGGTTTGAACCAGCGACGTTGGAGCTAGAGGAAGTGCAAGCATACCCTTTAATCACAAGGCCACCAGACCATCTGCTGAGAGCGTGAATAAGCCAGCAGCTTAGCCAGGCTGCACTGTGCATTGCAAAACAATTAGAAAATCTGGGAATAGACCGCGTTTATATTGATATAAAATATAAAAGAAGTACAAATTACACAAATTATGTTAATCCCCGATAGGTATTTCATTGACCACCGGTCAATATCATCAGGGAGTATTAATTATACTTACGATTATACTCCCTGATGATATTGACCGGTGGTCAATGAAATACGTATCGGAGATTAACATAATTTGTCTAATTTGTACATTTTTTATATTTTATATCAAATTAAACACTTAGCCTATTCCCAGATTTCCTCTACGCAGTCAAATGTCTTGGTTGACTGCCTACTATTTATGCTGTCAAAATGAATAGAAGTGAGAGTGTAAAACATTCGATGCAATTTCCAAAAATGAGTGTCCGTAATGGCTCGTGGTCTATGAAATTATCCAACTTTATGTCATGGATCAATAAAACACTAGATTTATTAGAAAAGTTATACCACTCGATCACAATTTGATGAAAGCAAGAGACCCTCATTACTCCATGGACCCATTGTTGGTGCATGCAAGTGCAAAATGTAAGTGTCGCGTGCGCAAAATACATAAAAGACGGATAGGGATATAAAACAGCCAATGCTCTTGTCTTGAAACAAAGTCTAATAAATTGAATCGAGTCATGAAAGACATTATGATAATGTCAAAGTATGCAAAACAAATAGCAAGCTTGTGAAAGTAGACGGTCTCCAGCTAAAGTTCGATGTTGAATCAAATTTCTGTTGATCTACTCTGATGATGACGGCAATCAAACAACCTCGTTGTAAAATTGGATTCGCAACAGAATTGCATGCAACGCTGTTCAATCGAATATATCCACATATAAAAATATACAAAGCGCTCGTTCTCCTTTTGCCATTGAGCAGACGCAGGAAGCTACATTTATTTTTCGACTTCCGTAGTAAGTGAGAGGTCGGCTCAGTCGGAATGCATGGGAAGCATTATGCTCGTACTGTGGCGGGCAGTCCGGAGCGGTTTCAGGAGAGCGAGCTAGGTAAGCATCGTTTCATAACTGAAAAATTGTGATCAAATTTTCTAGCACGGACTGGTTGCACCCAAATATATAACCGTTTTATGAATACGTGTTGGCTTCGTTTTAACAACCAAATAAAGACGGTGTTTAAGACTAGTAATGAGTCAATGTGGCATCCGATTGGTTGCAAGAACTTTCATTTTTCTGCTTGATCAAGTCATCCCTGAATGAATTCGACTGACTTTACACTGTGATCATCTACAAAGACAAATCGATTGTCTCACTATGTGCTTGCACTTCTTCTATGCTCGCACACTTGAGCGATCAGCGTGTGGCGCGTGTCATGGATTCGGAGAAAGTAAACTAACGATAAAAGAAGTGCCAATTTTAATGATGAAGAATTGCTATATTTGGCTCAATGTTCGAAGTGAATAGAAACGTTCTACAGTCAAGTGACAAGAGAAGTGATAGCGGTTCCCGAAAACGGAATATATATATGAAAGAATGGCCGACCTACTGAATTGCACAGATCCGCTGGTAAGAATAAATGTGGTTTAAATTAGGATAAAGTGGGTCAGCAAAATTGATGCGCGATAAAAATTTAAATTTTGAATATCCAATTTTTTCCAAAGTCTGCATTCCAATGCGAGACTATAGACACTTCCGCACCATAGCAACGTGCCTAGGTCGTAACAAGATGTCAAGCGAGATGCTTCGGTAAGCTTATATACTTAAACTATCAAAAAATTCACAGAAGTAAATGTTTCACAATTTGTTTTTGTAGAGCCATTCAACTCATGAGTCTACTGAAGGATGAGTTATATCACATTTATTGAGCTCACGAAATGTGATATAACTCATCTTTCAGTAGACGAGGATTGACTATTTCCATTCATTTTCTAGTGTAAATAAGTTTGTAGAAAATGTGATGCAATCCGCTCATCAATCGTTTTTGAGATTCAATGAAAAAAAGCTGAATGAGTTCGATGCTGAAAGCTGATTAACTTGCATCCTCAAAATTCAGATGCGGTAAAAAACTGGATAAGACAGCCCCCAACGGAGAAAATCGCTGGTTACTAAAATTAGAGAATTTGTGGGTCAAATGATCGAAAATCCAAGATTTTCAGCAATCTTTCTACTTCAATGATCAACAAATTTCTAGCACAAACTTTAATTAGTGATTTAAGTTTAAATATATAAATATTAAAAGGTCAAGATTCAGGAGTGCGCAAGTAATCCTCCACCTCTTCTATAGTGACGAGAGATATGACGCGAGAGTAAATTTTTGGCCTGTTTCTGTTGTACTTTGTGGTTGGTTCTTTTTCACCAGTTTTTCCATCATGTCTTACTGTTAAATGGGGAAATCCATTTTATATAACACATTTTGGGCAATTTTTGTCTTTTCAACTTTACAATTTGAAAATTTCTTTTAAAATTTGCATATACGGTCAATTTTTCACGCTGAATTCGAAAATCATAGTGGTGACCACACCAAAAGAGTATTTGTATACAAGTTTTGTATCTGCACTGTACAGGGTGATTCAGTTCATCCCGCCGGTAATTAAGCAGGTGGTGTTGAAAGATCGAAGTAGTCAAGAATTAAATTTTATAGCTAAGACTCACTAAAAAGTATTATTAGCAAAATTGAATGCGGTTTTCTACTAACCCCGTCACAACAATTGCTCAAAATGAGACCTGTGCGCTGATACACATGCTTTACATCGCTTGAAGAAGTTGGTGTTTCATGCGTCTTGTAGTAGGCTTGTCAATAGAATTCAACACTGCTACAATTCTGTCTCTCACCTTATGAGTAGATTCTGGTCTTGGAATTTTGTAGATATGATCCCGTGCGCATCCCCATTGCCAAAGTTGCTCATCTCCAGATCAGGACTTCGAGATGGCCAATTCCGATGGCCGTCTTTCGCATCCAGTGATCTTAAGGATTTTAAGTGTTCTTGTTCCGCAGCTACGTCTTGCTGGTAGATGAATGTCGGTTTTCTCCGAATGATAAAGGAATCACTGTTTCTTCATCGCATCATTTTTCAGTAGTTACTGTCCCACCAATGACTTCATGCACAATGCCATAGTCAAAAGTAATCATCGCCCGAAAACCCGATTGGAGATTTGAGGGGTTTTACGCAAGTCACATGAGGGTTTCCGTCGCACAATAAAAACTACTGTGCAGATTGACTTGACCATTTAAATGACAAACAGCTTCATAAGTGTAGACAATCTTTCGTTACCTGCCAGAATTTTCGTTGTTCATATGTATAACGGTGAGGCAGAAGTTCAGCCAAGTTTCAAAATCTATTTCCTTCAGTTCTTGCACTCGACTAAATGTGAAGGGTTTTATTTCATTCTTGCACAATATTCTTTGCATCGGGGATTGCGGCGCGTCGAACTGTTCCGCAACTTTCCGCTGTGAAGTTTGGAGCCTACATGGATTGTCTCCAAACGCTTCAACAATTTCTGCTTCTCTTTTTCATCACATAGTCGACACTTAGCAGGACCACATGAATGCTTCATCGGCAACACACTGAGTTTGGTTAAAACGACTTTTCCAATCTAAGATGGTTCTCAGTGTTCATTGAATGCTCTTCTTGTTGTTTCGCAATTATCAAAAGCAATAGAACATGATACAACAGAAGAGATATCTTCGTAACCGAAGTCAGGATAATTCTACTTGCGTCGACAAAACAAACTGGTTTGGGCTTGCAGAACCGTAAATCGGCAACTCTTACAAGTTCTCCAGCAGTAAATTGGCAACCCACAGTAAATCGGCACAGTTGCCGATTTACGCATGGAAGATGAAATATTTTTCATTACCTGTGGCAGTTTGAGCAACAATAAAAGTTTTAATCGAATGATCGAATGTTTCGCTATCTCTTCTGTGAATTTCAACATTTCCCGTCGCCCGGTTGCCATTTTAGCTCATGAACTTGTGAATGCGGAAATTGGCACTTACAAGTTGCGAAAACCTGTTTTTGATTGTTTAAGTATTCTAAACCAGAAATGAGTATTAAAACAAAGGATGACTAATTATTTGAATATAATCATTCAACACACGGGGGAAACTCCAGCTGATTTGATTCGACGATAGGATAACTTGCAAATGGGAGATTTGTGGTTTGCTAATTCATTAATATGAAAAGAGAATATATTCCACCAGCTAGACTAGATATTTTGCATAGCTGAATTCAAGTGGAATCATGAGCGAATATAGATGTAGGCTATGATATCGCACGTAATCATTATTTCCATTTGTAGATCCGCACTCAGACCATCCAAGCAATTCTACGTATAAATTTACTAAGATAATTTATAAGATATTCATAATTAGATCAAGGCATTTAAATGACAGCCATCATTTTTGCTGTCAATGTGTAATAAATGATGATAATTATCACTATGTGCAGTGATCAATCGACAAAAAATGAGTTTCCAGCAAATCAATTATCAAAATTGTATTATGCTAAAATTGTAATACATGATTAAATGCCATAAATTCATTTTGCCAGCATTTGAAGTATCAGCTGATTTTACAATTGTATAGCAATAGGCATAAAATTTCAACATATACATACATGTTGAAACATGTATAAATATATATATATATATATATATATATATATATATACATCACATTACAGGATATAAAGAATATTATTAGAAGTGTTGTTGATATATTCTAATAATGTAGCATTTATGGCCTGTGTCAGATAATACATAACATCTGAACATATGATTATACTTAGTCACATAAATCTTTGTGCGTAAACTCGTTTTAAATTGATTATTTAATACTGCATGCTGTATATAATTTGTTTTCCTTTTCACATATATGTCAGAAAATTGCAGTGTTGAAATTATGTAAGTTGAAAGGCAGTGATTAATCCCACGATATTTTTCATGCGAATAAATAAATTAATTCCCCTGAAAATGTTATTCCCACGGCATATTTCGTGTGGATAAGTAAATTCTACTAAAAATGTTATTCTCACGAAATGTTTCGTCCGGAAGTTGTATACCTTCACTTACAAAAGACCTACAATTACAACTACTTGGCTCTAATCGAAAATGCTAATTATACAATGTCAGACGCGTAGCTAGCATTAAATTTGTGGTCGGGTACATTGGAAAAAAACCTCCTTCCAATAAATAAAGGGGGGACCAACCAGCTATTTAAAGTAGGGGCCTACCTACATTATTAACCCTGCAATAGTAAATAGGGTCTACTAAATATCTACCCGTAGTTAAAAATTGGACAATTTATAATAATGACTATTTCTTAACATTTTGGTCCTCAAAATTGTGGCAATGAAGTAGGTAGACTGGACTTACATATTAAAAACGGAAAACTGTTTTTTTGTACTCGGCATGTATACTCTGTCCAAGTGTTCAAGTATACACGAAACGCATCTAACTGAAAAGTTGTTTCTGTCATCTGGATAATAGTGAGAAATGATTTAAATAATACCAGTAACATCAATTTTGATCAAACGTTCACGATCCACACTGAGTCTATAGAGCAAGTCGGGGTAAGTCGGACTCATTTTGTAAATCAAGCTAAGATTATTTCACGTATACGCAGATTTGGAAAAATCTTTTCGGTGTAAGTTAGCAAATGATCATCACAGGAGAGAGAATTGATAATAACTTTTTGACCTCAACTTTTTCATAATCAACCTCAACTCTACTTATACTTTTATGTGAGAAGGTAGTTTGTCTGCAGTCATACTTGAATTTTGCAATAGTTCAGGTCGAGAGACCACCAAGCCATCTACGACACTGAATTTGCAGATACAGCTCCCAAAGTCTTGAGTCTAGAGCAAGCAATCGATAAGATCTGACGGGAATCCTTCAAAGTTTCACTGATATGCAGCTTTCGCGTCTTCTTTTTCATGGTTCCGATTTGTGATTCGAGTATGATATACTCAAAACTCAGAAAGTTAGTTAAGCAAATTGAACGGGTATAAACACATGGAGATGGAATTCCACATCCTCGACACAAAACTAAATGTGTTTTATGTTTTACGTAAATTCGCAAGAACTAATTTATATTCTAAGAATTTTATGAACTAATTTTTGCAAATAGTACTACTCATGACTGGCTTTCACGTTCTATTTAAAACATTTGGACTACTCATGTAAATGTCTGTATAACAAAAGAAATAATGAGAGGTTTACGCCAGAATTAGTGATTTTACTATTAAGACATAGGTTTACATATCTTGACAGTTTGAGGCGATTTAGTAAACATTTAACCCTATCACACAATTTCTAAAAAAAATTTGAATCTTGTTGGAATGACACATAGGCGAACAGTGACAGAAATTCGGTTAGATACAGTAGACCCCATTAACTATTCTTATGAAATTTTCTTGATTGATACCATCTTATTCCAGCTTTGAGAGGAGATGCGCAAAAGGTAAAAATCTATACACGTTTAAAAAGCTCACTGGGCTGTCCACCACAAAGACTATGAATGATTCATAGTCTTTCGTTACCATTTTTAATTTGAAAAAGTGCAAAAAATAATTAATTGTTTACTAATTTAAATTTCATTGCTCAGAAATTGATAGTCGATGACATCAGTCGAATATCATGCATTGAGATGGCACTCAATTTTTGACGTTTTGTCGACATGCAAATCCTGTACAAATGTGTGTTTTCATGCTGAGTGTCACATACGTCTTGTGATGTCTTGTTTTTGCTTTCCGATAATGATGATGGAGCAATAGAACCTAAATATAGACAGCCTGCGTTACACGTTAAACCTTGTTCTTTGGTTTCGGTTAGTACATGTTTGTGTGATTTATCATTATAATGATTGAGTTGTTACAGTTTGGAAATTGCGTACTTCCTTAAAAATTTCGCAAGTCTGTTAATTTCAGTACCTTACGAGGACATTTTCGCGAATGATTAGCTACAACGGCTAATCATAATATCATCATCGTTTTCATAATCATTTTTATCATCGTCTTGGAATGACAACTTTGATTTTTATTTCGTGGTTAAATGCATATCGACTGGCTAGATCAGTCTCATTTTAACAATCGTGTAAAAGTAATTATTCTGCTTATGAACAATTTAATGAATATGAAAATATTGTAGAGGAATGACGGCTTTCGACTATGCATTCAAGCAAATCCAAAGATAGTTTAATTTAAAGATGTAGGCCGGATGCTATGCCCACATTTTTAATTTTACCTACACCAGACAAGATACAGAATATATATGTTTTCATTCAGTCGAAAAGAGAAAAAATCTAGTAGATTCCGTAAGACGCCACCTATTTTGCATTAATGTCGCCCAGTGAAATTTCCTAAAAAAGTACTCCGCAAGCACAGAGTGCGATCTACGTACATTTTCAGATCAGGTGTGCAGATTTTTTCTTGAATATAGGCCTACGCAGGGCCTACGACATTTGAAAAACTTATCGATGTATAATTTTCAATCTAGTGTGTAAATAAAACCTTGTGCTAGCAACACAAAAACGATTCTTTAATCTGCTGGGCACTTCAATGATGTTCTTAAAAATATTAACTGGTTTGCATAAATATACATGATAACATCATCACCAAAATGGATATTTACAACTGTAATCTATTCCGGAAAATGGTAGTGCCATCTATTTCCATCAGCTATTAATGGATATCAGAAAAACGTGAAGAAGATCTATCATACCGTTAGAACGACATTCTTTCAACACAAAATAGCGACTGACATTAATTGTCGCGTTTATTTGGTGGATGCATCACGAGATTGACATCCAGCCAGTTCAAGAAACGCAGTTAATTTTCCCATTTATCAGAAAATGGGACGAAGAGGACGTTATTCACCAAACTTCTTTACACAAGTCAGAGCTCAATTCGATATATCTTCAGAAGATTCAGGGATATCACCAATGCTGTTTATCGTCCAAAATGCAAATACTTCACTCTCCATACCTATCATACATACATGTATATATCCAATGAAACTGCCAGAATATAAAATACGTGTCCTGCAAGAGTCCAGTCTCAGCAATACCGCATCCTTGAACATAGTTTAAAGAACACGTCGAAGATATGGATTAAACAGACTTGGTATGATTCTGAAACCGGAGGCCTACTTCATATGAGGTCACGGCTTGAGTGTAGAAATCGGTTTGAACGGTATCGTCAGAAATTATCTGCAGCAGATTGAGAAAAATCGTTTTCTTTGATAAATAATTGCTAAACCTCAATATGAACTGGCATTTTCATGTTACATTGACAGTAAGTTGAAAGCAAGAAATATTCACACTTAGAACAATATACCGTCATACGTAATGATTAGAAGCGCTATCAATGAAGTGGGTTCCAGGAAGTTGTGTGATGTAAGAGTTGATTTTTGAGAATTTGTCTGAGTATTGAGTGTCGTCCTGCCGCATATCTCATACGAAGAATGTGCATTTCCTAATAGCTGGACATCTATTGCACTGAATTGCATGTAGACTCAAGGAGATTTTTGAAAAAAAACTATAGGCCTACTCACTTTTTTCAACCACAACCAATTGACTATACTTGATCTATCGGTATATCTGTTATTGAATATATCTGACACTTTGAAGGAAAATATAATCCAAAGAAATCCTATAACAATTGAAGACCTCTAAAGAATTTTTATAGAGGAGCAGCGCATCATGTTTCGAGAAAAATATGATCCTCTATTATTTGATCCAAAAGAAATAAAATATATGTGACAGCCTGATGACTTCACGGGGAGTATTGAGTTGATGAAAACATTCGTATGTAACTTATGTAACTAATACAAGGTAATTTTCAAAAAGATTCCGTTTGTTTGCTTCAATTAAACCCCATTATCAAAAAGCGTAAAACTTTAGGACGGCCGATTTTTGAAAATATTCATGTTTTTAGAATTCTTTTACGATTCTGTGTCCGTATCCTTTTTATTCTCTGTCCGTTTCGCTATGTAAGCTAAGTATTGTATCTTGATAATTAGCCACTAATCTACCGGTACCTAATTATGTTTCGTTGATGTAAGGCGCAGGAATATTTGGTCGAGTACGCAAAAATAATTTACTCAACCAAGTTTAATCTTTCATGCATAAATCAACGTAAATTATCATTCAAAACATAATGAAAGCCATTAGTGTCGTGTCAGTCTTTAAGCATCAGGAGTTCGAATCTCCTGTCTCAGCGCTACAGAGATTTCGGAAGATGCAATAACTGACCGACCTAAATAGCCTATTACAAACATAGTGAAATTTCGATGTGGCAAAAGATGCTGTCCAACATGAATTCTATCGGTGCGCATAGTGGTATATGCAGCATCTTAGTTGAAGCGTAAGTTTCAGCATGCTGCGGTAAGAATGTTGCTCTCAATCGCCTGATATATTCCGTTATGCAATAACCACAAAACATAGGTCATACTATGGTTCTGGAAATCCGCTGTCAGTAAATTCCTTTATCATTACAAACGTCAAGGTTGCTGATCCTCAACTCCCGGCGTGGGTGCCAACCCAATTTGAGTAAAAGTCAGCAGATACTCCGCAAGTTTAACTATCAGCCGAATGCAGTCTATGACCAATTGCAGAAACGCGGATACTCTGACATGAAGGGGCGGTGGGTGCTGGGTGGCATTTGAGGTTTTGACGGTGCAGTTTGGCAGCACCAACATGCATGCACCCCACTTTGCTTGAATGTTTTTCATTATCCCGGGCCAAAAAACAGATCACTCAGATGCATACTCGTAGTGCCCCGGTGAGATGAAGGGAGTGCTGCGAGCACATATCGCATGATCAAGTGGAAACATTGATGTTTGGATTCTCTTGACCGAGAGCTATATGCTCTTTTTACTTCGCACGAAATTACAGTGAAATGCCGTATTTTTGATAAGGCCTAATTGTGATCCGATGAATTGCATGAAATTAATGATTGAAAACATAATTTCAGTTTTACTACCCTTAGAATAGTTATGTTTGCCATGTATGCTTTTGAAATTGGTTAGGTAATTTCTTGAATTAAACAATGATCGTTACATTTTTGACAGCAAATGAGAGATCTGGATACAGCGCGATCGTTGGGGTCTCCTGTTTCTATGATGTTCAGTATAATGGTCATGGAGACAGTCGTTAATCTGACCCTCGGTCAGTTTGTCTCTGTTCATGTACAATCTCATTCTTGAGGTGAACGAGTTCGATAGCAGAAGTTGTCAACACGCGTGCATTCTGTCACTGCGATAAACACTAACCTAATCACACCTTAAGTCCCTCTCCTCTTCATTCGATAGGTTGAGGAGCTATTGATTGGCGAGGCGTGATAAAGACCCCTCATTACGCACAGACAATCACGCACGAGTAATCTTCAATTCAGTTTGAGTAATCGTCGTGCGCAAAAGAAGCATGCGTGCGTAAGACCGAGTCCCCTCACGAAATAATCATTTTAATCTCAAAAATAATATAAAGATGAGTTGTTCACTGTGAGGTTATTTATGCTGAGTAGATGAGAAGTTGAAAATGAAATGTCCTTTTCGGATGTATGATTTCGCAACCCTCATACGGAGTTGTGGACGAATACGGGAATCAGGCTAGTGTTTAGAGTCAAGTTAACTCAAAATGGCCAGACATCCCGGTTTTGCCGTGTCTCAGTTCAAAATTTCAGCTTCAGATATTTTTATTTAAATTTAGTTTAAAGCATAGTACACCACGTGTGCTAAGAATAGAATGCGTACGTATATTTGTAGACTGAAAATCATAAGCTGCATTACAAAAGGTCGAGTTACAAAGTCAGAAAAGTAGAAATACGTATAAATATAGTCGTAAGTATTTCTGTGGTCAGAACAATAGGAAAACATTCAAATGTACTGATTATATAAGGTGCATGCATAAGGAAAAAATGTTCGCAGTCTTCTCTCGGTGTGACAGAGGGGAATGAAAGTCAGTCATAAGAATAAGAATCAGTCATGGATCATAGCGAGGTCGAGGCAATAAGTCCTGAACCATAGAAAAAGATCTCAGTCTATATCCATACCATGAGCGCTAAAGTCAAGTTCTATGTATTGAACGTAACGAGGTAAACAATCAATGATTGAACATCGATTGAAGAAATGCACTAAAAACTACTGAAAATGGGAAGGTATTCAGTAAATGACTGCATAATTGTTGATATGAAAAGCTAAAACCAGAATATACACACGAAATAACAGAGAAATGTAAAACCAAACACAGCTGCCTAAATCGATTTACGTTACATTAGGCGAGAGAACGAAGTAAAAAAAAGATTCCATGATTCTCATAGTTTGATGATTACCCAACAATTTTCCTATGCACTTATGGACCCATTTTCTTACTTTGTAAGGTGACCCGGTTTTGGATTTAAAAATCTGGTCACCTTCAGTTAACGGAACCTGTGAGAAGACAATCAATTTAATTGGTTCTTCAATCACGTCTGTGGTGCAGAATTTGCCTGGCGTCAATCATGCTTGCTCCCGATTGCAGCGTGAGCGTGAGTCATCGCTGACAGACAAGAGACACCAACACAATATTCGTTCTCTCTCGAGTCGCATGCTTTCAGCGATGGCTTTAAATAGTAACTCTGGGATGGAGTGACCTGCTGTGACGGTTGTATTGTTTAGTCCGGGAACCAGTGAGTTTAGCTGCTACACGTTAGCGAATTCAAGTTAAAATGAATGTATCACAGAATTAAATATTTTGTTTGTCTGCTTCGGTTTGCTAGAAGTGTGATAAATACGAAACCTATTACCCATCGAAGAACCTATTAAGTGGGCAAAAAGGAATTCCTAATACCTTACAGAAATAGGAAAACAAGTCGTGCGTCGTTTGCGGATTAATGTGAGTTCCAGCTGAGTGCTTCGATTGCCAAATTTCCTTAGGATTCGAAGAATTCAGATCATTGCGCACAAGTTTTCTCCATAATGTTGGCCCCTCCGATCATTATTAAAGAAACTACCAGGCGTACGAAAATTAGTTCACTTGATGTTTTCACATCCATTCCTCGGCATTTCTCACTGTATAGTGCATTCAATGAATCGAATGTTAACCCGACACGATGTGTGTTTTGGTGTGTGCGAAATGATATCACAGCACGCACGCATCTGTCACTGGCTCTGGTGACAGCTCATTGTTTGCCATTTCCAATAGCAAGCGATACACGAATTATCCATTCGAGAAGGAACAAGGTGTCAAATTCTGTGACGTGCAATTTCGTTATTAAGGTTACATATAACTCTTCCTTTCTAGGAAACCGAAGCGCGCGCAGATGAATCTAATTCTGTGGAATGTATACTACTACAGAATAAAGACTATACATGTAGAAAATCGTAATAAGATGGTCAGAATAATGATAAAATTGAAACGATGTAGAAACCTGCAGCCACGCAAATTTGCCTAGGAATAAGATGAATACACTGCAAATTATGCTCTAGTAGAGCCAAGTAATCCGTTTGCTTAATTGAGTGACCGATCTTAGACGATCATCAGACTGAGCACATTTCTTTCAGTTACTATGCTGCTCTTGTTTTTCTCACCACGCTCATTAACTTATGAAAGGTCGTTGAAGATTTTCTGTAGCAGCACGAGTTGACGATTACAACTTAACAATTTCTTAAAAAAGCAAGTAACACGTTTGGCGATAGCATGAGCTGCATGCCTTTTCTACCGTACATTCATTGTTCTGAGTCACTA
Organism: Prostheceraeus crozeri; assembly: GCA_907163375.1. NCBI lineage: Eukaryota > Metazoa > Platyhelminthes > Polycladida > Euryleptidae > Prostheceraeus > Prostheceraeus crozeri. The sequence continues at coordinate 467,176 of CAJQUW010013011.1, forward strand.
GGATATCTTCGTCTATCTCTCTCTTATTTCGCTTAAAAGTCATAGAGAGCTCATAACAGCCTGTTTGGCGATTCAGTGAGTTCTGATCTACACAGATCGCATTGTTTAAGTTACTGTGTCTTTTCTTATTGCTTCCAGCTAGCTCAGATGCTGCGGAGAGTTTGTTTCAGCTTCTCTAGCGGCACGAGTTGTCGATTTACACCTTCTACAATATTTTAATGAAACAAGTAACCAGTTTGCCGATTCAGAGAGTAATGTTCAGTCGAATATCAGTCAGATCGGGTTGTTTTAAGTCATTATGATGCTGTTGAATCTCGTGCATCACTCAGAAGCCAGGGAAAGATTGTTGTATCTTCTCTGGCGGCACGAGTTGTCGATTTACGCCTTCTACAATCTCTTAATGCAGCAAGTAACCAGTTTGCCGATTCAGAGAGTAATGTTCAGTCGAATATCAGTCAGATCGGTTTGTTTTAAGTCATTATGATGCTGTTGAATCTCGTGCATCACTCAGAACTCAGAAGCCAGGGAAAGATTGTTGTAGCTTCTCTGGCGGCACGAGTTGTCGATTTACACCTTCTACAATCTCTTAATGCAGCAAGTAACCAGTTTGCCGATTCAGAGAGTAATGTTCAGCCGAATATCAGTCAGATCGGGTTGTTTTAAGTCATTATGATGCTGTTGAATCTCGTGCATCACTCAGAACTCAGAAGCCAGGGAAAGATTGTTGTATCTTCTCTAGCGGCACGAGTTGTCGATTTACGCCTTCTACAATCTCTTAATGCAGCAAGTAACCAGTTTGCCGATTCAGAGAGTAATGTTCAGTCGAATATCAGTCAGATCGGGTTGTTTTAAGTCATTATGATGCTGTTGAATCTCGTGCATCACTCAGAACTCAGAAGCCAGGGAAAGATTGTTGTAGCTTCTCTGGCGGCACGAGTTGTCGATTTACACCTTCTACAATCTCTTAATGCAGCAAGTAACCAGGTTGCCGATTCAGAGAGTAATGTTCAGTCGAATATCAGTCAGATCGGTTTGTTTTAAGTCATTATGATGCTGTTGAATCTCGTGCATCACTCAGAACTCAGAAGCCAGGGAAAGATTGTTGTAGCTTCTCTAGCGGCACGAGTTGTCGATTTACACCTTCTACAATATTTTAATGAAACAAGTAACCAGTTTGCCGATTCAGAGAGTAATGTTCAGTCGAATATCAGTCAGATCGGGTTGTTTTAAGTCATTATGATGCTGTTGAATCTCGTGCATCACTCAGAACTCAGAAGCCAGGGAAAGATTGTTGTAGCTTCTCTGGCGGCACGAGTTGTCGATTTACACCTTCTACAATCTCTTAATGCAGCAAGTAACCAGTTTGCCGATTCAGAGAGTAATGTTCAGCCGAATATCAGTCAGATCGGTTTGTTTTAAGTCATTATGATGCTGTTGAATCTCGTGCATCACTCAGAACTCAGAAGCCAGGGAAAGATTGTTGTAGCTTCTCTGGCGGCACGAGTTGTCGATTTACACCTTCTACAATGTTTTAATGAAACAAGTAACCAGTTTGCCGATTCAGAGAGTAATGTTCAGTCGAATATCAGTCAGATCGGGTTGTTTTAAGTCATTATGATGCTGTTGAATCTCGTGCATCACTCAGAACTCAGAAGCCAGGGAAAGATTGTTGTAGCTTCTCTGGCGGCACGAGTTGTCGATTTACACCTTCTACAATATTTTAATGAAACAAGTAACCAGTTTGCCGATTCAGAGAGTAATCTTCAGTCGAATATCAGTCAGATCGGGTTGTTTTAAGTCATTATGATGCTGTTGAATCTCGTGCATCACTCAGAACTCAGAAGCCAGGGAAAGATTGTTGTATCTTCTCTGGCGGCACGAGTTGTCGATTTACACCTTCTACAATCTCTTAATGCAGCAAGTAACCAGTTTGCCGATTCAGAGAGTAATGTTCAGTCGAATATCAGTCAGATCGGGTTGTTTTAAGTCATTATGATGCTGTTGAATCTCGTGCATCACTCAGAACTCAGAAGCCAGGGAAAGATTGTTGTAGCTTCTCTGGCGGCACGAGTTGTCGATTTACACCTTCTACAATGTTTTAATGAAACAAGTAACCAGTTTGCCGATTCAGAGAGTAATGTTCAGCCGAATATCAGTCAGATCGGGTTGTTTTAAGTCATTATGATGCTGTTGAATCTCGTGCATCACTCAGAACTCAGAAGCCAGGGAAAGATTGTTGTAGCTTCTCTGGCGGCACGAGTTGTCGATTTACACCTTCTACAATCTCTTAATGCAGCAAGTAACCAGTTTGCCGATTCAGAGAGTAATGTTCAGTCGAATATCAGTCAGATCGGGTTGTTTTAAGTCATTATGATGCTGTTGAATCTCGTGCATCACTCAGAACTCAGAAGCCAGGGAAAGATTGTTGTAGCTTCTCTGGCGGCACGAGTTGTCGATTTACACCTTCTACAATATTTTAATGAAACAAGTAACCAGTTGCCGATTCAGAGAGTAATGTTCAGTCGAATATCAGTCAGATCGGTTTGTTTTAAGTCATTATGATGCTGTTGAATCTCGTGCATCACTCAGAAGCCAGGGAAAGATTGATGTATCTTCTATGGCGGCACGAGTTGTCGATTTACACCTTCTACAATCTCTTAATGCTGCAAGTAACCAGTTTGCCGATTCAGAGAGTAATGTTCAGCCGAATATCAGTCAGATCGGGTTGTTTTAAGTCATTATGATGCTGTTGAATCTCGTGCATCACTCAGAACTCAGAAGCCACGGAAAGATTGTTGTATCTTCTCTAGCGGCACGAGTTGTCGATTTACACCTTCTACAATCTCTTAATGCAGCAAGTAACCAGTTTGCCGATTCAGAGAGTAATGTTCAGTCGAATATCAGTCAGATCGGTTTGTTTTAAGTCATTATGATGCTGTTGAATCTCGTGCATCACTCAGAAGCCAGGGAAAGATTGTTGTAGCTTCTCTGGCGGCACGAGTTGTCGATTTACACCTTCTACAATGTTTTAATGAAACAAGTAACCAGTTTGCCGATTCAGAGAGTAATCTTCAGTCGAATATCAGTCAGATCGGGTTGTTTTAAGTCATTATGATGCTGTTGAATCTCGTGCATCACTCAGAACTCAGAAGCCAGGGAAAGATTGTTGTATCTTCTCTGGCGGCACGAGTTGTCGATTTACACCTTCTACAATGTTTTAATGAAACAAGTAACCAGTTTGCCGATTCAGAGAGTAATGTTCAGTCGAATATCAGTCAGATCGGGTTGTTTTAAGTCATTATGATGCTGTTGAATCTCGTGCATCACTCAGAACTCAGAAGCCAGGGAAAGATTGTTGTATCTTCTCTAGCGGCACGAGTTGTCGATTTACGCCTTCTACAATCTCTTAATGCAGCAAGTAACCAGTTTGCCGATTCAGAGAGTAATGTTCAGTCGAATATCAGTCAGATCGGGTTGTTTTAAGTCATTATGATGCTGTTGAATCTCGTGCATCACTCAGAACTCAGAAGCCAGGGAAAGATTGTTGTAGCTTCTCTGGCGGCACGAGTTGTCGATTTACACCTTCTACAATATTTTAATGAAACAAGTAACCAGGTTGCCGATTCAGAGAGTAATGTTCAGTCGAATATCAGTCAGATCGGGTTGTTTTAAGTCATTATGATGCTGTTGAATCTCGTGCATCACTCAGAAGCCAGGGAAAGATTGTTGTATCTTCTCTGGCGGCACGAGTTGTCGGTTTACGCCTTCTACAATCTCTTAATGCAGCAAGTAACCAGTTTGCCGATTCAGAGAGTAATGTTCAGCCGAATATCAGTCAGATCGGGTTGTTTTAAGTCATTATGATGCTGTTGAATCTCGTGCATCACTCAGAACTCAGAAGCCAGGGAAAGATTGTTGTATCTTCTCTAGCGGCACGAGTTGTCGATTTACACCTTCTACAATATTTTAAAGAAGCAAGTAACCGATTTGACAACCGATACAATGGCCTCCTTTCAACAGACATATCGCATTTCTCAGTCGTATCAGACAGATCGCATTACTCTAGTCACGATGTTGTTGTTCATTACCGTTCCTCTAAAGTACTTTAATTGAATATTCTTACTGTATCAGATATTGACACAGCAGATGTTTCTAATTAATTTACTGGTTCGTCACACAACATCAAATGTAAGCAATGATTCATATTTTAAATCATTAATTGATATGCTATTTGCCATTTTGCCATATCACATTGTGTTAAATGTATTACAGTACTAAGGCTGATGGCAACCATTAGTACCCATTACTAGGAAACGCAATGTTTTGTCTGGTGAAATTTTACTTGTAGAGTACGGAAATCGGCAGCGTGAATATGAGTTCATATAATAATTAAAGTTGCCGATTTACGCATTTCAGCGTCCTAAAATATTTTTCAAAATTTTCAATTTTCTCCAAAAGTATTGATTCAATGCTTATGATTTTCCGTCAGAATATTACCCCGCGGTAGACCAATACTGTAGGCGAATTTCGATAATTTTGGCTGCGGTTTATCATTGTGCCAATTTACGGTCTCAGCACATGTGTTGCCGATTTACGGCTTCTACAGATATGCGTGGAATTGTGAAGGAATGCTTAACTGCTTATTTCCGGCAAGTACCGATGGTAATAACAACTTAAAACATACAAAATCGAATTCTTAATACATAGAGAAATAAGTCGAACCTGATAAACATCGATTGTTTGCTTAGATATCGACTAACCACTTATATCAGTACCGGCGGGCTGAACTGAATCACCCTGTATATTACCAGGTGTCTTCTGACCGATAATTTTGTTGTCTCTGTCAGATGGACATTTTGGCCGTTTCACGAGATTTTGAAAATGATAATAATTGTCTTTTAAGAAATGTTTCATGCATCATTACATTCTGGCTCTTGATAATTCTGTACGCTTTCATGAGATCCGGATAAAAATGTGGTTTCAGCATCAAATTGAAATTTTGAGAAAAATTCAAAAAGTCTGGTCGAAAGAATACAGAATAATTTTTTTAAAATTCACAATTACTCAATTGTGATGATTCATAGTTGATTTTATCCTTTTGATGCAACAACTAAACTCACAAATGATATATTTCGTCGTATAAATTAAGTAAATACATCATTTCTAAGTTGAGAAATGTGCATCGGTCAGAAGACAATTTTTGGGGGACAAAGGCTAATTGAAGAAAAATCCAAAATAAATGTGAATACAATCTTGAATTATAGTCTGTTTGAAAGTACGGTTAATGCGCTTTCACATGATACATCACTCTATTTGTATAATTCAAAGAGACACAACAAAGTTTCTTCCCTAAATAGAGTACCTATGCTGAGGACAGGCTTTTTTGGTACTTTTTCTGCCTTAAGCTAAAATTTTCATGAAGAAAACTTTGTTAGATTGATTTGAGATTATGATGACCGAAAAGAGGAGATCCCAAGGATCAAGATAAAAAAATTATGAAAATCGGCTCAGAACGAAGGATTTTAGAGACAGAAGACACGTTTTTGACAAATTCTGTTATATAAAATGGATTTACCCAAATACATTGACTACTGTAGGCGAATAAAGAACATCAAAAGAAGATCTTCTTGTCCAATTCCATTTACTTGAATCTGAACGTCTGTGGGTGCAGTCTTCTGTACATACCGAGATCACGTCAAATCTCTTTTCAACTTACGATTCCGGAATGATCAACCATAGAGTAGGGATATAATAATAATAATAATCGTTTATTTGAAATAGAACCCCAACACTGAAAATCGTGGTGCGCTACAAAGTTGTCAAAAAGTCATTTGAAGTAAGCAAACTTAACAAACCACAATGAAGCGAATAAAGTGATATCGAACATAAATAGTAGTGATAGTGATATCGAACATAAATAGTAGTGATAGTGATATCGAACATAATAGTAGAGTGTCGACTCAAAAGGTATCTGTATACAGTGAAAATTTTTATATCAAAAGATTCAGTTTTTTGACGGGATTGCGTTCCCGTGATCCAAAACATTATTTGACCAGTTTTAAAAAAGTCAAACTTTTGCCAATCTATATACTACGGATATGACGTCCTATATAAGTAGTATAAAACAAGTTAGATATCAAGGAGAATGACCATTTGCTAATAAGCATCTAACTAAGCGGAAATTAAGCCGATTATCAAGGGAATTTCATGATCCGTATTATAATGGAAGTTTTCGCGATATTATTCGTGCTTTCTTGGCTGAAATTTCAAGTTTTTAATTCAATTTTCATCGGCATGATTTTATGATTCACTAAATTCATGTTTCATTTCTTGAATCTGAATAGTGATATGGACCGTTACATCCTTCAAAGTTAATTGAAATCATTGTCTTTGATTATGTTGTTATCAGTGGCCTCTTCTCCGTACCTGCGAGGCCTTCGGCGCATCCTCAAAAATAATTTTCCAACAATTATAAAAATGAAAAGTGTCATCATTCATTTAAATTCGATAGCTTCTCGTGACAGCTGTGCACAGCTTTCCGTCTCAAAGTCAGACGCTCAACATCATTGAACAGTTTTGCAGCACGTGTTTGAATCACAGCTGTTTTCTTCGAACAATCAGACACACAAGCTGGTCGAGTGTTCAGACGGAGCACTGATATTCAGACAGAGCGGAAGAGAGTTGTGTGCATGTGAGGCAGTAAGCGCACGCGCCCGCGTCAAAGTTAGCTTTCCCGATAGACATGATGCTTTGCCTTCTCCAATTTTTGCAACGAAATTCTACGCGATTCTTGATCGAGGCGCGGTACCTAGTTATAGAAAGGGAAGCGCAACCCAATTGTTCCTGGATTCGCTTTATGTCAGAGAGGCCACTACGTCAACAGTAGCAGATAGCTGACGTTCAGACAAGACTGCGATCAGATGATGAGGGTTCTCCAATGAATGCGGAGTAATGCATCTGACTCGAACACCCAGATTCGGTAGAATCCCATAATTCGTTTTTACGTGATTAATGTGACACTATGTTTAGTACTGCATATGAGATCATAAGATGCACATTCTGTCCGTCGTGAGTGCTGGTCGTGTCTCTCCTGTCTTTGCATGGTCGATTTCGCTATCTGTGTGTTTTGGAGTTTTCTGGTCATTTTTGAATCGTTTTTGGTATCCTGTTGATCCTCTTTTTGTGGCAGCTTTATTCGTCTGTTCAGCATTATTCCTACGTGCTGTGGTTAGCCGTAATTCTGGCTTTTTCTCGTCTTTGGGATCTACAAAATAATATTCATCGATCACACCAGTGTCCTTGTGCTTCTACGATATTGCTGTCCGCTGACGTCATTGCCTTTTATCTCACTGTCGGCCTATGCAACGTATAGGACTGGCGTGACTTATTACGTCACTTGTAATCAGCTGATCTGACGTGAAATTCCATTATCGTTGGGCTATATTGATCCTTTTGCCGAAGTCAAAGATTGCGGCTCTGGTGTAGTCACTCCACTTGTGTATCGCGTGTGCAGTCCTGTGGTATTAGATCGGGCTTACGGCCTAAAGGCTCAAGAGTTCGAGTCCGTAGAGAAACTTTTTTGTCCTTCCTAATGTCTCTCAACAAGGATATATTTTCGATGTCTGATGACGAATTAATGAGTAGGAAAAGTTCAATCAGCAAAAATGATATATTTCAAGCCTTTATTAAACTGCGCTGTCAATCTCAAAACGCACCTGCAATGGATATCGATACCCTGTCTTCGCTATTAGACAAAAAGCTGAAAGAGAAACTAGACCCATTTTTGGAGAGGTTTGCCAAAATTTCAAAAGAACATGAAGAATTAACGCTAAAAATCAACACATTTGAAAAGAAACTTCATCTCATTGAGAATTCATTCACTGACAGTATTGAACATATTATCCAAGAAACATCTGAGCGGATGAAAAAACAACAGAATTTAATAATTACTGGACTTGATGAACTTTTAGATGGCTCGTTGGATGACAGAAAAGTGCATGACAAAATGAAATGCGCAGAAATTTTGCGCGATCTTGACTCTTCCATAGATGATGTCGATGACATTCGTCGCATCGGTAAAGTGGGTAATTCAAAGCGCATCGTCCTTGTGAAGTTCAAGTCTCTTGACAGTAGAAATTCCGTTTTACGTAATGCTAAGAAATTACGGAATAATCCTAATTTCAATCGTGTGTTCATTAACACCGACAAAACACGCTTAAAGCAGAGAAAGGAAAAGTTTCTGAGAGAAGAACTTGGCATGCGACGCAAAAATAATGAGGATGTCGTGATCTTCCATGGCCAAGTTATTGCTAGGGCTGATATCAAAAATTTTCAGAGCCGTTTTTAAATCGAACTTTTTCCTCTAGTCTTCGTATGTTCCCAAAGTTCTGTTTACTAAATGCTCAATCTATCTTGAGGAAAGTCGATGAGCTTCGTGTTGTTGCATCTGTAAAATCTCCTCATGTCATTTGTGTTACTGAGTCTTGGCTAAACGAACGTATTCCAGACTGTTATATCGCCATCGATAATTTTCATATCGTAAGAAATGATCGTATTTCACGCAGGGGAGGTGGTGTTTTGATGTACTTGAAAAGTTCTATCAGATATGTTGTCCTTCCTTTACCGTTTACTGTAGCCGCGATTGATGTATGTGCAGTCTCCTTATTGGATTCAAAAATTATTGTCCTTAATGCATATGTTCCTCCTAATTTAGACTCTAAGACCAGTAGCGATGTAATCAATTTTTTTGTTGATGTGATTGATTATCTTTTGTTACAATTTCCAAGCTTTCATGTCATTGTCCTCGGTGATTGTAACACTCTGAGCAGAAATTTCTTTTTTGATGAACTGCAACTGACTAATATCGTTTGTGAACCAACTAGAGATGACAACATGCTAGATGTATTTTTGTGTCGGAAAGTTTGACAATCGTTTATGTATCCGTTTCTGTAACTTATCACTCACCTTTGGGTAACGCTGACCACAAAATTTTGACAGTTTGTCCATCAACGAATTCTCTTACAAACAATGATTATCACGCTCGTTATGTGTCAGTCTACGACCTTCGTCCATCGTGTATTTCTAATCTTCGTAGTGCTTTTTCATCATTCTCTTCAAAATATGATGATAAGCTTTTACACGGCGATGACGTCAATGCACAATGTGAATTCTTTCTCAAGTCTCTGAAAGACTTAGTGAATACACATACCTGCATTTACAGTTATTATGACCGACCGCGATCAGAAGTGGATGAAACTGTCGCAAAAAGTATTATAAATGAAAAGTGGAACGCTTATCGTAACAGGGACTGGACACGATATAATATGCTGAACGAAAAAGTCAAGGTTGAGATCAGCAACGCTAAGACAAAGTGGGCTCAAAAACTGAAATCCAACCGAAATATATGGAAGTTGACCAAGGAGGTGACTAATACAGCAGCAAAAGACAAAAGTCTTTTTGATATGATTCCACAGAATGGAGATTTTCATCACATACTTCAATCAATTCATAACTCCTTCGAATCTGCTCAATCCTCATGTCGTTCTACCTCTCATTACATGAATAGAGCAAATAGTATTTCTAGTGTTTCCCTGAATGATTCATGCTATGAATTTGACATCTCTCCTGAGTCTGCCATGAGTTATCTACTGTGTCTGAAGCCCGGGGTGGCTAAATCCTATGGTGACGTGCCCAATTCGATTTATCGGGAATTATCAGACTTAATTTCCATTTACGTATCTTCAATTATCAGGAATTCTCTGCATACAAGGACATTCCCTGATTGTTTGAAAATAGCCATCACCATCCCAATACCAAAATGTCTGCCTGTCTCACTTGACAGTATTAGACCTATCTCTATGTTACCTACTATCGGGAAAATCATGGAAAAAACTATTTGTCACAATCTTCTCCCATTTTTTATCGAAAAATACGACAAATATCAACACGGTTTTCGGCCAGGAGCGTCAACTACAACTGCGATTATTGACTTGCATGACTTTGCTACCAGTGTCTTTGACGACCTCTCATTCAACGGAGTGGCAATCATAAGCATAGATTTTTCTAAGGCTTTTGACTGTATTCCTCATGATTTGCTACTCAACAAATTAGCGTCGGTGGGATTTCCAGAAGATTTGATCGAATGGCTGCAGAGTTGCTACCACAATCGCTATAATGTTGTCCGCATCGGTGATCACGTAAGCAAGCCTTATGATATAACTTCAGGCGTTGTACAAGTGTCTATCCTGGGACTTTTCTATTTTGTGTCTTCACGAATGATTTCTTGCCTCATTCAGTACAAACAAAAACAGTTAAATATGCCGACGATATTTACCTTGCCGTTCCCCTGAAGCGCGACAGCAATGTCAATCGCCTTATCATGGATGAATTGCAAAATATGGAAGCATGGTGCAACACGAAAGGTTTGAAGCTGAATCATGATAAAACAAACATACTCCTGTGTACTCGATCAAACTCAATTAATGACATCGACAACTTCAAAGTCGTTGACAAACTTAAGAACTTAGGAATCAATGTCGACCGCAATTTGGGCTTTTCTTCCCATGTCAACTCCATTAAGTCGAAAGCTAGCTCACGCCTCCATGTTCTCAGACTTTTGAGGCCCCATGTTTCTTCAGAAGAGCTGCATTCAATATACACGGGATATGTACGTTCAATTTTAGAGTACGCCTGCCCAGCTTTCTGTGGGATAATTAAGAAGCTGTCACATCAACTACAGCGCGTTGATAAAAGGGCGCACAATATCATATTTTTCGGCGGACCCTATGATTCTTGTCAGTGTTCGTCAAGGAGAGTATAATCCAGGAGACTATCCATTTCGAAGAGATTGTTCTACAAAATGAGAGACAATCCGGATCATATACTGACTCATCTTTTCCCAAGTATACTGCCGCGATCCCAACATTATCGTGCGTTCTTATCAAGGACTCATTTGCGATCTGTCTCATTTTTTCCTTATGTTACTTGTCAAGTCAACCGCGATCAACTTTAATTTACATTTTTTGCTGCATTTATTGTTATTTCATGCACTGTACGATTTATATTCATTTTGAAAATATATCACTACTACTACTATAACCACGCCTTTCGTCTGAATGGAATATACTGAAAAGATGACAGTCATCAAGCAAGGTAGGCCAACACCTGATATAAAAATTGAAAGTACTCACAGAGAAAAAAAATGAGAAGTACACAAGACATTTTAATGCATCAAAATTTCAAACATGTGAGCGGCTGACCGGCCATGAGAAACGCAAGAAACTGTTGACCTTGTATCCTTTTTTCTCGAGAAAATGTGGTCTGGACAGGGAGGGGATATAGTAATCAGTTCCTTGAGTAAGGCGGTTAAGAGACATGAGCAATCACTTCTCATGTGCACATTCACTTGGCCTTAAAAAATGTTCGGAAAATTATTATTAAAAATTCAACTTTCATGAAATTGATGTTTTTTAACAAAAAATTTCTGGGATAGAAATAGTATTCCAATGCCGAGTGAAGGCCTATGGTCTGGGAGCACGCGACGCCATTGGTTGTTATGCTCTAACAGTGACAGGTTGCCTGTGATATGATCACGTTTAAGAAAATACACTTGAGGTTTAGCATGAAAGTAGTAGGAACCCATCCAATCGCTAATTTAACAAACATTAAATCTCCAAGGATGTCATGACACTCACAATCTGTAAAGCACCATCATTCCTTCTGCATTACAATCATGATTACTCAATTCCGTGGCAAAAACTTAAAAACTTCAAAAATTTGCATATCTCACATTTGGTAGCAATTACCAACTATATCCACCTCGAGTTCATTTAATAAATTCGAAAGTTTATACACATTGGGGATTTAATAAATGCGGAGTTACCACTCTACCTAATATACTTACTCTATTTGATCAACTATCCAGGAACTTAAAATTCTCACTGTTTCTCTGACTTCGGATCTTTCGTGGAACTCGCGTGGAAGGTTCTGTGAATAAACTGCATCCTTAAGCCTTTATGCACTAAGAATTCTTCGTCATGTTTTGAGTCCTTTCACCTTGAGGCGTGCTTACTTTGGCTTAATATTATCAACCCCTTTTACTTGTGTCATTATCTGCATGAAACCAAGGTATAATTGATAGAAACTATGCTCGATGGAATGCAACATCGAATGCACAAGACTATTTCTGAATATGATTACACTTGTACTTTTTCCAAATTTGACATCTCGTCGCTGATATTGCTATTTATTGTGTAAAATACAATTCAACTCGGAGCATCCACTTCATTCTTCGTGTCCGACCTGTGTCAAACCGCTCAATGGGTTTAATCTACATGCCGTCAAAAGGTTCTCGTCGGCGAAATTCTTATTTACCGTCAACTATTATTATAATATCAAAATTCTCTCTGAGCAGCATTATTGTTAAATCTAACGAGTTAAGACAAATTCGTCTATGTAGCCGAGACTGCTTGGTTGATAACTCGATGAGTTAATTTAATACTTATATTTCGGCTGTCACAGCCCTTTTCAAAATATAGAGTAGAAAAGATTTACAAATGGAGTAGAAAGCTATATAAAAATGTTTTCAAAAATCAAAATGTCATGTATATACCACTGTACAGATATCTTGTCCTTCATCACGCCTGTTCAGGTCAGGTTGGGCTGTCTTGATTATGAGTGCCTCTTTGAGACGAAGATCTACTGTGTCTTTGGCATGTGACACAATTTCTATGCTGAGACTGCCATGACAGATGAGCTTGTGATCATAGATGACGGATTTGTTGTAAAATAAGTGCTCTCGAATTCTCGTGTGCAAGGGACGCATTGTACTTCCAATGTAGACAGAACCGCATGAAAATTGGATCTTATATACCACCATTTTTCTGCCACAGTTGTCATTTTTCATAGGACAGTTCTTCATTGTGCACATTTGTTTCAGTTTTGGTTTCTTGAGTTTTTGTTGTAATGTTTTTTAATGTCAGAAAGATTAAAAGAGCTCTTCAGCATGAGAAATAAATTCGCCTTTATCATCGCTCGAAAACATTACAACAAAAACTCAAGAAACCAAAACTAAAACAAACGTGCACAATGAAGAACTGTCCTATGAAAAATGACAACTGTGGCAGAAAAATGGTGGTATATAAGATCCAAGTTTCATGCGGTTCTGTCTATATTGGAAGTACAGTGCGTCCCTTGCACACAAGAATTCGAGAGCACTTATTTTACAACAAATCCGTCATCTATGATCACAAGCTCATCTGTCATGGCAGTCTCAGCATAGAAATTGTGTCACATGCCAAAGACGCAGTAGATCTTCGTCTCAAAGAGGCACTCATAATCAAGACAGCCCAACCTGACCTGAACAGGCGTGATGAAGGACAAGATATCTGTACAGTGGTATATACATGACATTTTGATTTTTGAAAACATTTTTATATAGCTTTCTACTCCATTTGTAAATCTTTTCTACTCTATATTTTGAAAAGGGCTGTGACAGCCGAAATATAAGTATTAAATTAACTCATCGAGTTATCAACCAAGCAGTCTCGGCTACATAGACGAATTTGTCTTAACTCGTTAGATTTATATTATTATAATACTTTTGAATGATGATGTGATTTCTGCGAAATGTTGCATAAGCTTCGAAGCAATTAAAAAAAAGCATGTGAAACGGTAACATGGCAATATCCTTGCGGGCATGAGTCAAACTCTTGGTTTAAAAAGCTGGCTCACGCTATGTTTCAAATGCGGATACACACATGAAAACATGAACTTACTACATGTATTTTCATCAAAAATCGTATTTAGTTGGTGGTTGTGCTCATGAATAGGCCTACTCATATGCCCTAGTTCTTAATAGAAAAGCATCTTGAGTTAATCTTGAAATATGTTGATTGATCATTCAAGATCAAGCATAACTTGCAGCTGCATTCGAATTTGAACTGACTTAAAACAAAAAGGGCAACGGACCGGGCCCATCTCGAACCGGATCAAGAATGAAAAATCCTTCCCAGTCCCCGAACATTGGCCATATGACATAGATGCGCAAATGCAAAGCAACATTTGTCAAGTCGACAAACACATCACTAATTGCGAATTCCACTGCAGGTAATAATTGTCAAAAATTGTGTTCTTTGATTACTGATTAATGATTTAATTAATGATATTTTAAATCTTATAATTTAGATGTCGTTTCTTAATTTCTCTGCTTCACGTCTTCCACTTTCTATCCATTATAAGTTAGCTCAGCATTCTGGATTCAAAACTTGATCACTATTTTCACAACTCACTTGGAGAATTTTGAATACATCACAGAAGTCTACAGTGAAAAGCAAAACAAAAGCGAGTGTTCGTTTCATAATCCGTGAACTTTTATAGGGATCATTAAAATCATGAAACATAAGAGAGTAAGATAATTACAGAAGCTGAAAGATGAGTCACTTTGAGAGTCAATTTCCCAAAAGTTAGAAATTATTTAGTTGTTCAAAGGATATGACTCTAACGCCGAAGAAATATGTCATCAATGATATCCATATTGTCTCCATACTCGGTCAATGCGGGACATAGACTAGAAAAGGATACAATGTTCATAAAGTCAATTTGCAGATAGCATAAACTTCTGTTTTCCCATAAAATGCGATCATAATAGCCTATGAAAATCAATTCGGAAGTATTTTGGTTTTGAGGAGAGACAGGCTCTTCGCATTGATTCTGGACAAGATAAAGCAGCAATAAGATACTTTCCCTTGTAGAACACAAAGGCCAATTCGAAATGTTGATCATTCAATTGGATCTGCTACTTGAGATTATAGCATTTTTTATCGCTAAAACTAGACTCTAACAAAGTGATCCGAAGAAAATATCGGTTGGGATACTGAAAAATAAATTCAAATATCAAATTAATCATGCATATACAATTCGATTATCTTATCATAAAACATGACATGTTTTTGTAGTATTCTGGAAATACATGCATTTCCTAGCTTTCTTATCTGTAAAACAGTAGAGCTCTCAAATAAAAACAATGAGTGAATTAATTAGAGGTCTCTATAGAAAAAGCTTCATAATCAACTTTCCAGTGGAGTGGTTTCAGATAAAATAGAATATTTCATCTCACCCTGAGAATTTCTGTTTTATACAGATTTCTCTGAAATTTGGAGGTCATCGTCAGTCCCTCTAAGATTTACCTAAATACCTCTAAGAAAGCTCTTAATTCATTATCTCTATTACTCATTACTCTATTTCATTATTATTCGCTACGTCATGGGACTAAAGGGAATGGATAAGAAAGCTCAAACGGTAAATTTTTATATTCAAAAGGGATTTGGTTAATAAAGAATATTTGAAGTTGAAGGTATCGATGGCTTTCAGAAAAACGGGCAACCATCTTTGAGAATGACGAAACAGAGCCTGAAAGATAGGTATCCGATGTCAGCAATTCCTTTCCTGTTGTAGCTTTCAAGTCGTTCTTCCATAGATATGTTGCTGAAGATTTGGTATGTTCTTCCATAGACAACCAAATAAATGCGATTTCCTCTTTTATAAGAAAATAAAACAATTGGGGACAGCGAAAAATTAAGTCTGAAATGCGCTTGTATACCATTAAGTACATTTATATGAAGGTTGCTATAGTAATCTCGCCCGGAGAAATTATTGAAAAAGTTATATTGTTATCACAGCACGATACTTACTGCATTGACATAGAATTCTATTTTATTAAAAGAATGAACCGATATACAGAATTCTATGGATTTGAGGGAGGTAGAACACGGTTGCGAAGAATGTAGGGCTTGGATTAAGATGTCAATACCGAAAAAGGATGAAAACAAATATAAATTGAAGAAAAAAATTACTTTGTGGCGGCATATGCTCCTATGAGAAAATGAATCGACAAGAAACTATGATAAAGAAATTATCAAAAGATTTAGAAAGAATCAAAGAGTTTGTAGTAAATCTTGAAAATATAGTTGAAAGGATAGAAAAGTAGAAAATGTACTTAAAAGTGAAATGCGAAAAGAAACTCGGCTAGTTCTGACTGAAGTTGAGTATGGACTCAAAGCCCATGAAATTAAGATGATAAAGCAGGTTAAAGAAATTAGACAAAGTTGAATTGAAGTTGAGGAAGTTCCATGATCAACTGTTGTTAAAAGCGGTTTGCTGAAAAAGAAATAAAAATAGCAAACAAACAAATCACAAATGAAAAAAGCAAGGACGGAATCTACCTCAGAGTTGAACTGAAAAGCTCAGATGAGGTTGATGGAATTCTTAGAAAGAAGCGCGCTCTACGAAAAAGTGAATGATTCTCAAACGTGTTAATTGATGAAGATATACCTAGAAATCAATGAAAAAATAGACGAGAATTCAGGAATGAAGTAAAACTGAGGAAAAGTAATGGTGAAATCATCAACAAAGGAAAATATTATAACAGTTCTGAAAGAGAAGAACGCAAAAAAAGAAATGCTTCAAAAAAGAGAAAACTGAAATTGAAAACTGTTACATTGAAAATGAAATTTTAATTTAAAAAGGAAAATATGTAAAAAGATACACACGTAGTACGTAATGTGTACTTCAACGTTATGGTGAATAAATAAACAGACATAGAAGAAAGCTTTGAAAGAAAGACAAAGAATAATATTGGTTGAAACTCATAATCGATGCAAGAATTTAACACTATGTACCATTCCCAGTACGAATGATAGAAAAGAACCGAAAATGTGATTACAAAAAAGTGGTGGTATAGGTCTCCATTTTAAAGATAAATGTATTCAAGCTGAGGCTATACACATGACTGATAGTGATGATTATCAGTGGCGTCGCGTACTCCCAGACCATAGGTCTTCGCTCGGCATTGGAATACTATTTCCATACTAGACATTTTTCATGTTACAACATTCTTCATTTTCACAAAAGATGAATTTTTAATAACAATTTCCCAAACATTTTTTAAGGCCAAGTGAATGTGCACATGAGAAGTGATTGCTCATGTCTATTAACCGCCTTACTCAAGGAACTGATTACTATATCCCCTCTCTGTCCAGACCACATTTTCTCGAGAAAAAAGGATACATGGTCAACAGTTTCTTGCGTTTCTCTTGGCCGGTCAGCCACTCACATGTTTGAAATTCTGATGCATTAAAATGTCTTGTGTATTTCTTATTTCTTTCTCTGTGAGCACTTTCAATTTTTATAACAGGTGTTGGCCTACCTTGCTTGACAACTGTCATCTTCTCAGTATATTCCCTTCAGACGAAAGGCGTGAATGGCTATGATCTCATCTACAGTACTAAACATAGTGTCACATCAATCACGTAAAGATAAATTATGGAATTCTAACGAATCTGGGTATTCGAGTCAGATGCATTACACTGCACTGATTGGCGAACGCTCATTATCTGATCGCAGTCTTGTCTGAACGTCAGCCATCTGCTACTGTTGACGTAGTGGCCTCTCTGACATAAAGCGAATCCAGGAACAATTGGGTTGCGCTTCCCTTTCTATAACTAGGTACCGCGCCTCGATCAAGAATTGCCGAGAATTTCATTGCAAAAATTGGAGAAGGCAAAGCATCATGTCTATCGGGAAAGCTAACTTTGACGCGGGCGCGTGCGCTTACTGCCTCACACGCACACAACTCTCTTCCGCTCTGTCTGAACATCAATGCTCCGGCTGAACACACGACTTATTGTTCGAAAAAAACAGCTGTTATTCGAACTGTTCACTCTGCGGTTGAGGGGCTGATTTTGAGACGGAGAGCTGTGTACAGCTATCACGAGAGTCGATCGAATTTAAAAGACGTCTAATGAATGATGACATTTTTCATTTTTATAAATGTTTGTAAATTATTTTTGAGGATGCGCCGAAGGCCTCGCAGGCACAGAGAAGACGCCACTGATGATTATAATGATAGCTCGAACTCACTTATTCAATGAAATCTTATGGTTTATGATAATATATTGGGATGTTAAAGACACTGCAAAAAATTTGATGAAAGAGGCAATGACGAATATTTTAAAAAAGGAATTAGACAAAAAGAAGGATAATCATAGGAGATTTTGATACACACTTTAATTTTCTCGATGGTAGAAGAAATGCCAATACAAAGTTATCAGAGGAACTAATTGACTCCAATGACCTATTACTGCACAATTGTTCCATGAAATGCAAGGGAAATTTCTTTGATCGATTGTAAATAAATGATTTAGTATTGCAAATAGTTCGTGTAGAGTTGACAAAAAAGCTCAATCTATAATAAATTGAAATTCTGAAATTCTGAATATATCATATTGCTTGACAGAAAAAAATTAACACTTCCCATTACTTATCAATGGCAGCTGTTAAATTTCTAAATCGATCTGACTTCCAAACAAATTTCTATGTTCATAGCCATATGAGATATCGTTCATCCTCTAAAGCATGATCAACATTTGGATAAGTCTAAACATCACATGACTGCAAAATTTGCTGCTTTTTTTACATAAGTCGCTGCATGATGAAATACGAAGATGAACTATCGAAATGTGTGGCTATTGGAATGATTCGCTGTGGACGCAATGCAAGTTTGCTTAGAATTGGATGCATCGCATGTAGACTTGCTGTTAGGCATTGATGGGTTCGTTGGTATGAAGAAAATGTTGTAAAACAGGAAGGATCTGGAAATGTTATATCTTATAAATGGAAATTTATTCCATTAGCTGTGACAAAAAACGTTGTATGAGAAGAGCAAGTAATAGCGGCACTTCAACAGATAGCAAATCGGAAAGTCTCCGAACAAATGCAACAATAATTCCATTCGCACTTCGCAGAGAGATGCACCAACAGCTTGGCGTCTCTCTTGCTGACTAATCCAAGGGCTTTGTTCGTCATAACTATCCGCAACAATTGATATTGCTTGCATCATTTTAATTTGCTTAAGTCATCCAATTAATTTTAGTCCTCCTTAACCGTTATTTCAGGCATCTACAGGTAATAAATAGGTTTTGTTTGTT
Source organism: Prostheceraeus crozeri (assembly GCA_907163375.1). Lineage (NCBI taxonomy): Eukaryota > Metazoa > Platyhelminthes > Polycladida > Euryleptidae > Prostheceraeus > Prostheceraeus crozeri. The sequence continues at coordinate 486,159 of CAJQUW010013011.1, forward strand.
TATCATTTAACTTGTGTCTTCATTCAATAACTTTGGGGAGTGCTCTATGTAGGATCCACGTAAAGTAACTCTGGTTTCTCCTTTCTAAAAATAAGAAATACATTAAAACTTAAGATAATTTCTAAAATCATTCAACCTTCTAGTTGAATATGAAGATTCATAAATCTTCTTTACATATTTTCCCTGTATTATTGTAAATCCTATGATTCCCAATGTTTTGCAATTGCATGCTTCTTATAAAATGCATTACTATGCATGTATTTCTTCCTACGCAATTTGGCTGACGAAAAAACAATTTTCTGGACGTCTATAAGAAAAATTGGTTTTCAGAATTTTCATCTGGATTTCTCTCTAGATGCTTTCAATTTGTTCATCTGGGTTGAGTGTAATAGATTTCAACAAAACCAGTTAATATTCACCGCTTTGAAGTATCTCTAGAAACTAGCTTTTTTGATAGAATAAGCTGGTGTTGGAATATTTCCCCGACAAAGACTAGTGTTTGAAAAAGAATATGTTATATTGAGTGTTTCTCGACGAGATTATGTTTGCGTTGTTATCTTAAGACTGATATTATGTGACTATTCGTTGCACTTAAATCAACATCTAATCAATTCTACGCTTGATGGAAACTTCAGATCTGATATAATTTTAAGATTTTGATACATATCAACTTCGTTTTCTCTCTTGTGAATGAACTGCGTGATGAAAGATAAATTGCAATATTTCCGCTGATGCATTTAATATCACGTTTAGAGTTATTTTTGACTTCACTGATTTTGTTGATGAATATTGCCATGTGAAAGTGAAAAATTGATTCACTTTACCAAAAAGTACAATATTGATGTCCCGTTGCATCATACCAATTACATAAATAGAATTTGCATAAGACTTCTGAAAACTTTAAGTGACAACATGTTAGATATACACATAGTTGGCACTGTATTGGTGCGTTCGAGCAAAATCAGACAAACATTAGCAGCATTAGGATAGGCTGCTGCCTGTACAATGCTCGCGTGTCCAGCCATGCCGTTGTTGTCCACAGTGACTGTGTTCCAATGAATTCATTTAAAAAACGATTCATTGCATTTGTTAGATTTTTCCAGAAACATGCAAAGGGTCAACAATATTTTTCAAACATAATGTATCCCAAAGGAACCAAAGTTACAGCCATCATTAGTGCGAGCTAGACTGAGCTGACGTCATAGAGTAGGGATATATAGGTAAGGTATATATATATATATATATAGGTAAGGCTTCACTTCACTAGTGTGACTCAAAAGTAGAGTGTCGACTCAAAAAAAGCATCTGTATACAGTGAAAATGTTTGTATGAGAAGATTCAGTTTTTTGCGGAGATAACGTTCCCGTGGTCCAAAAAAATCAATTGAGCAGTTTTGAAAAAGCTAAATTTTTGTCAATTTATAAACTATGACACCCCTATATAAGTGGTATGAAACAAGTTGGATATCAAAGGGAATGAACATCTGCTAATAGGCATCCTAACTAAGCGGAAATCAAGCTGATTATCAAGGGAATTTCATGATCCGTATTAAAAAGTAATGGAAGTAATGGAAGTAACTTCCGTAATAGAAGTCTTCATGAAAAAGTAGCGATATTATTGTGCTGTCGTGGCTGAAAGTTCATATTTTCAGTTCAATTTTCATCGTCCTGAATTTATGATTCACTAAATTAATGTTTCACTTCTTGAATCTGAATGGTGATGTGGACCCATTTACATCTTTTAAAGTTAATTGAAATCATTGTATTTGATTCTATTATTTTGGTCTACCAATGGCAGGTTGCTTATGAAATGATCACGTTTAAGAAGATTCTCTTGAGGTTGAGCATGAAAGTAATGGCAGGTCATCGAATTGATAATTTAACAAACATTGCCTCTCAAAGGCTGTCATGACACGGAGTACACGGAGGATCTGCAAAATACGTGTATCACTTCCTTCTGCTTTATGCTATCATGATCAGTCAATTCCGTTGTAATTTCTGCAAAACTGCATAAATGTGCATATCTCACATTTGGAAACAATTCCGACTGCGTCCCCTCGAGTTCATTTAATAAAATCGAATGTGTATACACATTGGTGATTTAATAGATGCGGAGTTACCACTCTACCTAATATACTTACTCTATGGTTATACGGGTTTTTACACAAATATTCGCTGATGCAACCACAAGACTTGAGTGCTTTTAACTTGTCAGTGACTGTCTTTTCATACTTTTCAGTCCGATTCAAGTTTTTAAGATCAGCACAAAACTTGGACTCATTGGAAAGGGGCTTCCAAAAACCCACAAAGTTCGCTGCCATGTGCGACCAATTTTGTCAATGACAGGATCTGCTGTCCATAGGCCCGCTCATTGGTTGTGTTCTCGTTTACTGTTTGCGTTCAATTCTAATCGTGATTATTTGAAATTTACTTGCGAAACTGAATCTTCGAGTGGGTCCTTACCTTTTTTGATGTTCTCGTTTCCAGGGGGTCTGATAAATGTGCTGTTACATGCGTTTAGAGAAAGCCCACTTGGACCGGTCTGTTGGCAAATTTCGATAGTTTTGCACCGATGAAATATATAAGTCGGGTCTTATCAGAACTTTGTATGACCGCGCCAGGAAAATCTGTTCGAATTCTTCTCTTCCAAAAGAAGAAGAATTTTTTTGATGTTTTCAAGGCGAGCGATTTTCCCGAGAATTTTATCCGGTGTTACAATGTAAAGTACTGTATGCTGACATTCCTGTAGGGGCGAAATGTAAAGACGCTTTCTTGAGATTACCTTTTACTGGAGACTCTTATTGTGGTGTTATCATAAAGCGCATTTATTCTTATGTCAAGCAAGGTTTTCCTGCCAAGCCTGCAATTTTGTTTGACAGTAAACGTATCCTTACCCGCTCTTTAAAAGACGCAATACCATTTGTCAAACGGTCTCATGTCATTTATAATTTTCAATGTGACTGTGACACCAGTTACGTAGGCCGGACAGAGAGGAACTTGGGGAAGCGCATCAAGGAGCATCTGCCACGTTGGATTCGTAGCCAAACCCGTGCATCGTGTACATCAGTGGTGGGCAACGCGTGGCCGGGACATATTGGATGGCCCGCCACCGCTTCTCATATCTGAAGTAGCCCGCGAACTTGATGATGTGATGAACTTGCAGTTCGATGATGTGAAAATGACTCACTCCTACTTCGACCTTTGAAAGGTGCATCTAGGGGTGAGGGATCATCTTTAGAATTTTCATAACCATTTATTAACAACTAAATGAGCAATATGATGGCACAAAACCAAAAAATCACATTCGAATTATTCAACCATGAAGATCTTCTCGTATAAGCGCAAACTGGTCATCACCTGCACGAGTTTATGTTCAGTCACATAATATTCTATGCCCTGCTGAGCATGTTTCTCTACGTAATAAACCACGCCCCAATGAACCTAGAAAGAGGCGATAATTAGACCTTTACTACGAATGGAGGAATCCAAATGCAAGACTTTGACAGGCCAACATTTTCAAATATTCTTGCTGAATTTCATTTGTATACTACTACACTAATACATATTTCGTGTACTCGATTGGCATTAGCACACCACTACCATTTGTGGAGCCCATGCACGCTTTTTGAAACTCGTGTATGTTTGGGTGACATGTGTGCACGTACATGTAGCATGATCAATAATTGTTGCAAAATCAATTTTATCTTGTGCGGCTTTCAGGTGGATAGTTGCACTGCACTTACAGACTTTTGTTTTTCGATGAAATGAGGTAATGTAGGTCAAATCACAAAAAAGTCAAATTACCGTTTAATTACACAAAAGAAATGCTTCCATTATTTGTTATAGGCCTATTCGCTCTTCTATACTCACATGAATTGTAGAAAGTAAATTGTGATTCCTTAATATTAACCAAATTAGTTGCGTACAATACTGCTGTATACATATACATGCAAAATTTTGTTATGTAATGCGACCACTATGTAGGCACGTATGGTACAGCAGCCCAAATGCATACTTAGTAAAAGTGCGGAATAAAAGAACATTAAGCCTTAATACTGCCTTTAAAACTGGTGGCCCGCGAGCCTTTTCGCGGGCCACTCCTCGTGGCCCGCTATCCCAACTTGGGGTGTACATCCTCAGTCTGTAAACATGTGGTTGATTGTAATGACGTTGAAGGTAATTCTTTCGTGACCTATTTTTCTATTTTGTGCTCATCTAACATATCTTTGTCTCTGCGAATTCTTGAAGCATTGTTTATTTTGAAGCGTGCCCCTCGTTTTTGTATCCAAAAGAGTTTATTTATAGTCTATTGCTACCTTGGTAGTTCCGTCCATTATTGTCTAGATGTCTTGCACATATCCTCATTTTGCTCTAATGAATACGTCTCATTTTGTACACACCATCCTTCTATCATTTTGCTTCATCTCGGCCATTGTACGCACAGGTCTTCTCTTCTTCTGTTTGAATAGAAAGGAAACATTGGAACACATGTAACGTTAATGAAATGACACAATCTGCTGACATAATAGCATAGCAATGGAACGATGAGCAGCCAGATTAACATTAAGCACGTAAAATTGATCAAAATTGTTGATTCGATCGACTGCATCGGTCATGATGAGGTTATTTATTACAATATCATCTCTCTTGAAATAAAATACAGTTGAAAGTCCTCTGAAGTTTCTTTTCTGGCATTAAAGAAGAGAAACAGCAAATATTTTGTTCTTAATTGAAAATAGGCCTACTTGCAATGCATCATCCGTTAACTGCCATTTACATATCACTCATTTGCACTAAAGATATAGTCTAGACAACTTTAAATCTAATTCCTAGAGTTCATATCAAGGGGGCATATTTTATTAACGCACAGCGATTTTATGAATGCTATAAAAGTATGTTGGTGTGCATGGCTAATTCAAAATCAGTAGATGGCAAACGATTTTTGCATCGCTCATGATGATATGAAGTTGTATGGCAAACCTGTCCAGAACGTTGATGACTACATCGGGCGGTCAAGCAACATGAAAAACGATATGGGAAAGGAACTACCGAGAAGGAAACAATCGGGATGGTATGCATTCAGTATAAATTGCGCGACATACTCATGGGCAAAAAAGTTTCCTCAGAGGTGAAAGCGCGTATCTTCAACATGCATGGAATGCGATCGCTGACCTAAGCATGTGAAACATGGAGCATTACAGAAAAGGATGAACACTTTCTTCAAGTCACCCAAAGAGCAATGGAACGACGGATAACAAGGACGCGACTAATGCAACATATATCGAATGAAGACCTAAGAGAGAGATCGAAGGTGAATGACATCATTGACATACGTGTACATTTTGAAAAGAAGATGGGCTGATCATGTAATAAGGAGGAGCGGCAACAGATGGGCCACCAGAATAATGGAATGGAGACCTTAGCGACACCAAAGACCGAGAGGTAGACCTCAAATTAGATGGTGCGATCCGATGTTAAAGCTGTACGGGAGAACCTGGACAAGAATCGCGAAATGCAGAAATGTCAGTTTTGCAGCAGATACCGAGAGGAGACAGTCCCAGAGAAAGAACGAGCACATCCCGGCATGGCTTAAGAGAGGTGACACTAGTGGCAGGAAGCCATCAAGCAGCATCGCCAAGCATCTTCTTCGATGTGGATGTGCTTCCTCCCCAGGATTTTCTTTGCTGAAGAGAGGAAGGTGCAAGCTTCATCTTGGTGTATTAGAGGCTCTGCACATTTACAGATCAAAGCCAGACCTTTGCGTCCAGAAGGAAACAGTTTTCACCCTTTCCTTACCTTGCTAAACTTTATTATTAGTCTTAACTTTCATGTTTTATTGTATTTCATTCTTTATTGTCTAGTCTCATTACGCATCAGTCATGTCATGCTGCGTCATATATGACTGTCTGCTGAGCGTTAAATGTGTTCACATCATACCTTGCTTTATTTCGGAGTGCATCTCGTAGAGAGCCGGTGAAATATATCGGTGCAATGAAACCTCTTGCGATATTCTTTCTCTATAAAAATGCAGAAATTAATGGAGAAGATGCGACCTGCGCCGTTGGCAAGCCAACGGCTGAGATTCGGTAATCAAGTAATGAAGAAAGTACGCATGGCTAATTTGACTAATTTTTTTCAAATTCAGTATGACAACCATGGCGCTAAAGTTCCTTCGACTTAAAGGCTCTTTCACAATTGAAAATTTCATTTCTACAGCGAAAGTTCATTAATATAGCCAGATTTTGCCTTTTCTGTTCATTCTGATTGAAAACTTAATTCTATTCTTGATACATCCGTTAGCATCAAAAAGAAAAGGTCAAAACGAGTACCAGTAGCTGTTGACTTTGCTCACTTGGTTTTCCATTTTCATAATTAACAAGTTCTGTTTGATCTGCACCGGTAATACTAAATTCTATTTTGTCCTCGATACTCAATTCATCAACACCGAGTGCATTTGACAAATTCTTTTTCTTCCTCTATGGTGCAGTCAGTCGAATAGCAAATTCATCGACCTCATAACAAATTCTATGTCATTGGTCTTGCATGCTGTAGACATAATACCCATATATGGACAAATGAATATGTCATTACCCAGGGACTCCTATATAGGAGTCCCTGCATTACCATATTTGGATATCATGATCCGCTTTTCATCAGTCCTCAGCTGATCATTGATACAAAACTAAGAGATCAGGCGTAACAGGGTTATTATGTGGTGATAGCTGACAATGTACTCCTCGGCGTCAATAACTTCAACAATTTCATTGTCTGAGTCCTCTATACCTCGTCGTTACAATGGAATTCCACTTATTGATAGACAGAGATTAGAACGGGCATACGAGGAGGATCGCGACTACATTTCCTTGGCAGATCACATGGATATCAAACGACAAACTGCTAGGTCGATCATACAAAAGTATAGACGTGATGGGACTATCTCATCATCTCCAAAAGGAGGACGGACCTATGCGAAGATGGACGATGAAATGAGACGGGCAATCATCAGCTACGTCGATGAAAAGTCAACGATTACTTGGAAAGAAATAGAGGAACGATTGTCACATGATTATCCTATGAAACCCCATGTCAGTATTCAGACCATTGCCAATACATTGGATGGAGACCCCTTGTACACCATCAAGAAATTAGAGAGTGTCCCGATACAGTGGAATTCTCCAAACATCAAATTATCTCGGAAATTATTCATGGAGTGGATGACCGATATCGGGATGCAGCTTCATCTACTGTATCTAGATGAAACCAGATTTAATATCTGGACGGCGCGAACTCGAGGAAGGTCCCGACGTGGTTTACCAGCTATTCGACAAGTTGAAGGTCAAAGAGGACGAAATATCACCGTTGTACTGTGTGACTCACCACAGTATGGTCTGGCACATTACAATATCATCAATGGAGGTATGACCACTGAGCTCTTCTCCGACTTCCTAATGGAAATTTCGGCACTGATGGAAGAAGACACTTTCACCTTGCTAATGGACAATGCTCGGTGTCATATCGATCCTCCATTCATGTCGAACATTCATGACGTGAAAATGCTGCCGAAGTATAGTCCATTTTTAAACCTGACAGAGCTTGCTAACTCGTGTTTGAAAGCAGCTGTGAAACGATCTTTGAGTGAACTCACCATCCAACAACGATTGGCAGACAGGGATGAAGCATTACGACTGAACATGACTCTACAACGTTATCGCACTGCCATCGACGTTATCAAGGACAATATTGACACAATAACTCCAGAAAAGTGTAGTTCGTGGTATCGTCATCTATCTAAATATACTCGACGCTGCCTTAATACGGAGGACATTTACTGGTGAGATAAGTTAGACGTTTAACCTACGCTTTTCGCATGAAACCAAGACGATTTGTATTTTTGTACTTGAATTGTTTGTAACATTATATAATCTATCGTGTTAAAAAGAATTTGTTAAAACGAAAATGTTTTTGCTATTCTGGCTGATTAGGTGTCGTGGACGAAATAGAATTGGTTAAATAGCAAGTTTTAGCAATCGGATGAAAATAGCTTTGTTAAATCGTACGCGGACGAAATTGAATTTGTTACTTATCAAAATGAGCTGGAAAACCAATATTATCAGAATCAACGATTTTCTTTACTTATATGTAATTTCCACCTGGAATGGCATGGAAACTTAAATATTAATATACGATCGTATCTTCTTGAGAAAATGATAAGAGTGTCTCCCAACATGACAACTGTCTCTTGAAGTACCGGATGCAGTGGAATCTGATAGTAATTTTTCATGCATACGTGTCAAATCACTTCCATCTGTTGAGCCTTAATCAATCATGGCTCTCATGAATAAATAATGAACCTCTCTAAGATCATATGACGCGACAATATATCAAAATCAGTCATGAAAGAGATTATCAAATAAGAAAAACATCAAGTTCCTCTGTGAATTTCCTCATCTATAAATTACAGTGAAGAAAGAATGTCGCCAAACTGCTGATGTCTTTCGTAAGGCGCAATGCTTTATGCCACAGCTCTTTCTAGTCACAGAGCATTTGCGCTTGAAGAATCATATACCTGCTCCACTCTACTGGCCGGCAATATTTCAAAACGAAGTTGTCACATAATGTGCTAAATTATCAGTCCTGTATAGGCTTACATCAACTGCGCCTTGAAATGCAGAATTGCAGTAAAATATACAACATGCATTTATTTGGATACACATTTAAATGATGTCACTCATCAACCATCGTTGACATATGCTTCAACGAGTGCAATACCAAGCAAATAACCTTACTTACTAGTATGATGAATAAGAGAATGAGCACTTGGCGCAAATCCGTGATTTTTGCATCGCAAAAGCATCGCATATAGACATAGAAATTGTGAAAAGCCCCGCAGATACCGACATAGGCGTGCGCAGACTTTTAGAAAGTCAAAAGTCAAAACGTTTATTTCCAACTTGGAAAACTTAATACAAATATTGTATACATAACATTGATGTGATGAGTGATGAAATGATAAAAATGTCCATATACAATGAATGATGGATGGCGGATGAGATGTACAAGTAAGTGAAATGATGATACGGATCGGAAGAAAGGGCCATGCGTAAATCATTACATGCATTACAAGTCAAATGTCAAAATTGATCATGAATTATCTGCATATTGAAAAAGTGCATGTTCAATAGTATTAACATTATCTCACGTCTTAGTATTCTTATGAATGAGTAAATCTTAGCTGTGATTTTTCATCTTTTCTGGATTAATTTCTTGTTTATATAATAATCACAATTTGTTTATAAGTTTTATTAATAAGTTTTGGAGAGCCGGTCAATATACAATGCAAGGACAGATATACAGTAGCAAGCATTTAATTAGGTAAAAATGAAGTTATCAAAGCAAGTAACTCACCTGTAATCAAATTGACAATGATAGAGAGATATTAAATATTTTGTGGAAATGACCGGCTCTTCTTGTATTTCGTCCGTTACTTATGTATTGACTGGGTAGAGCAGTGGTGGGCAACCAAGTTGGGATAGCGGGCCACAAGGAGTGGCCCGCGAAAGGGCTCGCGGGCCACCAATTTTAAAAGACAGTAGTAGGCTTAATACTCATTTATTCCGTACTTTTAAGTGCACATATGGGCTGCTGTACCATACGTGCATGTATAGGGGTCGCATTATATAACAAAATTTTGCATGTAAATATACGTGTAGCAGTATTGTAAGCAACTAATTTGTTTAACATTAAGGAATCATAATTTAACTTTATGCAATTCATGTGAGTATTGAACAAGGAATAGGCCTATAACAAATCATGGAAGCTCTTCTTTTGTGTAATTAGACAGCAATTTGCCTTTTTTAGTTGATTTGACCTACATTGCCATGTTTAATCGAAAAACAACGGTCTGAGTGCAGTGCAACCGTCTGAAAGCCGCCGCACAAGATAAAACTGATTTTGCTACAATTATTGATCATGCTACATGTTCGTGCACATATGTCACCCAAACAGACGACTTTCAAAGACCATGCATGGGCTCCACAAATGATAGTCGTGTGCCAATGCCAATCTAGTATAAGAAATACATGTATATTATAGTGCAGTAGTATACAAATGAAATTTGCGAAGAATATTTGAAAAAAATGTTGTCATGTCAAAATCTTGCGGTTGGATTCCTCCATTCGCAGACAATGTTTAAGTAATATAGCCTCTCTAGGTTCACTGAGGCGTGGTTTATTAAGTAGAGACACATGCTCAGCAGGGCATCGAATACTATGTAACTTGGCATTAACTCGCGCAGGTGATGGCCATTTTGTGCTTATGCGAGAAGATATTCATTACGAAAGGAGCATGGTTGGATAATTCGAAAGTGAATTTTTGCTTTTGTGCCTTCATATTGCTCAATTAGTTGTTCATTAATGGTTTTGCAAATTATACAGACGATTCCTCACCCTTAGATGCACCTCCATAAGGTCGAGGTCGGAGTGAGTCATTTTCGCATCATCGATTCAAATAATATCCGCGGGCCACTATAGATATGAGAAGCGGTGGCGGTCCACCCAATATGTCCCGCCGGGCCACGCGTTGCCCACCACTGTGATAGAGATTTGGTTTGCAATCTACTTTATCAATCGGCATGAATACTCTTAACATCGAATCGATTTTGCTTGCTTTTGTTGTTACTTCCATTGTTAGAAGATAGGGGCAGGCTCAGAAGTTTCGTAGATATTCTCAGTAGTGTTCAGTACGGTTCAGCATAGAAATCAAACGATAAAAAACATGAAATATCAAGGCAGACCTTGATTTTTCATAGAAATCTATGCGACTGCTTTGGCATAGAATCAAGCTATAAATGAGATTGGTGACCTGATTTATCTAAAGCTGCATGTGTTTGACAATTTATTATGATTTGTCTTTCTTCCTAACTTTATTTGAATTATTTTGATATTTGTAGATACCTTTCATTCGGCGATACTGGGAGCAGTTATTTTCTTGTAGAATTCTTCTTTACAACTTATGTTTCTCAAGAATGGTGAAAATTTCCTTCTAATTTGGTCATATGCAGGACATTCAACAAAAAATGATATATTGCTTCAACTTTTTGACTGCTGCAGGTTTCGCATAAGCGTTCATCATATAATTTCTTACTTTTGTAGATAACAGTTCTTACCATGAGGTCGTGGTTATTAGCTCTATATTTTATCAACGTATTTATTTCCATTGGTACGTCTAAATCTAAATAGGGCTTCAAATTCATTTCAAATCTTGCTAATTCCAAATAATTTCTGCCAGTATTACTCTCTTTGGCACTATCCATTGAGTGCGAAAGTTTTCAAACAGAGTACTAAGAGTACATCTCTACATCATTTTTTTTATCTATAGCATTTTGATTTTGCCATAAGTGTAATAGGTTGGCTTCTTTCAGTAAGTCAAAGCAGACCAAAAGTTGCATAAATCAATTGAAATTTTCTGACTTTTTCGGGCTTCATAAAATCAGTTGGAAAGCAGAAATAAAGAGCCATGTTTCCGTCAAGAGAATGCTAGCTAGTTGTTGCTGCATACTGAGGAAAGCTCTTTTTTTGCTTGTCGATCGTACGCAGTTTGTGCCGATCATAAAGAAAATGATATCGATTAACTAATCATGTGTCTATCATGAGAAGACATACATGTAGTAGGCCTAGATTGATCACCGATTAATCAATCTATCAAGAAATCGTATAAAAATCAACGGATTTAGATGATGGGGTGATTAGACATATTAACTGGTTGGCCGACAAGATTTTCGTTATGATAGACGTCGATCATAACGAAGTTGTGGTCGCATCTCAAAGAATTTAAGCTATTTATGAAGCAGCTGTGATTTTGAAAAGCAGTGTAAAACTCAAGAAAAAACATATTAAGTTTTCAGTAGAGACAGTCAAAATCCGTGCATTTGGAGAATTATTTGTTAATTGGAATTTTTGAGGTGTCGATCATAACAAGATTTGAGGTCGTACATTTCTTTCAAAAAAAAACCTGCGAGTCATTTTGCTTGACAATAATAATCTCAAAATGCCTGAGCAAGCATGATATTTGAGTGGCGAAATATTCTACAACCTAATGTGTTGATAAAATATTCCACTCAATGTTTTTTTTCTAAGAGCGACTCACGATGTGCAATGGGCTTTTGAAAAAAATTCATTCATAAATGTAGCCTATACTCAATAGGTGAAATTGACAAAGTGAAATTCATTCAAGGGTGTAAAAATGTTCTGGACAGCGCTCCTAGTACTTATATACTACTTTTACGAAATGATTTTACTGTTAAGAAATAGGCCAAATTAACCAGTGAAAACTGTACATCTGCATATCACGTAATGTGAGATTTGAATTGCGCGTGTGAATAACCTCATGTGCTTCAAAATATCACACAGCAAAGCAAAATTTATAAATGATGCTAATCATATAGCCCTACCCCATACTCAAATTAGTTTCTTAAATCGCTGTACATGGCTTTGCATCCAACGAAGATGTCTGAATAATTATTTGACGCACGTTACTGCAGGCCTATAGGCCTACCGTTGTTCATGTGAATTAATGCAATATGCTGGCGTATGCCGGTACATGTTTTGTCGGAGATGACTTTGCAGGCTTCTTATTGATCAAATACAAATGCTGTCAGGCACGCATCTTAGTAATTTAGTTGCAACTAAGTCGGCACATAATTAGATGATTCCGTTGTGTAATTGTATTCTTATGTTATTTGTATTGCTATCAATTTTGAATTGTAGCTAAGTTTTCTAAAAATGATGGCCCTGCATCCAATTCATGTAATCGATTATTTTCGAGGAGTCCGAAAATTCCGTGAGAATTCAATGAACGATAAAATATATTTATTCTATAGTTTATAAGCTCCTCGTAGGTAGATATTCTGCAGATAGGCTTATAGGCCTATCCCAGTAAAAAAAGCCAAAGTCGACCAGACTTAAGCACCGAATTTGACAGTGGAAAGAATAGCGGAAGTCGGCATGCCGACTTCGAGCCAAAAAAATCCCGCCAACATAATCTATTTTATCAAGTAGTATGTCTACGGGTGTCATTACTAAATCTCGGTACATAAAAACACCTTTTTAACACGATTTAAGCATTATATTGTAATGCCTAAAGCAGGATACTCATCATCCGGTAATTCTGACAAAAAGCGACTGTTTTCCTCGCACTAGAACCACATTCTCTGTCTTTTGATCCGCTTAGGAAGAGGTGCTTGGTTCGAGTGTCCCTCGTCATCTCGTGTGAATCTTCCAGGGAATCCACATTTTCCACAATCCTGTAAAAAATTGTGACTTAATGAAATTAACCGAAGATATTTAATATGATAATTGGGTAGATAGAAAATAGACGTGTTTTACCTTTAGTGCAACGAATCCAGTAAAAATCAGCTGATATTGCATGAATTTGAAAATATTTGTAAGCGAGCAACAAATATTCCTTTTCATTGCCTATTTTTGGTAAATACAGAACTATAACGCATTTTGATAATAAATCAAGAAATTTTTATTTATGTCTAAAAAGAACGTCCAAATTGCAACAAATGATAGTCTAACATTCTACTTTTTCAGATGTTCTGCAAAACGCAGTTGTAAATAAGAGTACTGCTGATGCAATTCTTTCAATTAGACTTTATTGCATTATTCTATGTCAGTCGATTATTAGATCTGAAGAGCGCATATATGTTATATAGGAATAATACAAATGAAACCAATTACTTCAGTTTTAGATGAAAGCAGAGTAAAGTTCACTTACAATTCACCAAATACATGACAAATGACTTTTCTGAACAGAAAAATGGACCGCGTCTTTACTTGTGATCATGCAGTTAGATTGTTTCTTTGCAATAAGTAGCCTACGGGGCCTGGCTATGGTTGTACATGTATATCGTTGCTGTGCCCACCGTTGCACGGCCACGCCAGACGCGATTTGGCAAGCTTGGCAATAATTGAACGTATATGTGTAAAAATTGTGGTAAGAAATTATATGATACAACAGAAAATATAAATATGAACTTATCAGAAAATTTGATACAAAATGCGCTTAATCAAATAAGAACGAACATCACAGACTACGTATGTTATACAATGTACATTGACAGACATGCGATGTTCGATTCTAGTCGGCTCTAAAATGCCCTTTGTTAATTATTAGCAATACATAGATCCATACCTGGTGAAAAACTCGAAGAGCGTTGTTGACATGGGTGAGACTCATTAATAGCCAATTCCTCAGTGTAATATTCGGATTCTCACTGAAATTGCTAATAGTCATGAATTCTACAGAGGGAGTTGAGTGCTTATCAATTGACTATCCATCAGTCTTCATGAAAATATTTTTTCTTCCACTTGGATTGATAGTACTGCAGTAAATTGCTGCATTACCGCTCTCATCTTCAACAATTCTTTTCAGAGAATCTACTGAATGAATATTCTTGAAACTTACCATATAATATCAGTGAAATAGGCCTATACTTTACATCATATGCCATTTCTAGGGTTTTTTATCGTATCGCACATCACACAGCCGACAAAACAGCAATTTCGCACCATTGCCGTTATGATTTTTTTGCCACGATAAGGACCGTGCGAAAAAATGGGTTCAAATTTAGGAATATTTTTCTCATCTACCCCTTTTAAACTATTAAACATCTTTATACAGTCCGTTTCATAAAAAGTGGATCATCCTAAAATTTGACTAAATAAAGCATAAGTATGATACAGAAAGCATTTTTCATGTTATTTCATGTCCCTAATATATTTAAATGTCCTTATATAATCTGATAAGCTATGATACAGTAACGGTTCTTGAGAAGCTAATATTTTGTGGCCCTACCCTTATTGTCAATGACATTACCAATTCGTCTAGGCATTGATTCGATGATATCGTTGATTTTTGACTGATCTAACTTTCTCCACTCTCTTTTTAACAGTGACGTAAGTTGTGATACGCCATCTGTAGGTAGCAGTGAACGACGAACGTTACGTTTTAGAATACTCCATACATTTTCTATGGGATTCAGATCAGGAGAACGAGCTGGCCAAGATAATGTCCTAAGCCCTAATTGAGACTTGCATAAGTTGACTCTACTACTCCTGTGACACGTAGCATTATCATCCATAAATAACCAAGTCGATGGATCACCAAGTTGATCTGTCATTTGGCCAATGTTCATTCGTAAAACATTCACATAGCGTTCAGAATTCATGGTTCCTTGCTGTATGTGAAGTTCAGAGCGGCCATTGGTCCAAATGCCAGCCCAAATCAGTCTCGGAATTTCCTGATCAGATTTTATCCATAATCTCAATCGACCATCACTATCCTTCAGACGGACTGATGCCTCATCAGACCAGACAACCCGATCCCATTGATTTCGCCAGTGACAATGACTCATTGCCCATCTGAGACGTCTTTTTGTATGCTGATCTGATAATTCGATCTGAGAGGGCCTCTTACAGCTCTTGAAATTCGACTCAATAAGTCTTCTACGAATAGTGTACTTAGAAATAGACGAGTCTAGTGCAGTCATCTCAGTTAACGAGAGACTTGGATCAACTTTAACAAATCTCAAAATTAGGCGGTCTCTACGTTTGGATGTTTTGCGTGGACGGCCATAGCCCTCTTTACGACAGAGTCGAAAATTATCATTATGCCATCGATGCACATTTGTGTAAGGGACATTTAGTCGCTTGCTTGTAGCTCGCAAAGAAAACCCTAGTTCTAGCAAGGCTGACGTTTGTTGCCTTTTGTGAATGCGATCTCGTTATTGTTCATTTATGCTTTGTATTGTTTTCAACCGGTAAGAGATAGATTTCTAGCTGAAAGCAATCAGGAGTGCTGCCAACGCCACCACAACGAAGTCAGGAAGCTATGGAACATGAAGTCCAGTTAATCACATGTAGCAGTTACATTATTGTTCATGAATAATGGTGCTTTCCTGGCTCTGATTGACCGATTTTCTTTATTTTTGTTTTGCTTGATAGCTTTTGGCTTGTAGAACAACATATTACATAACAAAGGAAACAAATGTAATTTTATAAGAGTGAGGTATGATTTTGTGTAACATTGCTAAATGAAGATCAAATTATCTACTACTTTTTTATCTATAACAGGAAAACAACTCAATATTCATGCTTGAAATTTCCAACAATGATATTAGTAAGCACAACTGACATATCTTCCAAATTTCAGAGAAATTCGTTCAAGTTTGGCGGAGTTAGACAAAATTGAAGTTAAGGCGATGTTTAAGGGTGATCCATTTTTTATGAAACAATCTGTAACATATACCTACGACACAGAAATTGTGGGTACCTATTAGACATCGAATTTGATGAATGAAGAAAAAATAGACATGATATTTAAACCAAAGTTTGACGCTTGCATGTCTTTCTCTGTAGATTTGTGTACTACAATATGTATGCCATGTATAAACGGAACGCAAAATTTGTCAATTGAAATAGTCGCAGCAGGTTGTTGAAGAAAATTTAAAGATAATTGATGCTTTAAATGAAAAAAACATTATTTCTGTGTATAAGTAATATTTATCAATATTCTTGTAACAGTCAGTTCAATAGACCGAAAGCAATGTACTCGAGGAAGTGCTATCAAACATTTGAAGCATACAGTTTCACAGTAAGCTATTTGAAACCTTAAGTTATTCGTAATCGACTTCAGTTTTATCTTTTGATGATTGAAGGTTTATCATACAGGATCCTGCATTTCATCTTCAATATCAGTTTTAGTGATCAGACAACATTCTCAACGGAAATGTCAACCTCACGAACTCTCACTTGATTGACGCGAAACCGAGGCAATCACCTTTGACAATCTATTGTTCTGTGGTCTCATTTTACTTACGGGTGGATATATTGCCAGGTAATAGAGGAAGCAGTCAATGTAAAACGGCACAAA
Organism: Prostheceraeus crozeri; assembly: GCA_907163375.1. Lineage (NCBI taxonomy): Eukaryota > Metazoa > Platyhelminthes > Polycladida > Euryleptidae > Prostheceraeus > Prostheceraeus crozeri. The sequence continues at coordinate 503,090 of CAJQUW010013011.1, forward strand.
GGCATTTTGTTACACTAAGTACTTCCAGTCAAGACACAGCTATGAAATCGAACACGGATGCACCAATAGGATGCGGCAGGGTGAACTCCAGACATCAAAATTCAATAATCATTTGATTGATCAGGATAAGCCTACTCCCTTTTCTCCAAAAAGCCTAGACGTTCCATTGTTGGACTTCTGGGCGTGGAGCCAGACGCGAAATGGTGCTTAATATGCACCGTACCCAAAAACATTTGCATGAATTGAAACGAAGACTACCATTGTTAATTGGACAACATAAATACAGATTAAGTAAAGAGGTGGTTCATTAAATCGTGCTTAAAAGCACTTTGTCATGCGCCGTGAGCTTTGCATACTCAGTAATATAAGTCATATGGAACTCTCTTTAGCAGAGGTATTCAGTGGACTTCGACATCTGGTTCTTTAATCATTTTAAAAACCTATGTAATGTTGCATATCACAACTTGTAAAAATCCGCAAGAAGATCGCGAACACCCTGTATAATAATGCCGAGCAGAGACTGAGTCATATGCAGCTAGTTTTGACAAGAGGACGGACCCAGATACAGGCGATCTTTCTTTTTATTATGCAAAATGATGTCATGATGGTATGTAAATGTTGTCATTTTGCAAAATAAAAAGAAAGATAATTTACACCTGGGTCATTCTGCTTATCAAAACTGTCGTAAAATATAGCTTATGCAGTAGATCATTTATTTCAGTAACCCCTACATGTGCAGAAAATGATTCTCCTTGCTACTAGGCCTAGGCTATAATGAAAAGAAATGATACATGTCACCTGCAAACTCTGGCCATTGATGATATTAATCATTGGAAAACATTTTGAGATCATATGCATCAGACTACGTGAGAATGCCGAACATGAGATGATTTTCAAAGATCTGTTTTTGTCAGCGAACAGTGTCGGAGATATAGACGCTAAATATGAAGAGTGAATCAAATCACAAAATGCTTTGTAAGACGGCAAAGGCACAATTTTAATCAAGACAACTGTCTATGTCTGCAGCTTGAAAAGATCCATAATTATGATTTCTGCGAATTGATTGTGAAGGTTGAATCGTGGTAGCAGATTTGAATTTACTCTGAATGTCCAAAGAAGCAAATGGTGATCGAGCCGTCGTTTTAAAAAGTTTGGTAGTACGTCTGATAGTAGACAAAAAACTGTTTCACGAATCAAAGACCGATGCGCAAGTAGAATTAGAATGACTCCATGACCTCGGCATTTTTTCTCGCTGTCATGTGATGACTCAGACACGTCGATTGAAGGTCGCTAAAAAATGTCATAAGCCCGGGTGGGAGCATGGAAATAATTTGCGCGCGTAATTCTCCTCCTTCAGAAATCAAATGTGAGGTCTGCGTCGGAAGACAGATATAAAGGAACAGCTGGAGCGCATTCTGCCGATATTGAGCTATTGTAAATGCAATAATACGAGTAGTAAAAAATGCAGACGCAAAATATTGATTTCATAATAGTATAGGCGTATTTATGGGCAGAAATTTTTGATGCATTGTTACGCAGGATATGCATAAAGATCAACTTCTTTTCGAAGATTAACGTTGGAGTATACTTTTGCAAAAACTATGCAGGAAATAGACAGCAAGAAGTGAGAGAGAGAGAGAGAGAAGATGAACGACAGAAGAGAAATGACGAAATGAGGGAGAGAAAATGAAGATAAAGAGAAGTGAGTAGAGGAAGATAAGTAAGGAGAAAGAGAAGAAAAAGGAGACAGCTGATGTGAGAGCAAAGACGGAAAGGAATTAAGAGAAGCGAGGAAAGAAGGAATAATAGAGTGAGGGAGAGAACCCGGTAGAAAAGAAATCAAAATGAAAGAAAGTTCAGAATTTGTCTTAACATAGTCATTCATAAATTAATAAATTTCCTAAATTGATATTCCGAAATGTTCATGTACAAAAATGATTCTTAGAATTCGCATGCATGTATAGAAATAGTCCTTTATATATTCCATACTTATCCTAGTACTTACATCGTTCCTATACTTGCCTTCTGATCTAAATGGATAACTGTAACTTGATGGAATAATAGGCCTACTTATTTCCGATAATATACGACCACAATTTTTGAAATAAGCTTAATACGAAAAAAATCTAGCATCCCGCAAAGTCAGGATTAGCCTACTATAAAGTGTAATGTGCTACATCACATCATCCGAAAGCGGAGCAGCGAATAGAAGTGAGGGACATGGTCAGAGACTGACAGGCGGCTGTAAAAAGTTTATCCGTGTATGAGCATTATTAACTAATACATCACCGAAAAAAATCAAGAGCACCACTTTCCTGCATAAGATCCAGTCATTTTTATTTCTTTTCTAGCTTGCATAACGAAACAGTGCAATGTTTCTGTTGATTACTGCCCGACCATTTGAGTTTTCCGTACCTTGCGCGAACACGCTCGTAGACGATGCTCACAATTGCGGATCGGCTATAATAATAATAATAAGTTGTATATTCAAAAGTAATGAAAATCGTTCTTTGCAAAACGTGCTTCATAAAAGCAGAAATCAATAATTCATGATGCGTCAGGAGCAGCTATGAAGTAATCAGTAGTACCTGTATACTTAAGTAACAGGTCTACAATATTTGTTGCATAGAGAAACACAAAAGGGAATGAATGCCGTTTGTCGTAGGGCAGTTCGAGCAAACGGAACTGAATACTGTTTTGAGCGCGGCAAAATATTTGTCAGAAGGCGGTTCAGCAAACTTTTTGGGACTAGAGATGTCATGAAATAATCTCAAAGCAGCAACTTGCCTTCGCATGTCGAGTGGAGTGAAAGTGGTACACTCGCACAAATCTCCGCATACTATGCGATGAGATCGTCTCTGGATTCTCACCAGTTTCAGCGCGTGCCTCTTATTGATTCCGATGATAACAGGAGCATTGTATTCAAGAGTCGACAAAATAGTTTTCATTATAGAGTAATATCAGGTCGTTGGTTGACAATTGTCGCTTAACTCTCTTGAGCAGATGAAGACGTTGACTGGTTCGTTTAATATATCATCGATGTAATCATCCCAAGTTAATTTCCCAAGTTTTAATTTATTGAAGATGACGCCCAGAATCCGCATAGTTTTTTGAAAAACAATGTTTGGAGGGCTAATCGTTTGCACATTCGGTTTATTCACTATCATCATCTTGGTCTTTCGCTCATTCAGCTTTAACACCAGTTATTCACATGACAAACTTCAGCACTGGATGACAGCGCAATGTCAGTATCAGCGGTAATTGATACAACTAAAACAATGTCATCCACATACTTTGAAAGTAAGGTATTGGGATTATGCGATCTCAGAGAGTTCATGTGTACATAAAAAAGAAAGGGTGAAAGTTTTCCACCTTGGGGAACCCCGGAAGTGACAGGTAAATAGGAACTCACAATACCATTACTCAATTTCACTCTTTGATGACGATTCTGGAGAAAGTTAAAACACCATAAAAGGAAGTCTCTGCAGGCCTGGGAGGAAGATGTTAATGATCGACAAAGACTTTCGTATGATGCAAACTATCAAATGCCTTTGAAATATCGAGAGTGATAACCAAAGCTCCTCTAGTTTCGACCTGATCAGGAATAGATGTAATAAATTCATGTACACATATATATTAGCGTGAGCTGTAGAGTGCGATGGTCGAAATCCAAATTGATGAGGCCCGTAGGCCTACTTGTCAACAAGCGACAATTTCATGCTGTCAAGAACATACTGTTCTAAAAACCTTTGAAAACACAGGTGCGACAGATATTGGTCTATAGTCTGATGTTTTCGGAGACTTTCATTTTGGGATCGGATTGAGATTGGCTAGCTTCCACAGATTTGGAACCTTCTTCGATTCCACAGACAACGCGATCAAATGAGTGATGGGACCTGAAAGTTCTAAATCGAAATGGTGTTGCCAAACTCTGAGGAAAATGGGACCAATTTTGATTGCCAATTTATGCGCCAGCTTGGCTTGACAACTTTTGCCAACATAATAAAAATCTATCTATTGATATAATATCATATCACAAACTGGCTAAATACAATTGTGAACATAATTTACCTTGTTTTATCATGATTTCTTTCATCTAAAGTATTAGATTTCGAAATAAAAAAATTATGCCGACTCATGCCAACCGGCGGAAGTCGGACAGACTTTGGCTTTCACACTGGGATTCTTCTTAGGTCAGGCTACGTGGCAAGTTTTTTCGAACGGTGAAAAGTTTGACTTTATTGTTCTGGTAAACTAGTAATTTAGTTGTGGGAACTTTTTGAGTTTTTGTTGTATAGCCTTGTAACTTAGAAAGTTACGCGGGTTTTTTTATTTCCTGGGAAATTCTTTGTCAGCGAAATGAAATTTGAGAGTAGCCTCTACCCATTGATGCCTATGCCTGCTACATAATTTCCAACAAGAAGCGTTTTTTAAATATTCCACTGAGAACTTCACTTTGATGATTTTTCAGCATTTTCATTTCAAGTGCCGCAATTCAGTTCGATGAGATGCAGATACATATATAGGTGAATTCATATCATTGTTAAGCAATATATTCTTATTATGCCAAACTTATGAATATGTGCAAGTTAACGGTTGGATTATGTTTGGGGTGTTTTAGACACCCCAAGAGATTTCAAATGAAAAAAAAATTGAGATCACACTATCACACAAGAAATTCCTTTTATGACTTTTAATTTTATGTCGTATAGAGCATTAAACAGGAATATGAAACTCATACACTGCTTTGTACAGGATCAGGCACGCAATCATAGTTAGATTATGTTTGGGGTGTTTGAGACACCCCATACAATTTGTGCATCATTTGACTGCTATTATGTTGAAATTCAGCTGTCGAGATTGAAGCTGGTTCAGCTATCTACAATCTCAGACATCTGTCGACGAACGGCGCAGTTTGTGGCAATATCTATGTAAAGCATTCGCGATTCATGAATGCTGACTAAGTGAATAGGCGCTGTCTATGACCCTGTTGTTGCGTGAGAATGCGCTCGGAACTAAATATTGATTCGAAGCTATCATCTTTCTCTCACATTCATCGAGAAAATGGAAGCGCGTCGACCTCGTCGGAAAGCTGCTGCTGAAGCATTACGCCAGCTCAATCTTTTAGAGGATGAAGAAATTGATTTAAGTGTTTTGCCTGATGGAGATTTGAATGATGGACCATCCATTCACGGCGACAGTGGTGTAGGACAGAGCACACACGTAGGCCTAGATCAAGACGACGATTATCTCATAGAACTGCCTGAAGAAAGTCTTATTCCTCTGGATACCGATGACAGTGATGATAGTGACAGCGAAAATTCTACTCCGGAAAATTTAATCTCACCTTCGGGTAGACACTGGAATGTGATTCCATCTAATATCCAGCATCATGGTAGAGCACCGGTCAGGGACGTTCTTCGCACACGACCGGGTGTGATTCCGGGTGTGAATCCGTCGTCAAATAAGGACTCATTTCTTCTGTTCATGGATTCTATTATTGATGACGCTGTACGATTCACCAACTTAGAGGCAAGAAGAAGAATATCTGAATATAATCGAAATCATCAAATTGGCAAAGCGTGGAATAAGATCGATAGAGATGAAATGGAGGCTTTTATTGGACTCCATGTGATTGGTGGTGCTCTTAAATCAAATTATCGGAATACACTTTCATTGTGGTCCGAGAGAGACCGTCAACCTGTCTTCAGAGCAGCAATGTCTCGAGAACGGTATTTATTCATAAAGAGATTCTTCAGATTTGATGACAGAACCCGACGCGATTCAAACGACCCTCTGTCTCCAGTCCGGGATGTATGGAAAACGTTTGTTGAGAAACTCCAGCAATTCTACGTCCCTCATGAGAATCTTACGATCGATGAGCAGTTGCTAGAGTTTCATGGAAGAGTTAAATTTCGAGTTTACATGAAATCCAAACCAGCCAAATATGGGATCAAAATTGTATGGCTGTGCGATGCAAAGACTTCATATGCACTAAATGCAGTATCGTATATCGGAGAAAGCACATTATCTGCCAGTGAAAAGAATGGAATGTCTATTCCAGAAGCGACTACAATGAAAATTCTTCAACCCTTCCTCGGAAAAGGTTATAATGTGAGTGCAGATAACTGGTTTACCAGCTCATCACTTGCCGAAAGGATGTTACTAAAGAGAACAACACTAGTGGGAACTGTCCGCTCTGACAATAGAGATTTGCCAGCCAAAGCAAAGTCTACGAATGGACGGACGAAGAAATATTCTGAATTTTTTGCTTCGGGGGACCAAGTCCTTGTTTCGTACTGGGATAAGGGGACGAAGCCAGTGATATTGCTTTCTTCGATGCATGCTGATGCTCAAACAGATGAGTTCGGTTTCCCCGAAATCATTCAGCATTACAATCAAACCAAGTCTGGCGTCGATTCTATGGACCGAATGCTAAAATATTACACTATCAAAAGAAAATGTTGCCGCTGGACCTACGGATTTTTTTGCAATATGGTTGACGTTGCCTTATTGAATGCCTCAGTTATTATGAGGCCAGAAACCCAATCACGAGAGAGTACACTATTTCGATTCAATTTCTTGATGGATGTCGGATATGAGTTAGTTGATCGTCATATCAAGAATCGCTTGTCGAGCAATCGCAATTCAAAATCTGCAAAACTTCTGGGATACAAGTTTGAATCAAGCATCACAGCGGGAATTCCATCAAGCCGTAGTGGCCGCTGCAAAGAATGCACACGCGACAAGGATAGGAAAACAACCCAAAAATGTTCGATATGTAACTCTTTCGTGTGTTCAACACATTCTCAAAAGGTTGTGCATTGTTCAGACTGTTATGGCAAATGATCATTATACTGCAAAATGTGTGTTGAAACTCCCTGAATAGTGAATGACATACTCGTAAACAGCCCCAATTTTCGAAAAATTTCAAACGTGTCTGTTGATTGTGCATATGATTTTTGCTGAAAAAATCAGATTGGCCTATTGAATGTAATTTTAGAGTAACTAGGGCCAGAGAATTATGCTGTGAAAGCTGTAGATGATGTGTAATGAAAATTCGTTCGTTTTATCTCGCGCTTTATCAGTAATATTTTCTTGGGAGAGTTGCTAGAAACTATTTACAAGTTGTGGGAAACAAATTTCTAAAAGAAATTTTGAATAATTTCTTGATGGGATGTCTGAGAGTACACCGTCCAAACGTAAACCAACTGATTTTAATCTCGACGTAACCCAACCGTTAAAATATTTTAGTTGCATTTGTGGATTGAGATAGAGACAATTATGAGACTTTGTCTATGCATAGAAAAGTCGTTTTAGAAATTCATTTCGAAGAGGCACGTACTTGAGACATATGGTCAGGGCAACCATTTTTTAGGCGATAGGTGTGTTCAAAAGAATATTTCAATCCAGGGGCAGCCATAAATATGCCGACGAACCAACATTATCAAAGCTGTTGATTTTTTATTCTTTAGCATCAACAAAAAATATATAATGTGCTGAAAAATGGCTCATGCTGCCCCACTCTCCCATAATTGTACAACTTATCAAAATGTAGGTCATGGACTTCTCCATGATACATAATCAGAAATATACAAAAATCCTCATATATCATCTACTGATGTGCCACACAATCAATGCATTATAAGTGCGATGAAACTAACAACAATTCCTCGGAGAAAATTATTTTCCACAATGGAGCATAAAAATGATTTTTTTTCTATCTCTACCACTTGTTTTTACTTCACCAACGACAACACCCTTGATATACTGAGAAGACCAAGATTTCAGAATATATATGTATAGTAAAAATAAGTAACAAAACTGGATAGAAGCAGTGACTTTCACATTGATATTTAGTCATATTCAGTGCCAATTGTGATGCTTAATTCATCTCCGATGATTTCGGTGCCGTGATACCAATAATTCGTATCCAGAACAACTGCAACAAAAAGACAAATTTCAAAGTTGAATGAAAAGTAATGTTGGGTCTGATTTATCGAAGTTGGCAATCGTATGCCGCAAAAATAAACTGCCTTCAACACGAGAAGCTACCCATCAGCAGTTTTATTGAGATGACGCAATTGGCACATTGGGTGAATATGAAGTATACCTGCTGAAGATTCCTGACTTTGGATAAATTTTCATTCAGGTATGTTCTCATTTTTCCGCTGAAGATCATTATAAAATTTACGTAATGTCTATTATGATTGCATTGATTATTTTTATCAATAATTAAGACAAATGCGTGCCTGCCAACCTCTGGCAGAAAATAGGATCGGCGTTGATGAAAAAGCAGGACATTCTGGGACGACGATCCAAAAATCGGGGACAATATTCAACATCATAAATGGCGACTTTTATCATAGTCATCTTGATTACATCATACTGAGATTGTTCCGCCTTATTTTTCAAATGACAATATTCTCTTAAGTAAAACCGGTTTGTTGCGGACGACGCTTGGACAAGATGAGAGATTGGATTCAACTAAACACTGTCACTACCTTAGACAGTACTGAAAGGAGTGCTACGGGCCGGTTAAGATGAAGTGCAGAATCATCAGATTACTGCACAACATTAATCATTTTCCAAAACAGAATCTTTACACACAAGTAAGTTAATGTTATCTATTTGCATGTATCATACAGGTACACTTAGGCGTGTATAAATAGAGCATTGAAGGGATTATCAAACTGGTATTACATCATGTCTATATACTGATATATACATATTTTATTTGAGTACTCGAGTAATGGACATCATTCAACTTGTACAAGGTTTTGGTCTGAAGGTTCACGTTTTCGCGGATGATATCCAGGTCTATGGATCGTGTTGTCCGACCGATAAATCCAACATTAAAACGCAAATACCCCGCTGTGTAAACGAGATCGACTCTTGGCTCAAGTCAAATAAACTGCGCCTCATCACGCAAAAGACGAAGCTGATGTGGTGTGCCACGAGACAGCGCCTCGACATGCGTTGGAACTTGCACATCGCTCTCGCCTCAGATCCACTTCTACGAACTCGCTTATTGTGCCAAGAACACGTCTAATATCGGACACCAATCGGCTCCTCTCCGTAAAAGCCTCACAAGCGTGGAAGAACCTTCCGTCTTCCGTCACCTCTCAAGGAACTCTATTCAAAGTCGCGGCTAAAGGCTCTTTTCTCACGTGAATGACTGCTGCTGCGTTTTTTTAACGTTTTGCGATTTTTTTGCAACTCATTATTGTGCAAAGGCTTTGAAGTTTTGTGAAAACACATGCCTTTTATAATAAAATTTGTCATTCACTCATTCAATGCCGACACTAATTTTCAGTGAGAATAGGATATAATCCATCTTTGCTGCTAACAGTTCTTCATTGGAAGAGAAATTGTGAAAGAATGAACATGAATGAATGGTGATGCTTGTTGTGCTCGTAGACCGTCACAGCCAGTTTGACATGTAATTTGTAAACGAAGAAGCAACTTACTTGAACAAAAAGCTCTAGCGCAGAATGCGGCTACATTAGTGTGACGACTTATTTCAGATTTGAGTTCACTTAGTTAACCAATGTGAACGTACCTTAACCCTCATTTACCCGTGAGAGGTTCCTGGAGCCCCTTGACATTTTTGATATTGCTAAAAAACTAAAATGGTTACGATTCAACATTTTTGTGACTTTTAGTTTCACCGTATTACTGATAACCTATCCAAATATTTCATCAAATTTGGCCCAAAGGAAAATGAAAAAAAAATTGGTCCATGATATACAACTTATTTTCATTTCAGTGTTTCTATACTTAGTTATAACGTGATGAGTTGTATATCTTTTTACTTCACTGTTACACAATGGCGGGCTATTTAGTTTTATTTCTTTGTCATCTCCACTTTTCTTTCTTCTATTTTCTTCTTATTTTCCTTTAATCTTCCGCTGAGTGACACCTCTGTTGCATACGATCTTTCTCTTCCCTGAAGCTTTGATTAAAAAACTATAATGGGCCCTAAACATACATATGGCCCGAAAAGTTTGTCAATCTTTAAAGAAGTACTTTTTGAAAACCGAGAATTTTTGTCAATTTCTTACAAAATGAAGCATCTTAATCAAATCAAATTACTCAAAGACCATTGACAAAGTATAAATGAGGATAGAATTAACATATTCATTGATACACGATGCATGCACAATGTATGTAATTGCTATATGAATAATATCAATATCGTGCCATAAAAACTACTCACAATAGATTAATAAGCAATATCATATGTTTTATGCTACAAATAGTGCATCCCAAGAATAAAACGGACAGGTTATCATGCTTCACAATACTTTTGACGCATTTGCTTAAGCAGATGTAAAGACACTATTTTCAACTCAATAAGTAACTGAGATTTTAGCAAACTATATATGATTTGCATGTAATTTCAAAAATTTCTACTTGAGGTGTCTTCAGCACGGCTGAGCTATCTCAATGCAATCAAACATATTAAAATTGTCATTCGCAACAGAGGTTGATACATCTAGCTAGTCGCTTGAAAAATATTAATGATGAAGTCTCTGATTTTCCAAAAGTAAACGATAGAACCTCGCTTCTACTGAAACAGCAACGGAAAAATCCATGTCTGGGAAGTTTAGTACTTATTAACAACATGATATACGCTTAAAGGCAGCAATCATCGTCGCTTTATTAGAAATATTGTTTGAGATAAAGCACTTTTTTCAAATTTTATGATTATCAAAACCACTCGACTTGGCTGAATGTTCTTTCATGCACATGTCATGAAAAATGCACCTAAGTAATGTTAATAGCAAATGGATAATAATAAAGCTTTAGTCAGATTCTACTTACTTATATCTCCAGGGTTTACAATTACTGTCAAATTGTTTGGGCAGTCGAATCGACATTCATATGGAGGTTGAAGTGTCCACCTTTTACGTCCTCTAAGTTGAGCTTGCCAAGACGGCATCTTCACATTGTCAAGCTGTCGGAAACAGAAAACAATGAGAGAGCTTGAATCCACACAAGTCCATTATAAACAGAAAAGCAAACGGCCCGGGTCTAAAGCGGGGATGCGGAGTCTTATCAATTTGATAGGACTCCGACTCCAGTTGGCAAGTACAATAGCCTAGTTTTTTAAAAAAGCTGGTAACCTACATCATAGGTCATTATAGGCTTACCTGAACCTATTTTTAGTAATCACTTCTGTATCAATTATCAAAAATTTTCGATGAAAGTTTGAAATATTGCTTTAAGCTGCATGCATGCAACTCGGCTCCTCCCATCTTGTTGATGTGTGCTTCAGACGGTTTTTCTCCAGTCTCTACCATGCAGGCGGTAAATCCCCTATCCTGTTTAAAAAAATATGAGTACACTTTCGATTTTAATATGCGCTTTAAAGGAGCCATCACACACGATTGACGTGAGGGTAAGAGGGTTCTCAAACAAGTAGTATTTCATTTTTGTCTCTGATATGACCTTTGGTGCGTAGATGTGATCGAGGCTATGAAGGCTTGTCTTCTCTACTAAATCACCGAGTGAAAAGACAATCCTTTTTTCACTATCACGGTTCATTCCCTGAACTATTACAAGCTTTGCATGCAGCAGTGTCTCTGTACTTTTGTTTGACGGATAAAGTTGACATCAAGACAGTGACAGCTATGCACGAGGATAGATAATTTGTTTGTGTTATATTTCGGGTCTAGTTATAGGCCGGAGTCCTATCACTTGATAGGACTCCGACTACAGCAAAAATGATAGGACTCCGGGACTCCGACTCCGCATCCCTGGTCTAAAGCGGGTTTACTCGGGCTCATGGAGCCGATTTAAAGATAATTTTCCTTGACCTTTCTTTTGTACTGCCTTTATGCACAATCGAATTTAATCAGTTCGCTTCAGTGAATGACAAGTTCACGAAAATTTTGAACGGCGTTCAGTTGACGTTCATTTTAAAATCGCGAACTCCATTCAGTTTAAGTTCAGCAATTAGTCCATCTCGTTCACTTCACGTTCACCTTTCCGTTCATTTCCTGTTCATTTCATAAGTAATTTTGAAATTTACTTTACTACGCAGTTACCTATCTAAATAATTGAGTCATCGCTTCTTTTACATGTCTAAATATTTCAGTAAGATACTACGAACTAGAATGTCATGCAATTTGGAGAATTCCTGGGTTACAAACTTACATGGCTTAGAGACACCGATACTTTTCCTCTTTGACATACTGGCAATTGTATGAAGGCATACTTGTGCAAATCTGTCTTTCATAGATGGATCAGCACTACAATTTGCAAAGAACAATTCTTAAGCAGGCACACAGTTCTTTGTCATGATATTACTTTAAATTGTCGCTGCTTTAGTCATAAGAATTAGTACTGAAGTTTGCCTTATTGGTCTTCCTGCTGCATTCGTCTGGGTGTTCCAAGTTACTTTATCAGAAGCCAACGTCATCATCTAAAATTTCAAGAATTCTATATTGTGCATGCGGGTCATCATGAGCGTCAGTCATCCGACAGTATGAATCATTCAAACTAGGTAATTTCGGTCAATCATGTGTGAACGTTTAAAGTTAGAAATGAACGGGAGCATTCAACTCCCATTCACCTCCGAAAAATGCGAACGCCGTTCAGTTTAAGTTCACGAGAATCGTGAACCAGTTCAATTGAACGGCGTTCAGTCACACTCTGATTCGCTTTGCAGTCATGACGAACGCCAATATCATTAGACATTGATGGTGAAGACATGAGCTTCCCTGATATACCGGGTACACGTGTAATCTACTTCCTAAGAATGATTATATCACTGGATTTAAAGACCAGCACTTTCTGTGTGCACAGGGAAGGTAGCGAAGAACTATTTGTGTGAGATATGACATAATTTTCCCAGCATTTTGTTGGTGGGATAAGTTATTGATAACTTGGAAAGTCCTTTGCGAGTTACTGTCATAATCGTGATTTGAAAATCAAACGCTTGGATGTTTCGAATTGAAGCGTATACCCGTATTCATGTATTTGTGAATATACATATACTTATCACTATATTCATCAAAAATTGCATTTAATGGTATCTGAATAGCACTTGCAATATGAGAATATGCATTTATGAATACTCATGCCTAAATTCTGATTAGGAAAGCGATTCCATATACACAGTCAATGCTTTCTACAGTTTTCATGAGCTTGAACTAAAATGGGCCGCGGGGCGAACCGAAAAATTCGTCCCCACTTTGCTCACAAGACAGAAAAAGCATCCGGTTTTAGAAAAAAAGAAAATGCAAAAATTTCAAAGACACGTTTCTTCAACTTTCTTGCTTGCCGAGGATCATAGATTAGCTCATCTTCGAAATCAACGAAAATAATTATATGCGCTTATTCAGTGTCGTTTTTCTTGAATGTCAAATTCCAGCTTATATTTTACATCGATCAAAAATGCCACTTTCTCTTAGGACATATATTATTCTATTATGATTATGAAATTAAAGAATGTGCCTAATTTTAACAGACAGCCTCTTCATGTACATGTATGAAGGAAATCAGTGTTTGTATTAGCAAAGATTGGTTTCTGCCTAGTTTCTTTCACTTTATGTTTTTATAAAATCTGTAAATGGCAATCGAATGAGGCACTTACATGAGTGAATTTATGTATGATTTCACTGCGTTCGCACACAAATGACGTTAGCTTATCATTAATTTGATATTCTAGGCTTCGAAAACAGAAAACAAGTGACACGGTGGAGAGTCAATCGCATTCGAATAATCCTTCTTAATCGTCAAAACTTCTTTGAAATAATCAACAATGATATCATCATAATTTGGAAGCTATGTACATGTAAGTACATATGCACATTATCGGAGAAAGTCAACAACAACTTTGATAAAGTGTAAGCCATAACTAGCTTTTCAGTATAATTTTTTTCTTTCAATTGCACTTTATGAATGAGCTAACTGCAAAAGTAAGGACAGGAAGATGTCGGGAAAATAGGACAGAATTTTCTGTCTGTGGAAATATTTGAAACACGAACAAACGGATTTGGAAAAGCGAATCTACTCTTAATGGCCTTCATTAACTTCAAAGCAACTCTAGAAGCTAACTGAGTTTTCCAGTAAAACATCCAAGCATTTTACAAGCAGACAAATTCGGTCGTCTACTTCAAGGGACACTAGAGACAATTTTTTTTGAAATTTTTGGACAATTTCTTGGGCTCAAAAAATCACAGATCACAGAGTTTCCTGGGATTTCCGGACTTGGCCGTCACCTGAAATAGCAGCGCTCAAGCCTTTTCTCATCTTGAACACAATTTGTGACTTTAATTGTAGGTTTGAGTTGTTCGCCAACTATTGATTTAAAATTATGTTTACATCGAATGCCTCAGTAGTTTCGCGCAGAGGTGAGCGCGATTCGGAAAAATCATGTCACGATTACCCGATTATCCAATTATCCGATTCGATTACCATTTGTTAAAGCGATTCCACAATCAAATGAAATGAAATTCAATTCAAATTTATCATCTTAGAACTCCATCAAAAATGTGTACTCCAAATATCAATTCAAATTCAGCTTCTTAAACTAGGGATAATAAAAAATACGAGGGCACTTGCAGCTGACAATTATACAGAAAAAATTCTAAAGAAAATTACATTTATTCGGACATTAGATGTAGAACTTGATTCATACGCCCGATAAAATTTTACTGATGCATTCCATACCAGTAGCGCGAAGTTTAATTGCGAGATCGGTAATAACTTTGAATGCCACGCTACCCTAAAATGTAGATATTTTCGGGTTTGTGGTCACATATCAGCTATCAGGGATACATATATTATAATCAGTTTTAATCATGTTTGATGTTTTCTGATAGATCTGTGAGTTGGTACATAATGTCATTTGGTGAAAACGTTCTGACGCCTCTATTAATGATAGTCTCCTAAATATTTCCATGCATTTTAGGAATTTTTGATGACATTAATCATGTGGAGATATACTAAGCGTGAAGCACATTGACATACCTACAGAATAGCAGGATATTAGGCCTACGTCAATCAACTTTACTAACATGAAGCATTTTATAATTCCTTTTGAATAGCATCATTAAGTATTATCAAGAAATGAAAAGTTAGGTAGGCTTTACAAACAATTTCAAAATTTAGATCTTAGATATATGACAGATATGGACAATATAATAAAAATAGGTAAGACAACATTCAGGCATAGAAAAATGTTCATGTAACGTAGTGGAAGATATCTCGGTGGGAATCATAGTGTCGTAGGTAGCATTAATATTGGACAAGCAACACGAATAACAGTAACACTAAAACCGAAATATTATCACATGAACGAGATAACACGATCATAAGACTCATAGAACCACAACTCATTCACATTTATCACCCACAAATTAACTCCCGTGAAGACGAGTTACAACACTATGATTCCCACCGAGATATCTTCCACTACGTTACATGAACATTTTTCTATGCCTGAATGCTGTCTTACCTATTTTTATCATATTGTCCATATCTGTCATATATCTAAGATCTAAATTTTGAAATTGTTTGTAAAGCCTACCTCCCTTTGTATCCTCTGATGCGGCCTGTGCAGGCGAAAATTTAGGAGATAAACCTATTAACAATAACAAGGCTTTTCATTTCTTGATAATATTTACTAACATGATCTACAGAATCTTGTTTGAATAATGTATCCTATTGATGGATTCTGAGTTATAAAGTAAAATCGACATAAGTAGTGGTTCAAATTCGACGTAGTTCTTTGCTGAACTTCTAGAGCAGTCGAACACTTCATACAAGAGGCGTTATCTTCGCTGATTTTGAAGAACAGCTCTAAAGAACTCGGAGGGCTCAAACTGTCTCTGTCCGCCCGTTCGTCGACATTTAGGTTGTCGTTGCGTTGGTGTCCCTTGTTGGCAGCTCGGGCACTACAAGTGTTCTTAGCGCTGGTTAAAATTTCTTCATTATTTATTCTCCTGTGTGGCTAAATGGCTGTGAGCTGGTGCAACCCCAACATAAAAGTGAGAGGATTTTCCTTCATCAATGACTTACGCACGATTACTATGACGCTGCATAATAGTCCGGCAGCCAGAACGAGTATCTGCAGGGAACGCGGCCGAAAGTGAGACTTTCACAGAATGATGTACACCCTTTGCCTACCTCGAATCGACACGTCTGCCGAGTTCCTCTTCTTGTCATACAGGATCAAAGAAAAACTCATGTAAATCCAATGGGACGCATATTGCAGTTTTTGTCTAAAATGAAATTTTGTATGTTTTATCTGATTAAACGAAAAGTATTAAGCCCAGAGTCATAATTTTTGGCATGGAATGTCTTCGGGTCACCTCCTATGATGTGCATGTGTTTTTATCATGCATCTAATCGGCAATGTATGTGAGAATGTGGTTGAATGTGGATAAAGTTGCTGAAAATGTTTGTGTTTACCGACATTAAGAGACTCGCCAAATCTAAATGTGTTTAGCTTTGTAGACAAGGGTGCATGGAGATGAAAGGAAATGATCCGAAGACATTCCATATCAAAAATTATGACTCTGAGCTTGGTACTTTTCGTTTAATCAGATAAAACATACAAAATTTCATTTTAGCCAAAAACTGCAATATGCGTCCCATTGGATTTACATGTGCTTTTCTTTGATCTTGTCTGACAAGAAGAGGAACTCGGCAGACGTGCCGATTCGAGGTAGGCATAGGGTGTATATCATTTTGTGAAAGTCTCACTTTCGGCCTCGTTTCCTGCAGAAACTCGTTCTGGCTGCCGGACTATAAAGTACACAAAGTGGGATTGTCGGGCGCTTGTTGTCCGAGTGACTGCTGAGCGCGAAGATGCTGCGAGCATTGGTCTTATTGCTGATTAATGCAAGGAAAAAGAAAATGTAATTGTAAAACCGATGAAATTTTGTATCGACGTATTGACCTGAGCAGGAATTTATGCTCATTTGCTGAAAGGGACCCAAGTCACAGTATTCATGACTTACTTCTATCTCGTCTGACAAACACTGGCTTGCCTCGCATTCCTTTTTTGTCGTAAAGACAAAATGAAAAATTCGTTTGTCCCATATGTTTCAAGTATATTATGTAGAAAGTGATTTCTGAATGTAATCTTCTCATGCTCACCACGACCCTGTATTCTTTCTTGCTTATGTTTGATATTTTTACTATTTGATTGTATACCACTGCAACTAAAGTTCAGACTTCTAACCGCCATAGTGATTCCAACAGCGATTTACGGATCGGAAAGCTGGATCCTGAAGAGCAGAGAAAGAGAAAAGCTGAGAGCATTCGAGATGAACTGCCTACGAGTGCTGAACATCCGATGGCAAGACAGAGTACCAAACACACGAGTGAGAGAAATGGCGGTAGGATGTAGAAGTATAGTGAATGTGATCGAAGACCAACAACGAAGATGGTTCGGCCATGTGGAGAGAATGTATGAGAAGAGATGACCCAAGATGATGTTGCACGGGAGAGTGCATGGGACACGGCCAAGGGGCCGCCCTCGAATCAACTGGTGGCAGCAGTTTCGATCAGCCAACAGCCATGTCTCAGCACAAGAAATGCTGCATCAAGCAAGACATCGTGAAAGATGGATATCATTCAGACGTTTAATGTGGGACCCAACCTGACACGCCGTCAGTCGGGACTTAAGTCAAGTAAGTCAAGATTGTTTTTAATCAATTGCAATAACTCGGTGTAAAACTATGATTTTCGTTCGACAAATATAACACTATTCTATTCCATTGTCAGCGATCGAGGTTGAATTAATGATAGGGCAAAATGATTAATTAGAAATCACAAAGTCGGTACACCGATCCAGCCGAATCGCTTTAAAATATCAAACAGCCCGATTGGATTATCTGAACCGATTTTTTGATCCTTTTCCGATTCAAAAATGAAGTTCCGAATTTTCGGACTATTTAGTCCGATTATCCGATTACCACCAGAATATACTTCTTCAGATACCTAATTTTGAAATCACTTCTTTTTGATTAATGCAATAATGAAATTTGCGACCCAAAAGAGATTGTTTGTGACTCCACATACGATATTGTAGAATAAAATATCCTCATTCCAAACCAAATCTGACACCAAGAATCCCAAAGCAAATGTAACATCTGACATGAAATCTAAATTTAACTCTGATTGAAAGCGACAGAAAATCGATCAATGACTATGTAGATAAAATGCGACATCAAAGTAAAATGTTATAGGCCTACTAAAGTGTTAGATGAAAATATGCCGTACTCCCGTATATCCACTGCCGACAAGGACAGTATCATATCTGCCTATCAGAATCTCATCTCTCACAATCAGAATGGTAATGATTATTTATCTGGAACAGGCGAGAGCTGTGGGTATTGGTAGAACAGCAGGGCACTGTACCCAACGACAATACATCGGTAACGTAGAAGTGATGAGGCCACGACAAGACAGGAATAGGCAAGAAGGGTTGAAGCTCAGATTCGGTGAAGGATGAACGCCTGGTAGTGATACGTTATTGGCTTTCTCGTGTATTATACATTCAAAAGATTGAATTAATGTTGATAACATCCTTATATTGAATCCCTTCTTCTCGCTTGCAGGAGCTCGCGAATTAGCTTGTGAGAGCTCATCATCATTGACGAGACTGGCTTCAATCTGTGTAATATATAAAGTTTTTATTAAGGTTGAAATAGTCTCATTTGCTTTGTAGTGCCTTCACATTCGCCAGATCAATGGCGCCTTTGTTTTTGCGACGTCACTTTTGGATTAAAACTGCTCATATTTGTTTCTCAAATTCTAACATGAATTTGTAATTCGCAAAGAGAATTGAGAATCCTGAGAGGATTTTCCAAAGAATTAAATAGCGTCATCTCACTCTGTATACAACATCAAGATCAAATACTAGGATCAACACAGACGTTGCATAATACTATACATGAGTCTTATAAATAGAAATCGGAAGTTTGAAAAATCATTTAGCTTTGTGAGTAAGAAATCAACTTTAATCACGTCGAACTTTCTTACTTCATTGTCGAAAGACACTTTCTATCAAGGTACTTTGAAATAATAAGTTCATGAGTTATCTTATTTATCCTCATAGATCAATTGCAATAACCTCATGCGTGCAATGAACTCAAGTAATTGACTATCTCATACATTGAATACAATGTAGAAATTGAAACTTATTGAACGATAACAATTTTTAATTGACATTGCTAAGAACTTATTCTCTCATCATCCTTACTACTTACTTTTACTTTATCCTTTTAGCGTCTTCGTTTCCCCTATGACTAGAGGGTTTGACGTTTGATCAACCGTCTCCAATGGTTTCGATCCTGGGCGTCCTCTTCTGTCGCACCAATCCTCGTCAGATCATCTTTGACGTTTGCGAGCCAAGTCTTCCTCGGCCTTCCTCGAGGACGCGCTCCTTCCACCACGATGTCCAGTACACGACCAAGTGCTCCTTCTCCGTTTCTCCTCTTCACATGCCCGAACCACCTCAGTCTTTTCTCCGTGATCACTTCTTCCAACGGGCTAATGCCACACCGACATGCCACTTCACTGCTGGAGATGTTATTAGTCAGTGATATGCCGCACATGTAGCGTAGCATTCTCCTGTCGCATGCCCGTAATTGATGTTGCAGTCTTTCTGTCAGATTCCAGGACTCCGCACCGTAGAGCAACACAGATCTCACACAAGTGCTGTATACAGTGGCTCTGCACTTCAGCGGGATATGACAGTTGCGTAGAAGACTGGCAAGCTCTTTCCACTTCTTCCACGCTGATGCAACTCTTGCTTTAACAGCTCGCTCTGATCCGCCGTTGCATGCGAAGAAGTCGCCGAGGTAACAGAAATCGTACACTTCATCCATTTCTTGGTCATCACTCTCATCATAGTCTTCATGAGCGCTGCTTAGCACAGTTGGGGAGCGAGAGCATGTAGGACAGCGGAAATCGACCACGTAACAAATGCTTCTCAAGCCGCTGCAGCGCTTGTGGCACCACTTGTTGCATTGACCACAGAGGACCGAGTTGACGCCAACACCCCTTCCACACACACCGCAAGGATACCTGCCTCCGCGAATGGGTTCGCTGGGTTCCTTTCCGCTCACCATGTATTTGGTCTTCCCGATGTTGACTTTCATACCACACTTTTCCAATCTCTCCTTCCAGTGCCTCTCTCTTCCAGTGTTCTCTCATCATCCAAGTATAAAAATTGAATAACTTAACAAACTTCATGAGAGATTATGCAAATCTCTACGTGTATGTTGCATTCATCTCCATCAAGGAAGTGCAGCTTCCCTTATTGCACATCACGTGAAAGAAGTATGTCTTCTTCGGCTTTTGCAAAACATCTAGGATATTGTGAGAAAAAATTTGAAAGATACTTTGTGTTACAAAACTTGTGACAAGTTTGAACTTCGGAATTACCTTTTCATGCAGTCTATCTACAGTTATACCAGGGGACATTTTCTCAGTCTTGTCGATTTTCTTCAAAGAAAAGACAGCACTAAATGCTCGATCCTTGAGTTCAAACTTACTCTGTGTCGCTCAGAAATATCAAAATAAGCATAAGTGCAAAAGACAATTTTTTGATATCTTCTCTCATAATAGCAGTGAAAATTGCAGATATTTGCGCATAGATCTACGTTCATGAAAGTCCTTCTGTAAGGCTTCAAGCGGCTGAGAGCATAAATTAAAGAATTTAACAACAAGTTAAATTCCAACATTCAAGAAGGGCAGTTGCCGGGATAAACCTCGATTAAATGTTAGATTTCTAGATGTTTTCAAAATATTCATTTAAACGTCAAGCCCCAAGGTCGTCCTGAACGACCTAAAACTCGAAAAAAATTTCCCATTTTCAAATGCTGCATTTTCATGTTACCTATCGATTAACAATTGATTTGAAAAACAAAAATGATCGGTCTAGTTCCTGAGAAAATTCAAAATTTCAAAACTTTTTGAAATTTCCTGAATTGGGCTCATTTGATCATACATTTAAGAAAATTGCGCAATGAAACTTGAAGCATCTCAGCATTCCATAAATACATTCGATCAATTTGAGACCAAAAGCAAAACTATTTGTCAAATATTTTACGAGATAATGTTGAAATTTAAATTTTGGATTTTTTTGACTTGAGATCATTTGAACACCCATTAAAAGCAATTACCATTGAAAACCGATATATTGGAGCACTTCATCAGTGCATGCAATCAATTTGAGACCAAAAGCAAAAACATCGTGCACTGACTTCGGTAAAAGCTTGATTACGATGTACTGGAGTGATCTAAATCAAGAATTGATAATCAATTATGCCATTTCAGATCATGCATTCATCATATTATATACATTAGGCATACTCTCGATTCCATTATGATCATGTCTAGGTCTATGTGTTTAATTTTCACAAATTATATAAGTAAGCAACATTGTAACTTACATTTAAGACATGATTGCGATGCACTACAATTGCTTAGAAGTTAAATACATATTGATAAACAATAGGGTAAAGAAATCGCATAATTCTCGTGCTTTGTCAATGTGAGGCGGCTACTTTGCGTCTCTTTAACTCTGTCAAAAAAGTGTCCGAACTACCTCTTCTTCATGACATCGAACATCCGCCCAACCTGCGCCTTCTGTCTCGCTAACCCGTGTGACGTTTCTCTCCTGATCCTTCTTTTCAGATCCGACCGGCCTGGTGCCAACGTTGGGCCACACTGGACATGAACATGGACATCCACACCGGCCTGGCGCTCTGCCGAGTCGGCCAATGGGTGCTGCTAAATCGTCTTCGCTGCTGGACAGGTCCCTGTCGTGACATGCTGCACAGATGACTTCGGGGAGATTCAGACGATGGAACATATTTCTGACGTGTGTCCTCCAACTAAGTTCCCGGGAGGCATCTCTTCTCTACATTTGTGTGGTGCAGACGCCTCAACGTGGCTTCAGGCGAACTTGTCTCAATTTGACGCCTCCTCTCTGACTTATATATGTATTTTGATATTTGTATTCATGTTCTCTGCTGCACCATTGTGCATGCGAACACAATGTTTACACAACATTAAAGTGCGCAGAGGACATAGTTTTCCATACTCTGTATCGTATAGGCTACATTCGACTTTGTGAGACGAAGTGCGTAAATCATGATTGCTGCACAACATATTGCATACCAAATCATTTTTTCTGCAAATGCAAGTTACGATGTTCTTTATTTACATGTAATGAAACACATAGCCATGATTTCGAGAGTAGCCCTAATGTACATAGGGTGATGCATGCATAACCTGAAATATTACACTTGATGATCACTTTTTGATTGAGATCACTCCACTAAATCGTTATTAAGTTTATACCAAAGTCCGTGCATGAACTAGCACTAAATGTGCAACAGAAGCATTTTCAAAATACTTCACTAGCGCGACATAGTGCAGCAAGCTCATATTCCAGTTTAAAATTTAAAATTCAAATAACGTATTTAAGCTCTTGACTTGTTGTCAATCTTAATTTAGTTGTTTTTTGTCGCTAAGTTGTCGACAAACATGCGATTGCCTGCACGTCAATTTGAGATGGACAATAACTCAATTTTATAGTGTGGTCAAAAGCTCTAAATAGCATTAAAATTCATATTTTTGAATTTTCTCGTAAATTGTCGACCATTTTTTTTGCTTTTGGTCTCAATTGATTGCATGTATTCATAGAATGCTAAGTAGATCGATTTTCATGGGACAATTTTCTTTGATGGATGTTCAATCGATCAATTTCAAATTTTTTTCTCAAGAACCAGTCGATCGCTAAATTTCGTTTCTGCTGCAAATCAACGGTTGATCGATAGGTAACATGAAAATGCAGCATTTGAGAATGGGCAAATTTTTTCGATCTTTAGATCATTCAGGACCGCCGTGCATGAAATAGAGTCATTGCGAGAAACAACGTTCAGGAAAACATGTATGATACTAATCGCTTATCAACCAGAAACCAGACGGCTTAAGGAGAAAACAAGCTCTACTATTGCTGGCTCATGAACTCTAATGCACCAAGATGAAGCTTTTCACTGAAATTCTACGTATATTCTGAACGACTAACATCTCTGCCATCTAACAATTTGACATTGTTGACCCAATAGATATTTGTATATAGCAAGCCTTCAACAATTTCCAAAATGATGACTATTAAATCATTAAGATCAAATCTCAAGGTCAGTGTTGATAATAACAAGGAACACGCGCTTCTTCTGCTCACCCGAAGTTAATGTACATACAGTTCATACTTAAAATTGATGCTTAAGTGATTGTTTCATCAACCGCTGAATTTTGTAACAATTACAATGTGACACTTGGCGTATTAATGTTGTGTAAAGCTAATACCTCCACTGGTCGTTTTACGAATGAATGGTCTTTCTTAACCTTACAATTTGATAACATGTCTTTCAGTCTCATTTTCCGTCATTTCATTCTATTTTGCGCTCACTCTCATGAACAGCAGGGCATGTGGCGAATGGCGATAAATAAAAACTAATTACTGTACTAAATATTTGAAAATACTCCTGCATACAATGCTTGAAATACCGAAGTATGTAATTTTTTTAATAGATAAGTAGTCAAACCGCGGTTAACTTCTTAAAAATTGACCGCCTTGTGAAAATGTCAACCGCAGTAAACCTATGTGCAAAACGTCAAAATTCATCAGCCCACGGTTAGAAAACAAGCCGCCTGAACATCCGTTTTCTGTAATTGGAAGAATACACATTTGAATTTTTCCCTACATTGTCATGCCAGTTCTTAAAACTTTATAAAGCCGACGGATTAATTGACGTTATACATATTACAAAACATTGAAAATTAGACTCTCTAATTGCAACTTCAGCGATCCAGGATATTTATTTGAGTAGTCAGCTTAAAATGCCGACACTGAATTCTCCAATGATTTTAGGTTTACAAAGCACCACGTAAAAAGAAAACCAGCGAGACTGTGATACGTACGTGCAATGGAGCACCATATCCTGGAGATCCCATAAAAATCCAATCTGTTTTACTAGCCTCTGACAGCTGTGGCAGAAAATATGGTCGACCGTAATGCTTTCGTAGTATCTCAGCGGCTTGAAGATCACAATTGCTCCTGAAAAGGATGGATGATGTTCGCATGAACTTGGCGAAATGCCGTAATTGTTCAATAGCAAATTAAGATCGATGCAGATAAATATCCTTGATTCACAGAATTCCTCAGCATAATTTCATGGTCTCTAATAAGCACGAGTATAAGTGGGCATATGTGAGGTCTCCGTGGCACAGTGGTTAAGCGCCTGACCTAGAGATCTTTCGGTCGAGAGTCCGAACCTCGAAAGTGTCACTGGAAGTCGCCAGGAAGGGCATCCGGACAAAAAGTGCCACAGCGCTCCAGATAGTTTGACTATGTCAGCACCGTCTAAGCTTCCAATGTGAGGGAGTAGTGGCCAAGCTTCAATTTCAAACCTGCGATGGCATAATAGTGCAAGTTGTCCATAAAGTTAGCATTCCAGCTGATGAAAATCAAATGAAAACCATAAAGCTTAAGAATTAATGAAAATATCATGATAGCCTTGCATATATTGCGCTTAGGTCTACTTACTCGCAATTTCGATAAAGTACATGTAGAAAGACGGCCATCAATTCTCCACATCCTACAATTATCCACGCACGTAATAAATCACGTGTCACTCGAAACTTCATGAAAAATTGTTAAGAAGCTTCATGCAAGAACGGTTTTCGACGATATTTAAGTAATTAGTTCTGAAATTGAAATATTTACGAATATTCAAATATTGAAAAACGTGACTGCCAAATTCGTAACTTACGATGACTGAGGCATAAACCCTATGCAACATAACAACGAAAGCAACTGTCAGCAATCCTCCATATTAACAGGGACGTGCTCACTAGCTCAGACTCTGGCGTCTCATGGACATATTGTCAGTTACAGGCAGAGCTGGAAAAATTCCACTGAATTTTTTTAATTCCAATTCCAGAGCAGAAATTTCAATTCCAACTCCAATTCCAATTCCAGTCGAAACAGTTCAATTCAATTCCAATTCCATTAAAAGATTCAATTCCGATAATTTCATGTCGCGTATACTCGTAGTGTATTATGCTAATGTATCTGACGTTTGTTCGCTTCAATCGAACCCAAGTGCCCTTATCCTATCCTCGTTGTTCCTGTGTGCGTTCCCTGCGTCGTTCATATGTGCGTTCTCATGTTCATAGTTCACATTTCTTGTGTACATGTATATGTGTAACCGGTCTGCCTACGCCATTTTCTTTTCGTAAACGAGATATTTAATATCTCGTGAAAAAAAGAAAAGAAAATTAACGGTCAGCAAAGAATCAAACGCTGAGAGAGAGAGAGAGATGAGATGCGAATAAATCGATTAATAAACTGACAGAAGAAAGAAATTCAATGTGCGAATAACGTGATTGTTGATGACAGAAAAAACGACGATAAAAATGATATCATGAAAACTGATTAATGGTCCATGTTAAAAAAGGAGATTAAAAAATTCCGTGATAAGAACGAAACGAAGTCGGTCGAAAGCTAGCGGGCAGAGATTAAAGGAAACTCTTTCAATTTTCAAAAGAAAAAGGATTTATCGTCAAGTCTCAAAAATTGGTACAAATTAGAAACGATGAGAAATTGACACAACAACAACTACCAACATCACATACGACATCTTCAGCAGCTGTTAGAAGAACTCCGGGCTCTCGCGGTGTAACTTAACTACAGAAATAACAACAACTGCCCGCCAGCGAACAACAACACAGTAGAGTATGCGGCAACACATCAACGAGCGCGATTGAAGATTGACGGTATAAGTGACATTGATATTCATGATATTTACGATATTATGTTGGTATAAATGAGTCCGATCGAATTGAAGTGAATTCAACATTAAGAAGTGAACTGTGAGTTTAAAGTTTTTCTTTTATCGTTGCGCATTGTATCTACTGAGTCTTAAAAATAAATATTGTTAATTGTTGTGATTGGACGTTGCGATTTAAATTTTTGTACAAATAGATTTATCACAGCTCTATCGAAAAAGTGAAATTGAGGTTTATCAGGGTCAATTCCAATTCCAGTAGATTTGAATATCGTCAATTCCAATTCCAATTCCGACTTTTCCAACTCTGGTTACAGGGGTCTCCCTCAGTCATAGGCACTAGCTCGTAGGAGCCAGGAACCCAACAAGTACCAACCTTGACACCAAGTGGACACCAACCACATCATCACCACTCCAGACACAGCCATCAAGCTACCGCTCTCGGACTTACGTGCTCCCAAAAGGAATCCCATGGACCATGGTGCGGTCTATGCCAGTTCTACGAACCTCCGTGTGCTACAGTGACCCTTTGACCTCTATCGTCGAAGGAAGGACTACTATTAAATACTAAAGTATTTGAAAAGTGATTAATATTTCAGACTACTTTGGCATGGAATGGTGCGATTTTCATGGATGAGTCGCATTGCTTCATGATAAGAAATGATGAATATGTGTCAGAACGCCCATGCGTTATTCATGGAATAGCCTTGGTTATGAAATTATTCGATTTTGCTGAAGCACTGTGATACAGCTAGTCCAGAATCTCTTACAGCCGATTTCCGATGACAGTATCGGGCACTGAATACACGAACAAAAGTTCGAAATACCAAGAAATTATCCATTGTGCCACTGAGAACATTTGTTTATGTAGAAATTGTCAACTTAAAAACTGAACTTGGCGGTCGAATTGTTTTAAAATTCAGATAAACAAAATAAAATACTCGTAGAATTGTTATTACTGCAATATTGTCATTTAAATACTTCACTGAATTCATCAATTTGATGCTACATAACTTACCATCCTACATACCACGGCTCTGATCCTGCACGTCGCTCAGCTCTCTCTTTTGGCATTTGAAACACATCCGCCAAAGTATCAAAGTTCGATCTATAGGGAAAGAATTGGCAGCGCTCAGTCACAGCTTGAAGTGATGGTCCTCTAAAAGTGCGCTTCAGGAAAGTAAAACTGAATTCATCTATGGCGCTCCAATTCTTAGCTGCATCAGTTATAACAACAGGACGCATGGTATAGGCATATCTTCTCTCAAATTCAGAGGGTGACAAGTTTCGTCGCTTTGCAATCTTAATAACGCTACGACAGACTCGGCAATCACTTTTCTTCGTAAACAATATTTTGTCCAAAAACATGTCTCGCAAGAAGTTGTCGACAATACATTCCTTTCCATTTTGCCAGTCATGATAGGCGACTGAATGCGTGAAATATCCTCCAATACAAATAATTGCGACAAAAATAAGAATAAATGAATAAAAAACCGTACGACGTAGGGGATTATATCTGAGTATCGCTCTGAGGTCTTTGTCAGGAATGTCTATTGGGCAACTGAAACGCTCATTCCGAAGAAAGTCTTTCATGAGAAAACACAGCCTCTCCGTGTCATTTCTTCTCGTGTCTCCATCTTGGCTCACAGCCATTACTGAAAGAAAATATAAAATTAGGTCAGTGTATCTATTTTCATTAAGTTTTGACCAGGGAGGAAGACGAAAGGTGTCCGTCAATCGATGAAAGAACACGAAAAGTAGAATATGGAATGACAGGGCAAAAAAACTAATTAAAAGGTATAGAAAAACATATTCATAACTCACAAGCTTCTTTGAAATTGTCAAGCAATAATTTTGAGGAAAGAATCCTCCTTCGACACTTTGTAAAAGATGCAACGAATTCTATAATCTGATAAATCATCTTTAAGCAGTAGACTTTTCGTCCCCTTTACACATTTACTTACTGTGGAATTTCGTCTCTAATTTGTAGAGAATCCATACAAAATCGCGTGTCACTTCCCGTGGCGTGCGACGGGCTCGCAGTTTACGTAGGTATTCTCTAGTCAGTAGATACTATTTTGAAGTATCCAGGATAATTTTAGAGACCATATATTGTCCACTGACGCAAAAGCTACATAAAAATCAATGCATGCGAAATAAATTATTTCATTCCTATTTGAGAAAATGTCACATGGTTTCAATGTGTAAGCTAAAATTAAATGCACTGTATAGTTGAAAAGTCTTATTTGCTACTGTCTATATTGAGATGCGTAAATACTGTAATACTCTTGATGAGTTCAAGCTACGAAAGCACAGCCCAAGTCGACGTCATCTCATCACAGTAGTTTGCTAACCTTCGACTCTGACAATGGGATGCGCTTCTAAACGCCACCTATATGATCATCGTCATGCTGCTTCCTCTTTAACAAATTCATCAGCCGTCAGCCGCTGTCGAATAATAAATAAATATTGTAATGACATTTGATTGGTCATTATAACTCGGTTGTGAGAATGAAAGCGAACCACCATCAGAAAATTTCACGTATTTCAGCTAAACAGGAAACGATCGGTGTGGATTCAAACTTCAGCTGCTTCGTAAAGTAGCTACAATTGCTAAGAGCACAACGATGTCTATTGCCATATTTCTGAAGAAAGATTAGATAGTTGTTCACCGAATACCCTATGCATTATTAGCTAATCTGTTATATACATTATGATGAATGACTTGATCGCTTCACGTCACCAGTATCGGCTGATCTGTGAGTTGATTTAGCTGACTTTCCTAATAATAATAATGGTGTATATTTTCGAAAGAAAACAAAAATCATACATATAAGGTACAAGTAAAGCAAGAAATGGACGAAATGGTGTGTGGGTTAACGCATGAAGCATCAGAAGTGACGGGAGCTAATCTCTTCATTCATGAGTTCAGTTGTAAAAGGGAAGGACATTTCATGCTTCGCAGTTCGACAAAAGGGAACACGAAAATGAGAAGGCTGTCTTCTGTGGGTCATATTGTCATCATCAAGCATCCGGGTGCCACAAATAAGTCTATAAGCACGATTTTCCACTCTTTGCATTTTCCGAGATAACCTAACAGGTGAGGCCACGAAGACAGGAGCACTGTACTCTAGCACTGAGCGAATTAATGCATTGTGATTCTTCAGAAGATCGTCGGTCTTGTAAAGTATTATTCTTCTTAATCACATCATGGACATGATCGTCCCGCGCAAGTCTGTTGTTAATAGTAACTCCAAGAATAGTGACTTTATGGACAATTGGAATGGGCAACTTCATTTCTCCATAATTTTTCTTGCAACATATCAAGACCCTTGATTTACTTTTATTCAAACAGAGCTTATTTTCCTAGCACCATTTTTCAACACCATCAATTTCGGTCAAAATAATGGATTCACTATTACTTGATCTCGATAACGGCACCATAAATTCAAGTCATCAGCATACTGAACAGCGGAGGCATCAATGCCAGTAACCGAGAAGTCAACAACAAACTAAGAAAACAGAGCTGGTCCCAACACTCATACCTGTGGTATCCCTTTACTCATGATAAAAGGTTAAGAAAAAGATCCATTTATTCTTACTAGACAAGTGCGGTCACATAGGTAGCTTTCCAAGCATTTTATGCAACCAGGTGGAAAATACGATGTTCGAAGCTTACGGATCAGGAGAGAATGATTTGTAAAATCAAAAGCCGAGGACAAGTCAAATGAAAAGAGAGCAACATCATTGGACATAGGGTTATCATATTCAAGTAGACTTCTCTCCATGATGTCAATAAGAGCTGTGGACGTTGATTGACCTGGACGAAATCGATGTTGCGCTCTGCCATAAGCCGCCACAAATGAGTTCCACATTTTCTTCAGAACAACGTTCTCCAATATCTTTGCTGGGACAGGTAGAGAACTTATTGGGCGGAATTTATCAATGGAAGGTGGGTTAGTTTTTGGGACCGGAGATATAATAGCGTTTTTCCACATTCTCGGAAAACGTATTTCGCTTTATGGAGGTCATAGTCTTCGCAATGGAACTGTAAGGAAATCAGCTAATTCTTGGTACATTTTAGTAGGTATACCGTGTACATCCTGATCAGAAATCAACATTCCATTCATCGAAATCATCGTCACGTACAACTGCATTATGAGTCTGTTCTTCAAAGTCACTGTCACAAATAGCATCAGCTAAACGATTAGCAAAGAGCTGAGCAGAAGCTTTAGCACCATCAACTGAATAAATCAAATCATCCCATGTCTGTCGCTGACCAGTGCTCCTAGCGACACTTGACCTCTCATTTCGCGTCACGCGAAAAATTTCGTGTCAACGCCAAATCGGTTGATTTAGCTATAAAGTAGCCTATACACCATGGTCACGCTTATCAATCAGCACAAAACATCTGCTACATCATCATTTACATGATAATTACTTTTACTAAGAACTCGTTATTTCATCGATCTAATAGATGTAAGACTATCACGATAAGAAATTGCTGTCAAAAATGCATGTATATGATCATCATGAGGGAATGTTATTATTTATTCAGCATTTAGGTCGCTTCGATGATGGGCCTTCTTTTCTTGAATCATCAATGTGACGTTTCAAAGCCGACCGAACAATCTGATCAGATAATCGTTTTTGTCTCTGGTCCAACTTGCGCTGTTCTGACCGCAATTCCTCCAATTGCTGATCGGACCTCAAAGCTTGACGCTGGGCCTCTTCGAGAAGTTTGTGTAATCTGTCCTTCTCCTTCAGTTTCCTGGTCACCGCTTCTTCATTAGCCTTCATCTCTTCGTCTATTTTCACTTTTCTTTTGTCATTTTTCTTCAACTGTTCAATTTCATGAGATAGCTCTTTTTCCAATGCTTCGGCTTTCTCAGCTTTCTCTTTTTGTCGTCGTTCTTGTAGCATTGCTTGATACTTCGAGTATGCCGCTGCGACACTTTGATTCAGCTTAGGAGTAATCGGGATGGTCGAATTAGTCCTACCCATGCCCTTCACAACAGATTTTGTAACAACCAATGCTCTGATCGTCTCTGGATGAAGGCATCTCCTCTTCTTTGTTACAATATCTGACAGCATCGAGAAGTATCGTTCGACTTCCGCATTCCCATGAGGCAATGTGAATACAGCCTTTACTACCTTAGTGAGCGTCGGGAACTTCTCACAATTGTCCACTTGCAGCCAATGCGTTCTGATTTCATTTGACATATACTGTTCTTGTTGGTCATCGACCTACACTTGACAAAGTCGAATTCGACCGTCAGCTGGGGTTTTTCGGATTTGTCAACAACTGACGGTACATTATCGGCGACCTTCAAAAACCATTTCTCGAAGCTTTTGTTACGCTGCAGTCCCGGTTCGATACCATCTCTTTACTAAACAGGAAACTTTAAAACCAAAAGATCGAATCATGATATCATCGATTCATATTAAATTTCAATTTATTCGGATACCATGTAATTTTTGACAATTTTACAGTGGAGGATTTTCTCAAATTCGTCGCTAGAAAATCACACGTTTTTCGGTCCTGTACCTGACCGGCATGTATCCAGTTTCATCTGTGAATATGAATTATGTTTTGTCTGCTTCAATAACTGATGTCTATCACGTTTGTTTGGTTAATTGGTACTTCTTTCTACGAGCGTGTCATGCAAACTTTGGATTGATAATTGTAATAACATCTCCAAAAACATGATACATTGTCATACATGTTTAATGCTCAATTAACACACACTTCCATCCACCAGGATGCACTTTTTTACACAGACATACAGCTATAAAAGTCCATAATATTGACAAATATAGATATGAGAATTTCGCGTATTCTCATCCTCTGATTTCGCGTCGAAGGCTCTCATTTCGCGTAATTCGCGTCGTCGCTAGGAGCACTGCTGAACTCTACCAGTAACCGTATCAACCAGCTTTTATATTCCTTTTGTAGAATTCTGTAGCTTGTTTACATATTGCTGTTTCGCTTTCATAACTTCCGCTTCAACCTTTGCCTGCAACATCTTGTACGTTTTCCGGTCGTTATTTCTGTAGGCATCCCAACGACCTTGAATCAAACTCTATGCTAATGGCGTAACCCACTCTTTATCTCTGGTTGTTATAATAACCTGTTTCAGGGGAATGCATGCCAGAATAATTTCATTCAATATCGAATTGAATATACTGATCTGTTTATCAATATTTTCATCAATGGGAAGCAATGTGTTCCAATCAATGCTTCTCAACTTTTCACTACACAACACCAAGTTTGATTTTCTGCAATTAAATATATTATGATGCTTGACAGAGGACTGAGGTTGCACTGAGTCAGAAACTGGCGCTATATGTAACGATAAATGATCTGAGTTCCCGATCGATGCATTGTAGACCATCCTACCCGCCAAATAAATCTATGGCAAAGATTCTGAGATGAGTAAATGGTCCAGCACATTCGATCCTCAAGTAGGTTGATTCACAAAGTCACATAAGATTCTCATATATAAATTGATTGAAGTCACCGAGGATGACAAGGTTATGGTTTTGTCTTGAGACAGCAGACATGATGGAGAAGAAAAGTTATTTGACCATGCATTTCACGCAATGCTGATTGAGAGAGGCTTGGGGTATGTACAAACACAAAACATAACATTCACAGCAGGAAACATCAAGATTTCCAATAATTCGGAAAAATCACTGTTAGTATCAGGACATCTGATTGCGCTGAAGGAAATATCGGATCTCACATATATCGCGACACCACCGCCTCTTTGTGTAGTGCGATCAGATCAAACAACATTGAATCCTAGAATTCAATGTTGTTTGACGAGGAGGAAATATCTTCGCTCAACCAAGTTTCCGTCCAACATGTCAAATCGGGCTGAATAGACATGACTGTAGATGCAAAGAATTCAGATTCAGGCATCCAAGATTCAGTGTAACATCAAACTTGCGTCAACAGTGACCAGACAACTAGAAAAGCACGTCCGTTCACCACGAGCGCTCAGTCACAGATTGTCGGTTTTATTACGAATTGAACTGAATGGGTTCTACCTTTTGCTGCAAATATCACAATTCATTTCTGCTTGAAATATTGGATGTTTATAGGTAAAATTATACCTACTCTTTGTCAAAAAATGGTAAATAGTAAGCCGATGGAAATGATATTAGACACTTTCCGAATTGCCCCCACTTTTTAATACTTCTATCATGACTGATACACTGCATCGATATCAACAATTTTCCGTGTCAGAACAGGACATAAGATGAGTATTCGAAATCACATTTAACATGGAAAAATAATCATTTTAGATGAATATCACGAGCAATTCCGCAGCCCAAAAATAGTGAAAAACAGCAAATATTCAATTCTGATGTAAGAAAATTACAATTAACATATAAAACCTTAAAATGACAAAAACGCATTTAAATCATCAACTCTTTAAGTGGATGCCCGTTGACATGTCTCTTGAATGCTTCAAGAGCAACAGACGTGGGAAATATATAAAAATGAAGTTTATTCCACCACTTTGCTGTTCTGTGGAAGAAAGATCTCTTGATATGCTCGGGACCTCGCGCCTCTTAAGGTTGAGATAGCAACGTTGTGTGGAAACTTTGAAAAAAATAAATTAAATAATTTTTATTTCATGCCTTATAGCCAATCCTGCAGGTATGACACGAAATTCCGGGTAATTCATCAACAAAAAATATTTCATGATGCTGAAGTTACAAGTCAATCATGAAGTCCAATCACGAAGTCACTGCACATGTAGTCGGTAGCAATATTCAAATTTTCAATCCTGTCTGATGTCAAACTTCATCCGTGCGTCGTCCCTGCGTGAGGTATAGATATCCGAGCACAATATCTCAAAGCTTCCACACGCTGAAATATCATAACATCGAAATTTGCATTGACACAGAGTGTGAATGGAATAATTAAATTACAAGATAAATAATAATTTAGAATACATGTGCAATTCAAATCGAATTACTAAATTATGCAATTCACAATGCGCTTGCAAAGCTGGTTTTATTAATTATCACACATGAACCAACTTCGACGACATGTCAGTAGTGTGTGAACGGTGGTATAGAACACCTGCCGAAATTAGCTTCATGTGCTAACTGTGTATCTCCTAATAAAGAGCTGATAAGAAAAAGCGGATTACCTACACGACATCGAAATTCAGCAGAATTTTTCATGCTTTCCTATCCTGTCGCACATCAGCGCGCCATGCATCATTCGAGAGCTTGCATCCTCAGCTTCCAAATAAGCCATTATCAATTTATATCTGCTTTCGTGTTTGCTGCCAGTGAACATTGCATGAGAATCGCTCTATTTACAAATTGCAATTATTCAATAACAAATAAGTGAGTGTGATGATCAGTAAGGCACAAATGATAACGAACATTTTCTGAGATTTCTTTTGATGTTTTGCTATAATCAAAATCGGTGAGATATTATTGTTTTGGCTCTCCAGAATCCTTACAATGTAAAGAGTAAGAATGCGTAAGTCTTATTCAAATTAGTTCAGTAGTTCTTGCTCAGACTTTCTCACTACCAACATACATTCATACGAACGAATACGAATATATACAACAAACGAATATATCAACATGGTAGTAAGAAAAATTTAGAAAGATGCTTGAAAACGAATTATTGAAAGGATTTGAATAAAGCTTTCATATTCTTACTATTTACAATTAACTATCGTGATGACACAACACACCTACATCTCTCATGAAAAATTGAGAACATGACATTTTCAGTCATGAAAGCAGTGAACGTCACGGTTTTGTGAAAAATTAACGGTATCACCATCTCTCTCCCAGTCCGTCGATTTCGACTAGCAATAGCCCTACATCAAAAGAAAGCTCAGAAAATGCTCGCTATCATTGTGCCTTCATTATCACACTCACATGTTTGTTATTAAAATTATTTCAATTTGTAAACAGAGAGATTTTCATGTTTTGACCACTGGTAGCAAACACGAAAACAGACACAAATTAATTGGAAGCTGAGGATACAAGCCATCGAATGATGTATGGTGCGTTGATGTGCGACACCATAAGAAAGCATTAAATCAATTTCACTTAAATAATCAGCCTAAATCAGAAGCTATCCTTCTAGTCATCAGTGCAGAGAAGGAGGATGCCAGCTGACGAGTGGTTTTGCAAGGCTGCATGGCAACCAGCTGTCCTAGGTGGAGACCAAAAGTCAATACATCAATAATATTTCAGTGGTCGGTACTCAGCGTTCAACAGCTTAATAGTACAAAGTGCGATCGCAAGTTGTAGCGCGCAATCTCCAACAGGGCGGTTGAAGTTCAGTAATGAATATGCCACATTAAGCAAGCAAGTAAGTATGAACTGTATATCTCACCCAATCATTGATTATGCATAAACCTTGCCTTGACTCTTGTTCTCTCTTGCTTGCTGAAATGTGTGTCACAGCTCTCTTATAGTTCATTTCTGTGTAAAACCCAGCTGTTATCGCTTTCATTGCCTAAAATATACGCTATTTTCATTGTAATGGTTTGGTTCCAGCAGGCTACCTTTATCTGATCTATTTCATCGTGCAGATTTTCATCATGACGATGACAAATTTTTTTATCAAAA
The DNA here is from genome assembly GCA_907163375.1 of Prostheceraeus crozeri. Taxonomy (NCBI): domain Eukaryota; kingdom Metazoa; phylum Platyhelminthes; order Polycladida; family Euryleptidae; genus Prostheceraeus; species Prostheceraeus crozeri. Next base: position 538,537 of record CAJQUW010013011.1, read on the forward strand.
CTGGCTGATAGCAAAATGTATCCATCAGTTTTCTCACGTTTTTGTAGATTTTGAAAGTGCTGTCAGATGTGATGAATTTGGTCACTACAAATTTCTACCTCAGGATTCATTTATAGCAGAGTGTAGTCAGAAGATTCATAGATAAGCTTTTAATGATGATCTAGCTATCATTCAGATCTATAATTTTTATACATGTTTATCACATGTTATCAACCTGTGATAAACATCGTTTCTCAGAGGACGCAAAAATTATGTGTTTTTATCGACGTTAATTATTTCTGAATTTTTTCAAGAAATGTTTGAAAATTCGATTTTTTCAAAAGCTTTCTGAAATTTTTACTTTTTTATTTCCGGATTTCATGATTACAGTCCGTTTCCTAAATCGTTGCACAACCCGAAAAGCTCTTTTATCTCTTGTTTATTCTCATCAAATTTAGCCGTAAGCTGCATAAGCTCATGCAATTGATTACTAAACTTATTCACTTGGTCAGCCGAGACACTTGCTTGGTTTAGGAAAGTGTGGTGTGCCTAAATAAATGAAGTAATTAGTGATTAGAAAAATTGTTCATGATCATATCATAGCAGATCATGTCATTGTTGTCATGCCATAGCTGCACCGTTTCCTGTCATCATTGAATGAGTTGCTAAAAGTCTTGTCGATTCACTTATCGGGCTCAGTAACTACGACGTGAAGAGATTGCTATTGTTTGTGAACAGGTGGCGAGTCTCAGTCTGACGCCAAAGCTTTTGTGTGCTCGCAAATCAAGGATTCGAAATCCTGACCTTCACCGAGGGAAATGATGACTCACCAGATGTCTGAGTGTGTGAACAAAGCGAATTTTAAGTTTGCCACTGAACGGATGGGCAGATCGTGATAAAACGTACATATTCTAGGAGCTGATGACACCAGCATTCTTTTAAACCCAAACTCGAAAGCTCCAGCGTTAATGCAGCAAAAGTTATTTATGCTGTGTGCAATTGACCGCTAAAAACATTTTTCACGCGAAAGTTAGCGGAAAATCAAGCAAGCATGTTAATTGAGCAGGACTGTACCAAATGCTGTCGAAATTCGAAAAAAAATTATATCATCTGAAAGCTTAACACGAGCCTGATTGAATAGCGATAATCTTTATTTTCTGTTTTGCGCAGCTTAGTCAGTAGGTATCGGTGAATGAATTGACCAAAAATTCATACTTTTGTGTCTGCTGACCACAACTGACCAGACACACCCCAATCGCTCTGCCAAATCAAAGTGTTGAACAAATCCTTTCACATGGTGTAAAGTTTATTGAAATTGAGGATCTTCATCAATGAAAAGATCATGTCAGACTTTTTTATCAGCATTTTATCGGTAAAACTTATTTGTACCGCATCTTTTTGCACATTCAACCAATCTTAAAATCTCTACATCATGATGAAGCCTAGTGATAGCTGACACTGTCCGTCAGTTTTCATTAAAAAATTCTTTCGTCTTCCTGTTAAAATCCTGCGTCAAAGAAAACGCTCAATTTTCTTTCAGAAGGCCTACTGACCACAGCTGACCACGTAAGAAAGTAAAATGTATGCCAAAATATTCTGTGGAACCCAAGGTTTCATAACGAGTGTGAAGTTAGCGGAACCACCCAACGGAACCATTTTTTATTATAGCTTAATTCTATTCAAAACAGCTGCTAGCTGTCAATTTCAGTCTCCTGATTACGAATCTGAGCACAGATTTTACAAATTCACAGTCGTTTTTGAGAAATTCAAGTTTGAAAATAAAAGTGGTTCCGCTGTGAAGTTCGCGGAACCATCCAGCGGAACCAATTGCTGAGTCTCGCTGATTGACGCAGTTAATCAATTTCTTTTGGTCACTACCCGATCAATTTTGTTGTGCTGATCAAGAATATGTGCCTCATCTTTCAAAACAATGCGGATTTCACCCGGAAATCTGAATTTCACTTTTTCTGCAAGCTTGCTCAAAAATAACTGTGAATTTGTAAAATCTGAGCTCAGATTCGTAATCAGGAGACTGAAATTGACAACATAGCAGCTGTTTTGATTAGAATTAAGCTATAAAAAAATGGTTCCGCTGGGTGTTTCCGCTAACTTCACACACGTGGTTTCATATGGTATATCGTTCACTAAAATTAAACCAGGACTTCAACACGAAAATTACATTTGAAAATAGGTTAACATTCTTGTGCAATTAATTATGAAACGGTCTGTATTTGATGGTGTTTTCTTTAACCTTGGCTCGTAAATAGTTTGCTTCTCGGAGAAACTTCGCGATGGACTTTACCAGCTTTGGAGTTGAAATGCTCATCAACTTATTAATTGAATACTGTTGTATTGCTACAATTGTATAACAAAGGCGCTGTTTCTTGTCGCAAATTTCCATATAGTGAGCATTCTATCATAAAATGATGCAGAGTTGCCACTTTAGAATTATTACATAACTCACATTGATAAGCGCTCCTCATATCTTAATCGATTTCCACAACATCCGGTTACGAAATCTAATTTGCGATTTTTTTGTTCGAAATTTTAATAGCATATTGATGTAATTGTATTCAATATCAAAATTCAGATATGATTTCATAGTATTCACAAAACCAGTTTAGACCACAATGACTTTCTTTTGCTGCAGATATCCATTTTTCTCTGATGCAATGAGTCACTGATATTCTGTAATTCTCAAATGTGCTCTTTTATCAGCCGTTAAATGTTCATCCCATAGATTTTGTAGGCAGAGTTTTGTAAGTAACTGCCTTATTCGCCAACACCATGCATGTCTGCCACCATGGTGATTTGAACTCACCTTGAGATGAATTGTATCATATACTTCTTTTATCAAACTGCATTTAATTTCTCATAATTACTTTTATCCATTAGACTTAGACCTGCCTTCGAGAAATGAACATCCATAAGACACATTCCAAATTCAACAATGAGACAATAACTATGTGTAGTCTGCTTCAGATGATAACATATTTTATAAAATTAATATATTGATATATTGATAAATTTGATCTAAACTTTTTAGATTATTAAAGAAGCTGAATTCGGCACAGTATTTCATTTTTGATAACGCAAGCAATTCAAATATACTCTTTGAAATATCTCCAGTAACTTGTCCAAATTCTTTTAGTTGGTTAGCTGTTAGATAAGAGGCTTGCCTTCCTTTAACAGTCAATTGTTCGAAATGAAATTTGTTACTTTTTTATATCCACACTCGTAAATACCTATATTTGTCAAATACATCCATGGATATCATTTCTTCATAAAGAGGGATGTCAATTCCGTCTTCTTTATCTTGTAGCGATACTGAGTCATGATTTTTGCTTGGTCACAATTAATGCTAAGGCCACTATCTGTACAATATTTGAAATAAAATTTAAACTGACTTTCAAACCATGCATACTTTCGCTCATGAGCAATACATCATCCACATACATGAGCGATGACATTTCCAAATCAAATAGTCAGTCAATCAATCGATCGAATCTTTGTTAACATCTAAAAACTGATTGTCATTTATGAAATGCTAATCAAAGCAACAAGTAAAGTGGAAAGACAATCAAACCAGAGGATAATATTGTAAACAAAAACTGTTGTCTAGTGATCAATTTACCTCCTACAGATATCATTAGCTCGATTCCTTTTGTGTAGGCCTACTTCGACAATGCTCATCTTCAAATTGGACACGCTATATTGTTAGCTTTGGCAAATGAAAAGATCAACTTAAAGTCTTGACTTATAGTCTAAAGGCCTCATCAATTGGTTTATTGAAAACGTAGGGTTGACGATTATATTGAAATGTGAAGATCTTACATCCATCGCGTACGGATTTCTGGTGAGTTCATCTTTTGGTCAATCTGTCGTACTTTTAGACGGAAAACAGTTCTGCTATTAATTTCTCAATCGCGGGATTTTGACTCTCCATTCCCGGAATTGGAATCCGTAGAAAACAGTAGTAACATAAATTCCTTGACAGCAAATTGCCTAGCATGTTTTCTTCTCAGAACTTGGTTTTGGTCAAAAGATGACATTATCATTGTTTTGTACTCGGAATAGCTATAGTCTTGGTGCATTGAGCGTTATGTTTGATTTGCCCACACGATAGCATAATGTTAAACCCAGTATTAAACTGTAACCAGCTGACCGCTATGTAAATTTAAATACGTAGGTAAGTACATGAAGTAATTAACAGGTATTTTTATCAGCAATTATTTTGCATGAAATTCAGTTAAATAACAAATCCTCTGCATCATGCTGAGTTTTTGGTGAAGCGTTTTCGCGAAGAGATGCAGAAAACCGTGCTGAAATGGGGTTTAGCTTGTGTTTAGCCATTGATTTCGGACATTTTTTCGAACATTGGTAAATTAAATGGCTTCACTATTGTATACAAAATGCGTGACAAAATGGGGTTTTTAGCCGTTTCTTCATGCTAGGCTCATTCCGTGGACACATGGACGAAGAACTGAACTCACCGCGAATCATTAATTGCCAGATAAATCAAATGCAAATAATCAATTGCAAAAGATTTGAATAAAATTATACTCGTTATTATAAGGAATAATCTTGTGTTACGGCTGTAAGTTAAGGACCGTCAAATATGTCACATTTGCTCTAAAATGAGGTGAACATGATGTGAAGATCACAAATCTTGGTTCCATGCGCGTGCGCCTTCTTATGTGCCTCATATGCTTCATATCTCCAATAGGATAGCTCCATTCCATAGACATGCGATATCAGCACTCAGGTTGATGTTCCATGTCAAAGGATAGCTTCTATATGGTAGAAAAAGTAGTTGACCTGCTGTTCATCAATGAATTCATCTTTTCTTTTTCCTCATTTCGACTTGACAATTTCAAAACTTTAAATGCAATACTTCATTTTTATCCATGCATTCGTAATATTACCAATTTTCTTTCCTAATGACCAGCATTGTTTTAGGCATTTTCATGCTTATTTATTTCTGCCCAGAAATGTTCTAAAAACTATCTAATATACATTTGTGAATTACTAGGTTATGTGTTATTAATTTATTTCTTGAATACCCGTCTTTAGAGGTTAATGAACACTGCTTATAGCATCAACATCCGTATAATACCTGGTCATGCTCTTCTACTTGCTGCACGAACCAATTGAAGTGAACATTCAGGACCAATTCTTTGTGATACTTAATCTCTGCAACTCACTGAAGCCACTTAATCTGCGCTAGGACCATGCTCAAGGCAAACTCTCAACACGGATGTCAATCGGAGTTTCCAGTGCATGCATGCCTGAAGTAAATGAACTTCACTTAAACTAGGATGAACGGACACCATATCCAAATGCTTTGGCATCACAGATGGGTGGCCCTATGTGCATTCTAGCGATCTCAAAAGTGAAGATTGCAGTGATATTATAGGGATTGACCTTGTTATATATCAGGTAATAAATGAATACAAAATCAATTATACAGATCATATTATATCAGATTATTATATCAGATTATACAGACCCGGTTTATATATGAACACTCAAAGGGTCTGCTCAAGTTAATACATTTGTTCTTGATTGTCTACGACTTTTTCTGCATAATGTTTGCTCATTAAATCTAATAAGATTTTAATCCTAAATATTTTTCGTCATATGCCATTTGTTCGGCGTTTATTCACTTATATCAATTTACTTTTAAAAATATAGAAATCCACCGATGTTGTGGAACTCGATAATCTCGGTTATGCAGTCTCTTGCAAAATTTTGAGATCACCTGAAAATGCGGGATATTTACTCATATTTTATGATGCTGTATTATATTTTATTCTGACTGGACATTTGACTGGGTCTTACAAAATTGTGGACCGTAAATTAACGTAACTTACCAGTTTATGTCCCTTAAAATTCAATAGGGAGTCAAATAAACTCTGTTTCTGATAGCTTCCAGCCGACGAGGCATGGAATTTACCAAACCAGTACAGCAGTCTTGGTTGTCCAGACTAACAATGGGCATCTTGCGATTTTGCCAATTGCTTTTTTGGCTCTATAGCTGATACATGGCTCTTCATTATAATCCATGAATTCTCTCTAGGATGGCAGTCTGGAGAATTAAATGATTACCGGAGAACGCTGGCAGAATTTAACCGCAACCGATCTGAGTCGATTTTGCCGCGATGGTAAGGAGAGCCATCATGTATCAGTGTTACACCGTTATGGAAACAAAGTTTGTCTTTAAGAAGGTTGAGGTACGATTTAGTCTTCATTGTCATCACCGCTGACATAGAGACTCAAGCCATCTGTTTCGGTGGGTACATCATGGTCTGAACCACATAGGCTTACCCTCGATGGTGCCTCGACTTTGGTGTTGGGATGTTTCATTCGGGTGCCAACCAAATTAATCGAATGTCGATTCATTTGCCCACACTACTCTACCAATCTTCCACCGAGTAGCGTTTAGCAAATTCTTAACGAGCTTTCGCCATTCTTGTGTTGAGTTTTGGTTTCTTAGCTAGTTTGTAACTCTTGAGACCAAGATCCTGACTGAGTCTTATCGAAAATGTGGATGCCTAATCTTTGATCACAAACAAATGCAGTTCTCTTTTCATCTCCAACAAAGACATTGAATGTTTCTTTATCATTAGTCTCCTCAAAATCCGTTCATTTGTGTGAATCCGACCGTTTCTGTTCACCGATAGATAGGCCTACTCAGCTGCACTGCAATTCGGCTTAGACTCGTCCGTTTCTGCTAGTATTGCTGCCTGCACTCGCACTGTAGGAGTAGTAGACTTTCCTCGACCCATCTCACACCTTGAGACCTTTTTCCTCTGCATTTATTAGTTTTTGTTTATGCTACTAAAGATTTCTAGAACTTCCCACGAGACATGCGAGCAACAAATATAACCGATTTCCTTGTGAAAGGCGTCTCTTATGCAGTTTCAGTAAATCGACTATGTCTTGCAATGCTCTTAAACTGAAAACATGTTGCAAATGTTTCAATACTCGACAGAATTTATAGTGCTCCTAAACTTTCGCAGGAGACTATATAGTAGTCATTCAATTAAGCTCTATTCAAGATTAGAAATTGCTTCTATCCTCATTAGTCTGCAAAGTGGATAGTCGTCAATGTTTGTTATTGACGATGTTTCTTGAATACCAAGCACGCATTTATCCTTCTGTGTGCGTGTAGATCCTGAATTGAACCTAAATCTGAACGGAATGCTCTGACAACACCTTTTTCGTTTTTTTATAATCTGTGTTCACTTGCGTTTTCACCCAAATGTTTCACTTGGAAACATGTGCATTGTGCAGTTCACGCAACTGAAAGTACTGATTAGAATCGTAGCTACGCGGCGATAATTATTTGCATGAATTTATGATCCTGCGAAACCATTTATGAACTGTGATGCGGTTTGTAATGCAATCATCGCAAAAACCCCCGGCAATCCTATCAGCCCAGATAAAAAACTGGTTCTAGACCTTACGTTTCTCAGCTAATTTTCACTTACTCCCCTAGATTTTCAAATATCTCACGAAAAGCTAATCAGAAAACATTATAGGGCCTATGTGTCACGTAACCAGTGAGACTGGTCGGAAGTCTCCGTGTACGTCGATTAGAGGTATGGGGCCTATATGTGACTCGCGACATTATGTGTTTGATTTTGCGTCATTTGAGTTTCAAGAATCAAGTCAAAAAATTTCACTGTTGAGTTCAATTGGAATGTCACAAGACTTCTCAGTATCACTATCAGTGTCAGCATTTGCCATTCTGCTATATTTTCCATCACCAAATGCATTTGCTGATCTTCAATAACAGAGTTTGGCTTTAGATCAAGTTATATCATGTCATAATTATCTAGTGCAGCATGCTTGTGACCTAAGAAAATCATGAGCAGGTCTGAAAACGATTTTCTCTTTTGGACCCTCATATTTGAAATTAGTCTGTATTTTTCCTCGACCAAGACGTTGACGGTGAAACATTTTGGTCTTGTAGGTGCGAAGTGTGATATCTTTGAACCATATTACCGTGACATTGTGATACAGATGCTATATTGACAAGGAAATATTTGTTTATGACACTGATTGAGACGGCAGTTAGCAATACAATGGCTTCTTAATTTCAGATTTCGCTTTATGTAAAGATTCCTGTCAAATTTCGAGGCTACGAGTCTCTAGGGTTCTGCAGGTTCAACACAACAGCAACTTCGATGCAAATTTATTTTACAGAATGTAGAAGGAGCGTGAAAGACTACACGATGCACAAGCGTGGTACGCGCCGTTTTGTTTGCTTTTATTTTGCCTGTTGCTTTTTATCCGCATATCCACTTAGGGCGAATTGGAGATCCTGCTGTATACTCCTTCAATCAGTAGCCAATCAGCTTGTCTTTAAGAGTACGGTCAAGAATGATGTCATTAGCTAGGCATATATTAGGAAACTAGAGGAACTGTTTGTCTGGAAGCGTTTCAAGCACAAGTTGTGATGTCGAATGACACTGTTGATGCTGTAAGTGAATGAATCACGATTCTTTATTAAAGGAGTCATATGCTGAAAGCTTCAAGCCATCTTAAAAAACCACATGTAGAAGATGTAGAAGCAGTCATTTAAAGTATAGGTGGGCTATACAGGGTCGAAAAAAGGTCACATATTCAAATCCATTTGAACACCAGCTTATTTCAATGAGTAGTGTCTCCTGATCATTATGGTGCTAATTTTAATGAAATCCGTGCAAAATTGAATAGATATAGGTAATGACGAAAACAAGAATGGTAAGTCACTGTCAAAATTTCCGCGGGTGATGTATTCTGCGACAGTTCGTACCAAACAATGGCTTCAACAGGAAGGAGCTGCCACTTTCATCTGATTATCTATAAATAGATATGCGGATTCCTAGCATATAAATTAGCATCATTCGTATTTTTTTTTTGAATAATTATATGAGTGGGTCCCAGAATTCCTAAAATTTCAGCCCGTGTGTTGCTACTTTCATTTTCTTCATATGCCTCTGCTGATACCCGTCTGCATGTCAACGCATGATTTCTTTTCAACCTCCACACAATATTTAATTACTGCATCATAGTTTTCAAAATTAGTTTCTGAAATCACAATTATGCTTGCTTATAATTGCGTTAAGATATACGCATACATAGGCCTATTATAGGTTGGTGTTGAATATGGCACCAAAACTCTGTCCAAGGGAAAGACTAAATGTGATATTCGAGTGGCAGGAACGTTCGAAGCAGCATATAAAACGCATGTTTCTGATACAAAAAATTGACTGGGAAATCTATTGCATCTTGCAGATCATCCAGAAGAATGCGATTTATGAATATTCATTAGGTATAGAGTAATAAATTTACAAATGATCATTTTATATAGTTACCAAAATTTTATAGATGCCAGATGAGCTCTCGCATGAGAAACAGGGAAGAGAAGAACAAATCCTTAGAATTGGCGAGTCAAACACTTCATTTTCCTAGGCTTTTTTTAAAAAAATGCCCGATCACAACATCTTCAATAATTATGAAATTATTTCTCTTTCGTCAGTCAATCGAGAACCAAGAAAGTCTGAGTAATGCTGACACATTTGAGGGAAACTGCGAGGGAGAATTGCAAGCTGCACTTCATAAACCTGTAATCTTATCGGAAGAGGCATAAGATGTTCGACTGAAAGTTCTGCATAAGTTGTGAGGCCATCCTGTAAGACTATTCGGTAGCCTAGTATGATAATCGAGCTGCACATGAACCGAGGAGCATTGAGATAATCAAAAGCGGCAATAGGCCAAAGAAAATATTTTCTTTCAAGTAATCATCTGAAGAGGCTGTGTAGCACTGTCATGAAAACTGAAGAATATGCCTGATTCATGTTGGTGCACTCATGCAAGACGTGAGAGGTTCCTAAATTACTATTGATTTGATGAAATAGAGAAGAGTGCACCCATTGGTGTAGATGGCAACCTTAAACTATGAATCGAAGCATTCATCTGCGAATAATTATCAACCACTCCATCGTATACAGACTTAACCGACATTCGGCAACACAATTTCTGTCCAACATTCTATTGATAATGACAATTAACCCAAGCAATGCGCCTTCTCTTCCGGAGATGCCTAACGAAGACCAATGCAGATACAATCGATGCAAATGAGCCTTTCATTGAGTATGAAACAAAAGGGGTTTTCGTACAAAACCATGTCATGAAAAATGTCGTGAACGTTCCTAACAGCACCCTAACCTTGGGACCTTCCTGAAATTTAAACTGGATCATCAGTTAACTCTTGCAGTTACAAAATATTTGGAAGATGCGCTGTTAGTCATGGTATAATAATTAAAATTGGAAAGAGTCAAATATTTCTAAGATTTTAATTATTATTTCTTATCTAAATGTGTAAAATATTCAATTACCATCTAGCAATCATCTTCAGGTACAAAATACGAGGAATTTGAAACTGATATTTACAATGAGATTATATGACATGATACAAAGCAGACCTATTTACGCCTATCCTCCACATACTTCCACTATACCGCAAGTGGCAATTGATTTTCCGGCGATAATTTTCAGGCGTATGCATTGTGGATGTCGCTAAGATAGTTCTTGTCATACCAAATAAATTTCGCTTCATGACTTTCCCTATGACATTTTCATTAAAAACTGAGTTTCAGGACCATCTTGTGATTAAATCATGTAGGCCATGATTAAAATACCGTGGTTATTCTTAGCTCTTTATCGGCAGCCACTCCAGATCTCTCAAAGTGGAGAAGACATGCCGCAAGTGGAGCGACAGAGCTGACGACGACCCATAGACGTACCAGTTGAGCATTTGGAATTCCAAGGCTTGAGCCACGGAGGTTGGTGCTCAAGCCTTGCCCAAAAGAGGAGACTTAACTAGCTTTCCCATAGTAGGTCTATATAACTATATAGTCTGTATATATCTGTATAGGTCTATAGTCATATATCGGTCTTGTAATTGAACGGCATATTGTCCGTATCTGGCTGAGGACATATATTTATATATATTTATTTCTCTATAAGTAGCCTTACACGAATCAGGTCGTCTACCTTGTTATTTGGAAAATGAATATTATGAAGTCCACATGAAAGTGGTCGTTGAGGTGCAAGCACATGGCGTCCACAACGTGTCACAGCATTGATTGTGCGATCGGTGTAGAGCAGTCAAATTATCAGTGTGGCTTGATTCTTGATCACTGTTGGAATTCGAGACTAAAGTCTTGATCTGAAAAATTCTGGAATAGCTACAAACATGGGATGTATTTCAAATTTTGAGAGAAATATTCTTCGTTCAACACAATGCGGAAGTCCAGCACAAGCCTTACCCCTCCAGTTTCATGGATCGATGACATGTTGTTGCACATGAACGTGATTGACCGCACAGTGCATGCGCGCTAGCAGGAGACCATCATCGATGATCGAATAATATTAACATTTGTGATAATCAATTGAAGGTTTGATTGGCCAGTCAGATTAGACAGAAAGTTTACATCTTATAGTAAAATGAACATTCCTATCATTGAATCAGGAACTGGACCAAAATGTGTTGAGATGAAGTTCTTCTGATAAAGCACGATATCATCATTTCAATTTCACAGATCAGGAAATTTTATTTGTGCGCTATGTTTTCTTTTGTTGACCGAATTATGCTATGTTTTTCATTATGTGAACAATATGTTGTTTGAAAATTGCGATAACTAACTATCCTAGTTTGCAATTTGAATTTTTATCAAATATTTATAAATTTCACATTAAGTAAATTGCTAAGCAAAACTTTCAACCATTTCAATGAAATATAGGCCTAAATGCGATAATGAAAAACCTGTTGAAAATGTAAAAATAGGATGAGAGTCTTACCAAAATCTTCATAAGAAAAATAAATCGAGATCCTAAAAGTCACTGAAGGTCTTTGGAAATACTTGATTATGTTTATAGATAATCCTGATAATCCAACAAAATATTCGATGTCAAGCCTCACATGTAACGATCGAAGAATCGTTTATAATATTAATATTCATGTGTCATGAATGTATATGCATCTGTGACGTTTGAGAATTTAAACTTGTCTCTAGCCAACATGATCGAAATAATGTACATTTGGGATTTTAGCCAACATAACAGCTGCTATAATGCATGTATATTGGCAGGTTGTCCCCTCCCCTTCATTAATCATCGTAATTGTTTCGAAAACCCCGTCAAAATGATGTTTAAATATTGCCTATTGTAACGGAGATGTTTTCATGATAGACCCAAATACCTAGTTTTTTACATCCTTAAGTCTCACCTCAATTTTCGGAATCAGTCCTCAAATTTTACAGAAAATTCCTCGAAATCCTTTCTGGAACAACATCAATCCTCTTCCCAATCAATAACATGGACATTTCTATACAAGTAACGTTGTCGTAGTTGTTAATGCTATAAAGCTTCAACAAACTTATGGATTTTGTAAGTACATTATTGTATTGACTTAGACTAGTACTGAAATACTTGCTATAGCACAGAAACCATCAAGAAATAATTCTTTAAAAGTCTCCTGATTGTTGCAGTGCAATATGAACCAACACTTACACCTGCGAGTTCGTGTTTAGGTATTATACACCTCACTACCACCTAATTTTCATATTTTCTGTTATTAGCATACTCAGGTCTACAATTGTGAGTTACTTATATTTTTATTATACTACTACTACCAATTACGTGATGTAATTACCTAGTTATACAGTCCGTTTCATAAATAGTGGATCATTCTAAAATTTGACTAAATAAAACATAAGTATGATACAGAAGGCATTTTCATGTTATTTCATGTCCCTAATATATTTAAATGTCCTTATATAATCTGATAAGCTATGATACAGTAACGGTTCTTAAGAAGCTAATATTTTGTGGCCCTACCCTTATTGTCAATGACATTACCAATTCGTCTAGGCATTGATTCGATGATATCGTTGATTTTTGACTGATCTAACTTTCTCCACTCTCTTTTTAACAGTGACGTAAGTTGTGATACGCCATCTGTGGGTAGCAGTGAACGACGAACGTTACGTTTTAGAATAATCCATACATTTTCTATGGGATTCAGATCAGGAGAACGAGATGGCCAAGATAATGTCCCAAGCCCTAATTGAGACTTGCATAAGTTGACTCTACTACTCCTGTGACACGTAGCATTATCATCCACAAATAACCAAGTCGATGGATCACCAAGTTGATCTGTCATTTGGCCAATGTTCATTCGTAAAACATTCACATAGCGTTCAGCATTCATGGTTCCTTGCTGCATGTGAAGTTCAGAGCGTCTATTGGTCCAAATGCCAGCCCAAATCAGTAGAGTCGCACCACCTTGTACCCGGGGAATGTCTCGGAATTTCCTGATCAGATTTTGTCCATAACCTCAATCGACCATCACTATCCTTCAGACGGACTGATGCCTCATCAGACCAGACAACCCGATCCCATTGATTTCGCCAGTGACAATGACTCATTGCCCATCTGAGACGTCTTTTTGTATGCTGATCTGATAATTCGATCTGAGAGGGCCTCTTACAGCTCTTGAAATTCGACTCAATAAGTCTTCTACGAATAGTGGACTTAGAAATAGACGAGTCTAGTGCAGCCATCTCAGTTAACGAGAGACTTGGATCAACTTTAACAAATCTCAAAATTAGGCGGTCTCTACGTTTGGATGTTTTGCGTGGACGGCCAGAGCCCTCTTTACGACAGAGTCGAAAATCATCATTATGCCATCGATGCACATTTGTGTAAGGGACATTTAGTCGCTTGCTTGTAGCTCGCAAAGAAAACCCTAGTTCTAGCAAGGCTGACACTTTGCCTTTTGTGAATGCGATCTCGTTATTGTTCATTTGTGCTTTGTATTTTTTTCAACCGGTAAGAGATAGATTTCTAGCTGAAAGCAATCAGGAGTGCTGCCAACGCCACCACAACGAAGTCAGGAAGCTATGGAACATGAAGTCCAGTTAATCACATGTAGCAGTTACATTATTGTTGATGAATAATGGTGGTATACTGGCTCTGATTGACCGATTTTCTTTATTTTTGTTTTGCTTGATAGCTTTTGGCTTGTAGAACAACATATTACATAACAAAGGAAACAAATGTAATTTTATAAGAGTGAGGTATGATTTTGTGTAACATTGCTAAATGAAGATCAAATTATCTACTACTTTTCTATCTATAACAGGAAAACAACTCAATATTCATGCTTGAAATTTCCAACAATGATATTAGTAAGCACAACTGACATATCTTCCAAATTTCAGAGAAATTCGTTCAAGTTTGGCGGAGTTAGACAAAGCTGAAGTTAAGGCGATGTTTAAAGGTGATCCATTTTTTATGAAACAATCCGTAATTCCTGTATCATCCCCACTTTTCTTCTATTTTCTGCTTCTTTGCCTATGATCTTATGCTGACGGACACCTTTGGTGCATAGACTCGTTCTCTTACCTCAGGCTTTGATTTAGACAATGCAGGTTCTGCCAGATATTTCTTACATTCAAGTGATAGCACCTGACATAACTCAATTTTGCACGGCATGACTGCAGTTTTCTTGATTGACTAGTAGGTTGTTCACATTAAATCTCAAGTTCTTTCTTTATGCGGCATTTTCATTGCTGAACTTCGGCCGACCCACTGGAGATGGCATGCCACAGTTTTCGCTCACGCATTGCGCCGTTCAATTCGTGCATGTTGAGTCCGGTCCATTTCATGATGTTGTTGACATACTGCGTCCTGGGCCTTCCTCTGCGCCGGCTGCCCTCCATGTTGCCTTGCAGGACAGTTCTCGTTAGAAGGCATCCGCCCTCCCTGCATTGATGACCGTAGAATTTTGTTTGGACCCGGGAATCGCCCTTAAGCGAAATAGCCGATTAGCCCTTAAATAGCCCGGGAATGCCATTTTGTGATTTTTTGCCACTAAGTTAAATGAGCAATATTCCTTTATTTCAACTGCTACTATTGTGACTTTTACTGATCCCACCATTTTTGTTATATTTCTTCGAATATTAATTGAAATATACAATATGATTGCACATTTAGATGAAATACTTACGAGTACATGAATTTTCTTCGTTTCCATGTGACTGTAAATGATATCTGTGAGGCGATGGTCATGTCGTTGGCGCGTCGCTAACAATGAATTCGCTAATGATGAAGCACTGCAAATAAGTAATGTTGCATCTTACAAAACCAGTATGTGGCTATTCACGTCGAAGTCGATGGGTTGACTATAAACTAATTCGTATATGCACGTATAAACTCGCAAAAAATTGTCTTTGTTTCTTAACGAGCCTACATACAATTTTGCAACAGACTCGTATTAAGGGAAATTGGCACATTATGATGTAATTAAAGTTGCGAGTTTTAGACACTCAAAAGTCATATCTTAATCGTCGTTTATCTTCACGTTACAAATTTCATAAGTTGTAAGATATTTTGCGAGTGCAAAACCTTTTGAGAAATAATAGCTTAATTTAACAGTACAGGTTACTCCTACGCTTATAAACATGAAAATATAGATAGCTTAAAATATGAAAGGAGTTTCATGCAGCGATGTTTAAAATTGCCTACATCGGTTGTAAATGACCGTAAGACAAAAGCATGCCAGTCATGTTTGACGTTAAAATTTGTCAAGCTTTAACTTAGGCAAAAGTTATTTGAAGGTATTTAAAATGTAACTTCGCTCTGTTTTCATCTCTATGTCTTTGCATCTTGTCATACTTTTTTCAGGTAGGGCATGTCAGATAAAGATTCAGGCGACGGCAGTGAGGAACCTGCTGTCATGGAGACAGAAGATGTCGACGAGGATTCAAAAGATTCAGCATCCATAGATGATTTGGATTACCCTTGCCCCAGTACTCCAGTACAGGATGAACCCGAATACGAGGAATGCGTGGATGGAAGAGGTGAACTTCCGGAGGAGAAAAGTGCTTCATTCAATCTCAATGTCTCAAATTTCCTTCAACCAGGAGTAAAATCAGTTGCTGTTGCTGATGAGGTGCCGGAGGAAGCGCTTGACTATGAAGATGACCTTGACGACCAACCAATGATGGGTGGATCTACAAGTCGCATAAATTTCAGGCGTGCAGCTAGTCGTGGTGGCGAGGAAGAAGAAGACGAGGAGGATGAAGATGAAGATTTTGACGAGTACACCGACGGTGCTGTGAAGCGAAAAGACAGTAGAAAAGGAAGTTTAGAAGAAGTTGACGATGAGGTGTTGGAAGATGGAGAGGATGACGAAAGTTCCAGAGATGGAGAAATCTCCGTTGAAGAAAAAGAAGAAGAGGAGGTCGAAGAAGGCGAGCTGGTTTCATCTGAAGAAGAAATAGAGGAAGGAGAAGAAAAGGAAAGCGATAAGAATGAGGATGAAGAAATTGAAGATGAGCAGGACAAAGAACCGGTCAAAGAAGAGATTGAAAAGGAAAAGGGAAGTGTAAAAGAAGAAAAGGAAGACTCCGATTCCCCTGTCATTATAGACGTAACTGTAGAACCGCAGAAGGAAGAGACTGAAGCTAAGCGCCCTAATGAAAAAAATAGATCTATATTGCGGACATCAATGGCACTTGGTCTTGCGAAGCCTCTTTTACCTCCACCTATTGCCCCCCGCGCACCGTCTTCAAAGCTTGTTTTTCGCCACAGCGACGAAGAGGATGACGATGATGCTGGACATGGAATGATGCACGTTTTACCCGCACACCCTACCCCACCAACTCCACGAGCAGAAGAAAGGAAGGATGAAACTCCTTGGGAGAGAGGACTTCGTCTTGCTAAAGAAGTAAGTTTCATATTTCGTTTTACTGCATATTTATTATCACCACACCATTCCTCATAAAAATCAAGCAGAATCGCAACCGCTAATCATTTATAATGCAAATCTAGATTGTTTTTGTAAATAGAATAATTAAATATTGATTTACATCCTCAGTTGAAAAATGGAAACAGACTTGAATAGCTGCTACTTCATCAAATATCAGGAATCGTCAGCACGCCTAGTTTACATCGCTCAACATCGACACAACTGGCAAATTAGGTTTACAAAAAGCAGTCATTAATTAATTATTGCAGGCGCACTAACTTAGGCGATTTGCCAGTAGCGTGTTAAAGTGATATTTTATGAATGCCCGTCGAAATTTCTCTAACTTCTAATTGCAAATCTCAAATTAACCCGGGCATGGCTGCAACTTTAAATAGGGAGTTGTGTCGATGTTGAGAGATGTAAACTGTGCCTGCTGATGATTCCTGATATTGGATGAAATAGCAGGGCAATCCCACACAAGCATCAACCTCGACGTTGAAAATTTTAATTGAGATTTCGATGATTTTGTTAATCAATTATGTCGACTTATACCCAAAATCACTATAAATTGATAATTAATGTTATCTACAAGCGCTCTATTCGAAATTAGAGGAAATTTTGGCGTTGAAGTAAAAATTGCCCCACAACTATAAAAAACATTGTTATTCACATTTGAAGTATGCACATTTAACATATATCTTAAAATCTTCCACATTTTTCAAAAAAGGATGCAATTTATTTTTAGGTCGTGAAGTTTGATTTTCCGTATCTGCCATAGATTTCATAGGAATGTCAACTGAAAATAGTGATTAAGTCGCGAGCGTACGCTACGCTAAAAAAAACTTCCAGTTTATCAGTACCGTTAGCAAAAGCATATCGAAAGTTGATACCTGGGGTATAAAGCGAGTTTTAGCAATGCAATCAATTATCCGTACTGTGGCAATCTAGATCTTCCTGCTCCTTCTCAGATAACAGCAGCCAATGAATGCTACTGAATCAGATTTGATCAGTACGGTAAAAATCATGATTAAAATTGTAACGGCAAGAAAAAGTTTTCTGTTGAATTAGACCAGGGGTCTCCAAAGTACGGCCCGCGGGCCGGATCCGGCCCGCGAGGGGTTTTAATCCGGCCCGCCGAGATCCGGCCCTCCTTCAAAATTATAAAACAAATGTCGAAAGTCAGGCCTTGCCGAAATCATACAAAAACAAATATACTTTATAACCCTTTTAACACGCTTGACAAATCTAGAGCTGAAACAAACGCAAGACGACGCTAATTGATAAGCGCACAAGATAATGATTGTCTGATGAACATTTGAATGCTTTGCTTGTTATTGGAACCACTCATTTTGAACCTCAGTTGGACAAAATTTTGTCAGAAATGAAACAATTTCATATTTCCCCTATTGATCGAAGTTAAAAAGCATGTTAAATGTTGCTGATATTATATGCATTGTAATTATGTACTGAATAAATAACATTTTTTAATTATTAATTCACTGTTTATTTACATTGCATGTATTTTGGTAAAATAAATAATTTAGAACCTTGGCCCGCGAAGCTTTAAAAATTCAGCAATGTGGCCCTCCGCTGGAAAACTTTGGAGACCCCTGAATTAGACCGTTTTATAATAATTGAATAAAAAAGTCAACCCATTTTCATTTTCTAACGTAATTTTCGCATTGAAACTGTGGTTCAATTGTAGCAAACTATGTACATGTACCACATGAGACCCTATGTTCCATATGTTATTTCAGCATATGCTTTATTTTAATTTCATAGGTGGTCAGCTGTGTGATCAGTTATAATAACCTCATAAAATAAAGTTGGCAGTTATCTAAATTGCATGTTTTTGCGTGTTTTCATCATCTTTGGTCTTGTGTTCCTCAGAATATTCTGATATACAGCAAATTACAAGAAATTTGATCTTTTTTTACTCATCCCTGCCCAACCCAAGGAACGAAGCCGCACTAAGATGCCACGGGTGAGGAAGCTTTCACATACCCACAACTCGCAGCAAGTTAGCAACCTCGAGTGAGAGAGATGGTGCTTCCCGAGACGGACAAGCTCGAGTCCTAGACATTGAGTGCTTCCGCACCGAAGTTCCGCTCACTACTAACTGTGCTATTTTGCCTCCTAATTCTCGCGCAATAAAATCCCTTTTGGAGACGAACTACACGAGAAATTTCATGAATATTGTGCTCATAGCGTGTCAGATTGATAAGCAGCTTTATAGGTCAAGCAGTCATTTGAGCGCCGATTCTCCATTGGTTCTGCCTAGACCTAATCAATAGTTTATCAGTTTGATATTGGATTCTTTTATTTTTCAGAGATTATTTGAAAACCATCTGCAATGTGCAAGATTAATTGTAAACTCAAAGTCCAAATAAGAATTTATGCTTCGAAGATTTGGTGATATGCTCTAGGAAAATTGATATATCAATAAACTAAGCTGCTTTATTCACGTAGAAGAGAATTTTTCAAAATGCTATATCATATATCTCTATATATGCATTTTTTTCATCATAGTTAAAATGTCAATGTCTGACATGTTTTCACTCATCTTTTTTGTTGAGGCTTTGTTTTGTGGATATTATTAGTATAGCAGCTCTGAATCGTAAATTGATACTATTGGTATCATACACCATGATTTTGATATCAAAAGGAAACACTAAGTTTGGGGAACAACGTTTGAATATCCTGAAGTCTCTATTGTCGCCATGTTCTTTAATCCATGTATGGAGAGGGCTGACTGTACTCCCAATGTGGCCGTTTTGACACGTTTCACTTATGACCCCATACACAACCATACTCGTATAGTTTTCATACACTGTCTTACTCAAATTGCAAGTATGTTTGGAAGATTTCTTTAGCGCCACTCCCAATGTGTAAAACTGATGGGATGCGCACAGGCAAGTTAAGGTAGCGATGCATTCTTAAAATTTTGTTATCAAAAGAATCAGATATAAAGGGAATCCGGTAGAAAAATGTTTTAAAATGCTCATCAGCAAAAACGGCTCCGAAATTTTTAATCGAGCCGATATTTTCTATCTAAGGTAACCTTGCCAACCCGTTAGCCATGCGGCTTCGTGTCTTGTTTGAAGATTTTGATATTGTTTTCATGATCATGCAGGAGACTGCAATCGTGCGGTTGCAGCATGTGCCTGGCAGTTGATTGTTGCATTATCAATTCTGAATCTGAATTGGAATCTAAAATTATTTTTATTTAATGCAGGCTCTTATATTCGTCTATATTTGTCTTTTCCTTCAATTAGCTCATACTTGTGGTAAATGTAGGTCATTGGACACACTGCTTTCTGTTATGTGCGTGATATGTAAGATTACATTAGTTAATCTTAATTATTGATAAAACCAGAAAAGATACACCCCAAAAATTAGTGTGCCTTGTCTCACTTACTGTTGAGCAGCTCATACGTACTTTAATTAGATAAATCGAAGCAAATCTATAATGAATAACCAAGCTATAATGCGGCTATACCGGAGAAATGTAATCTACCAAAGTTGGAAACTCTTATATGTAGCTTTCGGAAGGGCTTTGAATGTAACAATTGTTATCTAAATTTTAAATTGTTGGAAAGAATCGGCTTTTCTAGATTTGATCAGCGGGACACTCCTCACTACTATTTCATCGTAATGTTTTCATTTCGGGTGAAACTCATGTTTCACGTAATTTCCTTACGCAGACTGGGTTCAACGTAAAGTTGGTGGAGATTTTAAGGGTGTTATTACATGCAGCTTGATGCAACAGCTAGTCACTAGGTCTGACTTTTTGTCCTTATGAACTGGCAATCCTGCTTTGGTGGGATGGATGTGATGTACACATCCACATTAAGACTTAATGGATGTGGGTGATTCGGGATTGCACTAGTCAAATTCATTCAGTCTATCAATCAGATCAAGTGCATTAGTCAAGTGAGCACTGACATCCTTCAAGAGAGGATTCAAAATAGTCATTAGAAGCCACATTAGCTTTTGAGAGTGAGAAGATAGAGGAATTAGTGCTCGTATTTTCACAGGGATTATCAAAATTTAAGTGAATTTCAATTAGATGATGTCAACTCTCATTCATCATCAATCGATTGTTCAGTAAATCAATTCCAATTAATTGACTGTTCACGAACGCCAATTTCAATTGATTGATTGGAAAGAGCAATTGAATTGCAATCACTTTTTGTTCATCCCTGGTCCGTTCCGTAAGAAGCCATTTACTGTCTACATGCACACTCTTTAGCAAGATTAATGCTACATCACTACAACTGTTGAAATATCTCAGTGTCTGCAGCCACTCAGTTCATTTGATTACAAAAGTATCATACATCATCTGAAAGGTATTGATCTCCTCTCGGGGATTCACTATGATTATTGGCTGCATCTTTGAACGGTTGTCTACCACATAAAAAGTTGTCAAACACAATTACTTTTCTTTAATTGAAAGTTTTGGTATCAAAATCATAGGTTAGAAAAATGAAACGCAGATCAGTGTATAGACAGGAGAAAATACTTCCAGAAGAGTATTTGGACTCATCCACAGGGCAATTATGCGCGTTATTGGATACATACGAAGAAGTGTGCGCCAAGACAGACTCTCTGGCGTTGGCAAAGAGAATTTGTTATAAAGAAATGTAAAAATGGTATTCAATCAGGACGGAAAGAATCACGACATCTCGAAACCGACGTCTGATCAAACTGGCTGGAATTCGCAGATCATCGTCTGCACGAGAGCTTGTGTGTCTGTGGAGCCAAAATGCTTCAATGTGGACTGTACATCGACGTTTGCGTAATTTCATCTTTTGACAGTGCAATACGATCACTGCCCTGGCCTTCCGGCAGCCCTGACTTGAATCCCATAGACCATGTGTTGATTTCCAGGTGGGAAAATCAATAGTCGTTCCACTCCCATAAAAACAATAAGAGAGATGAAACATTGGCTCCTGGCAACATAGCAATTGATGCCACAATCTATTGTTGACTCATTGATAAAGAGCATGAATGATCGCATCTTAACAGTGATCGCAGCTCGTGGAGGTATTACTCGATTCTGATTACCTATTGACTTAAAACATTTTCAAAATATATACATTAGTTATCGCAAAATGTTCTTTCACTTCAACGCATCAAAGAACAAGCATAATATTACATTATAAGACAGGAAAAGAAAGGTAAATTAAATTTCATAAGTGATAATTCCGCATGTGATATTAATTTTGCTAAAGAGTGTATATGTGTACATAGTAAACATACCTGTATACATAGTGATGTCATAACTCATGCTCAATGTTAAAAAGAAAATTAGTTCCGTTAATTAAAAAAATGTAGTTCCGTTAACAATAATCCGTTTATTTGGGAGTAAAGTAACGGAAATTCAATCAATTGTTTGTTTTGACTTCATCTTCAATTAATTGACTGCTATTGTTTTGCAATTTCAATTAGTTGATTAATATAGTTTTCAATTAATAGAATTAATCAATGCTCAGAAATCTCAGTTCCAATTAAATGATTGGAAAGAGCAATTAAATTGCAATCAATTTCCTGATAATCCGAGATTTTCAGATCTATAAAGTTTCATGGGTTTAAATGAGGTGATAGAATGAAAGTCATAAGATTTGTAGTATACATCTTTCCCCGAGGTATATTGATGACATTCTCATTTGACCACGAGTCATGAGGAATCATAAGCGATTCTTGACGCTATGAACGCGATTCATTCCAACATCAATTTCTCAGTAGATCATCCAATGATGAGTATTGTATGAAGAATAGCAATAAAAAATGTATAATAAAAAACAAAACGGAATCTGAAAAATCTAAACAATTGAAAGGCAATTTGCAATATGCCTCTGTTAAGAACGAAAGCGAAGTGCTTCTTTTGTTCGCAAATTCCCTTTATATCTGATTCTTTCGATAACAAAATTTTAAGAATGCATCGTTACCTTAACTTCCCTGTGCGCATCCCATCAGTTTTACACATTGGGAGTGGCGCTAAAGAAATCTTCCAAACATACTTGCAATTTGAGTAAGACAGTGTATGAAAGCTATATGGTTGTGTATGGAGTCATAAGTGAAACGTGTCAAAACGGCCAAATCGGGAGTACAACCCGCTCTCTTCATACACGGATTAAAGAACATGGCCAAAAATTGAGACTCCAGCATATTCAACCATCACCGAAAATTGTTCCCTCAACCTAGTATTTACTTTTCATATCAAGATCATAATGTATGAAATTTAACTATCAAGGTTGGATTTCAATGATAATTTCATCAATGCTACAGTTGACTAGCTGAGACGGAAATGGATTTTTCTGAATTCTGGGTTCAGCCTGTCGGACCACGCTCATGAACAGCGAGTGTTTGCTGACCTAGTTTTGTTTCACTTGTAAGAAATTCATTTCAATTTATCTCAATTGATGTGCTTCTTTTCAACAGCGAATGCAGAAGGCAAAGGAACGTAAAGCAATGGAAAAGGATATGCAGAAGCGTGCCAAGGACCTCAGTATTAAAGAAAAAGAAGCGGAGAATGGCAACGTGAAACCAATTTTGCCCTCTGTAGCCGATTCATTGATTGATGTTACCGTTCGATTCGATGTCGCTGAACCTCGGCAAGATGATATGTTAGCGGAATACTATCTTCGTGCTACCGAGGATCAACATCAAGAGCGCTATCTCCCGGACAACTTGGAGCGTATTGATGCTAAGGAGCTTGCTCTTGCGATGGCAGCCAGGCAGAAGAGAAGTGCACGACGAGCAAAGCGAGACCACGATGGAAAAGGAAGCGGGAGAGGGAGAAGAGAACGTGGACGGCGAAGAGGTTCAAGTTCTTCCCCCAGTCGATCGTCCGGTTCTAGCTCAGGATCCTCAAGGAGCTCTTCACGTTCATCCAGTGGATCTTCTGTCAGTGGGAGGTAAGACAATAGTAGGCGACTAAATTTAGTTTTTGATTTAAACTATCTTGCGCTTTTTCAGCAGCAGCAGTGGTAGTGATACGGGCAGCTCTAGATCACGGTCACGTTCACGATCACGTTCCCGTTCCCGTTCTGCTTCAGCGCATTTAGACGCCCGTCTCGAAAGATGGCGAGGAGGCGGTGGAGGTCGAGGAGATGAGTGGGTCGATCCTTGGGATCGGCGGCATCGAAGGCAAGCCGGACAAGCCCACAGGTTCGTGAATATTGACAAATTTTCGCGCTTACTCAGCATCACATAAGTGCGCTGACCGATATGTAATGAAAGTTGGCTTTAAGCTAAGGAAAATGCCCTTTTTCAAGTTTGGAAACAAGAATTTCAGCCACTCGCTACTGATCGCTGTTCTGTAGATTTAAAGTATGGAAATTGATAACAGTAAAAATCTAATTGGTAAGTTAAGCTTCATACAATATCCAATAAATACACAAATCGTTCGTTTTTTCAGTTAGATACATTTGTCAACTACTCTCTCATTGCCGCACCGTGACCTTGAGGAAATGTGCATTCTGCCCTACTTCAGCATTAGTATTGATAGATCGTTGTTTGCTTGAAATGATCACGTTGGCCTGTCCCTTCCAAACGCATAGAAGTCACATTCTCTGCTCAAGCAAAGCAGATTTTTATGCAAAACTAAAATAATATAAAAAAATTAGTCACAGTTGGATCTAATGCTCGGTGACCATGCATGAAATTCTTCTGGAAATTTGAGATGGATTTTATTGTCTCTAGATTCGTCCAAAAGCACGAAAAATGGTAGGGGCAGAGGGGGCAGGGGTCTATTGTTTACATGCTCATATCCAACATCATTAATGATTCATAAGTCATGGTAATTAATAGACATAATAGCATATCTTTATAATTGTATATGTCTTTGTGTTTGTCACTCATTCCAATCACGGAATCTATAAACAACCCTATGTGCTTCCAAGATCTATCTCTTGTTGAGATAGGAAAAATTGCACACCTGCTGATTAAGCCACGCTTCTGATATGCGCATGAACGGAAATACACAGATTTTTATGCAACTGGTAAATATGAAGGATGTACCGCATACTGAAACTGAATTTACTTTCTTACGTTGGCGGTCACCAAATCAAATTTTGCAATGCTTTGGTCATTTTGTAAAGACGCTTGGACAAACAACAGATTTCCTCTCAATGCATAATGTCCAACTAATCATTTAACATAGTAAGTTGATTTCAATCGACAGATTTTAGGCCGCGAGTAGAACCACTCGACTAGTGTGAATCAAAAGTTTGTGGAGATAAAATAATCAATTCTTTCCAGGAATTTGAAACTCTGAATAAACATAGATGCTCTCCTGAAAGAAGTCTATGAATCTTGACGGAAGTCTTATTTTAGGAATAACGTGGCCACATAATTTTTTTATATGATGATCACCTCAAGCGATGACAAGTCATGTTGGATTTAGCTTTTTTCGACCCAATAATAATTATTATTACATATCTTCGTCAAATACTAATGGCGGCAATGACGATCGAGAGTACATCAGATATCATGAATGGACGGTAAAATTCACAAAACCGCTCTTGTGCAAGGCAGAACGCCTTTTTCGTCTAATGCAAATACCGTATTTCTTCGAACAATGGCCGCCCTCGAATAGTAGCCGCACCTCTGTATGAAAGTTTGTTATGGTAGCCGCCCTCGAATAGCAGCCACGGCTACTATTCGAGACAACGGTTCTACCGAACTTAGCAATGGCACACCCATTTCCTAAATATCAAAGGCTTAATGTAGATGTACAAATGCCTGTATCTTGCCTATTTCTACATTGTTAGGCCTAACGGTTATAACATTAAGGCCTACATTACAGTGTACAATTATACCAGCTACATGTACATGTTAAAAATAAGATGAGGCCTATTTTGTGACCATCTTAAGATTCGAAATTTGAACTAGGTATGCTGGTAATTTACGCAGGCCTACAAGCATTAAACGACTTAAATTACATGCCTATATAGGTCTTACTCTGATCCCAAATTTAATTCCCGCAAATCTAAATTCTTTGAAGCAAAAGGGAGGCACTGGATGTGAAAGATAAACATGTTTATTTCCATGTAAAAATCTGATAATTACAAAACTTAACGATTATGAAGAAACCAGAGACGTGCGACTACATGAGTCGAATATACAAAGTCGAGTACCCAGAATGTACAGTTTTTAATAATGGCGGCAGCTATTATTCGAAGAAAAACGGTATTTCAAGTTTACGCATTGCAACTCCACTTTTCCGGATTTTTTGCTGCTAATTGCTAATAGAGGTCCCCTGGGTTCAGCAGGCGTGACATTCCAATGTGTCTAACATGCCGTTGAATGTCTTACTGAGTTCAAAAAAGTAGTCAAATGATTATGGGTTCTAGTACAGTGTTCTTGATAAGCTTTACACAGCCATGATCAATCCAACTTTAAAGGCGTGTAATGTCATTGGTGGGCAATACGATATGAACATTCTAGTATTCAGAGCAGACTTTTAGGAATGTCGCATAAAGCAGCCCGACAAAATGAAAGGTGACCATAAACAAAGTATGCTTTGACTTTCCAAACAACTATACCTTTATTACCATTCGTTTTCAGCTATGATCGCCAATCATATTATTTCTGTGTAATGAAAATATACCATTTTTAGTGAAATATACTTAGGCCTACACCGTCAATAGATCAAGTCATCCGTTTTTCGATTTACAGTGCTACCATGCTACTTTTACTGCTCTGAGCAATGAAATTGAAATTAGATTGCATGCAGCATCGATGTATTCCAAATAACAAAAGACCGAAGAAAGCAGTTTCGTCATGCAAAGCTTCTTGTATATCAAAACTTAGATGGGGTCTATGGTCTATACATTAGACATAGCAAGTTTTGATTTAAGCATTATACACTCGAATTACAGCAGCTGGTTAGTCCAACAGTATCTTAAGTACGATGAAAGCTAAAATATCTAGATTACAGTCAATACTTCAAAAAACATCAAGACAGAATGAGTTCTATGTTCAGTCATAGTCCTACTTGAAGTCTGAAGTAACCAGGAATATATGAGGTATATACTGTACATATCTAGCTAATCCCAAAAAACGGCGGTCTTTGTAGTCTGCATTGTTTGACAATCTGTGTGATACAGACAATATCTTGTTGCTTTTCGGTAAATGAATCAACCAGTGTGGAAGTACACGGGTAGAACAAACGAAAGAGAGTAAATCCAATTCAATACAAAATACGAAGAATATATGATTAGAAAATGTAATGGAACAAAAATTTTTGATGATATCATTTTATATCATTTTTCAAAAATAAAATTCTATAATATTACATCATTCTTTCTCAGAATAAAATGATATCATTTCCGATCTTTGAGAAAATATAATGGAACAAAAATTGTTGATGATATCATTTTATATCATTTTTCAAAAATAAAAGGATATTAAATGATATCATTCTTCCTCAGAATATAATGATATCATTTTATCATTGCCGACCTTTGGTTTTCAGACGCTTCACGAGCGACATCATAAGGCAACATATGCTAAAAATGACGACGCTGTATCCCACTTTGCATAATGCCAAAAATATACAACAAGAACTTCCAAACTTGACAATTAGTACATTGTCAATTAGTACATCACTTATACAGATGGGGGTAAGAGGAATTCATCAAATTGCTGTTTTGCGGTTGACCACCAAGCATTTAGCTTTATCTGCAATTATAGAAAGGCTTTTTATCAGCAACTCAGTCACACAAGGCATCTATACCACTCTGAAAGTTATCAGAAGACCTACCATCACTCAAGTGATCAATGTCACGTCATCCATATAGACAAAGGCTTGGGCTTTAGAAAATTTAAGATCTTCCATCGAAATAATGAACAGAAGGGGTCCCTATGCGGAACCCTCGGGAACACCACTAGCAACATGTTTCCAAGGAGTGATGTTATCATTCGAAGCAACACACAGAACAAGATGGGACAGGAAGCTCCTAATGCACCGCATTGTTAAAGGGTTGCAGTCAAATTTGTTCACTATTAATTGTACAGACGTTTGGCATGACTAACCGAGTCATAAGTCTTTTTGAAGTCAACGTCAAGCAGTCGCTCATAATGAGTAGTTTTCCGAAGCATGTTGGAGAATGGTAATAAGTCTGATAGCAATCAAGGCGTTTGTACAACCGCCAAACACTCAAAATTGCCGAGAAACGAAACGATGGTTCAATGAGGGAAGGAGAATCTGGTCTCTGATAAGTCTCTCCTGGAATTTGCTGGAGAAATGCAGAATGGAAATTGGGCGGAAATCATCTTTGCCTGGGCTGTGGAGTGATGTTCGCAGATTTCCAATAACAGGAGTGGCAAGCTCGTCTATAAATGATCGGATAAAATAACCGAGGAATCAGTCAGGACCAACCGAAGTTCACTTCGATCGAATCATGGTCGGAACTTGCTTTTCATAATTTCTTGAAAAATCAGACATTCACCGTGCGACAATCACAAAAGTCATGCAAGTCAGGTGCTGAAAAGGTCGAGAAGAATTTATCGTTACAGTGATGATCAGTCGATTCATAAATGTTCATTCTAGAATTACGATCCTTCACCTGAGAGTTCATATTGTTCCTCAAATCAGAAGTGGAAAAAGAACTGAGATTGCCGTTATTTTCTTTTTTGGCTTTAGAAACAGCGGCAAATCATCGATGATACTCTCTAATCACACTAGTAGCATTTTTTTGAAATTATGTTTTTTGCGGTTTTGGGCTCCTTGAGATCATGCATCTGTCTGACGACATTTCGAGTTACCAAGACCAGTAGAAGCTGAAAGCAAAGAAATGGCTCATTTCTAAATACGCGCATGTCACTTTGTTTCTACAGACGCGCAAGATCTATAATTGCTAAGGTATATACAGTGTATATTAATATACATTAATTGCTAAGGTCTGGAGGCTATCTCTTATAGATAGCAAATAAAAAGTTTTTTTCGTTTTTCTCAAAACTCTAGTTATTCGACTTGTGCGTTCAGAGAGCGTCATCGACGAAATTGTACTTTAAAAAAGGGACTGTCACAGTTTCCTTTGCTAAGAGTCTTATCTCTTGAAAGAGATGATCATCATCATGGCATTAAGATGTCAGATAAAAGGATCAGAGGAAGAAGATTTCATCTCCTTCCTTGGATTGGCGGCTACGAAAGACGTCATGGAAACCGTATATGCAATCCATCAGTAAACAGGCAGCTGAACGCATTGGCAGTCTCTATCTTGCTAGCAGCTATCTTCCACCACAGACAGTCTACTATCTTTACAAGTCCACTATTCGAACTCTGACGGAGTATTATTGTCATCTGTGGGCAGGCGCCCCACAAACGTATCTTAACCTCCTTGAACGGGTTGAGAAACGTGTCAAGAATCTCATGGGTGAAAAACTTGCTAGCAAGTTGCAGCTGCTCTCCGTCAGACGTGATGTTGCTTCACTCAGTCTCTTCTACAGATGCTAATTCAGTAGAGGCAGCTCTGCAGTAAATGAGTGCGTACCCAAAACTAAGATCTTCTCCAGAAGCACACGCAGAGCTAATGCACTCACGTGCTATCATGTGAGCTTAGAACGCGCACGCATTGTGAGTCGCTCGAAAAGCTATTTCGTTCGGACGGCGCAGCTTTGTAATCACCTTCCCCAGACCACTTTCCCTGACCAATACAATCTTGATACTTTCAAGAGGAGTGCGAACAGCTCAATCAGATTAGAAGATATGTTTTTTCGTTTATTTATTTAAAATAATACAATTTATTACTTTTTCATTGAGTAAACCCTAGCTTCGTTCATGGCTCATAGCTGTGCTAGGGGTGAAAATTCTGTAAAACGATCTCGAGCATCAGACATACTTTTCAAAATTGATTTAAAACCTAGCTTAAAAAATTTCATGAAAATGAACTACATGTAGGTTCGACATGATAATCCGGTGCCGGTGGATTGTTGCTATATGATTGTCTCCGTGGCATAGTGGTCTTCTTGGCCTAGTGATCTTTTGGCCAAGTGGTCGAGCCCTGAAAGTATCACCAGAAGTGGGCATGAAGGGCATCCGAACTAAAAGTGCCACAACGCTCCAGAAAAGTCTGTCAGCGCCGTCAAAGCCTCCAGTAATGGGGAGTAGTGAAGTTGAAGCTTCATAAAGTTCTTTCATTTTTTTTCATCCCCCGAACCCCCGCCCCCCCCCCCCCACCTATATCTATTTTCCACAGGAGTAACCCTGCATTGCTGAATTAGAAGAGCTTCACTCCGTGCAACGGTTCTTGTATTCCTCGACATCTGTTTGTTGCTTGAAGGGATCGTGAGTGAGATTACCACATTTGCAGACATTAACCCGAATGGATGACTTGGTCGTCTGGGTTTCCCAATTTCAACAGTCCCTCGTCTGAGATAATGCGTGAAGGTGAAGGTGAAGGACACACACCGGCCAGCTGTGAGAGATAAGACATTTTCATCGATGGGAAATTTGTTTTTATTTAACTGCCTTAAGTTGAAATTCAGGCAGTGGGAGTCCTTTTATTAGTTCACAAAACAGTCGCCGATGTTATCGCGTCCAGGTATAACGGCTGGCCAACATGTCATTAAGATTCACTGTATCTGTGATAAGGATGGTTTTCATTCAAATAGTTTGCTGTTGACTAACTATAAAATTCGTTTTTTATGCTTGATTTCATTATCCCAACTTTTTCTACCCTTTGCCTTACTCCGTTTCGTGTGTCAAAGCAACGTTTGCGGCATCACCTGTAGCGCGAAGTAGATAATTAGTCTTATATTTTTATCATACTAAAATAATGTTGGCTAAGTGACTAGTGTTATCGGTTAAATTTCAACCAAGCTTGGATGATATTTACCTACTTCAACTAATGATGAATATTGTTAAGCTGCAATAAGGCAGTGCATATTTTTCACAGAATGTTTACCCCTAGCACAGCTATGAGCCATGAACGAAGCTAGGGTTTACTCAATGAAAAAGTAATAAATTGTATTATTTTAAATAAATAAACGAAAAAACATATCTTCTAATCTGATTGAGCTGTTCGCACTCCTCTTGAAAGTATCAAGATTGTATTGGTCAGGGAAAGTGGTCTGGGGAAGGTGATTACAAAGCTGCGCCGTCCGAACGAAATAGCTTTTCGAGCGACTCACAATGCGTGCGCGTTCTAAGCTCACATGATAGCACGTGAGTGCATTAGCTCTGCGTGTGCTTCTGGAGAAGATCTTAGTTTTGGGTACGCACTCATTTACTGCAGAGCTGCCTCTACTGAATTAGTATCTGTAGAAGAGACTGAGTGAAGCAAGTTGCAAGTTTTTCACCCATAAGATTCTGGACACGTTTCTCAACCCGTTCAAGGAGGATGAGATCTGTTTGTGGGGCGCCTGCCCACAGATGACAGCAATACTCCATCAGAGTTCGAACAGTGAACTTATAGCTGCTGGCACGAGAGAGACTACCAATGCGTTGAGCTGCCTGCTTGCTAATGGACTGGATGTACAGTTTCCATAAAAAGTTTTTCGTAACCGCCAATCAAAGGAAAGAGAAGGAATCTTGTTCTCTGATCCTATTATCTGACATCTTAATGCTATGATGATCATCATCTGCTTTAAGTCGTGAGTGTAGAATACCCTGTGTTTTTTAGGGATAAAAGGAAAGAGGCCTATTTTAGCGCCACATTCCGAAACCCTGCGTAAGTCTTCATGAAGAACGTCACATAACCGCTGACGTTGATGAGTGTTCTTAGCTATTCGCTCATTGGAATTGAAGAGTGTCGTGCCATCTGCATGCATCACCAATTTACAAACTAGGCAGTCTGGGAGCTCGTTGATGTACAGCAGAAAAAGGGTGGGTCCCAAAATTTACCCTTGAGGAACTCCTTCATTGACAACCTTGGTGGAAGACTTCCATCTAAGACGACAGATCTGCCGGTCTCTTTGGAAACAAGAAGTTTGTGAAGTTTATCATCAACTCCATAAGACTTAGCTTCCTAAGGAGTCCCAGATGCCAGACCTTATCGAATGCCTTGGAAATATCCAAGGCAGCTGACCTCGTCTCACCTTGTCTGTCAAGAACACGATTCACATGTTCTTTGACATATGAAAGAAGATCTGCAGTTGATTGAGAGTGCCTGAAGCCATCTGATAGAAGGTTCTGAGTTTCAAAGAAGTAAACAATATGTTGGTTGATCACTGTTTCAAAACATCTTGCCTGTAATTGGAAGCAGGCTGATAGGACGGTAACTAGATGGCAGAGATGAGTCAGAACCTTTCTTTGGAACTGAAACCACGTAAGCTACTTTCCAACAAGAGGGAAACTCACCGGTGTATACACACGGTATTTACACGGTGTATAGTTGGGATAAAAGTGGAGAAAGCTCAGGTGAGAGATGCTTGAAGACCGAAACCGGTATGCCATCTGGTTCACTGGACTTAGAACTATCGAGCCATAATATATATCCTTATAGCTAAATTTTCTTGCCATGATGAAAAATCAACATGGCATCAACCCAGCACTCATTTACTATACAATGTGATTCTTAGTAATTTGAACAATTAATTGAAGCATTCCTTATGATTGCTGAAGACATTCTCCAATCTGTAGGTTCATTAATGCAATGTTGTTATGACCATTAGTAGATAAGAACCGTGGGAGCGACGAGGGTCGAAAGTCAAATAATTCTTCTGTTTTTGTATGAAGATAGGATTTTTTATTATGAAAACCCATGATTTATGGAGGTACGCTTCCAGAAGGAGGAAACGAGATTTTGAGTTGAAGGTAGACAAGCTTTCCTCCTGATGTATACGTTAACGTGACAGTAATAACTTGAGCGCCCAGACCATATGCCTTCACTCAGCATTGGAATACTATTTCTGTACCAGACATTTTTTATGTTACAACATTAATTTTCATAAAAGTTGAATTTTTAATTACAATTTTCCGAATTTAAGGCCAAGTGAATGTGCACATGAGAAGTGATTGCTCATGTCGCCTAACCGCCTTACTCAAGGAACTGATTACTATATCCCCTCTCTGTCCAGACCACATTTTCTCGAGAAAAAAGGAGGCATGGTCAACAGTTTCTTGCGTTTCTCATTGCCGGTCAGCCGCTCACATGTTTGAAATTCTGATGCATTAAAATGTCTTGTGTATTTCTTATTTCTTTCTCTGTGAGTACTTTCAATTTTCATATCAGGTGTTGGCCTACCTTGCTTGAAGACTGTTATCTTTTCAGTATATTCCCTTCGGACGAAAGGCGTGGTTATGATCTCATCTGCAGTACTAAACATAATGTCACATCAATCACGAAAAAGCAAATTATGGAATCTACCGAATCTGGGTGTTCGAGTCAGATGTATTACTCTGCATTCATTGGAGAACGCTCATCATCTGATCGCAGTTTTGTTTGAACGTCAGCCACCTGCTACTGTTGACGTAGTGGCCTCTCTGACATAAAGGGAATCCAGGAAAAATTGGGTTGCGCTTCCCCTACTATATTTAGATACCACGCCTCGATCAAGAATCGCGTAGAATTTCATTGCAAAAATTGGAGAAGGCAAAGCATCATGTCTATCGGAAAAGCCAATAATGGCGCGGGCGCGTGCGCTTACTGCCTCACACGCATACAACTCTCTTTCGCTCTGTCTGAACATCAATACTCCGTCTGAACACTCGACCAGCTAGTGTGTCTAATTGTTCGAAGAAAACAGCTGTATGATTCGAGCACGTGCTGCAAAGCTGTTCAATGAGATTGAGCGTCTGCCTTTGAGACGGAAAGCTGTGCACAGCTGTCACGAGAAGCTATCGAATTTAAATGAATGATGACGCTTTTCATTTTTATAATTGTTGGAAAATTATTTTTGAGGATGCGCCGAAGGCCTCGCAGGTACGGAGAAGACGCCACTGTATAATATATATAATAAAAATATGAATATATATATATATATTCCAACACATTTCCTTCTATTGAAACTATTCATTCTATAGTGAACTTCGATCGAGACGAATCTTGCAAAAATAATGATTGCTTTTAGAAAAAAGATGAATGAAATAAACACCTAATGGCAGAATTACATTGAGCCCTACTTATGAATTAACTCAATCCATTCTGGGCTTTGAAGCACTTCCATATCCAGGGTGACCGATTCGCCCCTACCCCCTGGTTCACTTCTAAAACATCGCTCCGAATCATACTTAATTCTTGGTGTATATTTCGTGTGTGACTTTCTAACGGTGCCATTCATTTGATCTCTGTCCGTCATCTACGTAGCAAAATAGCAATTCAAAATCACTGATTTTGACAGATATCTGAAATTTCAACGAATTTGGCAATATATCACCTATATGTTTACTATTTGCAATGACGAGCTGGTTGAATGTGATGGAAATTTACTTTTGAGTAGAAAATGAGATTGATTAGATCGATTTGTGCAGATAGAAGTGCATATATGAAATGTGGAAGATAGTCCTTTCATATTCCAGTGTATCTGTGACATTTCATTCTGCAGTTCTAAATTAACTTCAAATGTGATTATAAAGAGGAAGAACGACTTACAGATACCTAAGGAATTCACGAAAATAACTTTTTATGTTCACCATTACTTAAATTTTTAATAAGTATCTTATGCATGATCTTTGAAATTTTGACTAGAGGTCTGCAGTCGTCGGAAATTTGCCTTCAACACGACACGCATTTTTTTCAGTCGAAACACGAATACGAAGTCCAGCAGCGAAGTCTAACCCGAAGTATATTTTCCGATTAATTCTTTTCTAAAAAAATGAACAGAGCATCAAGGCAATAGTTCACTGGAGGAGACTTACCAGGTAAAGGTACTAATAAAATTAATTTGATGAAAAGTTAGCAGATGCTGTCAAAAAGCTGTAGACATGCAACTGATCTAATATGTAGCAGCTTGTCAAGACGCTCTGGACGCAGAGAAGTCTTTTCATGTTTATGACATATTCCGCTGCTGAAAATGAGCGTTCGCTTGTAGTGAAGGTCGTGTTTGTGTCACGAACGCAGACCTCTACTGCAGACTCATATTCATAGAATGCTGTGTAGCTCATACTGAAAATCGAGACGTTGAAAGCTGTCACACAAAGTGTTAACGAAGGTGACAAATTTCAGACCTTCTAAAGACGTACTTTTCAAAATCCAACGATCATTTGTGAAAAGTTTGAAAATAAGGAAAAAATAGAAGTCACAGAAAGCGCAGGTAAGGCGGCTTAGCTTTGCGAGGACCACTGCAAATTTCATTGTTGCAATCGCAAATATTGCAAATCACTACTACATTATCAGCGTTTTGAGCAACAATGCATATTTTATTTTTGGTGATTTTTAAATACACGTTTATAAGTAATTAAATTTTTTTTACAATATATAATGCTACTTATTTCAGAATCAATGAGGAGCTCATTTTATTGAAAAAATTTAAACTCCTGCTATGATTGGAAAATCCCAACGATTCGTTTATGTACTTTATCAGTTAAGCCGGTGCTATAATCTGTTTACCTTGCATAATGGGTGTGTCTAGACAGCAGTGTGAAAGGCGGTGTATGCTGTTTTCGTCTAATTAGCTTGTCTTATGTGTAGATAATAAATCATTATTCTTATGTGCTGTCTTATTGGGAGATTCAGTCTTCCACCATTTGCTTGTATTCGATTTGCATTAAATCATCTCTATCTACACCCAATTCATCTTCATTAAACGGTGTATCTGGTCTAGGTATCCTGTCAAGGTTCACGATATTCTGCCAACCAACTTATGAGAATGTTCATATTTCAATTCGACAATCCTTTGCTTGATGAAACAGATGGTGCAATATTTATTCAGACCACAATCATTCATGATGAATGTAAAACATGTGAACGGTGAAACAATATGATGCGAACAGTTGTATGCCGCCTTTTTGCAGACAAGAACCGTGGGAGCAACGAGGGACGGAAGCCAAGTATTTTTTATGATGATAGACAGAACGATGACGTCTATGTATGAAAATGTCGTCTAACCAGCAAATCAATCAGCGTCGTTCAAGGGCATGTCCTTAAGTGGGATTTTGCTGGTGTGATTGAGTGTGACAATTTCTGATGCTGTAACCGTGTTACAATATTTTTCCTCACTGACAGTTGCAAAGTGTGACTAGATTATCTTTGTAGATATCTTGACTCATTTTCTATTGGTGCATGTAATTAATTAAGGTCAACATGCATTGACCATCATCAGACAGGCTGATCACGAATTCAAAATTCACATTGACAGTGTTTATAAAAGCAACATAATGAAATATCATAAATGCGACAGGTAGTATTGGGCTTGCATTTTACCAATAGCAATCACTGCAGATATTGACCTGACTGGATACAAGAAATATCGATGCAAACAAATAAAATATGACAATGTAATAGGCAAGGCAATGTAAATTATGACTAGATGAATATGAAAAAGAGTAATACTTCATAGCAATCAGAATTAGAGGGAGACACATTGCGGAAAGCAAACTCAAACTTGTTCATTCACTTAAGACACTTGCATATTAACTATCATTTTCCATACCTTCAAGATGAGTAAATTCTTTTTGAACAAAGATAAAGCGCACCTAGCATTGTGAAAAAATTAAAATGCTGGCAATGAGACCATTTCGCTATCGGCGAGACAGGCAGACACTTAATCTCCAAAATTCGAGAACACATTGATGGTAGTCTTAAAGATGCTGAAATGGCTAAACACGGTCATAGAAATAGCTCTGACAACTTTTAAATCGTTTTCTGAAGGAGGAAGTTGCGCACTGCTGAAAGTTTTGTAATGGAGTAAAAAAATGGTTCTACGATGAAGAGTGAACACAAATATTCAGTTCCAAGTTCGCTGTTATAGCAAATGTCCGCTTTCGGTGGTTTTAGACGTAATTGCAAATAGTTCAAATTGTGTGTACGTAACTCCAAAAATATCTTGTTTTGATCTGTTTCCAATTCAAATTTCTGGTTTTAGGCACAATGGCCAATAGTTCTCCTTTAGTTTGGCAAGCTCCCGATGGATGTATTTAAAGGCTTTGCCTGTCTTGCAAAATATCCTGATAATGTGCTAGGTGTATGGGAGGTGTGCGAGTATTATACACCTAAAGCTAAAGAAGTCCAATCTTATTGAAATTACCCATATACACATAAGAAACGAGACAACTTCTGAATTCGCCTGGCACGCTCGCAGCTGCCACTAGAAAAGGTAGAAATAGAAATGAGTTTCATTACAAAACTGTTATAAAGTAATCATATTAAGTGAGAGTAAAAAGTCTTAAGTTCCGAACACGCTTCAGAATATATTGAACTCTCAGCTCATATTCTTAGAGTGTTAGTGAACATATTAACTAAGACTAGGAGGCTTATTCTAGCATGATCTGTATATTAAAAAACTGTCGATTTTGGGATAAATCTTGTTCTAAATCGACGACCAACATAATTATTTAATGACATGTAGTGGTATTAACTTGGCATTTGAACGTTGCGTTAACTTCGACTTTGAAAATATAAATAGCGGGATGGCGTGTAATCTATCAAACAATTAAAATATCACTTTATACCTTTTAAGACAGTAGGCTATATAAATGCAACAAATAATTCTAGCATAAAATTGTGGTCTGTCTTTTAGATCCTCTTTTTTGCGTGTGTAAAATAGGTGTATACACTATGCACACCCACAAAAGAACATCTAAATTGCGACCACCATCACAAGCATCTTTACATAGACACATGTCAACAGAAAATAACTTAAAAATATTATTACAAACACGCCATGCAAAAATTGCAGAAACACAGAAATACTAATGAACAGCAATTTAAAGTTCGAGCCGATATTATTATGGTAAATAATGTCATCTTGTTTGTCTGTATCATAATTTCATCATCATCTGCTCATGCATTTCATCCATGTGTAAAAATGCACATTCACTGTTCTTTGTTGTCACTGATGATGGTACGTGTATTACGTATTTACGATGAAATCACTGTGGCAGTTTTCTGTAAGTGTATTGTTTCTTTTTCAGGCGCGACGATCGTCGAGGTCGCTCTTCCTCATCCTCCTCCTTCTCTAGTTCCCATTCTTCCGCCAGTAGAGGACGTCGGGGTGGCCCTGTTCCAGGACGTGCTCCCCCTCGTCGACGAGGTCGTCATTCCTCCGTTTCTTCATCCTCCCGCGATTCGCGTAGCCCTAAACCAGGTCGGCGACCAGGAGAAAGCAAGGGTCGACCTTCTGGTGGCGGTGCTCGTTCTCAGCGATTAAGAGCCGGTCCTGTCCCCGCACGACCGAGAGACCCGGCGCCCCCTGCAGCAACAAGAAGACCTGGGGGGAAACCTGACAACCGTCCAGCACGAAGGCGAGACTCATCCTCATCTTCATCCAAGTCATCATCCTCCTCCTCCTCCTCCTCCTCGGCCGATCGCTCTAGGAGCTCGTCCTCCTCCTCTGCCGGCGCCGATGACAAGCGAATGAAGAGACGAAAAGCACCGCAGACACTCGGAGCTGTCGTAGCTGCAAATGCCGCAGCTCTCGGCAAATCCTTGCCCTCTAAACCCTCATCTTCCCGTCCAGTACGTAATCAGCGAGCCGGGGGCACCGCAAATGAGGAAAGACCATCCAGGATGGCACCGCCTCCTCCTCAAGCTCAACCAGGCACAAGCAAAGCACCAGCAGATGGTCAGGCAGAGAGGAAAGTTGTCAACAATGGTACAGCTGCACCTATACGGATGAAGTTAACTCCGAAGAAGGTAAATATCTCATGTTCAACTTCCGCACAGTCCTAGACTTAAAAGTATTATTTTTTTAGGAAAAGTCTTCAAATCCGAAAAGCATGAAACATGCCTAGGTTTCATTATAGATGCTCAAATGCATTGAACTTGAAGTCTTGGCATTTCATTTAATGATTTTTAATGACAGATACCTCCATAGTGCTTGATTTTTCATCGAAGTAACGACTGCATGCATTTCATTATGAAGTTGATAAAGCATATGAAAATTTAAAGTATATTCGATCATCCGCAGTTTTATTAATGGTATATTTGTGTGATCGTCTTATCATATTAAAACTCAAAATACAACTGTATAACGGAAAAACCTGGAAAAAACTCATATAGCAGTAATAGCTCTAAAAGCTCCTAAGCTGAGCGGCTTGCACTATGTCCACAATATTTTATAGTTTCCGATCATGTTTAGCAGCGGAAAAGAGACAGTGTCGACATTACATCAGACGGAAACTCAGCCTTTTTGTAACTTAAGATAGCATGGTAATTATGATTAATTACTTAAAGTGTGTAATTTTTGTAATATGTAATGTTTATAAAACTATTTCGCGTTTGCCTGAGGATGAATCGAGGGCTTATCTAGGCCAGTGATTCTTAACCAGGGCGCCGCGTCGCAAATCACATTTTATAAATGAAATGTAGAAATGTGAATAATTGACGCAAACTGTGCATCTCTATTTAAAAATAAGTAAGTAGCTCTTGTTCTCATTTCCAAGGAAAATGAGATACCGGTTACTTGCTCTATTTAAAAAGCATGCTCTCAGTCATATGAATCATCAGCAAGTTAAAAACAAGTTGTCTGAAACCTTTTCATTCAAATGTGGATGTGTCTCATTGTTGTGACTAGCCTAGATTTTGTAGTAGTTGCAAACTGTAGGCAAATTACTTCCTTGTTCATAGCTGGAAACGTTGACTACAAATTAAGGTCAGTCCTGTTATTCAAAATAGTGTTGCTTGAATATGTACTAGAATGAAAATGGATGTAATCATACAATTGCAGCAACCGCAAGTTGGTGAGAAGAGAGATGAGCGCCAAGCGATTGCCTCAGCGTCCAAACGACCGAGAACGGAGAAGTCGTCAGCATCTGGGAGCGGTCAGAAACCAGACAGAAGTGAAGGTTAGTGCCCTGGTAAAAAGTAGAGGCATAATTTTCATACTATTAATGTGACTTCAATAAATTATCAAAAATGATTATTTGATAATTTATCAATAAATTATCAAACTTCAATAAATTTGAATTTTAATCATTATTTGACTTCAAAATCAAGAGACGTGGTAAAGAATCTCATGCACTCAAGCAAAATAATAATCATAGAAATAACTACCAAACTATCTATGATAGGCCAACGATGAATTAAACGTGTGAAATTTTATCATAATAGGAATGACACGAAAAAATTTCACTTCTTGCAGGTTTTCAAAAACTGAGAAAGTTATTTTTTGTGCACAAATTCATCAGACTTTTTTGTCAATTTTTTTCAGCTAGACAAGATGGATCATCTTAGGCAGATGTTCATGATAAACAGAACACTTATTATTTAAAAAGTATATTATATTATTATTTATATATATATATATTTGGAAATAACCCTAAAATATTGAAATTAAAAAACAAAATTGTTAGGAGCGCACTACATGTTTCAGCAAATCACTTGCCAAGTCATGGGCAAATGATTTGCTGAAACATGCAGTGCGCTCCTATCAATTTTGTCTTTGATTTCAATATGTATATACTCGTATATATATATATATATATATATATATAGGAACCTGGGTGTTCCTATAGAATCCCCAACCTGAACTGATCCGCTAGAATTTTCAATAACATACCAGATTGACTGGATTTATTTGGTTTTGATACTTGTTGATAACATGCATGCATGCTTTATTTAATTAGGTAAATTGTATTACATGAAAATCAAACGATCATAAAATGATGATGAAATGTTCATAAGTTGAACGAAACATCAATCAACAAATAGATGTATATATTAACATAATATAACACTAATTGTTTATAGTAGCAAACATGCTATTGCATAGTAAACTTAACTTAAGCGGAAACTTGATTTATGAAAATGTTTTGGTAGGCGCGAATTCTGCAAAAATTCAGAAGGGGGAAACTGTATTCAGCATTTTATAAACATTGATGTGTAGAATAGTTTTGCTTAATTGCTAAGACTTCTAACATGGATCATCCTATATGTGATAGAAAATGGCGCATTTGCGTTTGCATGTTGAAACTTTATCATTCAAAATTCAAATTTTAGATATTATGAATCGATTTTATTTGAATTGTATTTTGGGTATAAACGAGTTGGCTTCAAGTTAGCGTTTAAGTAGTTTTTTAGGTGGTTATTGATAGTTAATCTAGAGCTGTTCATTTGTTAATTTCATCAAGAATACTTTGTCAGGAAAATTGATCATTCGAAACCGCAAATTTCAAATTGAGAGTTGACCCTGTAATTGACCAAATATAAACAAACATTGACAGAAGGTATAAATAACTGAAAAGCTAAAAGTAGCAAATTTTTGACTCTTTGAGAGACATGTGACAACCCGTTCTTGAAAGGTTGATGACATGTAAAATCATCATGACTTAATCTTAATGCGAGCGTTGATGTGTCTTGGTAGCTCTGACAGACTTTATTGTAAATTTCTTACAATAAGTTACTTGGGAGTAGGATGGGATTAGTGTTGATATTTGCAATGTTATTGGAAGTCGACAGTGTGTCCAAACTGAAAGTAGCAAAAAAAAAATTCAAATAAAAACGATCAATTGCTTGATTTACGTAGTAGTGGCACTTTAATGTAATTGTTTAATTTACGTTCTCATGCATAGCAAGTGAGCTTGGAATGTAAATAAATATAATGCAGTGAGCATACAGAAACATCAGTGATGATCGAACGATGGATGGCCATGCTCTTGGACGTATTGTTTGCCATCTAAAAAGGACACAAGAATATACCTTGTCCCTCGCGTCAACTCCAGTCCTAAATGACGATGCGTTGGTCGATTTGGATGAAGTAATCCCCATCCTTTTCTAGTCTTGACGACGGAACAATTATAACGGATGAAGTAGGTCCCACCTCCTTCATATTCATCGCCATGATCACTGAGTGCGACGTTAAGGCTAATTTGAGCTTCATCGAAGTGTGAGGCTAATTTCACTTGCTCACCCAGTCTGTATCGAATCACAAAATTGTCCTCACTATAGGGATAATCGAAATGTTGCGGATAAACATGTAGCTGAACGGGATAGAGATATTTCCGTAGAATCCACATATATTCCGTATTGAAGTCTATCTGCCACATGTAAATGTCCACTGTGGCGTACGGCAGCAACACTTCAACGCGCCGATTGT
Organism: Prostheceraeus crozeri; assembly: GCA_907163375.1. NCBI lineage: Eukaryota > Metazoa > Platyhelminthes > Polycladida > Euryleptidae > Prostheceraeus > Prostheceraeus crozeri. The sequence continues at coordinate 580,466 of CAJQUW010013011.1, forward strand.
CTGCTTCTTCTGATTGTCCCGTGGCAGCATTGCCAGCAGACCACAATCCAAAATGCTCCATCTCGAGTCGAAGATGGTGACAAAACAATTTACTAAATAGAGGAATCCAGTAAACATCTGGACATGGAGTCTCGAATTCACCTTTCTGTAGTGCCTGCAATAGATTGTAAATATATAATCAGTATTTTACTGACAAGAGATCAATACATTCAATATTTGAAATTTGTTCAACTCTTATTAGCTTATATATATATTTCGTTATGAACCATGTTTCAGTATGGTGACCATCTTCAGTGGCATAACTATAAACAATGAGCACGTATTTCACAAATTCAAATCTGAATACATTAGTTTATAAAATGAGCAGAAGAAGACAACATCCATGTTTTGTCAATTTCTATGTCATTAGGTCATAGCATCAAAGTCGCAATTGAAAAAAAGATATAAAATTTACACAAAATGAAGCATGGAAAATGTATTGGAAAATGCGTAGATATTCCTATTTTTTTGTGGTTGCTCATCTGAGGTCCTTTGTGGTGTTTTGGCTTTACTAAGTATTTCAGCAGTCTTCGCGTTCTCTGGTTTTGTTAAATTTTTGAAATTGTTGCTGGATGGTGGATGTAGTTGCATTGATACCTCTGATATCAGGTTTCTTCTAAAATGCATGTTGATGCGCCTCTGTAGAGGTCCTTGAGTCTCTCCGATGTAACAGTGTTCGCATTGTGTACTCAAGGGATAATGATTCACCGAACTTAAGAAGATCTTCGTTTCTGAACATGTTTGGCGTTTTCGACGTTTTATGCGCAACTTCTATCACGCCCGTTTTTAAAATTCTGTCGATTTTCTTTGTATGGTAATTTCTGGAATAATGTTTCTTTGAAATGTTTTCACTTTCAGCACCGTTGGACATTGTCATTTTCATGTTAATTGGACATTGTTCTATAAGTCTTTCTGAAAACTTGATCAATCATATCACCGCATTTTTTTTGTTTCCACACTCGATTCACATTCAGGACAGGAGGTAATTTTTTAGACGAATAGTGATAGTAAGATGAAGCTCCAGGTTCTGCCTCAAAATTACTCATATTTATGGTTAGTCTGTTGTTCTGATATGAACCTTTTACTTCCTGATCGCTATTCCCTCCCATAAAACAATGAACATGGACACGTTATTACTTCGAAGATTTTCACAATTACATTTAACATAGGCCTAAGCGTGGAGCTTCCAAATGTTGATGATGTTCAATTTCATAGTTATAATTTCAAACACCATTTTATGGATGGACGATTAATGCCCTATGGATGTTTTGCGCTACAGAAAGATACTGTAGAATTTCTGGTCAAAATGCTCTTGAAAATCGGCTTGGTATAGCTGTCAAGAAAATCTCGAACAAAATTAAAATAACAGGAGAGTTCTTAACAATGTCTAAAAAAATTTTTCTGTTGGAATTTCAGGTAGAAAATCAAATGCTTCTTGCAGTCTGTGCACTTTTTGGCTAAAATTTTAATAGAAACATTGATTTTGAATGTTTCAAAGTCGGTTGCTGCCATTTTATTTCTATATTATCCGGGAGACAGCTTTATCTACCATGTAGCACGAGGACCATTTTTCGACTTGATACGTAGTATAGTGCCTTACAAAAGTGCAGGTAGTCAAAGTGACAAGGCTGAAAAAATTTCTCGACAATTGTCATGATAAAGTAAACCAATAACTCAGAAAAATTTCCAACTCAAAAAATAATGAACGAATTACGCTATACTGCATAATCGTGGATTTCATAATGCATAGAAAAATTACTATGTTTGATCCCTAAAATTTAGCTTAAAACTTGGGTAAATTTGCGGTAAAATAACCCGGAAAGAAGCAGTATAAAACCTGGTCGCTGCTATAGTACTGAAAACAAAACACAATGATAACAAGTTATGATAATCAACATCAAAACAAATAGCCTATCAAAGAAAGCCGATTATTGCCACGTACTTGCCGATAAAGTGGATGAAGATATCGCTCTTCCCATGCTGCAGGATTGGCAAACACTTGCCACAGCTCTCCTGTGTGACGCTTAAGTTGTAGACCAGATGTAAATTCATCTCTTTGAAGGATTGTAATATCAGAAGCGGTAGAGATGAAAGTATGACCACTAGTCATGTTCTCCACGGTTTCTTGTAAGTCTTGCTCCTTTTTTAATGATTTCAGTATATCTGAGCGCATGAGGCAAACATATTTCAGGTTAGTAGCTAGTGCAAGACCCTTTAAAGGTGACGGACGAAATAAGAGAGCAGATGCGGAATTATATGGAGCGATGATTGAGAGATTGAATTGGGTGAGCAGTGGAATTACGCGAGGACGATGGATCAGAATGTTAGAGGTGATAAAGAAGAGGAAATCACATCCCCAGTCGTCACATGCAGCTTCTGCCCTCTTCACACTTATAGGACGCTGAAGTTCGAACACCGATACCTTGGCAAAATGTTTACGAATACGTAGGGCCGTATGACGAGCTTTGCTATGTTGTTTGATGGCAGGCGGCAAGAGGAAAAGTTCGAGCCGAGTCAGTGAAGGCTGAAACACAGCTCGAGCCGTGCCTTCTAATGTTTCCTCTAAAAATGGTGACGGTTTGTCGAGAACAAACGTGATGAGTATGCGCCAGTGATGCCCATATGCTAACTCAGCTAAGTATAATAGTAACGTCAGCTGATTAATCGCCATCACTATCTATCACTAAGAAAGACACAGAAAGCAAGGTATATTACAGGAAGAATCGCATCGTTGAAACTTCCAATGACGTTTGGCGGAGGAGAACCAATCAGGGTATCAATATTTCAAATGAATGAACGCTGCTTAGTTAAGCTTGATCAGAAATCAGGTGTTTATTTGCAATTGATATGAATGAGCATTGAAAGTACATGTATTAGGAATAGTCACAATACAAATTTTTCAAGTGTCAAAAACATAAAGCCAAGTGTCAATCATGTTTTCCATTTCCAATTCTACAAATATGATAAACTTGAGAGTTTAGTCAAAAGGCATCAGGATCACATGTGCGGTCAAAATCAAAAAGAGAAGAGGATCATAGAAAATACGAAAAATATGCAATTTTAACAGAATGTTCTTTCAGATTATTGAGAAGAAACATCGGACGTTGGTGTACATTATTTCAAATTGCTTAAAAGAAGCATCGTGCGGTCTAAATGTTTTCTTTGCACACTATAAATATACCGGTATATATATATATATAAAAACCATGTTAAACATTTTCGGCACTTATTAGAGAATCAACGAAACCACCTGGTGTGTTTTCTATTTCAAAAATATAAAGTGAGACACATTTCAAAAACTACTTAGTGTGGTAGTCTCCAAAGCAGGTCTTGGGACCCAGATATGCTTCCACTTGATACAGAAGAAATTGGCCGTTTTCTGGCAGAGCCGGCATCGGTTCTTTTTGTGCAGAATATTGAACAAGTGTATCTTTTCCATCGAATCGGACAGATGGACCCATTGGAAGCATAGAGTGCTTTTTGATGTTCTGTCTCAGCAAGGATTCAGCGACACGAGCTCGTAAGGTATTCAAATCCATCTTTTTTGTGTTGGAAGAGTTAAGTCGATGTAAATGCGGGCATTGACAGTAGTGATATCGAAAAGATTTACATAGATCGCAATTAGGAAGTACCATTTCTTCCTTTGATGGAGGAATGACATATGAATAACTAACACACTGATCCATGGATTTAACGCTTCACATCGTTCGATTGTAAAAGGCAACACACACAGGAAGGGGAATTTCGATCTTATTTTCTTTGCGGCATTGTCTTCTGGCCGTTGTGACTGGAGTTGGCCCTATGGTTGAGGAGGCGATGGACTGTTTTGTTGTCCTTCCACGCTGTAACCATGTTTCCATCGGTACTCTCCTTGTAGCATTCTATGTCTCCGTCTCTAATCTCTTTTTTTAGAAGGTGCTTGCTAGATATTATTAATGAAATAGTGAAGCAGCTCAGATGTTTAGTGTGTCGTCATTAATTTCAACTATAGGACTAAATGTCCCGTTCTTAGCTCGGCAGCATTAAATCAACATTTTCAAAAAACTATATAAATATGATAACAGCTGCACATAATACGAGTCTGAAAAAGATTAAACAATGGGAATAGAAATGCCTGTCACTTCTACTAAACATGAAAGCAACAATTTTCAAGCTAAATAAAATATAGAAAGTCAAGTTCAACTAAAAGTATTTTTCATCGCTATTTAACGCCGACGTCCAATATTTTATCCCTCCATAGGGAAATAAGCTATGAAAAAATCGATCTAATTTTGGAGATGAAGGGTAGTGCCCTTCGTCACAAATACCAAGCTAGGAGAAAACATTCCGTAACTTCCTGTTTGATAGCAGTAAGTTCCGATGGTCGCGCCATCTTGATAAGCATCCAAATTTAAATGTGGTGCCAAACTAAACGAACTTTTATAAATGACTTTATCTTAGCAATTTATCTAGATAAGCAGATTCTGAGATTGCTGTGTTAACCTCAGTTTGCATAAATGATGCACTAACAATCTGTAAACATAAAATAAGAAATGCGATTTTTGTGTTGCTTTAAATAAACATTGGGCATAAATGGGTTAACTGAGATATCCTTTCTAAAAAGTCATCTTCTTTCAGGAGGATCTCGATCAGATCGACGAGATGATGGTGGAAAAGCTCCGCTGCCTCCACCTGGTGGATCAGGATCATCAAAGAAAGGTGCAGTGTCTCGTAGAGAGGAACTTTTAAAGCAGCTACATGCGGTGGAGGATGCTATTTTGAAAAAACGGGCCAAGATGACAACCGGTCCGACACGCGACTGAGCAGCTCTTTTGGGCAAAAACATTCCAGGGCGATGCCGGTATTTTAGCCTTTTGGTTTCATTGACGACGGCTCTATGCATGAGCGATGTCTGTTCAGCCTTTGTATGACATGTTTCCCAAGGTTCGAGAATCATCATCTCGTTGAGAGGAAGAAACTCGTTTGAGCAATTTGACTTTTCATTTAAACAGTAAAAAATGAAGTATAACCGAGTATTGTAAAAGAAAGCACTAAAGCAGTGGAAAGAGGATGCGATGAACTTACCTTTAGATTAGAAAAAAAATCAGGAAAACTATCAGGAAGTTGATTTTCTGCTCCCCCACCCCACATAAAGTGGCCGGGGCTTTTGGCGTGACAGTACTTTTCAATAGTTAACCGGAAGCCAGATTTTAAGGTATCAAGCAGCTACAAAGTTCACCTGATAGGTTGTGATTTTTCTAATTTTGAAATGCCGGCTAAATTTCAGGGCAGGGGTCCCAAATTTCCGGAGGTCCGGCATTTTTGACACTCATCAGGGGTGTCAATTGATATCCCGTCGGGGATTTGATAAAAGTAAGACGTATCATATGCCTTGTGATCATATTCCCCAAAAAGATTTTTCTCAAATTCACCAACACATATTCATCGAAACATCCAGATGAATTAGTCAAAATCTCATAACATGAGGAGACTTTATGATTGGTCGAGAAATTTATTTATTTAGTACACCAATAAGTGCAAGGAGCACCAAGGCAACACAGGAAATACATTCAGGAGGGAACAATTAGAAGTTACAATAAAACATAAAAAGCTTTCGTTTAAACTGTTTCACTGTTCACAATATCGTCGGGGAGGCGGTTCCAGTAATCTATAATGCGGTGGGAAAAAGAGGATAGGCGACAATTCAGATTTGTTGGGTGGCGGAAAATTTTGTAGTTATGTCCACGGGTTCGGGAAACACTAAAGGTGAAGAAGGAATTAGGATCACTTGGAGTAAGGTGGTTACATATTTTGAACACGGTTGTAAGGTCCATAATCCGACGACGACATTGTAGTGTTGGGAGTTTCAGAGCTCTCAGTCTTTCTTCGTAGGGTAACGAGGATAGACCACGGATGCTTTTGGTGAATCGACGTTGTACACGTTCGATAGCCAGAATGTCTTTATTCAGGGATGGATTCCAGACTGGGATGGCATATTCGAGGTGAGGGCGGACCAGTGTCTTGAAGAGACGAATAAGCAGATCGGCGTCCCGAGAGACGAATGTCCTGAGGATGGCAGATACAATGCGATTCGCTTTCTGAACACAGGTCAGAATGTGCCGAGAGAATTTTAGGTCTTTTGAAATCAGAACTCCAAGGTCTTTGACACACTTGGAATTATTCAGGAAACTTCCATCCAGACGGTAGTCCGAGGCTGGATTGCGAAATCCAAAGTGTAGAATGGAGCACTTTTGGGGATTGAGCGATAGCTGCCATTTCTTCGACCAGGTGGTTACAGCGTTGAGGTCAGCTTGCAAAAGTTCTTTGGCTTTCAGGGGATCAGTGCGCTTGATTTCGGAGTACAATTTTACATCATCAGCATATTTCAATAAAGAAGAGTTTGTCAAGGTGTCATCAATGTCATTAAATAAAGGCAACAAACAGATCAGGGCCTAAAACGGATCCCTGGCGGACACCAGAAATCATGCTGTAGGGGGAAGAATGCACACCATCCACGACAACACTCTCAGTTCCCTGTGGGAACGAATCTTGCGAAAAACTGGCGAATGTCAGCTGCAGAATATCATGCTAAAGTTCAGTCATATTTGCGGGATATTCGCTGGCGAAGTTCGCCGGCGACAATTCGCGCTCTATATGTCACCTTTTACTTTTCACTTTCTCTCTTATTTTCTTTAGTAATCCGCCTCTACAGCCGAGGCTCTATTCTCTCCCTCACCTCCTCACTATCCCCCACGGCTAATCTGCCTAAGAAATAAGTGCAGACTATCATTCTTTGATAATGATAAGAATATAGAGAATCCGCATATATCAATTTTCATAACATCTCTTGACATTCAATAATTTACAACAATGACAAATATTTGAATAATATCATAGTATTTACTGCGACATTTATGGAAGATAAATACTTTTTTAGTTTAAGCCTTCGTGAATTGAAAAATATCCCTTTTCATCAGATCCGACTGAGTATACAATATATTTTCATGTGAAGGTAATATACGAACATTACTACTTACCACTAATTAGTTGCTACAATATCCACGATTTCGCCGGTAGGCGAAAAATCAGCTCGCATTAGTAAACAAATATCTGCCAACTAATTATAGCAACTTTTTCGCCACCTGTCGTTTTTCAATTTTACACATGTTTTTGGATAAATGATGACCATTTTCACATGCGGAGATAGTTTTTACACGAAAATGAACCTTTAAAAAAATTATCCACAAAATCGCTACCTCGCCAGATAATCTGTTGATATTAGCAAGATGCGTTCCCACAGGGTTCTATCCTCAAGAAAAGCTTTCAGAAAACATAGAAGTCTCCCTCCAATGCCCAAGGAAGTCAATTTCGAGAGTAGATGAAAGCGAGGGACTGAATTGAACGCTTTTTCAAAATCGAGATAGATGACGTCAGCCCACTGACCGCGATCCACAACAGATGTTAAATCCTCGAGGAATTCTAAGAGCTGGTGGGTACTAGACGAATTGGATCGAAAACCAAATTGAGAGCGCTTGATTATGTCATATTGGTTCCAGAACTGCCACAGGTGATCGCGAACAATCGACTCCATCAATTTGGAGGCAGTACAAGTCAGGCTGACCGGACGGTAATTCTCTGCCTTCTTGCGACAACCTTTCTTATGTATAGGAGTAACCAGAGCGTGCTTCCAGACTAGCGGGATATTCCCCAACTCAAAAAAGATCTGGAAAAGGCGAGCAAGAAGTGGAAGCAGAACAAAAGCACTGTTTGTAGCAGATATATTGAATGCCATCAGGGCCAGGGGAGGAGAAATTCTTCTTATGTGATAGGTGGAAGCGAATTCTATCAGGTGTGAAGACTACATCAGCGAGGCAATGATCAGTTTGTGCATGAACAGCAGGTATGGGAAGAGACTCAGAGGTGAAAGCAGATTTGTAGGAATCACCAAGAATAGTAGCTGAGTGTAGGGGATCATACACTACTCGGTCAGTGGACGGGTCGACAAGCGGACCAACGGTGGATCGAACCTTTTGTTTAGATTTTACATAGTTCCAGAATCGCTTAGGATTGTCACTGTTAGCCAAAGATAATTCAAAATTGTAAATAGATCTGCGGATTGCTTGTTTCAAGAGGTTAGATGTATGATTGCGCAAACGTCTAGCCTCTTCAGATCTGGTGTCAAGGAAGATACGTTCCGCCCTTCTGCGCTGTAGTTTTAAAGAACGAATTTCTGGAGAATCCCAAGGAGGTCTGTTACTTCGAAGATAATTCATGGTTGGAACTGCTGACGATAAAGCACCGTGAATAGCGGATTGAAAAGAAGCCCATATCTCATTCACATCTTTGTGCTGGAAGCAACTTTCCCAGTTATTGGAAGCGAGAATGGAACGGTACAAGTCCCAATCAGCTTGCTTAAAATTATAACGAGGAGTCGACTTGGAAGAAATTGGTTTTCTTTCTGCAGAAAAAGCCAGTTCAGCCAAGACCATATTGTGATCTGAAGAGGCTAGAGGTTCAATTACATCAACGCGGGTAACAAGATCAGGAGTGGAGCAGAATAACAAATCCAATATATGCTCTTCGCGTGTAGGTTCAAAGACAGTTCGGTAGAACTAGTTTAGTACCCTGACTCAACAGTGCAAACAAGAAAATCTTCTGAGTCTTTGTTGGAAGAAAGTGTCTCCCAGTCAATGTAGGGGAAATTAAAATCGCCACTTATTAGCTTAAAATGATGGGGAAGGGAGGAGGCTTCATGGAAGAGCTCGAATAGGACACTGTCATTAGCTACTGATGAATTAGGAGGACGATAAACCACACCTACAAGAATGGAAGATTTATTCTGAAGATAAACTTCAGCCCAAACACAATCACTGAAGTTCGAGCTGTTAGCGACATCCAAAGCACAAGACTGAAGTGAGTCCTTAATGTAAAGGCAAACACCACCACCGCGACTACCACTGCGACGATCAGATCTGAATAATTTAAAGCCTGAAATTTGAAATAAAGCATCATTAAAATTTTTATTTGCCCAAGTTTCAGTGACAGAGATAATATCTAGTTGGAGGTCAGAGATATAGGAATGAAAAATGTGAGTAGTGAAAACTGTGCCCTACTTGCCACGGATAGGTACATGGATAGGTACATGTAAAGTTTAGTGTTATCAATAGGTACATGGATAGGTACATGTAAAGTTTAGTGTTGTCAATAGGAACATGGATAGGAACATGGATAGGTACATGGATAGGTACATGTATACTTTAGTTATCGATAGGCACATGGATAGGTACATGTATAATTCAGTGTTATCAATAGGAACTTGTATGAGATCTGTTTTACTGGATAGGTACATGTGTTTGGTACACTGTGTTTCGGAACGTCTATGATCGAACTTGTGTGGTTTGGTTCTGAGCACTTGGGTACGTACCGATAGACGTCCGTTGTTTGATTTTGAATGGGTTTGCTCAATTGCGACTATTGTGACAATTATTTTTAATGTAGCACTATTTAGATGTGAAACTTTACTGTGCAGTTATGATTTAGTTGCTCCCCAATAAGAAAACCAATTCCAGAACTATGTTTAAAATGAAAAGACAAGAGATTTACAATGTAAGTTTAATTTAAGCGTGAAAAATAAATGAGGGGTGCAAATCACGTCCCTCAGGCGACTCCATGATCTTCAAGAAGTCATCACACCACTCATGGAATGTCGGATTTTTACTAAAGTCATGGTCACATTCGTGTACCGGACACTTCACCGGTAGTCCATTCCGCCTTTGAAGTGCAGAGACAGTCAAGGTCTTCCATAGGGCCACTTTGCAGCCGCAAGACAGATGCATGGTCATGTCCAACTGACCTCCCATAATGACTTGGCTGTCATTTTGAAAATAAAATAGTGGTTTTGAGGACATGCTTCTTGTTATGGAACGTTGAGGATAAGTACTTAACAGTTTGGAACAATGTCATCCTTTATATAGTTATATATATTCTTTAGGGAAGTTCGGTACCTCTCTGATTGGCTGTTAGGATTTCCTTTGTTTAAAAAGTATATAAGTCCGAGGTTTGTACCAATTCTTATCAAAGGTTCTAATCCTCACATTTACAAGTTACAATTATTTTAAATCTACAAGTCATAATGGATCGCAAACAGAAAGCCGCAGTTGAGAACGGTACTGCTGATCGTACCACTTCGCCAGTGGAACGTACCAGTACACCTCCCCAATCTCCGATGGAGCGATCGACAACACCAAACGAGCCGGTGGTGTTCACCCAAGCCCCTGCATCGCCCGACTACTCGAGTGATGAGGATAGTGACGTATCAATTGAGACGATGCGTCACATGAATAAGAAGTCCATGCGAACGCCACTTTATGGACGGGTCACGGTCAAAGTCAAGAACGCCCCGAAAAAGTATCACACCAAACGGGTGTTCATGAGGATGGAGCCGAACGAGCGGAACCTCACAACCGCTCTCGAATTTTCGGTCATCGACCTTGACACACCACGTCGCTGTCCCTGTGCGCCCAAGAAGACCAGGATCCATGTGCAAGTGGACTTGAAAAAACTTGTACCCTTTCCTTACCTTGATGACATTTAGTGTGTTTTTTCTTAATCTCTTTATTTAATATTTATTTGTATATATGAACAGACTTGTTTTATCATTTCACAAATCGGTCTTCAATTAAGGTCTGAATGGGAAAGGGGAATAACTATCTACAATTAATGATGTTCAATAACTGAATTGAAACAAAAAAATCAAGTATGAAGACTTCAACTTGAAATAAATAGGAACATATAACTTTTAAAGAAACATATATGTTGTTAATTTTAAAATGCTTGTAGCAGTCCAGGATGATATCATACATGTGTCATACACGACACCATAAGAATGAGAATGAAAAGACCTTTAGAATGATATAAGGTATGTACCTATTCGATGGGAAAATCCTAGTTGTATGCAACTGTATGCAAGCAGACAAATGTTAGATTTTTAAATTCACTAAGTTTTTAGCCCATTCTTTAAAGACATGTAGCTCTCTAGTTATATGTCATACATGTGTCATACAATACACCATTAGAATCAGCATGAAAAGAGCATTCGAATGATATATTGTATGTACCCATTTGATGAAAAAATCCTAGTTGTATGCATCTGTATGCAACTTGAAACATTCCAAGTTTTTTTACAAAAATGACTAAGTTTACAAATTTTCAAAGTTAAAGTTTTACAACTAAAAATGACCATAATATACAAACCTCTACACTTGACCTTGACCTTAGACCTGACCTTGACCTTTGACCTTCATACACTTCATACACTTCATACACTTCATACACTTCATACACTTCATACACTTCATACACTTCATACACTTCATACACTTCATACACTTCATACACTTCATACACTTCATACACTTCATACACTTCATACACTTCATACACTTCATACACTTCATACACTTCATACACTTCATACACTTCATACACTTCATACACTTCATACACGGCGGGGGGGGGCCTCAAAATTTCTCGGGCGCTTCGCGCCCTCGAAATTTTTCGGATTATAGGGTAAATAAATTTTCGAGTGCGCTTCGCGCACTCGAAAATTTATTTACCCATGGGTTCCGGGTGCCATAGATACTCTTCTTGCTTCCCTAACCCTAACCTTAACCCTAACCCTAACCCTAACCTTAACCCTAACCCTAACCCTTAACCCTAACCCTAACCCTAACCTTAACCCTAACCCTAACCCTTAACCCTAACCTAGTATTTTAATTTGATTATTTGAATTTTGGCGCGAAATTCAAATTTTCGAAAAAATCTTTAAATTTGATTATTCGAATTTTGGCGCGAAATTTGAATTTTCGAAATTTAGCGCTTAATTCAAATTTTAATGTTCTATTCAAACCACACGTTTTATAACTTCAAATATGAATCATTATATGACTATTAATAATAACATGTATATCAAATAATACATCAGTCCATCAGTTCATATTACTTTGAATTCACTCTACTGTTTACATGTAGAAATCTTTCAACACATATGATGGCACTTCCATTTCTAAGGTTAAAAATAAACCAGCTGTTCCAATTCTTGTTTGAGTTATCAATTTTGTTTAACCGTACCAATTCCAAGATGTGATGTCATAAGGTCTTTGTTCATAGTTGCTTTGTCAATTTCATATATAAAGAAGTTGTACACAACGAATTTTCACTCATTTTCAAATTATTTAGTGTCCATAACAGACGTCGCTCTTCGTTCCTCCGTTCTCCGGTTCTTATTACAATTCTAAAGTGAGTTTCATTGTCATGTTCTGCTACTTTATAGGATATTCGGGAGTAGGAACATTATTAAGTTTTTATAACCAAATAGCTTTAAATATAGAAGCTTGGGTTTTTAGGATAGGAACACTTTATGTTATATTATTAACCATGTTTTTTTATTTTAATTTTTCATCCTATATTAAGTCACTGAGCGAGAGACATGAATATATCAGTTTAAATGTAAGTGTATTTGAATCAACAAGATTTTCACAGTTTGTAAATAAATAAAAAGATACCTAAATAAAGCCTTCATCCATTTTAAATATTCAGTCTGTCATCTGCTAACAGATGTATAAAATTCAAGCTTGTTTAATTAAACAAATTGAGGATTGGTTGAAATTTTCGAAATTTCACTTTCATTTCATTAAATTAATTTCGAAATTAAATAATAGTAAATCAGCTGTTTCCAAATTTCAACTCTTCTTATGAGCTAACCCTTTTCGAATAAATATCTAATTTTCGACTTTCGGTTTCAATTTCAACTTCAAATTTTATTTCTTCTTAAGATTTGTCTAATATTAATCTAGTACTTAATAAAGCTTTGAAGGTGGTACATAAATGATTTCTTATTTAATAAGGGATTAAATTATAATAAAAGTTTTTATCCTCTACAGAAATGGTTCGACATGAGAGTATCGCACGACAACGTCTCGTCTTCCATTTTTGTGAGACATGTCAACTGCCCGTTCGACATGCCAACAAAAGCGGGCACAAGGAGTGCACCTTCCGAGAAGACTGCTCCTACATCTACTGCCTTTCCTGTAGGACGTATGAAAGGAGTGATATGAAGGCTAACACCGATTCGGCGAAGGCCTTCATTGTTCGTCATACCCCCTGTGCTCTTGAGAATGGACGGAAAGGGATCAATTTGACTTCTAGTAATGAAAAAAAGAAGTTGCAACGCCTCTTTTCGAAGGACAGGCCGGTGGAAGGTGTTTTATCCCAGGTGGACGAACCTCAACAGCCTCCCAAGAAAGCCCCTAAGTCTCGCGCTCCCAAGAAGGCCCCTAAGTCCCGAGAGTTTGTCGACGAGACTTTCAGCGATTTTGAGGTAAGTGATGTCAATCCTAGTTTCAACGAATAACTGATCCACTGGGGATAGATAAAATGCTACTTCATTAAGTCAATATAAGCATATGTCGTTTACACATTTCAGGATTTGGTGATGCCCCCACCGAAGAAGACAAAGGTGTTGGTGCAGAAAAAACTCATCGTTAAAGATGTGAGAATCTATTTACTTGGGTTATTATTCATATGCATAATTAAATCAATGTTGTCAAAACATTTCAGACTGAACCACCTCAAGCGATGACAGTCGGGTTTGAAGATGGAAACGTGGTGGAAAACTTGCGAAAGGTAACAAATTAATTTGCTTAATAGTTTCTAAGACGAAATCAAATATGAATCTCTTTTTTAGCTGTTTCCAAGTGTTCAATCAATCCCCGCATGCCCGAAGCTGCCTCGAGGGAATTCCCCAGGAGACAAAAAACTCGCTTCTAGCCCCGTAAGTGTGATTGCTGTGGTCTACGCTCAGATAACAGACAACAACAACAACACCTTGAAAACCTGTCTATGTCTATCTCTTTATATAAACATATTGTCACATTTTTCCGCTGCAGGCTGTGCGATCTCTATCCCTTAAAAAGCACAGGAGCTTTTTAAGTACGCCAGCGACAACCACGTCCATTGAGGACAATGAGGAGAGGCCCTACTCCATACGCGAATCATCCTCATCCGAGGATTCTGCAACTTCATCCTCATCCGACGATTCACCAACTTCGTCATCCGATGATGACAATGAATCTGTTACTAATGTAAGTATGAAGCTTGGTTAACTGCTTCAGTGTAGAATTTTCTATTGAAACATTTTGAAACTTACTTTATTGACAATTATCCTAATAAACAATTGTTTCCTTTGTTTACAGGAGTCCGTCATGTGTGCCTCACAGGAAGAGGTGTCCTTCAGCCACATCCGGGCATCCCCCAGCTGGAGCGTCCGCCTGCCGCTGTCCCCGATGATGACGCTTGCTCCTCCATCCCCTCTTCCTTCTTGTCCGGCACCTCCGATCCCTGCCTCTCCAACGCCCGCAGCTCCTTCCTCTCCGTCACCTCCGATCCCAGCCGCAGCTCCTTCCTCCGCGACACCTCCTATCCCCGCCGCAGCTCCTGCTACAGTTCCCAAGGCCCCTCTCCCAGTGCGAGAGTATGATGTCGACCTCGATGCAACGACGGATGAAGACATGTACTCAAAACTACGCCGTTGTCAAGAGCGTCTAAGGGAGTCAGAGGCCCGTGAGGCTCAACTAATAGAGGACAACAGAGGTTTGGTTGAGTCCTTACAAAATATAACTCAATCAAACCTCCTGTTGGCCTCGCAAGTGACCAACATTCAGAGGCACGACAAAGAAACATTGGTGCACATCGAGTGCAGAGACAATGCCATTAGAAAGGTGCGTCTAACGAGGATGGACGACTTGGGTGGCTGCAGTGAAAGCTGCAGCCACTTGAAGTTGTACCACAATGGTATTGTGAAATGTGTTAAACTTTGACTTTTTTTCTTTGAAAATTAATTACTGAAAATTTTATGTGTTTTCTCTTTACAACAGATCGGAACATATGGTATTGGCTGGTGATGACGCTGACGTCATTAGATGGTAGATGTATATAAGGGCTTGCTAATTTCAATCCTCATCAATAATCATGGTTGTCTGTACCAAGTGTGGAAAAGTGTTCACTCTCATAGGCAATTTGCAACGACATGAAAAATTTTGTAAGTTAGGAAAAACGTATCAATGTAGCAAGTGTCCATATAAGACGAATAGGATGGATAATCTTAAGAGACATAAACTTGTATGCAATAATAAACCGAATGATAGCATAACTGAGTCAAATTCAAATAATCAAAATAGATCTACTTCTAAGCCAACAACCAGCGCTTCAACTAACATACAAAACTTTATGCAATACTGCTCTCGGTGTGGCAAAACGTATAACTCTATAAGTAGATTTCGACAGCATATGAATGTACATAACACAAATAGTGAGATGAATATGCATAATAACTATGGAACTGTTAGTCTCAGTGAAAGCGCACTCAATGGCCATGCACGTGTGTATGATATCACGCCAACAACACCTACTGTGGACATAACATCATTCTTAGAAAGCATGCGTTCCATGTTAGGGAATTTAGTGTCTGACTTACTAAGGAGCTATCAATTGCGCGGTCGTCTGATTGCACAAATTCGTTATGTCCGTTCTAATCCTCAAGAAGAAGAAACTTTTCTCGCACACTTTACCTCATCATCCTCAAACTATATTTATGACTATGATGCTTGGTTTCAGGATCATCTAAATAGTCTAATAAATCATATTGAAGCCTTCACAAAAAAGGGTAGCAATTGGATTATAGATGATGTACAAAATATAGAGTTCAATGTAATAACAAGTCCAATACTGTCAGGTGGACAATCATTTCCTCTACCAAAGAAGTTAAAAAACTCTAAAGCTGTCATTAATGTTAATTCAAATGCAAATGATTGCTTCCTATATGCAGTTTTATCAATATTGCATTATAATGAAGTACCTTATTCAAGGAATGAAGTAAAATCATATAGTGAGTGGACATCTGAGCTAAATATGGAAGGCATTTCCACACCAGTATCAATCAAAGATATTCCAAAATTTGAGAAAAATAATGATATTAAAATTAACATTCACTTTTATGAAAATGGACTCAAAGGTGTTCGTTACAATAGTAACTTTACTGGTAGGCAAACGGTTAATATTTTGCTAATTCTAAACAATGGAGCAGCACACTATTGTGGAATTCCAAAGCTGTCAAGATTGTATAGGAGAACTTTAAAAAGACATAAATACTTCTGCGAAAGATGCACTCAGTCATTCACATATAAGACAACACTAGAACGACATTTCCAGTTTTGCATTCGAGGAAAAGCACAAATAGAAAAAATGCCGACAGATCTAAAAGTACTAACAAGTAGCATGGAATATCAACTAAGTCCTCCTTTAGTAATTTATGCAGATATAGAGTGCAACATTGATAATAAAATACATAAACCTGCGGCTATTGGAGCTTATCATGTCTGGCATAATGCCCTTCAATCAAAATTTGGAAACAAGTATTACCTCTTTGAGGGAGAAAATTGCATTATTAGTTTCTTGCACCACTTAGAAACTGTAGCCCAAGACTTATATGACAACCAATGTGCAACAACTAGGCAGCCAATGTCACTGTCAGCGGATGAAAAAGCACGCCACGAGAATGCAGAATGTTGCAACAAATGTAAATCAAAATTCAGCGATGAAGTCATAAAAGTTCGTGATCATGATCATATCACCGGACGATATAGGCAAACATTATGTAGGAAATGCAATCTCCGGTTAAGACTTAACAGACGGGAGCTCCCCATATTTTTCCACAATTTTAAAAATTATGATAGCCACATCGTTTGCTATAAAGCGATTGGAAGAATGAAGTCTTGGAAATTAGATGTTGTAGCAGCAACTGCTGAAAAATATATAACTTTATCCGCCAGTGTCCCTGTAAATGAATACAAAGGGAAGACAGTATACTTTAAACTAAAATTCTTAGACTCATATCAATTTCTAAGTGCATCCTTGAGTGAATTAGCCAAGGGCTTGCAAACGTATGAGCATGTAGAGACATTAAGGGTAGAATTTCCACAATTAAGTGATAATGTTTTATATCAGAAGGGAGTGTTTTCATATTCATACTTCAAAAACTTAAACACGTTGACGGAAGACTGTCTACCACCACAATTTGAATTCTATAATGATCTTACTCGTGAGCACTGTTCCGATAGTGAATATGAACACGCTAACAAGGCGTGGATTGAATTTAATTGTAGCACATTTGGTGATTACATGCTGGCATATCTGAAGTTAGATGTTTTATTGTTGGCAGACATATTTGAAGTGTTTAGAGCATTGAGTCAACGTGAGGATGAAGTCGACCCTGTACATTTTGTCAGTCTCCCACATCTTAGCTTTACCTCAGCACTAAATTTCTCTTCCAATGATCCCCCACACTACATACAAGATGAAAATATGTACAATCTATTTGAACGAGGAATTAGAGGGGGTATGACTTTCACCAACATTCACCGAGCGCGTGCACGCATTGAAGAATTAGGAAATAATATACATGAAAGTCGACATTTGACCTACTTAGATGTTAATAACCTTTACGGTTCTTCACTCAGTAGGAATCTACCCCACTCAAATTTCAAATGGTTGAATGAAAGTGAATTAGATAATTTTTTAAATGAAGAAAATGTTCAAAATATAGATGATGATGGTGAAATCGGCTACATTTTTGATTTAGATTTAGAGTATCCTGCAGCCATTCATGATGACACTGCCGATTTCCCATTAGCTCCAGAAATGCAGATGATTGAAAAGAGAATGTTTTCACACTATATGAAAAATCTATATGAAAAAGTAAGACCAAATACACATTTTTCTTCTATCAAGAAACTTCTGCTCCATCAATTTGATAGGGAAAATTATGTAGTCCACTATTCAATTTTAAAATTTTACTTGAGCATGGGCATGAGAATCAAGAAGATTCATAGTGGCATAAAATTCACACAAAAGCCTTGGTTAAAAACATACATTGATATGAACTCTCAAAAGAGGGCTCAATCAAACACTGACTTCGAAAAGTCATTCTACAAATTGAAAAATAATTCTTTATATGGTAAAACAATGGAAAATGTAAGGAGAAGGAAAAAATTTAAACTAGTCAACAATGAGAAACAACTACTGAAATTGTCAAATCATCCCCTCTATGTTCAACACAAAATATTTGATGAAGATCTGGTTGGTATGGAAATGTACAAACCTTCAATAGTTTTAAATAAATTAATATATGTTGGTCAAGCAGTACTTGACTATAGTAAGTTGGAAATGTATCAATTATATTACAATGATCTAAAAGGATGTCCACTGATAAATAGAACGCGACTTTGTGGAGGTGATACCGATAGTTTCTTCCTATGTTTATACACATCACCATCTGTCCGTCTGGAAGATATACTTCTATACTTCGGTGAAAAGTTTGACTCTTCAAACTATGACAGTCATCACCGACTATACTCAACTACAAACAAAGCTAGATTAGGTTGTTTTAAGGATGAGTGTGCTGGAAAGTTGCTTGAGGAAATGATCCCCTACTAAAACCGAAAATGTATTCCATGAAATATCTAGACTCTACGAATCATAGCATCAAACGTGCAAAAGGAATTCAGAGAGCAGCAGTTAAAAAATTGAAACATGATGACTATAGGAGTGTCTATTATAGTGAGAATGATACAACTGAAGATATGACAATTATAAATTCAAAAAATCACATAGTTAGCACAAAATCATTTAGGAAGCGAGGTCTTTCACTTTGGGAGGATAAGCACTGTTGGCTGGATAAAAATTTATCATTACCATATGGACACTATAGCCTAGGTCTTCCCCCACCGTCGAAGAGAAGGAGATGCCTTCCTGTCACAGGTGATGTAGAATAAGTCTAAATAAAAACAATATAATATTCCACTTGTAATAGATCTTGCGATTGCTGCATCTTCCGACATGTAGCAACACTTACCAATACATAAGTAGTCTTACTAAAATTGAAATTTCTACATCTTTCCGATATGTAGAAATGATTACTAATCAATAGGTAGTCCTAATGTGAATGAATATGTGAAGAATTTGTACTCAACATCATTCCGATATGTTGAGCTAATAAAATAACAAACTTTAGGCAAACATTAAACTTAAATTTGAAACATAGCTTTCGGAACATGCCTCATTACATTAGAACATGGAAACTTAGTGACGTTCAAAACGTTCACATAACAAATTCTAAAAGAATAGCATTTCGTCATTCAATAGCAAATAGTGATCGAAAACATCGTGGCGTTTGCATTAGTATTGACTCATTGCCTTCACTGAAAGACTTTGCGGATCTCATTGACAACCATAAGACTCGGATCAAGATTCCTCTCGATGACAAGGTATGGATAAAGTGTGATTCATCAGTCAAACTATACGTCTGTTCACCAAAACGTGAAGATGTTGAATATCGATTTTTTCGTTTCAGTGACGTCACATGGGAAACCTTTACAAGGGAGATACTACCACAGATAACGTCATTCATTAAAGATGGAGGACATCAAACGGTTGGAAGTTGTAAATCGGATGTTAACTACAAAAGCAAAGTCAAAACTCAATCTACAAGAGATCGAGAGGAATATACCCAACCGAAAACAATGGTTACTGATAAAACGCAAATTGAAGCCGACAACGAGCTTACATCTTGGAAGACCCTCAATGTTAACATGGAGGATTCAGAGGAAGGATAGATCTCTCACTATCCTATTCTTTCCAAATGGAACAATCCAATGTATTGGAAGGGTCATGGAGGGTGATCTCTCATATTTACACTTAACTTTGGAACATTTACTTGGTGATTCATTATCTGATTGGAAAGTGAAGACAATGACCGTGATATGTGAATTACACTATCACTATGATTTCCGTAAAGTTACATCATCACATAATCTAACTTATGAAGTGGAGTTATTTCCAGCAGCTCAATTGACTAACTGGCATCCATATCATGTTCATGTGTTCCATAATGGAAAGATTGTGATAACCGGCATTAAAGACATAAGTGATGTGCCTCCCATCATATGTGATTTGAAAAAATGTTTCATGAAAACCAAATTGTAGATTTTGTATATATGTGGATAGATAATGAAATGTGAACATGTTTTTTGTATATATGTGAATAGATAATGAAATATGAGCATGTTTTTGTTTTCCTTATAAACCCTTGTTTTGGAAAAAAGAGAGCAAGTTAATGATACAACATAAAACTTTATTTCAAAACTGTTTCAACATATTTAGTAAGAATTACATCATTTTTATCACAGTTTTTTGAAAATAGTTCTAAAGCACTTTTACAGTTATTTTTCAATGGTCTCTCGTTGACAAAATAGAGTACATAGCCACCGCACATTAGAGATGTATTACTTTGAAGTGGGAACGATGTCACTTTCCTAACAGTCCAGGAAAACCTGTTCATCCATAATGCGATATCATGTAAACGAGGTTGATTAAGAGAGTCAAAATATTCGGCAACTTTATAACGATTGATGTATACAGCAATCCAATGTTTTCCGGGAAGATTGTTGGTATCCGTATTGATGATAAGCGAACAAGGATAGAAAGGAATTGAATCAGGTAAATTATCTCTAGAAAAGACATTGAGAAATATTGTCTTGGAGTAGGGATGAGCTTTCCTCATTTTCCTCAAGATTTCTATGTTGCTTAAGTTACTCATCTCTGATAGCTGACAGTCACGTCTCTCATTCTTGTTATCTCAACTTTGCTATCATAGATAGCATAAATGAGACAAGTAATTGTTTTCTTCAAAGGTGACTCAAATGATACCTCCAGTCGTAGATTTCCAGGCTTTGTAACTCCTACGCTTTCACCACCTAGATCTGCATCTGCTGTGAGGTTGTACATAATGAAGAAGTAGCCATTCTTGTACATATCCATTGTAATTCCATTTGAATCGTCTGTATTAAACATGTTGAGGGCGGTGAAAATAGAACCATATTCACGTGCGAATTTACCATCTTTGAAATTAGGCTCATATGCTTTGCAAGATACAAATTTCCCATCCTGATAGAGTGCTAGTTTGCTAACATTAAAGTGTTGGAAATTGAATGGATTCTTTTCAAAAGCACCAATGAATGCCTCATTTTCCACAAATGTGATATACACCGCCTTTGGCATTGCAGTGGGAAAAAGATTTGGGTAGGCATGTGAGGATGATCCCGCACCAATTGTGAAGTTTGTCAACACACTGTCATTAACTGGATATATTGCATTGTTTTTCCTCAATCCTGTCGCATGCTCGTTGATGACTGACGGGTTCATTGTTACTCGCCTTACATTGAGCACGGCATTACTTATGTTGACTTGATAGTTTGTAGCTCCAAAAGCCATTAACGCGAACTCAGGATTTGCACGAATAAATTTTATTTGCATTTTAACCTGTGATAGCAGATATCTAGATTGACGAAGGAAATCAAGATAGACGGGTCCTTTCAAGTATAATTCCTTTGAATCCGCTGTTAAATCCATTCGTCTTTTCAACCCTGTATTTGAGACATCATCAAATTTCCCTTGCTGATCATCATACCAGCCAGGAACTTGCAAGTGTGACTGTTTAGCTTGCTTTTGAAATTGAGTCATTGTATGTATATATGCTCCATATGGATATGCTCGATCCCCTCCTTCAATCTGTTTGTCATTCAATATTAGATACACATCTGAGAACAGACTGGCAATAGGAAGATTTGCTAACCCCACTTTATCCTTGGATGAATCGATATTTGTACCATCAGTCTTCTTAATTTGTATACACAACTCTAAATCAATGGATTGACAGTCAATATAATCTTGAGGATTGGCAGGTATATCAAACTGAATAGGCTGCTGGTTACCATCGATATTTGTTGTGGGGACTATGTCTACAATTGTTGAGGAGATGATGTCTGTCTGATGAGGGGGAGAATCGAAGAAACACAAAGCCGAATTGATACTCTGCATCGTATTAGCTCTACAAATATGTTGTCTTCCTTCGTTTTGACTTGTTTCTAGTAGCTGTGGAATTTCGTTTGCGCTTTCTTGTTTTCACTCGACGTCTAGATTTAGAACGTGCTGCTCTAGTCGGCTTTTTACTTTTCCTGCGTCTTTGCTTAGTAACTCGGCCTGATCCAACTTGTCTTGACTTCCTACGCTTCTTCCGAACTGTACGTCTCGTCTTTGTTAAATCATCTAATGCGTCTATGGCAGATTGCTGCGCGCGCATTTTCATAGATTCACCGATATCCTCACCTTGAAGCGCATCAGCTGCAACATTTGCACCAAAATCTAAAGCCCTGCTTCCAACACGCTTCATGATTGGTACGCCATACTTTTTGAGTGTTGGAAGAACCATACGTCTTAGTGCACCAAATATGCCTCCTCCAACTTGTCGTCTACCTCCAACAAACACGGGATAACCGCTCTGATATGATGGTCTACTGTAAATGCCTGTCATTATGACTATTGAATAACTATGGAAGTCACAATAGCGTAAAGCCTTATTCTCGTGACCTAATATGTAGGGTCAAAACAGTAACACCACCACAGAACGGTACTACTTCTCCTGCATCATCATGAATTGATATGTCAATTCTATTGATGAAATTTCGGCTGATTGGTAGATACATTGTGTTAATAAATTCTCGATTGATTAGTTGCTTCCTTACGGATGAGAGAGGAAATGTGCGCAGAAGTGGGGCCTCAATGTCGCCAACCCTTGTATATTCAATAATGTTACAATAGACGTATAAGTTACTTATATCACGCTCTAGTGATGGGGCTGTATCGCCTATTGATGTACCTTCATAAATAGTTGATTTTGAGAATCCCAATGTGGTCGTTAACACGCTATCCAGCTTGATAAGAGAGTTCTTCCCTACCTTTAGAATCATGCGTTTCTTATGTGGGTCATAAGAAAAGTGATATTCATCTGCATCAAGGTAATCTACACCAAACTCATTTAACTTTGTACACAATTCAGATGGCGTTTTCAAGCTTTCAATGTTCAAATTAACTCTTTTTACAAGTTCACTGGAAGTAGACAATTCATCACCCGATATGTCTTCGCTGTATACGTGGATATCCCATGAAGCATTTGTTGATGCTTTGAGTTTAGAAGAGGACAATTGAACCTTGAATGTATCATTTAATTCTGTCAACCAAGGTGCGCTTTCAAGGCCCTTAAACATCCCAATCATTTCAGATCCAAATTCAATAACAGCGGACTCAGACTTTTCCAATGGTGTCTTTTTAGTAAAAACAATAAATTCTGCCTCCGTTTCAACAGTAAATAAAGTTACTTTCTCTTTCTTATATTCACAAATCATTAACGTTTCTGGCACTGATCCTTGAAACTTTCTTGCAAAGTCTTCAACACTTCTAATGACCTCAAATTTATTTTTTACTCGGATGCTCCTTTTTTGTAATGCATACAATGGCACAATTCTACATTTAAAATCAGTGACTTTCCTCTCCGAATTCCACCCACGTCCATTGTACCAATACCTTGATGAGAAAGTTGTTCTGGAATACCCAAAAGTATGACTCAAATCCTTACCTAATACAAGAAGAACATGCTTCCCTTCCTTCATCAATTTTGTTGACCCCTTTATGACTGGTTTGTAGAATTTATTCAAAGTCAGCTTGAAGAGATCATTTATTCGTTCAAACATTCTACCGATTTCCTTTTCTGTATCTTGCAAGCTCATTGTGGGAACCTTAGAATCAAAAGTTGACGTTGCAAATGCCTTTTGAATTTTAATCATGTTTTGAACAGATGGTAAAGATGTTGAAAAAGGATGTAAAGTTAGATGATGAAAAGCCCATGTACCATGTAGACTATTTTGAAATATGCGAAAGCAATCATCCTTCTCTCGCACTTCTTTATGTAATTCAAAATAGTTGTTCTTTAGCAAACTGATATCGTTGTAATAAGTAATTTCAGTTAGAGCAACTTCATGGGGTCCATGCAGAGTAATTGGATTAGCGAATTCAACAGAGTATAGAGATGGTTTGTTACTTGGGAATATCTTGGGGTTGCTATTGCTTGGAAGAATGATATTGAAGTTAGTAGACATGTTAAAGTCATATATGGAAGAAGTCACATGCTATATTAGCTTAAAAGTTACGAGTGTCTCCCATCTCCACATTTTGTAGATCCTGGTGCGTTATCCAGCTATTGAATGAATCAGGATATCCTTTCCATTTAACTAGATATTTCCTTTGATTGCCATGACCTTTCCTCCTAATTATTTTATCAATCATATACACCTCTTCACTTCTGTCTACTACTTGCAATTCATAAGAGTAAAATTTTCCTTCAATTGTATTGCCATGGTAATCTATTAATTTATACATGGTGGGTCTAAATTTTGTATTTACTTCATCCACAAAAAACTCTTCTTCAGTCCAATTAGGTAGATACCCCTTCTCAAATGTAGACTTAACCTTTGAAATCCGAACTCTATCACCAACATTAATTTTCTTTTCATTGGAAATGTTTTTCGCTTTCTTATCATACAATCGAAGCCATACATCCATCGCATTATCTGGGGTAACATCAACTGGTTTCATCTTAATGATTCGATGGTAGCTTTCATTGTAATTCTTAACAAATTTCTGCAGCTCACCTACCCAAACATGTGTATTTTTTGCAGTGAAATAGCGCCATATTTTTGTCTTCAGTGTGCGATTGAACCTCTCAACCATGGCAGCTTTATAAGCACTTTTGACACTAAACAATTCCACATTATGACTTTTAAGGAGACTTCGAACATGAGAGTTTTCGAATTCCTTCCCTTGATCGGTCTGTATTCTTTGCGGAACACGCCCCTCATCGAAAATGCTCTGAAAAGCCGCTTCAACTTCTGGTCCTCGTTTAGATTTCAGCGCACGTGCCCAAGCATAGCGAGATAAAATATCTATTACGGTTAAGATGTATTTATAGCCATCATTGTACTGTGATATCTGTTGCATGTCAGCCATGTCCGCTTGCCATTGACTATCTATATTGTTAACAACATATTTTCTTGTTGGAAACCGCTTTCTCGCATTTTTGTGAAGAGTGTAAGTCGGTTGACTCCTCAACCACTTCTTGACTTTCTCTATTCCCACACCTGCTGCACGAGCTAGAACCTCCGGACGACTGAAACTTGCGGGATGATTTAAGTCGTAATAAATCTTTCTGAGTTTCACTGCTGTACTCATCGTCTTTGTTCTGATTTGCACGCGTATTACTCGCACAGCAACTGCTAACACAATTGATATCAACCTCTATGCCCTCTTCTCCTTTGCCTTCGAGCGCAGATTTCAAACAACAGCAAAATTTTTGTAACGACATGATATGAGAGAGGCAAGGCTTAATTCATATTTGCTTAATATTTACTATACTCCTTCGCAACACGCATTGAGCGCCTAGTAGCTCTTTTTGGTTGCAGATCATCGGGATCTGCAAGCTCTCGCTTGACCGCCATCGTGGGTGTTTTACTCTTTGATCCATCTTGTAAGTGACCCTTATCCAATTCATTCACAGTCGGTCCTCCAATAATATTGTGAGGTACATTTTGATCAGATAAAATTTTCTGAAAATATGTCCACCCTTGTGGTGCACCTAGTTTTCGCCTTACATCTCTGACAGCATATTGTAGAAGGTCATCTATGTGACTATTTCTAATAACATCACCAGTTGTTTCATCTATTATCTCCCCTCTCTCATTGAACTTCACATGTGGATCAATGAAGTCAAATAATCGCTCAGCGCGCACACGATATGGTCGAGGTGTTGACAAGGTTATAAATCGTCGCAACTTGTCACGAATCTGTCGCCTCTCGTCAATGTTTTCAGCTGCTAACTGCATTCGTCGATATGGATCCTTAATCTTCTGAATTTCCATATCCTTTTGTGTTAGTTCCTTAAGTTGATTCGTAATAGGTTGATCTATATTTTTGACTTCCTGTGCACTTTGTAATGTAGTCAATTGTACATACTCCTCTTGAGGAATGACTACCATCTTTGAATACGACATGTTTGAAAATAATAAGGCAACAAAGTACATTGCTTAAAACTAACTGTGAACCGAGAAAACTGTCATTGGTTCAGCGGAATTAGGTATGATATTTGTTCGAAATCGAAGTCGTTCCGGACATTCCTGGGTTAGATCATTAAATAGATAACCATGTGGTTTCTTTGTTACATCTTCATATATTTTTGAAAGTACTTTAGGTTGTTGAGGTAATATCTGTCTACTGAGATGATGTATCTGACTGCTATCTCTTGGATTTTTAAATATTGCCAAATAATGTGTATTCAAACTTCTAGTTCTTTGCTCTTTCCCTCCATCGAAGATGTTTTGGGTGATGTAGATAATAAAAGCTTCCCTATGATGTGCAGTTTGAATGAACATTTCAGTTACATCCTTTGAAGATTTGCTTTCTCGTAATAGATCATCTAATACTAGTAAGTCACCTGCTTTGATATCCTCAGTTGATGGCAACCCTTGCTTCACCTCATAACCTTTCTGGCGAAGTGCAGAATGTAGTTGTGGTTGAAATATTCCATAATACCATTTGACTCTCTTAATTTCCTTGTTAAACATTTCATTTCTATATTGTAGCAATTCAGTTACAAATGTAGTTTTACCGGACTGACTTGGTCCAGCGACACACATTGTGCGATCAGTGAATAGACGAAAATCTGTCATCTTATAATTCCATTAACATTAAACTCATCATCCCGCTAATTTTGCTTAGAACAACAAAACAGACACATGTTCCAGATCAAGTTTATTTACATTCAGAATAGAAACTTTCAAGTTACATTTACAAATTAAAACATTTACAAATTAAAACATTTGTGTTTCCTCATCACAATTAGGATTATAGAAAGTTTTCAAGTCAGCATCTTGGCGCTTCAACTTCAATTTAGGATTCCCATCTTTAGATTTCCGACCTCGCTTTTTGCTCTCTTCCTTCCCATCACTTGAAGCAGTCTTATCAATGTTAATTAAACATTTATCAATTGGTAGTGGTTCATAGACTAGTTGAAGAACCTTCATTTGTAAAGATGCGACTTTACCAGTCGAACCATGTGAGCCAATATAAAGTCCTGTAACGTGAACTAAGCCCATATAGCGGCCCCGTTTGAGATCCTCACATTCCATCGCGTTTGTAAAGAGATCGAATGCTTGAAAATGATCAGATAGTTTTAAAAACAGTGTATCGAATTCCGGCAATTCCTTATAACCAACTCCTTCCTCTAATGCCTTTCTCCAATGAGTGGGAGCACTTTCAGGCAGCTCAACACATTCTTTCGCGAAAGAGTCAATAGTTTTAAGAATCACCTGTTGCCATTTTGGAAAAGTCACTCGCATTTGTCTCATATTGCTATACCCTGATGTAGACATACCATTACTGTGGAAGAATGGAACTTGAAGATAAAAGCCATCATCACCATAATTCAAGGTTTGAAAGTAGAACGTATTTCCAATCCCTTGCACCTTTCGTGTCGGACGAAGCTTCAAGAGATCTTGCTCAAAAGCGTCACCTTCCTCTCTGATTGTATACATTTTCTGAGTCATGTTTCAACAAGTACTAATTCGGAGCTTTCAACCAGCGCAAATGAATTGTCACTTGAAAGTGGTAAAATATCATTAAAGCGTCTTCCTTATATACACCTATATATGACTCATCAATCAAAGTGATGACGTGTCACTTTATGATTCGCTAACCTTATATTAACATTGCAGCAGTTGCTGCAATCCTTCCAAGCGGTCTATTGATTACACCATTAATACTGTTTCCAATATCATTTAACATACTTAGAAACCCACCACCACCGCGCTGAATTAAGTTTCGCCTTTTCTTATCACTACTCCTTGGATTTGAAAACTTTTTTATGCTATTCAAAGAGCCAGCATTCAACAGAGGCTTGTAAATAGGTAGACATTTGTGTATTGCAAAAGCTAAATCACGAATGAAATCATCACTTGAATTTTGAATCAATTTACACTTCTTCTTATTATCATGTATCCTGTTTAACTTTCGCAACGCCTTTTTAAACTGACTTGAAGGTTTGAAGGACCGTTTCGATTGACGAGAAGATGCCTTCCGTTTTACAGACATTTTTATTCTAATATGGAAATAGATAATACAATTACAATTTTTGCTTAGTACTTACAACATTATATACAAAAGTTTACAAGCATTCACACAGAGTTTGTTGCTGGTACGTATAAAATTACATAAAACACTTAGCAAGTTGTAGAGGGAAACTGATATACACTCACATCGGCTAGAGTCTCATTTGTAGCAGTTATGAGCTGCTCAATGTCTTTCATTAGATGTTTTGAAATAGGACAGCACATACAGCAAGGCTTTAAATGGAAAGTCTTTAAAATATTGGCATAGTATGCCCGCAAACTGATCACCTCAGAATGTCCTTGAGCAGCCACATTGATGCTTACTGATGGCGGTCCACTGAACAAGTCCAGTTTGCACTTCTCACCCTTCTCATCATAGTAGCTGGAGGTGATAATGTCATGGAGACATGTGTTGAGTTTCCGTTGGATACTGCTGCACCAACAGCGAGAGTATTCCGGTACAATCTCCGTTTGAGATAGTGGGCGAAATACTTCGTTGAGCCAGAATCTTGCAACTCGTGCAAGAGCGTTGTTCACGACTCTCATCAACATTCTCTGCACCACAACGTCCTCTCCGCAGCGGAAATACTTCACTATTTCCTCCATCAGATCCACCAAATCCGCTTTATAGCCAGTTATATTCACGGCAGAATAAAATATATTGCCCGTGAAGAGTTGACTTCGGTAAATTATTGAAATGGGAATGTTGGTAGTGAACGACATGCTGATTGACATTGTATTAGCCTCAAATTATGCTTGAAATAGAACGGTACAATGTCCTCCTTATATAGAAAAGTCACACAAAGACACAATAGTGACCAATCACAGACCTGCATGATGACTCATCATGCACGATATACAGTGACTGTTGAAGATATTTCTTCATCGCAAAGGGGACAAGATGAAGTTTCAAAGGGTACATAACATGTAGAACACATAACGCTATGAGAACATGGCAAAAAGAGAAGGGATCGTTCCTGTTTAAAACATTTAACGCAGTTCCGTTCACATAATAATTTAAATGTCTCTTGTTCTAATTTCCTTCTGAAGTCACTTTTATTGGGAGAACTTTTTATTAAAACACTGTCAGATGACTCCTTCTTTCCATATCGTTCCAATTTGATCCTCCTAATTTCACTATCATTGCAGTGTAGCATGGAGAAATCCTCTATCCACCTACGATCCAAATTGTGATTCATAGCATGCTCATCTAGATCCATTAGTCGATCAACTAAATCACCAGCGTTGATATTTTCACTGAGATTTGTTACAGTTTCTATGGCTTTGAACGAATATCCAAGGTCTCTTGCGACAACCGACGACGTTGGGATACTAGTCATCATTATGTATGTCATCAAAAACTATCTCATATTTATAGCATAGTTTGTCTACGTAAAAGGAAAATCAATGTGTCATCTTGATTACAATGGTTGCAATAGTCACAATAGTCGCAATTGAGCAAACCCATTCAAAATCAAACAACGGACGTCTATCGGTACGTACCCAAGTGCTCAGAACCAAACCACACAAGTTCGATCATAGACGTTCCGAAACACAGTGTACCAAACACATGTACCTATCCAGTAAAACAGATCTCATACAAGTTCCTATTGATAACACTGAATTATACATGTACCTATCCATGTGCCTATCGATAACTAAAGTATACATGTACCTATCCATGTTCCTATCCATGTTCCTATTGACAACACTAAACTTTACATGTACCTATTGATAACACTAAACTTTACATGTACCTATCCATGTACCTATCCGTGGCAAGTAGGGCACAGTTTTCACTACTAATGTGAAGCTTGTTGACAATGCTGCGAGCATTCAAGTTAAGAAACTTAAGTGCAAGGTTAGGGCTCTTCAGTTTTTTGAATAAGTACGATCAAACCAAGAGGAGTCTCTTTGCCAGCTACCATCATCTCTGCGAGCGAAGCGCCAAATAACCCCGGAGTCCCGTAGACTAAAACTCTCACAAGAAGAGCCATTGTCGCTCTTGGAAGCTTGTTTATTCAGTTCGAAGCAGTGCCGACGGAGAGCCTGTCCTGAAGGCGAAAGGCTTGATCGAATGCGAACCTGGCTTGAATCACAAAAAAGGGGAGAAACGAAAAGGGGAGAAATTAATCTTGTCATTTGGCCACTAGGGCAATACTTTCATGCCTAGCAATAAAACAACAGCTGCAACGCCGACAATAGCGTTTGAGGTTCATGCGTTGAGATGATTTGCTTTTCATGACGTAGAATGCGAATTCAGACGATGCACTTGTCAAATCTAGATATAAAACAGGAACAGACCTAGGATTGTGCAGCCTCGGGATTGCTGGCACTTATTTTCCCGGATCCAGTAACGTCACACAGACGCTTTGCACATCTGTCACCATATCAACAACC